>OY728155.1:235802083-237002083 GCA_963277665.1 Viscum album | reverse complement strand
CCTCCCCAACCGGAAGAATCCTGAACCCCATATCAGAGGAATTTAGAAAGTGGTTCTACCTCTTTTCCCTTCTAGAGGGTATTCTGGTGGCTCGTATCGGTGGGGAACTGATCTGTGAGGGTATGCACCTTGCCTATTAGGACTTCAATTTGGCTGCATCCAGGCGGTGTGTCCTCATGCTCTCAATGGCACCCACGGGAACCACCATCTGATGGTGGCCAGACAGTTGTGGGTAATGTTCACCTGGGAGGACACTGACATCGAGGTTATGACCCCCACGCTTAAAGACTTCCCTGCCTTTCTTATCCAATAGCTATGATGACTGATGGGTGAAATCATACCCGAATGGTCAGTTAGGCTTGTGGGTGCCCACTATCTTGAGTCCTAATCCATAGAAGAGAAAGAGGAAGTGGAAGGGGAGAGTGCTCCAACCAGGTCAGTAAAGGTTCTCCATAACCCTACCGGTCTCGTGTTTTCGGGGAAGGTTTTAACGGACAGATGTGTCTCCTCACATGCCCTCAAAGCTACCCAGAGAGAGTTGGCCATTCCTGCTGATGCCGCCTTCCTGATGGCTTGGGGCCAATGTGACAAATTCAAATTCAAGTCATCCTTTCGCATCTAGTACCCCTCATTCTTTATGGTAGCATCTCCTGGAATCAGAAATGGCATTCGATGGGATGGAATAAATATCTTCTCCTGCCGACATCCTTTTCGATGTGGACCCAGAGAGGGTCAATCGGTATCTTTGGGACATTGAGGCCTACGTTCATGCACGCCATGGTTATGCAGTGTTTACTAACTACGTCCAGGACCTTCTACGATTGGTGACTAATGAGGAGGAGGAAGAGAGCGATCACTCTTTATGGGGAGATAATTCTGCTGGTTCCCCTGTTCTGACTGATGCAAGGGAAATCCCCCCCTACCCATGAGTTCCCGCCCACTGGTAGCATTTGAGAGTTCTAGGGTGGCGGTGAGACCTAGAAAACAACTACGGCTATTAGCGCCTCCGATTTCCCCTGTCCTTGCTTGACACTCTCAGGTTGATCCCTCCTGGGTATCTATTCATATTATGACCACATTTCTAGATGCATGGAGGATTTGGGATGACCTGAGGGTCGGTGGATCATATTAAAATGTTTGGGAGTTACTCCAAACGAGATCTCTCGAGCTTCAGAGTATTGGGACTATCTTTGCTCCGCCTCAATTTCTATTGAAAGATGATCTAGTTGAAATAGTTTCCTCTTTGAAAGAAATGGACGCATATGTGCATTCACTCTAAAACCGGATTTATGGGTCTAATCGGGTGACCATGATGATAATGCATCCCAGATCGTCAGATCACAAGGAAGTGGTTGCCCTACTCATCCCTCCCAGCCTTCTTCCTTCTTTACTGTGAAGGTTCTAAAGTTTCTTCCCTTCATGCAGGGTGCCGAGGAATCCCAGGGGCTAATTCCTTCCCCGGAGTATACTCCCCGGGGTACCACAGCAAGCTAACACGCGCCTTCGACTACGGGGGTCATCGAGGAGGGGTCTGCTGGTGCATTTGAGCACATGGAAGCGATCATCGCGGATCCGAATAGGGAATTTCCTCCTCCAGCTCCTCCCATCGTTCTGAGCGGATAAATGTCCCCTGGGAAGATCTAGAGATGTCGGCAGGCATCTCGAATATCGGAATGACTCATACAGGGAATGACGAGTAATCATGATTCTCCTTTCCTCTATTACCAACACATATGTTCGACTCTACCATTTATTAACTATTTTGGGGTAATGGTGTTGGTCTAATCAGTGACCTGGCCATGGCTGCCCAAGTGGTTGTACCTTCTTCCCCTTTATTATCTGAGGGACCACCTGCGGCCCAACATAGGTGTGATGAGATGGTGGGCACTACTGAAGGTTCTAGTGTTACGGATTATTTCCTTCTGTCTTCAATGACCGGGGATATGTCAGAGGAGGAGCAGTTGGAATATGAGACTCCCATTGATCACACAAGCTCTATAGCTGTGGGGGAGGATGGGGAACCCGTGATTACCGAGGAGGCCCTAGATTCGATGGGGTCAGCTACCTCGGACTTGATGGATCCCATGGTGATAGAAGAGCCTATTATCAGGCCAGTTGTTGAGAACCCAGAGCGGACCATCGTTCTGTTTACTAGGGGAGTAATTTCTCCGATCTTGACCTCTGTAGATGACAGCCTGGAGACATCTTTGGGAGTTGTTGTCCTTGGGTGTGGCCTTAGTTCATGGGAACCTCTGGGGGTGTCCCGGACTCCATTTCGCATTGAAGATGTAGCGTCTTCCTCGAGCGGCAGCAGCGGCGTAGAGCTTGAGGGCACCGACTCCTTGATGATCGGGGGTAATCTTTTCAATATCATTCCACTAAATCCCTTCTCTTCCCTTTTATTATTAGGGATACTTATCTATCTTATAAACTTTCAGTCTTTAGGACCACAACCTTCAGCACTAGCGATTGTGCCATCAGATCCAATCATTCCCGTGACAACAACTGTTAGTGGTGAAGTTACTATGGCATCAGAGCTTGCGGTTGATGCTGTATCGGGTCCCTACATGGTGAATTTTATCCTAGAGTTTGTATATTCGTCTGGGAGTGACTCAGATCCTGATCAATGGGTCCTTTCCCGTCTTCGACCAGCTCCCCAAAGGGCATGGGAGAAAATACGGAAGATGATTTCTCAGACGCCATTGGCCGAGATACCGACTAAATTGCCGAAGCTGCGTGATCTATTTATGCTGTTGGGATTCAAAGGCATTGAATACCATGGAATTTATGATATAGTCAAGCAGGAGGTCGCTGACCAAGAGAGGCTTGGCGGTTTTGAATCTCGCCTTTCTACTGCTCAGTATGAATCCTACGTTTCCACGACCCAAAACGTTTTCCTAACAGAAGCTTGTGATCATGTTGGGGAAGTCGTAAGACTTCAGGGAGAAGTCCTTAAGCAGCGTTCTTGACTAGAGGTACTGAGGAGTGAAATACAGCGGCTGCAGTAGGAGGAGGCTAATTCCACGTCCATAATTGAAGAAGGGGAGTGGCAGATGGATGAGGAAATGAGGGTGAGCTTAAAGGCGGCACAGGAGGCGGAAGTATTGTGGGTTGATGTGGAAGCTGAGACGTCTTTGCTGCAGAATATTCGTCAATCAATCAAGGATTCTCATCAGTGCCTGATACAACATTGTGAATCAGCTGGAAGTCTCCTGTAATAACCTTTCACTGCCAGAGGAGGCTCCAGATTGTGGAAGCCCTTCTCATAAACTCTGTTATATAACAAAAAAAGATGTTTCTCCTTAGTTCTCTTTTCTGCCTTCTCTTGTGATAGAAATTATTCAACATGGTTGTTGTATATGATAATTCACCAAACATAGAATAATTAGAGTTCTGGACAATTGATAAAATAGAAATGAGATCTAATTTTTTTCCTGGACCAAGGGATCCAGTGAGTGTAGTTTGACTATTTTTAGGATTTTATAGAAAACCCCCAAAAAACTTTTTTTCTTTTCCATCAATACCCTATGTCTTGCCTAGGCCCATTTAGTGTGGACCTAGCAGGTACAACTCAGCTCTTTCTTAGGTCGCCCTTTTCGGGTTTTTGGCATAACAGGCTTTGCGCCTCTTTTTGTGAGTGGTTTAAAGTCCCACAGACAAGACTATCGTTACTGATGTTTTAGGTCGAATAGCTTTGACCAGATATGGTGGGGTGAGGGCCCCGATGATGTTTGGTTTATCAAAAGATGTCTCAATACCTTTCAAATGCATGTGGGGGAACATGATTAGATTTTAACGACATGCAGGGCATCTCACAAGGCATGGCAGTCGTATCGGCGTGTAGAGGTAGGAAAAGCATTTCCTAAGAAAGAATTTACTTTGTTAGATGGGCCAGGGGAGATCAATATGTAGAGCTACTTGGGGAATGGTATGCATAGTCGTTCAAAGGGGTCCTTAAGTCAATGACTGTCCATTTATGATGACCTGAGGACTTCATGGATGTCTGGAATATGGAAACCACCATGGGTGGCTTGGAGAATTATGAAAACAACCAGGGGTGGCTTGGAAAGGGTATGTGACATCTGATAGGGTTTGGGAACATCTGTATTAATCATGAGTGTGGAAGAAGGGTCCCTATCCTATGCATTTAGCTAGCGTGAAGGATGGTTGGAGGTTGGTGCAGTTTAAAGTCATGCAGCTGGGACATTCCTTAAAATAGAACAGATTCTCCTGGTTCTCAGTAATCTCGTCGGAGACGTTCCACTATATTCAGGCAGGGTTGTGAAAGAGGTTGGTAAACTACTGCTCAGAGGGTTTCCGAATCATGGGATGGACATGGGGGCTTAGAGGCCGAGAGGCGTACGAAAAGAAGCATTGCCAAAGGAAATCTTTCCTTTGGTAGACGGTCCAGGGGTGATCAATATGCATAACTGCTGAGGGAATGGTATGAATAGTCATGAAAAGGTGTCCTTATTTCAATGATTTTATTCTCCCAATATTCGAGCAACTTCAGGGAAGATGAGATTCGGGACCACCAGGGGTGGCTTGAAAGGGTTCGGCTCTTTCTGGGTACAGAGCGTGATTTATAAGGACAGGGTGCCTAGATACGAGAGAAACATCTTGGATAAATTTATTGAGAATGGGTAAATTCATCCCTTCTCACACTGGTGTGAGATGGTGGTTTGTGAAGGTCTGGCCCGTGCATTGAGGGAAGGAGGAAAACCCCTATTCCAAATTTAACCCGTTAAGAGTTCGACCATACAATTTAACGTCATGAGGAAAGGATGAAGGGAATTGTTATTATTACAAAATATGTGCAGTTTAATGTCATGCAGTGAGGACGGAGGGAATTTAAAATTTTGTGCAGTTTAACGTCATGCGGTAAGGATGGATTCCATGCAGTTTAATGTCATCCGGTAAAGACAGGGAGCCTTATTAAAGATATTGTGCAGTTTAATGTCATGCAGCGAGGACATTGGGAATTTTTAAATCCATGAAAATGCTTGTAGTTGGAGGCATTTCCCTGGAAGTTTAATGCTTGGCCTTTGTAGCTTCACTCCAAGCGGAAAATACATGTTCTGTGCAGTTTTAATCATCATGTGGTAAGGACGTAGTTGCAAAGGCCACTCTTTATTAGAATGTAACTGGGCTCAAATATCTTGGCATATCCAAGACATGGAGAGGGGTTGATGGTGTAAATCGTGGTTCCGAGGCTTCTTGGATTAGAAGAGATGATGTGGGGGCTTTGAGGACAGTAATTGTATGGGGCTAGGAAGAGTATATCCTGAGGAAATAATGCCTTTGGTAGACGGGACAGGGGCTATCAGTATGCAGATCCACTGAGGGCATGGTATGCATAGTCGTGCAAAGGTGTCCATGGGTCGATGACTTTCCACTTCCAATGGCCATGAATGATTATGAGGATCTGTGATTTTCTGGGCCATGAAGTTTGTCATTTGTTAATGAAATATCTGGATATGTTGGGGATGTTCATCCCTGGTTGTTTTTAATAATCGAAGAGTTTACTGCACTGATTTATCTTGCACATGGGGTGTACCTTTACTTCATATAGTTTAATGTCATGCGGTAAGGACTAAGTACACTTAGTTTAACGGTCATAGAGTTCGGACCATTGGGTGACTATTAATACAATCACCATGTGGGAAACCAAGTTAGGTTGCTCTGGTATACTCTGAAAATGTGTGAGGTAATTAGGGTGTGAACTGTAACTCTGGGGTTTCCCGGATCAAGAGATATGGTGTGGGGCTCTGAGGCCGGTAAGCGTAAGGAGATGGGAAGGGTATCGCCTGATGAAATCTTGCCTTTGGTAGACGAGCCAGGGGCGATCAATATGCCGATCCACTGAGGGCATAGTATGCATAGTCATAAAAATGTTTCCATGGGACGATGACTTTCCACTTCCGATAGCCATGAATGATTATGAAAATTCGGGATTTCTTATAGCACAAAGTTCGACATATGGGGATAATGGTGTCCAATCATTCAAGAAACATCTTCACTGCAATTTCCCATTGAGTCAATGTTTCCTAGCCCTGACCTGATGTTTGTAGATGCAGATCATCATTTGAACCATGGGTTGATATATAGGCTAACCAGGTAGAGCTACCCGAGCAACGTTTGGATGTGAGAGGGAAACGAACTTGTAAACCACTTATCCATAAATTTTTGGATTGGGAGATATGATATGGGGGATCTATGGCCAGTAAGCGTACAGAGATAGGATGAGTATCGCCTAAGGAAATATTTCCTTTGGTAGACGGGCCAGGGGCTATCAATATGAAAAACCACAGAGGGCATGGTATAAATAGTCATGAAAAGGTGTCCACGGGTTGATAACTTTCCACTTCTGATAGCCATGGGTGGTTATGAAGATCCTAAATTATCCGGGTAACAGATTCTGGTTCATAGAGAGGATTCATCCAAATGCACAAAGGGTATTCCCATCCCGATTCTCCGTATATCTTTGGTGGGTCGCGACGAAGTCCGTGCAGTTTAACGTCGTATGGTGAGGACAAAGTCCGTGAATTTTTAACATCGTGCGGTGAGGACGAAGATGAACCGATGTGAAAGGGGATTCTGTGAAGTTTAACATCATCAGATAAGGACACTGGACCATGTATTTTAACATCATGCAGTTAGGATGAGGGGTATATATACATGTGTATTCTTTTATGAGTGAATCGGATACTAGATAAGATCTCGGCATCACTACGTATCCTCTAAGGGTATGAATTTAACCACACATAGTTCTTTTTGGGAATACACCCCGTGTAGGTCTGGTCTATAAGGGGTGAATTTTGTTTCTTATCCATTTAGTTTAATATCGTTTAGTAAGGACGAGGAATACACCTCGTGAAGGTCTGGTCCTTAGACGAGGGAAAGGAGGTATTTTTAGCTTTATTTGGGGTGTCTGGGCTAGGGTGTGGAATTCTGGTGTCACCACATATCCTATGAGGGTAGGAATCAAGCCGTACATAGTTATTTAGAAGATAATACACCCCGTACAGGTCTGGTCCATACACGGGGGAAAATGGCATTTTTAATCTTCATTCGGGGGTGGCTGGGCCAGGATGGGGGACCCCGGCGTCACTACATATCCTGCAAAGGTGAGAGTCAAGCCACACATAGTTCTCTGAAATCCATGTAGTTTGGGTTTGTTGAGTCAATAAGTTTTTCCTTATGACTTCTCGATTCCTTCATATAAGGGGAATATTGTTGAGTCATTATGGATTCCTTATGACTTGACCATTCCTCTTGTTTTTAAAATCACAAACACCTTATCTTAAGGCAAAATTTATTTTACCCTATATTTTACCCCTATAAGGAAAAATTTCCTTCCCAAAGGAAATTTATCCTTACCATGTTTTATTTTGTAAAATCAAAATTTTTCTATGTGTAAAAATTGGATTAAAACCAAAAACCTCAGAATCATATAATACTTAGATATGAGGCATTATGTTTAAGACTCTGAATTCTGGTTACGAACTCTCATGAAGTTCAACTTCGAATTTCGGATACGAAATCTCATGATGTTCAACTCCGAATTCTTGATATGAAGATTCATGAAGTTTTACTCCAAATTCTGATTACTATCTTATGAAAAGATCGACTATGAATTCTGGTTATGAATTCTAATTACAAATTATGGATATGATCTCTTCTGAGCTTTGACTCCAAATTCTGATTACTAATTTGGGTTGTGATCTTGTCCATGTTCTAACTTCGAGTTCCATGAATAAAGACTCCGAACTCTTATGAGTACGGACTCTGAATTTTCATAAACCCCGACTCCGAACTTTGTAAGTTCAGGTTCTGAATTCTTGTGAATCCAGACTCTGAATTTACTTGAAATTCAGACTCCGGAATTCTACAGAATTTAGGTTCCGAATTACTACAAAATAGATTCCAAATATCCTTGTACTATAGACTCCGAATTCAGTTTTTACTTAGACTCCGAACTTTCATTTACCTTCATTCTTAATATTAGATTTTAGTTATACATAAACTCATTTTGTTCTAAAATGATGTCGTGTGTTTAGTTATGAACTAATCATTGTTTGAGTGACACATGTACAGGTCCCTCCGAAATTCCAAGAAGAATATGACCGTTGGAGGAGGGAGCTAACCGTTGGAGCTGCGCCTATGAATAAAATCTCATTTGAAAATAGCTCAGAACATTTTTGAGACTTTTGAAAAAGTGTTTTTGATGTGATTTCTAGAGAGTGAGGCTCTTATAAACTCCCAGGCTTCATGCAGAAATTTTTGAACTGCTTGTTCAAAATTTGTTTCATGCAGATTTGCTTAGTGCAGAGTTTTGATTTCCTTGAAATCAGAGACTTCGGGTTGTGAAGTCAAAGGTGCCAATTTCCTTACAAATATAGGGCTTGTGGGGATAGCATGATTGATACTATTCTTCGGATTGGGGCTTACCTAGGTTTGGGTAAGAGAGACTTGCTTGAAAGTATAAATCAAGGGACCTTTTATCCAGGGTTGTTGGATACCCTCCTCTTTGGGTTAAAAGAGTTATTACTTGTTACTTGTATTATTTTTTTTCTACTGTGTATTTTAGTTGTTGAGTAAAGTATAAATTTCTTATACTTCATTAAACTTGAACTCTGATTTTATAGGATTCTATACACTTTATGGTATAATCTTAGTTGGTGTAAACTTTTTTTAAGTTTCATTTCTGGAATCACTTTTCCAGAATCTAGCTAGATAATAGAACTTAGAGGTTGTGTGAATTTTTGTTATCGGTAAAAGTTCCAAAAGAATTTTTAAAGTTTACAATTCACCCCCCTCTTGTATTTGTATGTCATTTTACATATTCATTCCTAATTTTGGTATTGTAGAGTATATCATACTCAGACATACCATTCTAATAATTGGTATCAAAGGATTGGTTACATCTTAATTAATCTCACAATTAGATTTAGAAGAGACATCATTGAATAGAATTTTTCGGAATCATATTTTCCAGATTCATACTTTTTAGGAATCTGTTTTTCGGAATCATATAGTTTGGATTCAGTTTTTCTTTGAGATACTATTGCTCTGTATTTTACGTTCTTAGGATATTTTCCTTACTAACAAACACTTACTACTAACATGTTTTTTTATGCCAAAAATTTTCATAAGGATGGTAGGTTTAAATGTTGGTTCTATAGATAATCTAAATCCTACCAAATGTACTATTTTTGTTGGAAATGATTATGAGTACTGGAGAGATAGGATGAAGAATTTTTTTATCAATACTGGAGTTGATAACTATCATATGTTTACTGAAGATTATAAGATTCCGGATAAGAAATTGAGAACCTTTACAAACTAGGAGAAATCAAAATATCAAGAAAACTTCAGATTCATAAATACTTGGTATGTTCCATGACTAGGAACATCTATAGTCAAATATCATCATGTGAATCTTCAAAAAGTATCTGGATGAAACTAGAAGTTACAAATTTTGGTACATCTAAAGTCATAGAGACAAGAGGAGCTATATTGAGAGCTGAATACCATAGTTTATCTTTCCTTATGGAGAACATGTATGAAAAGTACAGAAAAGGTTTATGACTATCGTTAATAGCTTACAATATATGGTAGAAAAAGGTTTGGATGATGAGGCTATTGTTGATAAGATTCTATATATCATGCCTAATGAATGGGAGTCCAATAGGATAGCTATTGATGAAAACAGGAAAGCCACTCAGATTTCCTTAGATGAGTTGTTTGGAACTCTTCTTCAGCATGAAACCAGAATGAAGAGAGATGCTGAAAATTTTAAGAAGAATAATGGGAATGGAGGAGTTTCTTTTACAACCACTTCTAAACATATGAAATCCAAGACCCCAAAAAGGGTAACTAGATCAAAGTTGAAAAATGTCACTATTAATTCAGAATCTAGTGATATAGAATAGTCTGAGACTGAGTTAGCTAATCTTGGTCGGACAATGAACATGATTGTAGCTCAAAAGAATCCTCAAAATAAGTATAAGAAGGAAGACTATAAAGATAAGAATGATGGAGAAGTTATTTTTTATGAATGTAGAAGAATAGGTCACATTAGACCTGATTTTCCTTTGTTGAAAAGGGAGGAAAAGAAGGAAAAGAATTCAGAAAGGAACCAGAAGAAATTATATTGATCAAAGCACAATAAAAGTCTTAATTCTAATGATACATGGAGTGCTAGTTGTGGAGACTCTTCAGAATGTGAATCTTCTGAATATGATTCATCGGCACAGAAAAATATGGGATTCATTGCTACTACTTATTTCCCTAATACATGTCTTATGGGCAAGGTACTATTTGCCGATGCTTTAACAAATTTATCTCTTGATAAGAATTACTATTTCGAAAATAATACTTCTAACGAAGATAATTCATCATCATAAAATGAAGAACCTTCATATGAAGAAGTATCTAGATTTTCCAAGTTACTTGAAGAAAAATATTGTAAAATTTCTAAGAAATTAGAAAAGGCAAATACCAGGGAATAAATTCTTACAAAAGATATTTCAAATCTTTCTAGAGATCTTGGAGATAATGATGAGATTTTAGAAAAACATTCTAAAGACCTTGAGAAAGAAAATTCTGCCAAGGAAGAACATTCTAAATATCTTAATAATGTTGTTTCAAAGTTAAAATTTTTTGAGGACAAATCTAACCCTATGTAAATGATTCCTGAGGATAGGAATTTAGTCATCTGACTGAAATCCAAAATATTTTATCTTAAGAATCTTCTTGCAAACATTTCCTCTGGGAAGGAAAATTTTGTCAAGATGTACTCTAAAATTAAACCTCATGGAAACACTACTGGAGTAGGTTATACTCACCAAAATCGATTTTCAATAATAACTATTTTGTTCTTTCTAATGCCCCTTTTTGTACTAAGTGTCAAAGTGGTGGGCATTGGAATAAAAATTCCTCCTTGAATAAAGTTAAATCTCTTTGGTTCCATACAGCTTATTTTTCTAAACAAATGTGGATACCCAAAATTTTGTTATCTAATATTTATGGATCCAAGAATGTTTGGATTACGAAATTCTAACTATCTTATTTTAAGAAAAATAGAGAAGGTACCAATAACAATACTTGGTACATGGATAGTGGATGTTCCCAACATATAACTGGAAATAAAAACTATTTTGAAAAGATTATCAATATGGAAGGAGGAAAAGTAACTTTCGGAGATAATGATCAGGGAGAAATTATTTTTATAGGTAACACTGTTATTCTTTGAAAAACATTGATTTAAAATGATTAATTTGTTATGGGTCTTAAGCACAACCTCATTAGCATAAGTCAGTTTTGTGATTAGGTTACCTTGTGAATTTTAGGAATGATAAGTTCTTAGTTCACAATTCCAAGGAAGTGTTTATTCTTTCTGCCCATAGGCAAAAGAATTTTTACACACTAAACGTATATGACCTTAGAAGCCAAGACTTACCTTGCCTTAGTGAAATGGAAGATCATTCTTGGTTATGGAATAGAAGGTTAGGACACTGTAACCTTAGGAAATTATGAAAACTTTCTATGAAAGGACTAGTTAAGGATCTAACAGAGCTTATATTTGATTCTTCAAAAGTTTTTGACCCTTGTCAATATGGAAAGAAACATAAATCAAGTTTTAAATCAGTCCGTGAAGTCCCAACTACTGATGCATTACAGCTAGTGCATATAGATCTTTTTGGTCCTACACAAACATGAAGCATTGGGGGTAAGTACTATGTATTTTTCTTGGTTAATGATTACACTAGATTTACGGTGGTCTATTTTCTAGAAAATAATTCTAAATATTTTTCTTATTTCAAAAGTTTTAGAGCCCAAGTTTAAAATGAGAAAAATCTTCCATTGAAAACTATTCATAGTGATCATGGAAGAGAATTTCAAAATTCTGATTTTGAAAGTTTTTGTAGTAGAAAAGGTGTTACTCACAACTTCTCAACACCCAAAAAACCTCAAAAAAATGGTGTTGTTGAAAGTAGAAATAGAATTATTCAAGAGATAACTACAACCATGTTGAGTCAGTATTCTGTAGCCAAACAATTTTCAGATGAAGCTGTAAGTACTGTTTGTAATAAAATAAATAGAGTTTTGATTAGACCTTTTCTTAATAAAACTCCTTATGAGTTATGGAATGGTAGAAAACCTAGACTTTCCTACTTTAATGTTTTTGGTTGCAAGGTATTCATTCGGAATACTAAAGACAACTTACACAAATTAGAACCAAAATCTGATGAAGGAATTTTATTAGGCTACTCCACAACTTCTTAGGCAAATAGAGTTTTCAACAAAAACACTTGTACTGTTGATTATATAGTACATGTTAAATTTGATGAAACTGACCCTTTTGTTTTTTAAAAACCCCAACCTACATCCTCAGATGTGTTTCAAAAAACTAATTATCAACATTTGATAGAAGATCAATATGATAAAGAAAATTTTCAAGAAGATACTTCTGAAACATTTACCCCAGAATATTTCCTACCCTATGTTGATGAATAGGCTTTACAAAACCCAAATTGGTCGTTTCTCAAGAATCATCACAGTGATAGTATCATTGGTGATGTGAATAAACCTGTAAGGAATAAAAGTTCCTTAATAAATGAAGTAGAACATCTAGAATTCCTTTCCCAATTAGAACCAAAAAACACTGATGAAGCATTAGGTGATAATGATTGGATCAAAGCCATGCATGATGAACTAAATAAATTCGAAAGGAATAAAGTCTCGACCTTGGTTGAAAGACCTATGGAAACCTCTGTTATTGGAGTAAAGTGGGTCTTCAGAAATAAGTGTGACGAAAATGGAATCATTGTAAGAAATAAATCTAGATTAGTTGCTAAAGTCCATGATCAACAAGAAGTAATAGACTATGAAGAAACCTTTGCTCCAGTAGGTAGACTTGAATCTATTCACATTTTACTTTCCTTTGCAGCATTCTTCAATTTCAAACTTTTTCAAATGTATGTGAAATGTGTGTTTTTAACGGTTATGTTCAAGAGGACGTCTTTGTTGAACAACCTCCTAGTTTTGAAGATTCAAAACATCCTAGTCATGTTTTTAGACTTATCAAAGCATTATATGGCCTTAAAAAAGATCCTAGAGATTGGTATGATAGACTTACAGGATTTTTTCCTCAAAATAACTATGTTAAGGGAAATGCATATCCAACTCATTTTATAAATAAAGATAAGAAATTTTTTTTGATTTTTCAAATTTATGTTGATGAAATTATATTTTGTTCAACTCAACAATATTTAACTAATTCCTTTTTGAATTTAATTAAAACATGAGTTTTTTAATGAGTATGATGGGTGAGTTAACATTATTTACTGGTTTTCAAATTTCTCAAAAACCCAAAGGAATCTATATATATCAACATAAGTATATTAATGATCTTCTTAAAAATTATTTATATGACAACACTAAAAGTATAATTACTCCCATTGGTACCTCAAACACAGTTGATCTTGATGAAGCTGGGTAACCAGTAGATCAAACATCTTTTAGAGGTATGATAGGAAGTCTACATTACATGATAGCTAGTCGTCCAGACTTAATGTTCTCAGTATTCTTATATGCAAGATATAAATCCAATCCTAAGGAATATCACATAAAGGAAGTGAAGAAAATTTTTCACTACTTAAAGGGAACCATGGATTTAGTACTATTTTATACTTCTGGAAATGATTTTGTCTTAAAAAGCTTTTCGAATACTGAATTTGGTGGATATAGAATGGATATAAAGAGTACATCTAGAAATTTGAATTTCATTGGAGATTCATTAGATTATTGGTCTTGCAAGAAGCAACACTCATTAGAATTTTCCACTGTTGAAGCTGAATATGTAGTAGTTGAAGTTGTTGTGCTCAAGTGTTGTGGATGCAACACACACTCACAGACTATGGCTTAAGTTTAACTAAAACAAAAATTTTTTGTGATAAAATGAGTGCCATTTACCTTAGTAAAAACCATGCACATCACTCTCATGCAAAGAACATAGATATTAGGCATCACATTCTTAAGAATAACACATAGAAAGAAGATAGAATTCTTCATTTTATCATAACGCAAGATCAACATGCTGACATTTTCACAAAATCATTAACCTCTGATATATTTTAATACATTAAACAAAATTTAGGAATGATAACTATAAGCTAATCTTTCATTATTAACTTCCTATTAAATGAGTCTCCTTACAGTAATAAACTTCTTTTTATAGGGGGGGTACATCTGTTATTGTTGATTTTCCAAAAAAATCGAAAAAAAAATTTCAATGATGGTTTTTTCCAAACTTTTCGTAATGAAAATTTTCATAGTTGGTTTTTCAAAAATTTTTGTAATGAAAATTTATGTAGTTGGTTTTTTCAAAATATTTCGTAATGAAAAATAATTTAGTTGGTATTTTCAAAAATTTTCATAATGAAAATTTTCGTAGTTGGTTTTCTTTCGTAATAAAAATTTTCATAGTTGGTTTTTCAAAAAATTTCATAATGAAAATCATCGTACCTGATATTTTTGTAATGGAAATTTTTGGATTTGAAATTTTTGTAATAGAAACTCTCGGTTTTGAAAATTTTTGTAGGGAAGTTTTTTTTCGTATTCATGTTTTTTTTGGAATCCAAAGTTCTTCAAGAAGAATATTCCTCAACACGAATTATCTTCCAAGAAATCCGAAAGGTATGATTCTTTATTAATTTTTTCGTAATTACTTTTACTTGATGTTAGTTACTTTTGTTTATAAAATTTATCTTATTCTATTTTTCTTAAATCCGAATGTTTTCTTTTAAAAACCTCAAAAGATTGGATTCAACAAAAAATTTCCTTGTGGCTATAATTTCATCTGTCAGATCAAATCTGAAGAATTCTCATCCATTAGATTCAAATGAGAAGTTTAACCATCGCTTTATTTCCTATATAAAGGGGACCTGTGAAGGTTGTACCACATCGGTTATCAATCATGTGTGTCTTGAATCTATTCCCCTCTACAAAAGCCCGTTCCAAATTCTTCAGAAGTGCACGAGTCTGAATGTCTGTAGAAATACATTCTCAAGAAATGTCAACTATCAAGCCGATTGCGGAATGGAAAATTTACAGGAAGTGGTTAGTTCATCTGAACTTCTTTAATAAGTATGACTCTATAATTTCCATGAACATCAAGCTCAATGGATGGGAATGTATAGCTATTTCAAAGACAAGAGCTCAGGATGTGGTCTATCTGGATTTTCTTATAGAATTCTATGAATCAGTTTGTTTTTTTAAGGAATATGGTAGGGAAAATTTTTCCATTAAAAGTTATGGAAAGACTTACAAACTTTCTTACACCAAGGCTGCGAGCTTGTTAGGGCTGGCATATGAAGGAGAGGCTGAATTTTTCTCTCACAAATTTCCATAGGATTATGGAAGTTTCATTAAGGAAAAGGCTAAGGAATGCCTTGGGATTAAAGTTGTCAAGACATCAAAGATTTCCCATATTTCTACCAACAATCGAATTCTACAATTATGGGTTCAAGGTCTCATCGTACCGAGGAAGGGTGACAAGGACACCCGCAATAAAAGTTATATGTTCATCTTGAAGAAGAAGACAAAACCCCTAAGTCTAGGGAAGTCCAATCCGCACCTCTTAAACCCAAAAATAAAAAAGCCTACCCGGATGAGGTTGTAGCAAAATGGAGAGAGGATAATAAATTTTGAAAAGAAGGGGAGCCACAGTTCGGTTTGGTTTATACTGAGGCTAAGGCCTTGAAAGAGAAATATGCTGATGAGATAGAGAAGTAGGACAAGGAGAAGAATCTCAAGAAGAAGATGTCAAATGTTGAAATTTTTCAATCCCTTCTGAGAGATACTGAAATTTCTTATGTGAATGTTCTTGTTCTGAAGTCCTTTCTGGTGGAACAATTACCTGAGACTCTGGGAAATAGGACTCTGAAAAAACCACAAGAGTAGACTATGGAAATGGAGAAAGATGTAGAAGGAGTGCAAGAAGATGAGAGCAGTGGTGGCTCTTATTATGTGATTAAGTAAGTTGAAGAGTATTAGGAAAAGGAAAGTGCTTACGAGAAATTTTCACTCTGGAATTCTCAAGCTGGATTATCTAATCTTGCTACTCCTAGAGATTATGAGAAGGAATAAGAGGAAGTAAATAAGTTTTCAGAGGAAGAAAGTCACAATCATTACTCCGTTATTCCTGAAGATGTTGAGGCTAGTGCTCAAAAATAGAAAATTGATGAAGATAAGATTGTAAAATTTTCTGATATTGAGCATGAGTCTCTTGAAGAGGAAGTAGTACCACATATTAGAAAGGGGAAACAAGTGGTTGTTGAAACCCCAACAAAAGATATTCTAAGGAAGAAGGAAGATGGAGGAACCTCTAAGAGGAAAATGGTAGAGATAGAGGAAGAACCGTCTCAAAGAAAAATGTCTGATTCAGAGTCATCTTCCTTGGGACATGATTTTTTTGTTCAGTCCCTGAAAAAGCTAGTGGATACTATTCTGATCTTTCCTGCAATTGAATCCAAATTCCAGATTCTTCAGCACAGTATGAATAAAAAATTAGACTTTGTATCCATGGTTATGGATATATGTGTTAACATTGAGGCAGAACACAATAATTTATTTATCAATTATGAGGCCCCAGAAAATCTTCCAGGAAAATGTCTCTCTGGTTGAAGATAATCAATGAATATTTGAGTGAGCTTGATCAGTTTCAAGAGGATGTCAAGGAATCTTTTGATACCAAAGATATAAATATCAAGAATCTTACAAACAACTTTCCGGAAAAGTTATATCATGAACAAAATACTCGGATTCAAGAGGTAAAATATCTGAATGGGAAGTTGAGTTATATTGTCCAAACATGGAAAACTGAAAAGGATCTTCGGATTGAGTTGGAATAAAATCTTGTTAATCAAGATGACTTGCTGAAGGCTTAGGGAGAGGCCTTGAAGGCTCAAGAGGATATAATCACACCCTTAGAAAAGCAAGCTGATGAAGATAAAAAAGATCGGAAGAAGTTGAAGACAATCGTGAAGAATCTCATGCCCAAGGAAAAAGAAACAAAATAAACCCAAATCCGATCTTTTTTTTGTATTATTTTCCTTGTACTAATTCTTCCAATCATAATGAAATAGTGGTTTCTTGTTTTTTTTCTGGTTGTCTATACTAATATTTCAAGTACTATATTCTTTTACATTCCCTCAAACTCTTTTTGAAAATCACAAAGGGGGAGAAGGAAAAAGAATTCTAAAGAGGAGAAGAAAAAATTTCAATGTAAATAAGAACTATCCCTATGTAAGTGGGATTTTTTATAAGGGGGAGTTCACATTATGAATATTTCCACATTCAATGAAAATATTCATTCCAAAAATCTAGAATACGATCCTTAGAGTTCGAAAGCCTAAGGGGGAGTTAGTCGTATTCACTATTTTCCATAAACAAAGGGAGATAAGCATTAATTTCAAAGTCTAAAAATTTATTCAAAGTCCTTATATTCTTTTTTTTGTAAATATGTTTGTGCTTTAAAAAAAGGGGGAGATTGTTGAGTCAATAAGGTTTTCCTTATGACTTCTCCATTCCATCATATAAGGAGGATATTTTTAAGTCATTAAGGTTTTCTTATGACTTGACCATTCCACTTGTTTTGAAAATCACAAACACCTTATCTTAAGCAAAACATTATTTTACCCTATATTTTACCTCTATAAAGAAAAATATCCTTCCCCAAAGAAATTTATCCTTACCATGTTTTCTTTGCTCAAATCATAATTTTTCTAAGTGTAAAAATCGGATTGAAACCAAAAACCTCGAAGTCATATAATACTTAGATATGAGGCATTATGTTTAAGACTCTGAATCCTGGTTACGAACTCTCATGAAGTTCAACTCCGAATTCAGGATATGAACTATCATGAAGATTAACTCTGAATTCTGGATACGAACATTAATGAAGATCGACTCTTAATTCTGATTACAAACTTATGAAAAGATCGACTTTGAATTCTGGTTATGAATTCTGATTACGAATTCAGGTTACGAACTCTTCTGAGTTCTAACTCCAAATTCTCTTTATGAATTCTGATTACGAACTTGTCCATGTTATGACTCTGAGTTCTCTGAATACAGACTCCGAACTCTTATAAGTTCTGACTCTGAATTCTCTTAAACTCTGACTCCAAACATTGTATGTTCATGTTCCGAATTCTTGTGAATCTAGACTCCAAATTTTCTTTGAAATTCAGACTCCAGAATTATACAGAATTCAGGTTCCGAATTCCTACAATACAGAATCCAAATATCCTTGTACTATAGACTCCGAATTCAGTTTTTACTTAGACTCCGAACTTTCATTTACCTTCATTCTGAATATCAGATTTTAGTTATACTTGCACTCGTTTTTTTCTAAAACGATGTCTTGCTTTTAGTTATCGACTAACAATTGTTTAAGTGACACGTGTACAGGTCCCTCCAACATTCAAGGAAGAATATGACTGTTGGAGGAGGGATCTGACCATTGTAGTCACGCTTATAAATAATAGCTCACTGGAAAAGAGCTCAGAACATTTTCGAGACTTTTGAAAAAGTGTTGTTGAAGTGATTTATAGAGAGAGAGGATCATATAAACTCTGAGGATTCATGAAAAAAGTTTTGAACTGCTCGTTCAAACTTTGCTTCATACAGATTTTCTTAGTGCAAAGGTTCGATTTTCTTGAAATCAGAGACTTCGGGTTTGTGAAGTCAGAGGTGCCGATTTCCTTACAAATCAAGGGCTTGAGGGGATATCAAAACAGATACCTATCATTGGATTGAGGGCTTACTTGGGTTTGGGTAAGACAGACTTTCATGAAAGTATAAATCAAGGTACCTCTTATCTAGTGTTGTTGGATACCCTCCTCTTTGGTTTGAAAGAGTTATTACTTGTTACTTGTATTATTTTGTTTTCCGTTGTGTATTTTAGTTGTTTAGGAATGTATAACTTTCTTATACTTCCTTAAACTTGTACTCTGATTTTATAGGATTCTATATGCTTTAAGGTAGAATCTTAGTTGGTGTAAACTTTTTTAAGTTTCATTTCTAGAATCACTTTTCCGTAATCTATCTAGACAATAGAACTTAGAGGTTGTGTGAATTTTGGTTATCTGTAAAAGTTCCAATAGAATTTTTAATGTATAAAATTAACCCCCCCCCCCTTGTATTTGTATCGCATTTTACATATTCAATCCTACTTTTGGTATTGTAGAGTATATCATACTCAGACATACCATTCTAACTGTGTTCACGCAAAGGGACATAGCCATAATTCTTAAGCCCATGTGAGAAATAATTGTTGTAAGAAATAAGGAATGGTGGAAGCCCCGGTTGCGTAATGTGTGAATTGGCATGCCAAGAGGGAAGTGATTAAGGGTGTGGAAGGACCTGGTCATGTGGTACGAGTGTCACTATGTATCTTGCGAGAGCATGAATCAAGCCATGCGTAATTCTTTGAAATATGTACATACCGTGCAGGGTTGGTTCGTACATGGGGGTAGAGGTAATTTTTTATTATTTCATTTTTGGGTGTCTGGGCAAGGATGTGGGATCCTGGTGTCGCTACGTATCCTACAATGGCAGGAATCAAGCAGTATGTAGTTCTTTGAAAGGGATACACCATGTGTAGGGTTGGTTCATACATGGGGGGATAAAGGTCACTTTTAACTTTATTTGGGGATGGTTGGGCTAGGATATGGGATCTTGGCATCGCTATGTATCCTGCAAAGGCGAGAATCAATCCATACGTAGTTCACTAAAATTAATGTAGTTTAACATCGTGTGGTGAGAATGAAATACTCTTAGTTTAGGGTCATAGAGTTTGGACCAGTGGGGCTTGGAAGTTTAATGGCCTGCAGCTCAGACGATAACTGCTTTTGGTTATGCGAAATACTTCTTCAGAAATCTCTCATTCGTAGGAGTGGTAGTGAATTTCCCGTCCATGGAGATTAGGGCATATTCTCTATTGGAGTAGACCTTGTGTATAACATATGGTTCCTCCCACTTGGGATCCAACTTTGGAGGTTTCTTTCTGGGTATCATTGGGTTCCGGAGGACCGACACCAATTCTCCTTCCAAGAACGACCAAAGATGAACATTTTTATTGAAGGCTCATGCGATCCAGTTGTGATATACTTCTAGATGGTGCAAAGTGTGAAACCTATTCTCATACAGCTGTTCCAATTCACCTAGACATTTTTCTGATTGCTCATCGTTGGATAACTGATCAAAAATGGAAACACGGAGTGAGGGAAATTGGAGCTTAGTGGGCAGAACCGCTTCTGTTCCGTATACTAATGAGTACGGAGTAGCCCATGTAGCGGTGCAGATTGTGGTTCGATAAGAACACAATGCATAAAAGAGTTTATCCGGCCATTATTTCTTGTCTTTTTTCACCATTTTCTATAGAATGTTGGATAGGGTCTTATTGAAAGCCTCTATATGTCTGTTGGCCTCTACATGGTAGTGGGATGAGTGGTTATCCCTAATACCATATTCCTTGTAAAGTTTCTACAGTTCAGCAGAGAAAAAGTTAGTGTCGTTATCCGTCAGTATGGTATGAGGGATGCCAAATCTGGTGATGATATTGGATTTCAAAAAGCGGACAATTTTTCTTGCCCCTACTTCCTTGAGGGGTACAGCTTCTACCCATTTGGAAAAGAAGTCGGTTGCTGTGAGGATATACTTCAGTTTTTTGGCCATGGCGGGAGGATATGGTCCCATGAAATCCAATCCCCGGATGGAAAATGGCCAGGAGTACTTGGCCTGATGAAGTAACTCTGGGGGTTGGTGAATATAGTTGGCATGAATTTGGAAGGAGTGGCAGTTTGCAGTAAAGTGCTTGCAATATCGTGCCACAGTGGGCCAATATTACCCAAGCCTTCAAACCTGATGGGAAATATTAGACACCGACTGATGTGATCCACATACTCTGGCATACACTTCAGTCATGATGGCAGCGGTTTCCTCCCCATCAATGCATCTGAGAAGAACTTTGTCGAGGCCTCATTTGTAGAGGACCTCTTGATGACCCATGCCACCATATAAGACAAAGTTTATTTACCTTCTCTGTATTTTCTCTCGTTCAGCCCTGTCTGATGGACGTTCACCCCTTTTAAGGTAGTTTGCAATGGGGGTCATCTAGCTGGTGGCAGGAGCATATGGCTCAGAAACAGGACTGACTTTGTTGATTTCTTCCATCTTAGTCTAAAACAATTGCAAGACCATTCGATGCTGAGAAATACTGATAAATTTTTCATCCCAGTCTGGGTCAGCTAGGGCTATGGCCGCATTAGCTAATGTGTCAGCCTGGTAATTTTGAGACTGGGGAATGTAGTTCAATGTTGGTTCGTTGGGGAATTCTTCTCTAAACCCTCATACATGGTCAAACAAAGAAATCAGGTCCTTGTTTTTTAATAGCAGAGTCACCATTAACTTTCTTGATGACATGTTCTGAGTCACCTTTTACCTTAAGGTGTTGTACTTGATCTTGGAGTGCGAGCTCCATTCCTGCAATGAGGGCTTGATACTCCGCCTCATTGTTCGTACATCCTTCTAATAGGAGAAAGGAATATGGAAAGACCTCCTTTTCTGGGGACATGAGTAAGATCCCCAAACCCACCTTGTTAAATTTGAGATCCTCCATCCTCTTCCCTGTTGGGCTACGGGATGTGCCATCGAAGTAAATTTCGCATGTTGGGATCTCCTCTTGAACCGAGAAGATGTCTTCATCAGGTAGCTCGACGTTCGATGCGGTGGTCCCTGTCGAGGGGTGCTCTGCCAGAAAATCTACTAATGCCTGGCCTTTGATGGATTTCATGAGGCACTAACTTGATGTCAAACTGTTGCAGGATGACTGCCTATCAGGATAGGCGCCCGGTCATCATCGGGCACCTGAGGATGTACTTGAGTGGATTACTACACGAGACCAAATAGACTTCATGATGTTGCAGATAATGTCGCAATTTTTGAACTATGAATACCATGTCCAAACAACTCTTCCCAATGTTTGAGTATCAAGTTTCAGCATCGATCATGGTTCGGCTGAGGTAATATAGTCTTTTTCACTACCGGAGTCAATTTTTAGTGTGAGGAATGCTCCCTGTGACCACTCTAGGGCCATTAGATATAGGATAAGAGGTTTTCCTTCAATCGGGGGCATGAGCACCAGTGGTCTTAAGAGGTAATTATTTAGTCTGTCGAATGCCTCTTGGTAATAATATGTCCATTGGTACGTAACCACCTTTTTCATTAACCTGGTGAAGGGAAAACATTTACCCACCAGGTTGGCTATGAACCACCTAATGTAGGCCAGGTGTCCTTGGAATCCTCTCAACTCAATGTGATTGCAGGGATGTGGTAATCTAAGGATAGACTTTATCTTATCAGGGTCGAATTCAACGACATGATGGTATACGATGAAGCCACGGAATTTCCCATAGGTAACCAAGAAGGTGCATTTCAAGGGGTTCATCTTCAGGCTATGTTGTCGAAGTTTGCTGAAGATGGTTTCTAGGTCCGATATGTGATCTGGGCACTATCTTGATTTGACTACCAATTCATCCACGTAGCAATCGATCAATCTCCCCAGGAATGGTTTAATGATATGATGCATGACACGTTGATATGTGGTGCCAGCCTTCTTTAGACCAAAGGGCGTGACCCTGTAACTGAATAATCCATGAGGGGACCTGAAGGTAGTGGCTTCGTTGTCTTCTTGGGCCATCCTAATTTTATTATACCCAGAATAATTGTCCATGAAAGATAGAGCCTCATACCCAGCTGTTGCGTCAATTAATAACTTGGTGATCGTGACCGATAAATCATCTTTCGGGAAATGCCATTTGAGATATCTGAAATTGATGCAGACGCAGATTTTTCAGTTCTTTTTCTTGACGGGGACAATGTTGGCTATCCAGATGGGGTATTGGACCTCCCGAATGAAGCCATCTTTAATAATCTTATCGACTTCAGACTCTATTTTGGGAGAATGTGTGGGGTTCATCCTTCTGGCAGCTTTTTTATAGCCCTGGTGGTCTTCTGGTAGACCTAAGTGGCGCGTCACCACTTCGAGACCGAGTCCCGGAATTTCTGTGTAATTCCAAAAAAAAACTCGATGTTGCCTCAGGAAAAAGGTATATACCTCATGCTCCTCGAGAGACATGGTTGTACTAATGAGAGTGGGCTCGAGTCTTCCTCAGTACCCAGGTTTATTTCCCTGAGCTCGTCCATAGGGGTGGAGATACCTTCCTCAAATGCGGGTGGTTCATCCCTGATATCTTCCTCCTCTTCTTCCCCCACATTCTCATCTTCTTGACCCAACAGGGGGAGAGCTCTCAGCATGGGCTCTTGGGTGTCCGGAGGTGAGGCATTTTGGGCGTCCTCGCTCAAGTATTCACCCGCAAATTGAGGGTAATCAGTATTTTCTTCATTGCTATGCTCGAATGTCATGGATGAAGTCATGATGATAGCTAAGTACGTGTCCGAACATTATCTCCTACTCTCAACATGGTTAATGGGTAGTACGTATTCTTCACCGAGCTACTTTAGGGGGTCATCAGGAACCATTTCTAAGCCGTTTGGAGCGGGGATCCAATTGATACCATCGATCAAAGGCTTCTTCTTCTTTTTCTAATAAAAATTGGTGTCAATGTAGTGTGACTCAGAGAGCTCAAAAGGGGCCTTGTCAGTGTGAAATGTTTCACCTTGTTCATTGACACAATACTTAATACACTGTTGGTAGGATGAAGGAATGGCCACGTGTTATCGAGCCACGACCTTCCCATAAGGGCATTGAATGTTGTGTCCTACCGGACCACCAAGAATTACGAGTAGGCCATAAGGTAACCAAAATGGATTTTTAGCTTGATTTGTCCCATTAGAATCGGTTCACTCTTGTCATAACCCAACAGAGTTGTGGATGAGGTTATTAGATCATCATCACTGTAGACTAACATACGAATTGCCCGTTGGGGAAGGAGGTTAAATCCAGAGCCATTGTCAATAAAGAATTTCTGAATATCAACTTCATTTAGTGTACCTGACACATTTATTGGTTTTATTTGTCATTGAATGATGGAATCTTCATCCTAATCGGTGAAGGAAATCACTGCATTGCATTCAGCCGGGCCAGTCTCCATCCTGTAAATCTCGGCGGCGGCTACCTCGGCTTGAAACTCCTAGGGGTTAAGAAAGGCTTCTTTAAGAACCTCCCTGAGATCTGCTGACAAACTCATGGATCCAGGATTGACAGTTTGGCTGGTACTGATGCAAGCTGCTTAAGGATATCATATTTCTGCTCCAGCAGCCGACGCTTCTCCATCAGCAGGAGAGTTTTAGTAGGCCCGTTGGGAGCTTGAGTATGTGACGAGGAGGGACCAGCCACAAGGTCGGATGTCGACAGTGTTCCCACATTTTGGGGACTCGGCCCAGCCGATCTGTTTGTGCGTACTAGGTGGATAGACAGTTGTTCCTCTTCTGATGGGTACCGTGGAATGATGGAGCCAGAGTGACTGCTTATGGAGGTGGAGGGATATTCTTTCTCCTGCTGAGTCCATTGAAGAGTTCTCCCACGGGTTTTCGCAATATTAATGGTTTGGGATGGGGTAAAACCATAGGGTTGGTTTCAGTCGTGACTGTGCCTCCCTTGGTATCCTATACTTATGTGATTCCACCTCCTAGCCCCTTGTGTTGGGAACTTGGGTTCTTAACCTTACCCTTCATCAGGGAACTATTCCATTAGATGGACGATGTTGATGGAACCAAATATTACCTCTTTATCCTGTGACAGGTCAACCTGGTCGATTGTCCATGGTGGTGTCATTTCGTGGGTCGATGCCCGTGGCGCCAAGTTTGAGGGCATAAAATCCGATAGTGTCAAGGCTAACTTTGGCCTCATTACAGACTGATTCTCTTGCGCTTGTCTCCTCCCTTATCGATTACTCTTGTATGACCGGCTCATGGAGGGTTGTGGGGCCGATATTGTTGGTTGTGAGGCATCAGGGGATGTTGGCGGTAACACCGGCTACTGTAGTTCAGCTCAGAGTATGACCTGAGCTCTATTGACAGTCTTCCAAGTCATACATTCATAAAATTGCTACCCCTTCTTGTTAGTGACTTCCTGTCACCCCTCCCCTTAGTCGGAGTCGGTTGTAGAAATATACATCACATGTGCAGGGGGTGGTCCTAGCTCGACCTGGCCGGAGTCTACCATCCTTTGCAGGAGGTCTTTGAAGACGATGAATTCCTAGATATTATGCAGAAATATTTTATGGTAGGGATAGTAATTGGGCCTATCATCGCGGCCAACTTCTTTGGGTTTCCTTGGCTCTAAGAGGTAGATCAAATTGCAATTCATGGCGGAAATGAAGTAGCCACAGACTTAGTCTTCTCAGAACGAGTATAATTTGTGTCTTCGTTCCTAAAACTGGTTCCGCTTCTATCCTCTATGATCGTCCCTCTTTGGAGGAGGCTGCTACTGATATACAGGGGGCCCTTGACGAATTTGTGGAATCCTAGGAGGTGGAGCATGCGTAGGGGCTGGCTTGAGCGTGACAAAGGACGCTTCAGCTCTAACTGATCTCTTTTCAAAAGCCTGTGAGGCTGTTCGAGACATCAGATTAGTCCCCTGCAGGGAGTCCTCAATTTTCTGGACAATGAAAGGGAGATTGCATAAGCCAGTGTTGCACTCCACTAGTATGAGCAGTGTTCATAGCTCATC
Source organism: Viscum album (assembly GCA_963277665.1). Taxonomy (NCBI): domain Eukaryota; kingdom Viridiplantae; phylum Streptophyta; class Magnoliopsida; order Santalales; family Viscaceae; genus Viscum; species Viscum album. The sequence continues at coordinate 236,976,318 of OY728155.1, read as the reverse complement.
TCGATGTTTATCGATGCATATGACAAGAATCTCGTCTTGGGGGTTTGGAATGTTCAAAAAGTATGTCAGACCCTTCCATTTGGCGATGAAATCTGAGACCCTCTCATTCTTCCTCTGTTTTCTATTCATGAGGTCGCTGACTACTTTATAGGCATCGTTGAGCATAAGTGGAACGGAAACTACTACCGAAGGTCTTCCTAGCTTTTTATTGACTGAGCTGGAAGACTCATATACCAGAAAAAGGTAGATCTTTACAAGGACCACATGAATCATCTTAGTTTCACTACTTCTTGTTGTTCGGGAGTTCTCATAATAGGGTCACAATAAGACGTATATTGCATCAAATGTTGTTTTGGATCGCCTGATCCATTGAAAATAGGTAATACTGGGCTCCAAAAATTGGGTGGAGGAGGCGTTTTTCTCACCCAATCTAGGTAGGACTTTCACTCTGGCTATTCCGGGGTGTACTTACCTTCCATTGCTTCCAATCAAGAAGTCAGTGCCTTGATGGTGTTGGCGAGACCTTGGTTTACATCCTGTTGGGCCCAGTGTTGGGCAGGTGTAGCCCGATGAATTGCTTGAGGATCCGGCTCGGCCAGCACCAAGGGTGCATATGCCGTTTGTGACACCTTCGGAGGGTTTATACGTACTCAATCCAGTTGCTTCTTGAGTGTATGGAAGTCTTGATATTCATCTGAATCCATGTTTAGGTAGTCGGATGAGTCGGGCGCCACATTGGGCGGGGGCCCTGACCGCGCTTTGTTTGTCGGGGAAAACCTTTGTCTTTGAGGTGCACTTGCTGGGAATGCAAGGTGTGGCTCTTCTTGGGAAGCTCTTTCAATAAGACGGTTCATCTAGAGTATCTTGGCGTTAATCCCACTTAATTATTTCATTTCTTTTTTCGGTCGAGAGAATCTCACTTTGAGCGTAAGTGGGTCATTTTTATTTAGAGAATGAGGCATATAGGGTAACCAGTCCTTTGTTATTATCTTTGTTGGAAGATTGCAGGGTAAGACGAGGAGGGTTAGATGGAGGGGAGACCATATTTAGGGCGGCCCTCTGGTTTTGGGTGTGCACACAAGATGGTTCGTTGTGGATCACAGCCTGAATGAAACCATCATCGTTCGATCCATCTGGATTTGCATCATATTCGGTGTCACACATGGGGTTAACCTCTATGGAATTGATGGATTCATATCATGGGGTGGAGGATGTTTCATCTTCCAAATAGGAAGATGGTCTCTTTCACCTTTTACTGGTCTTACCCTTCCTATCACCGGATTACATTCGGACTCCTTGACGATGGGTGACGCAGAGAGTTATTTGATGCGATCTTACGGTACACCTCCCTCTTGAAGGGGATGATGATTCAAAGGGAGGGATAGGGTAGTAACCTCCTCTTCTGACTATCCTCTCTAGATGAGAGAATAATAATTCTCATTGGGGAGGTTGTTTTTAAGGAGGTAAAAATGCCCCCATCCTTGAGGGTTGGGGTAGGTTCTATTCCTTGAACATTGAGTCCCTTACCGTCTTTATTGTTCTTACGGGGAAATTTGTTGTTAAAATTGCCCCAGCCCTGCAGGCTAGGGTTGAAATTGCCCTAGCCCTGCAGGCTGGGGTTGACCCTAGATTACGGCAGTGGATGCTGCTATCGATACCTGCCTGATCTTGCGTGCCCCCTTTTGGTGGTGAACTGGATATGATGCCAAGTTCACCTGTTAATCAATCCCCTCTAGGGAGGCAAGCAATGACTGTTGATTGGCCTCTCATAGGTGAGAGGCCTGTTATATGCTTTCGGTGGTCTGATTCAGGAGTTTGTGAATGGCTTGTTCCCATTGGGCCTCACACTTCTGGGACATACTCAAGGCCTTTCTTTGTTGGGTGTTTCACCTTTCCTGAATAGGTACCCCACTCGATTGATGTCTTTACGTATTGACGTTGCAAGATATCTTGCTGAACGGGTTCTTCTGGGGGGAGAGCGGAGTGAAATGTAGAGCTCCATGTTCTCCCCATCCTCTGATATGGACTCCCGTTGGAGCGTCACAAATGAGGTGGCGCAACTGGTGTAGTTCACAGAGGCAGACTAACTCAAGGTTTCCATTACGCCTCTCAGGTCGCGGTTTCCACGCTGAAGGAAGAGCTTCCAGGTCAATGAGATGCAGGAGGTCTCTTATTGTATTGACATGGTTTACATACCCATCATAGGGTAGGAATCTTTTTTTTAGCTGGTGGAGGGTAGTCCATATATTGGAGCAGATTTCGTGCACACATTCATCTGACAACTTTCTGGGTATGTCGAATCGAGATGTGGCCGTGGGACAAAACATAACATGTACATCAACTCTAGCCAGTCGTTTCCTCCGGTGCAACATGTTGCCATACTCCTCCGCTAGTGATTGGTCTACCTATTCAGCCCAACTGGGATGCTCACCAAGATTGTGGTCAGAGGTAGTGGGGCCCGTAGGTATTGAATTATCATGTGGGTGATTCCAAGGTGGTTCAGAGGATGAACATGGCCCTAGAACGTCTCCTGATTGAAGAAGGGTGTCGTTGGCGACTAGCTGGGAATCTGACATGCTTGATCCCATCCTTCTGAGTGCCTCAGCATATGATGGATTTTCTAGACTTGATTCGGTATGGGAAGGACCTTCCTGTCGATATGATATGTCACTATGGGGAGGACCTTCACAATGGTGGCCGCAATAGCGAGGAATACCATTACAGCTGCTGTAGGGAGAGAATCTATTAGGTACAACTTGGGGAGGGCCTTTAGAATGTACCGTAATGAGGGGAGGGCCTTCTCATTGATTGGAATCTTGGTGTGGAGGACCTCCGATATCTTTTTTGTAATGGTGAGGGATACCATCACTGCTTGACACCTCATTGCATAGAGGACTTTTGCAGTGCATACCCTGGGGAGGACCTCCAAGGCGTGTCGCAGCAAGGGGAGGACCTTCTGGCTGTATAGCGTTATTACTGGGAGGGCCTTCACAACAACTTCCATCATGGTGAGGATGACCATCATGGTTTGACGTTCGATGTGTATCCTGGGGAGGACCTTCAAGACACACAACAACAAGGGGAGGACCTTTTTGTTTCTTGGGGCCATTGAGAGGAGGACCTTCGCAATGGCGGTCGTGGTGGCGAGGACTACCATCACAGCTGCCACAATGGTGAGGACTACCATAACAGCTGCTGCAGGGATAATGTATGCGAGGTACACCCTGGGGAGGGCCTTCAGAATGTACCTCAACGAGGGTAGGGCATTCTCGTTGCTTGACATCTCTATGGAGAGGACCTTCATTATCAGAGTGGTGAGGACAACCATCGTGATCTGATGCCTGGCTACGCGAAGTGTCGTTGAAACGTAACCCCCGGGGAGGACCTTCAGGGCAGGGCATGACAAGGGGAGGGCCTTCTTATTGTGATGAGAAATCACTGCGAGTAGGGCCTCTGCTATTGCGACTACAACAGCGAGGAATACTATCATAATATGTGGTCCCACTGCATAGAGAGTGTTTGCAGTTTATACCTCGGGGAGGACCTTCAGGGTGGACTGCAGAAAGTGGAGGGACTTCTTGGTGCTCGATATTCTGGTCACATGGAGGGATTCCATGACTCACATCAAAAGTGAAGCTCTCATGGTCGATCATTATATACCCAAGAGGGAGGCCCCCGCAGGTGCTCTGGGGAGGACCTTCAAAGCTGCTGGTAGCGACATTGTGGGGAGGACCTTCACAACGGCTACTTCCACTCTCATAATATGATAATGGTTGGGTACAGTTCTGAAATTTTAATATTTTCTTAGTGGAATTGGGAACCCCAGATTCCAGTAGAGGGGAGTCATGAACCTGCTCTTTATTTTCCGGCTACCTTCCGCATGTTCGTGGTGCTTTCTTGCGGGCAGCGGGGACCGTCTGCTGTTGATAACGACCTTCACATTTGAGTCCTTTTCTAATTGGGTCACGTGATTATGTCAGGATATGCCGATGAACATATTGACTTTTATTAGGGATATATGCCTACTATGGAGTATCAACCGTGATGGACGGGTGTCCCCTAGTTGGAACGAGTGATGCTGATCGATCTGGTTTCCCTTGTATCACGGAATATGGCCGATGACCCTCCTAGGTGGAAGTAGGGATGTATATCTGCTCCGAGGAGGATATCTCATCTCTTAGATGAGTTACCTCAATTAGGGAGACGAGCTCACGGGACCGAGTCCTTGCTGTTTCCGTTGATGCAATCACATTCTGGAAAGTCTGTAAGATATGACCTAGGATCGATACCTACTCCTCCATCATTGCCTGGATATGCTGAGAGACATCTTTGGATGGAATGGGAATGAAGGCCCATTCTGGTATCAGAGTAGGAATATCGTGATCCGGTCCTCTAGGGGTCAGTGGGTACTGACAATTCTTCTATGTCGGGGCTGGTGAACGAGTCTGCCCTTGTGCTGGGATATGCCGATTTATCTCTATTTTCCGCCACATCGGGATGGCGGGCTTTACTTGCATCTGCAGGGAGCTGGACCTGCATATGTTGGTTCCCCCACCGTATCGTGTGGGTGGATTTTTTTGGAAGGGAGACATGCCCACCTATTAATTTACTCTACATCTGGATGGCGGCCTTTGTTGATTGCCACCACATCGGGATGGTAGGCGTCAGAAGCATCAGCTAGGAGAAGGTCCTACAGGCGCTGAGTTTCCATCACATCTGGTTGGTGGGGTTCATGACCCTTGTTTGGGAGAGTTTCCTGTTGAGTAGGTGTCATCCTGTGTGAGTGACGGGCTTGATGGAGCTCGGTAGGGATGTGAACCTGCTCGTATGATGCCACCATGTCTGGATGGTGGACTTTGGAGGAGCGGACAGTTATATGTGCTTGCTCGCAATACGTCTCCGTGACTAGGCAGCAGAGCTCCTCCTCAGGGACAAGGGTGATGACCGGTCCCTGGTTGTATATTTTCTGCCCTCGTCGGGCGGTCCGAGGGGCCAGAGCTCGGACAGAGTGGGCCTGGATCCTCGGGGCGACATCCTCCTTAGCGTGAGGATATTGAGTCACGGCGTAATCGCGACAATGTCTTCCGTCAGGGGACTTAGAGTGGAACCCCCATTCATCAGGGATGAAGTCCTCAGTGCTGACCTAATCTGCCTCCCTAAGATAAGGTAGGTACACATTGTCTTGTTCTGGGGATAGACTCCCAAAATGGTTTGAGATGGAAATAGGAGCCATATGGATCTGCTTTCGCGGCCGATGTTGGGAAGGAAACTGGCGGGTCATGGAAGATTTGAGGGCATGCATGGCCGCCTCCACCATCAGGAGAGTTCCATTCATGCGGTAATCTCAGATCAATGCATCCGAGACCTAACGTTGAAGACGCTGAGTAGGTGACAGGGTCCTTCGTTGGTGAGGGTGTTCAGTCATTTCGATGCTTGAAGTACGCATCTGTGAGTTCCTCCATGATTCCATTGGATCGAAGGGAGTTCTGATTGGTGCCTGGAAAATATTTTAACAAATACAAATAGAAAAACCATCAAAGAAGTATCTCATGATCCCATGCATAATTAATGACCTTTCTTGGACCTCCTTGTGAGTATAAGGGGGAAAAGAGTGGGATTAGGTTAAATCTGTCATGCTTGGTTAAAGATTCAGGTCGGGTTCACAATTTTTGTTTCGACTGAGGGGGGAAACGTGTGCTACCCGATGGTTTATTGAAGAAGGTTGGGTTCTTTTTAATCACCCATATCAGGTGCACCATTATAATTTTCAAATTCCCAATGGTTCCATATTCAACGATATGTGCACTTTCTTTCCAAAGGCAGGAGTTCACTGGGTGATTTGGCCAACGACACTTAAGAACTCACATTGGTCAAGAGGATGGGAAGTCGGGATCATCGCACCATTTTGGGGGGAATTATTCCCTATTCTGTGACTCTATTATTGATTTAAGACATATTCATATGTTTGTGAATCTTTGGTTTAAACCCAAGCATAGTATCTAGAGATTACTCCTGGTTGGCAATGGTCATCTGAATGCAGGGATTCAGAATCATTTAGGATCGAGGTTTACAATCCCTCATTGGATTAATGACTCCAAGGAGTTTGGACTCATTGAGATGGAACTGGTTTAAAGCCTCATAATTGGGTACTCTAAAGTTTATTATCATCCAGTGGGGACATATAATTAATTGAGAATTTGGACCAAACCCATGATACAGGATTACGTGAGAGTTTCTTGTTGTTGGGATTGAACCTCAGGGAGGCGTTCTATGTACCCTATTTAAGAAAGAGGGATAAAAACCCACATAGTTCATTTTTAGGGGCATGAATGGGACTTACAAATGGTTAGTATATTGAATTGGGATTGAACCTCGAGGAGGCTTCTTACGTACCATGTTTGAGAGACAGGGATCAAATCCCACGTAGTTCGTTTTGAGGGGCATGATTGGGACTTACACATGGTTAGTGGCCTGAATTGGGATTGAACCTTGAGGAGGCTTCCTACGTACCATGTTTAGGAGAAAGGGATCAATACCCACGTAGATTGTTTTGAGGGGCATCGTTGTGCGGATGTCGTGACCATCACAAATCTCTAACACCACATGAGTCATGGTTGGTGTGAGAAACAAGAGAATGCAATAAACATGGAAATCCTCGCACATTATCCCTACCGAGGGAAGGGGAGGAAGACGATGAGAGGAGAAGAAGTTCGGGACCACCAGACTCCCCTTCTCCCTGATGTTGGAGGTAGGTAGGAGTCGTGCAATGGAGAAATGAACCTTCTGTGATGAGAGGGGAAGGGCCATTGACTTCCGGTGAGGATGGTGTGGCGATTAATACAGGAGGGATGCTCAGCCACTCCCATGAGATGGTAGAAGTGCTCGTCACCGACGCTCATCTAAAGGAAACGCGAGTGGGGTCCCTCAATCCTGGCAAGTGGAGAGGCACAAAGGAGACTCCTTGGCTCGGACCCTGCATTACCGTGGGAATGTGATCCCAGGAATGCTTCGGGAATCCTCTCAAGAGTCGGGGAAACCCCCTTTTCCTCACCTACCGTGGGTAAGTGAACTCAAAGTGGTGCGCTGATACGCCTGAAGATTTCATCATACGGGTCTGGTTGCTTCGGTAGAGGCCTTGGCTCGGGGCCAATTAATATTCCAATGAAGGGATTGTGAAGGATCAGGCCATATTGGAAGGGTTTTATCTGGGTCGGGGAATGGGAACATCAAAGGAGTTGGCGGGCCATGTGGGGGCAGGAGGAGTGGCGCCCTTCACGCAGGGGATGCTACACGGATGGAGAGGATGTCCGCGTACCAGGGTGGTACATGGACAGATAGGCATCCCGCGTACCAGGGCGGTATGCAGCTTCGGGTTCGGCCTGCATACCAGGTTGGTACGCGGTGGAGTTCGTACGAGCAGCAGCGGTCAGGGGCGTCGCTGGTCGGGGCTTCTCCCATGTAAGAGGGTGCTACATGGTGCGTCAGATCAAAAAAGGGGCATAAAATCTTTGGTCTTTGGGGAGTACATCCGTGGAGGGGCCATGGATCGTGGTTTTTATTTTTAGTTCGTGGTTCACCAATTTATTATTCATTTTTTGTTTCCTTATCAATTTGTTTCAAGTATTATACATGTTCTAGTTCTCGAATCGGAACTTTGCTGTTGGCGAAATCCTAAGCTCCTTCCACCGGAATTCTTCTTTCAGAAGTCGATCTCCATTCCTTCTCGTCGATGGAGTCCGATCAATTGATCCCCTGATCTTTGAATCCTTCTACCCGAATCTGATCGATCCATTTCTTCTCCCCCTCGATGTCCTTTTATAGAGTGGGGGAAAGAGATGTATCTGTGGTCATGCGACACATTTTGCGGTGTCCCATGACCGAAAACCTAGTTTACGGTTGACTTAGTCAATCTGTAACTCGTGGGGGATCATTGAATGCACCCCATCCATGAACCAAATCGTTGCTTTGCGGCCGCACAGGGGTCCACCACTGTTCTGCGAATGAAAACACGTGCAGTCGGGGCCGGTTGGCACGTCTCACAGTTGGGGCGGTTCATGACGGTGGACCGACCTGGCGCATGTCCTGCTTCATGCTCTCAAAGGGGTTCCTTCCTCCGTTTCATGAACAACGCTGGTCCGAGGAGGGGGGACTCGTTGAACCATTTGCGTACCCTCAATGTTGGAACGGTATGTAGACCGGTCTGTCCTTTTCCAATCTTGAGTATTATCCATATTTTTTTCCAATTCTTTTAGGGAGATTGGGTAGAATATTTTCCCAAATTAATGGGGATTCCCATTCTCCTTTGTGGATTTTTTTAGGACCCTACAACAATACACCAAAAATTCAACTATTTTAGAAAAATCCCAAAAATAAACCCAAATCATTTTTCAACACATATAATTCTAAAATTAAAATCATTTTTTGAAAATTGTTTTCTAAATATGTGAAATTTAATATTTAAATAAAATCATCATTTACTCAAAAAATATCGAATTTAATATTATAAATGTTTTTATGAAACTTTGAAAAATTCATTAATTTTTCATAAAATTTTCTTATAATCATTAAAAAAATATAAACATACAAATATATTTATGAGAATGATTTTCTTTAATATAATTATATTAATTATATTTTTTGTAGATAAATATTTTAGTTTCACAGGAACACCAACACTTAATTGATCATTTTTAAAACATTTATTTACTTATTCTATAACATAAATATACTATTTTTTTATTTATAAGATACCTAAATTTTATTTATACTTTTTTTCTGTGGTGTTATTATTCTATTGGGCACATTACTATTCTTAAAGGTCACATTATTACTCCAAATGTCACATTATTATTCATCAAAAATGAAACTTATCTAAAAAATACCAAAAATTTAATTAAAGTAAATTTTGATATTATGCTTTCAAAAATAATGTTTATTTTTTCAAATATAATTTCTAAATGTATCAACATTTATATTTTAAAAAAAATTCAATTAAAAGGTTGTAAAAATGATTCTAGAAAAATATAGCCTTTTATGTGTAAAATTGGATTTTTTTCTTATCTTATGACTTTAAAAATATTTTTTTATAAATGAAAAAAAAATTATTGAATCTATAATATATAAATTTATTTAATATATTTTAGTAATAGTGATTAATTTAATTTACTGTTTTAAAATTTCATTATGGGCATAAAAATAGTTTTTATAAATATACATCCTTTAGGTCAAATTGGTTTTAATTTCTAATTAATTGGTAACAAATGAATTGATTTTATGAAAATGTGTAATATATATTTTAATAAATTACATAATCTCATACAGGCCTTCCATTCCAACCATATTAGAGACAACTATAAATATTAAACATTAATATTTAATTATTTGTTAATCTTGTAAGCTATCGAAGAAGTTAAATTTTAAAAAAGAGGCATACCATAAATGTTTATGGTGTTATATTCTCTCAATATCTAAAGAACTTCATCCTAACAATTTAAAAATATAAATAAAAATCAGAGTATGATAATTTAAAATTTATTTGTGGGAAACCCACATTGGAAATAGGTTTAATAAAATACAATCTTAATAAAAGGGAAATGGAAAAGTGAAGTTCACCAAAAAATTAGGATTTTGGGTAGGAAATCATTAGTGGAAAGAGATAACATAGGCATAGAAGAATAATATAACTACCATTTTCTCATGAAGAGTGATAGAAAAAAATGGTTATTATAAATTTAACCATCAAAAAACCATTAATCTTTGATTTTTTAAAAGAACATTGATTTCCTAGAATAAAAATTAAATGGATATCATTTTTATTCCAAATCCATTTTCCTAAAATTATGGGATCATTTTAATATTTGGATAAGCACGTGAGAAAATAAACATAATTTATTACATTCGATCTAACAAGTATAATTTCATACATTGATTATTATTCAATCTATTATCTCTTCATCCCTTGCACCTAGAAATGAATGTTCAAAATGAATTGTTCACTCCTGAATCACTTTTAATGAATCATATGGTGATTTTGTCCTTCCATAAACTTTTAAATGTCTATTGGATCATCAAGGTTAGAAAAAGGTATCATTAAATATTATTTTTCAAAGTTTAACTTTATTAATTCCATAAGTATTTTATCTAAAGACTCATATAAAACATATATGCCCACATTCAACAGAAAAAAAAAATAAATGGAATGTAACAAAATTTTCAAAATAAACATAACATAAGATTCCCAAAATTATGTATCTCTTAATCCCACATACTAAATATATAAATAACTTGATTGCATTAAATCCTGAATGAAAACATGAATGCTTCCAAATCTGTAAAGAATAAGTATTATAGTAAAATCCACATATATCTCATGATTCTTATGACCAGATAATTATTGATAAAATACTCAAATAACATAATTTCTGAATCCAAACACAATATTATTAATAATTCTACTTCATTTTAGTAAATAGTATAAGAAACCAACATAAGAAGAACCATTTCTTTCATTACAATCATGATCAGGTGGCCTTTTTTCACACTTGTACCAAACTCTTTTCCCTCTTAATCATATACCAAGGTGTTTCCTTCCACAACTCTCACATGAGGGAAAATGCTTATTTATCTTCTTTAATTTATATATCTTTTCCCCATATTTCCTCTACTGCTCTTAATTATCTTTGAATCCATAAGACATTGATGATTCTTTTTCTATCTTGTTAGAACAGGATATTATTTCATAATATGATGAGAAAATTTAAGAGGCTAATTCCCATCAAAATAATAGACTAAACCCATCAATGAAATGATCATTATTACTCTTTAGATTATGTACACTGATGTGGTTCCCATTCCTTTAACTATGTTCCAGTTATAAACAATAGAATAAACTTTATTAGATCATAACATTACGAAAAGTATTGTTTAATCCTAAAACTAGTGAAATATGTTGCATAAATTGAAAAAACAAATATGCGTAGATAATATCATAATAAAAAAACATTTATTTGGGTAATATTTACAATTAAACCCTTCATAATGGATTGTATAGAAAATTTGAATTATCCTAAGAATATTCCCTAGGAGTGTCAAACTAGGTGTATTGTAAGGCTTGTTTTCATATAAAAAGTTACACCAAGTTAGGCTTGATGATCCTTATCAGAGTTGTTACAATTTGGTACATCTATTCCCCAACCACATCCACTTGTAGTGCCTAGAAAAGGATGTATTTCATGAAGACAAAAATAATCTATACCTTACCAAAATTCATGGATGTTATTCCATGCTTATCCTGAAATTCTATCATGGGTTTATGTTCCCTAATATACCTTATCTGAATATATTTTCCAATGTTTCTATCGAAATATCTCTGATACCAACTGAAAAGACCCCAACCCTAGTATCCTAGAGTCGGTGATAAACTTTCTTACATTGGTATAGGTACAACACTCAAATCCTAAAAGATATATTAGTTTAGTAGTTTTGGATGCCAGATTACATACATTAACTTTACATTAATTTTTTAAAAAAATAGAAAAAATTGTATCCTTTGAGAACACCGTCATTTGAATATGTTAAACCTACAAATCAGTCATATTAACATCTTGGAATCATATGAAAAAACAAACATGAGAAAATGGTGAGACCATATTCTTAGTTAGGGTAATAAATACATATTAGTCTATCATAAATAGTCATAAATGATTATGGTAAAGTGATTAAATGAAACAGATTCCATTTAATCCATAACCTATGCATAATATTCCATGAATAAAAAATGACAGAATAATTCCATAAAAATAATCATATGAGATTCAAACATAACCAAATATATTATACTAGTCAAAAAATCACTTGTATTTTCAATTAATAATATGATAATTTGGTAATTCCTAAAACCATATACCAGAAACATATAATCAAGGCCTCGACCAAGATGTCTACATTAATGGGAAAGGCCTCTACCAAAAATTGGGCTTCTTTATCTAATGAGACCAACCGATTCATTGAGGGGTATAGTGGGCCTAGACAATAAATTACTAAGCCCAATTGATTTCTCATATGAATGGGGTAAAATAAGAAAAACATATAAATAACTTTTCGAAATCAGTTAACATAATCACTAACCATTCTGAGTAATATGGTGAATGGTATCAATATAGAATTTCCACAGTCAAACTAATCATAAAACATTTAATTAAATATGGTAGATTATATAATAAAATATCAATAATAATTGAGTATAATATTCAATATAGGGTGTAGAAATAGATAAAAATGATTAAACAAAATCATTGAGTAATTATTGAGAGAAATATCCTTTCTACTTTTCATTGAAGAATTATTTTGGACAAATAAATTGTATATATTATAAAATCAGATTGTAAACACTTACATTTAATAAAATAAAATGTCTGTACAGTGAAATTATTTTTTAGGAATAAAATATTTCAAACATAAGTGAAATCATGTAAAAATTGTTTTTAAGAAACATTAGAAATGGACCACTTTAGTGTGGTTTAAGAGAAATTATAAAAGAGTATTTAAAGATGACAAGGTTTTAGTGTTTACATAAAGCCAGAAATGGGAAAATATAGTTTCTCATCATAAGACTGTTTATTTTATAATAATATTGGTGTCTTAAAACATATTTTGAATTGTTCTTTAAAACGAGGGGGAAATTGAGAAGTTCCCTTTAATCGAGCTTGCCTACTGGGAGGAATTGGGAAGGGAACCTTCTAAAACATTTATTTTCCTATAAAAATATGAACTAATATGGATAAATTAGTTTTAAACATATAAAAATAATTTATAATATGTATATACAAATAATTAATAATTACAATGGGGTAAAGATAGAAAATGCGTAACCTGAATGAAAAATGATGGTTTGGAAGACACCCTTATAACTTTTTAAACAGTCGAACCATATTCACAGAAGATTAATGATCATCAAATAAGACATTAAATAAAATTAATAGAAATATATTATTGATATGATTCATCATTGGTATGTATACATACACCACATAAATGAAATAGTGTTGAATATTTTATATCTCACAAAAAAAGGAGATGAGAAAACCCTTACCTTATGTCCAAAAGCATTTTGCGCTTGTACATAATGTATGGGATAATGAAATTAGATTCATTACTAATTTAATTCATAACCAATTGTACATTTATATGATTTAATATAATTTTATTTAGTTAAATTATGTCCTTTTTTATGAGTTATGAGATTTAACTTCTCCATTCGGAAGAGTCTGTTTCCTTGGTTTTCACAATTAGTTCAATTGTATACATGTATGGAAGATCATATGAAATGGGAAAAATTATCCAGAATTGAAATTATATGTCATTAATGAAAATCTATAAGATTAAATTCTTATATAAATCATTTGGTTATTTTGGTTGAGTATGAATCATTATATAAGACATTATTGGTAATCATTTAGATTATTTTGGTGTTTTTTGATCATCACAAACTAGTTTTGTCTTATGAATTAATATTATATATAAATACTGGTTATAGAATATTAAATATGTTTTATAAAATATATTAATTTCATTTTAAACAAGAAAATCTTTTTATTACCATCCTTTATGGAGGAATTGAAAAAATAAAAACTTTTCAGCCACGAAGGTGGTAAATTGGAATCTCATAGACAAAGCTTTCTTTTTTGTTGAAAAAAAATGATGCAGAGAAGAGAATTAATAGTGTTTTTTCCATTAAAATAATAAACTTTATATATATATAAGATAATATATTTATAATTAATGTTTGGATAGTGTAGGTTAGGTAGGGGTTGTAAAATAAATGAAAAGGAAAAGAAAATGAAGTGGAAGGATTAAAGGTTTTACTTCTTGAATTCATATCCTTGAAAACCACTTTAATGGGATTTGGATTAGTCTTTTGGTGAGAAAATAGGCTCATGAAAGAGGTAAGGGGATTCGTAAGAGTAATTGGAAGAAATTGGACAAGTATTGAATCTTGGAAGGTGTGAGGAGAAGAGTTGGTGACAAGTTGTATTTATTGTGGAGAAATGAGTTTTTTCTCATTATTCTATTCATTAGTTTATTATTTTTACTCAAGGCTGAGAATATTTTTATGATTATTAGTAAATATATTAAATTAATGAATTATAGTTATATATTATGGGCTTGAATTGGCAATAAATCATTTATGACTCAATAATTCATGTATTTGTTAAATACCCTAAATTGCCCTATTTCACTATTCACCAATAAATTCAACTATTTTAGAAAAATCCAAATAATCCACCCTAACCATTTTTCAATGAGTTTAATTCAAATATTAACTCCATTTTATGAAAATAATTTAAAAAATATGATAAATTAAATATAAATAAAATCATCATTTACTTGAAAAATTATGATTTTAATATTATAACTTTCTTTATGACACATTGAAAAATTCATTAAGGTCTCATAGAATTTTATTATAATATTAAAAAAAAATATTAATATATGAATCTATTTTATGAAAATAATTTTATTTTCAAAAATTATATTAATTATAAAAATGTAAATAAACATTTATATTTTTAAAAAATACCAACAGTTAATTTATCATTTGTCAAATATTTATTTACTTATTTCATGATATAAATATACCATATTTTTATTTATAAGATACATAAATTTTATTTATACTTATATAGTTGACATTATTGTTATAATGGGCACATTACTATTCATAACGTTTACATTATTATTCAAAAGGTCAAATTATTATTCCTAAAAAAATAAAACTTATCAAAAAAATACAAAAAATTATTCATATTATTATATTAAACATTAAAAAATAATGTTTATTTTCTAAAATATTACTTTTAAAAGTTTCTTAGTTTATATTTAAGAAAATTCCATTAAAAGGTGGTAAAACTTTATTTAGAAAAATATAGCCTTTTCATGAGTAAAATTGGATTTATTCTTATCTTATATCACTAAGAATTTTTTAGATGAATGAAAAATTATTTTATTGAATAAATAATATACAATTCTTATTAATATATATTAATATTAGTGAATAAATTAATTTACTAACATAAAATTTAATTTTGGGAATTAAACTTGTTTGTATAAAAATACATCTTTTAGGATCAATTGGTTTTAATTTCAGATTAATTTATAACTAATGAATTAATTTTATAAACATTTGTGATATATATTTTTATAATTCACTTAATATCATTCATTCCCACCATTAAAAACATCTAGGAGATAAAAATAATAAAAATATAATAATATTTACTCATTTGATAAGATTGTAAGCTATCGAATAACATAAATTTAAAAAAAAAGTGGCTTATAATAAAATCTTGGGATGTTACAGGTATTTTATTTACATTGAGTAATATTCCATGGACATATAATATTTTGAAAATTACTTCACTCCCACTAAATAATTTATATATACCAGACTCACATTCATTCTATATGAATCAAAATTCTATTATAGCCTCATCGAAATGAATTTTCCTTTACCTATATGTAATCATTATGCTATAAATGGAACTTTTCAACTTGCATACCTTGTTGGAATATTTTTTAGTCATAAATTCTTTATGTTTTTTCATATAGACATCTTCCTAAAGGTTCTTATGAAGGAATTATGTTTCGACATCAATTTTCCAAATATCATAATCATGGAAAGATGTAATGGAATGTATAATTCTAATGGATTTTAGCATTAAAACCTGTTGAAATGTTTCTTCATAGTCAATTCATTGATGATATTTAAACCCTTTTGAAACTAGACTCTCATTATAGGTAATGAAGTGTACTTCCATGTCCGGAATCTTCTTCAATACTCATTTTCAACAAATGGTATTTACAACTACTAGAGGGTCTACCAAAATATAGAATTTGTTTTGGTACATTGTATCCATTTCAAAATTCATGGATTAATTCCGCTTCCTAATATTTATGCCACATACTACTTCGTTTTAGGTTATAAGATCATTATTTTCAAGTAATAATGAGTCACCTACATCCTTTATTAGAAAACCATATCATTTTGGTTCTCTAACCCCTATATTACTCCTACATAGTAATTGTGTCACTAGGACTATTTCTTCTTCCATAGGGCTTTGTGGAATTTATTCATGTGCCCACACTGTGGAATCTTTAACCTAGACGTCATCAATGTCTATCTAACTGCCACGATATCTATTAGAGATATTATCCTCCTTAAGAAATTTTGGACATCTGTCAACCACAACCCTTTTTTATATGAAAGATTGTATAGGTAGTATCCCTTTGTTTCATTTGGATATCCTATAAAGATACACATTGTTCCTCATAGTGAATATTTTAACCTAAATAGGCCATAAAAATACATTTTATACCCAATCAAGTAAGTGAGGCAACACAGTTTTATTTCCATCCATAATTGGTATCCCATACTTTATGTTGAATTAATTAGCACTCAGTTTAGTATGTATATTTTTGATTTTCATGAATATCAACAAAAGGATAATGGAAGACTTGCATAAATCATCATTTATCACACCATGTCCAAAATTTTTTGGTTCCTCCATTCACTTACACCATTCCGTTAATGTTTATATAGATAAGGGGGTCAATATAAAATCCTCAACTCCCACATATAATCAATGAAGTTCTGATTAATATTTTCTCCACCACAGTCTGCTTAAAGATTTACAATCATCTTAACAAGCTAGTTATAAACATCATTCTTGTATTCCTTGAATTTGTAAAAGTAATCTGACTTGGACCTCATTAGGTAGACAAATCCATATCTACTATAATCATTAGTAAAATTTATGAAGTATGGGTACCCACCCCTTTCTTCAATAGGAAATGGTTCACACACATTGGTATGGACTAATAAAAAAATTTATTTATCAATTTCACCATTCCCTCTAAATAGTGATTTGGTTATTTTTACTTATAAACATGTGTTTCATAAACCAAGTGTTATTAGATCAAAAAAATACAAATAGAAATCTAGATTCAATTTAGTCTAGCGCTTCTTATTTACAAGGCCTATCTGATGATGCCAACATTTAGTGGTGTATGATTCATGGGATGTTATATTGTTATTGATTTCCATTATTTTAATCATTTAATCCAACACATAAAGGTCATTATTTAAATTTTCCTTACAATAATAAATGTTATGTTTATTAAATAAGTAACATTTATTCCCAAATTTGAATATAAATCCATATGTATCATGTCTGGATACAGAAACAATGCTTTTGGTAACAGAAGGTGCAAAATAAAAACCCTTTAAAACCAAGATCACTATAGTCATCAATGTGAGGCTGTAGTCCCTAATAACTATAGAAGAAATTTTTTCTTCATTGGATGATTTAATATCTCCCTATCATTGGTCAATATTTATAAATATACATGGTTCATGTATTTGAATACATATGTTAGAACCACAATCTGTATCTAATACATAATTTGTTGAAACAGATAAATTACACTTGATGAAAAACTCACCTAAACATTTCCCTTGCTTCATTGGTAGGGTGGAGTTTTTCTTCTAGTGGCCCTTCATTCCACATGTGAAACAGATAGAATCTTATTCCCATTATTACCCCCATGATCTTCCACTTCCTGTAAGGTCATGAATAATCTTTGCTCTTAAATATAATCACATTCCATTTCCATTTGTTTACTATAAGGATGGTCTTCAAGCTTCGTATCCTGATATACTTGGGGAAGTAGAGTTAGAAGATATGGCAGAGACTTATCAATGTTTTTCATATTAAAATTCATAACAAAACTATAGAATCTATGAGGTAGTGATGATATAATGATGTTAGTTCCCTATTCATTGAGAATTTCAATCCCTAGAATGTTAAAACCCAAGCATTTATTAATTAAAATTCCTCTTGATCTAATTAAATGTCTCATTATGTAAAATGGTTATGTAAAATATGAACTTTTTTGGTTTTAAGTTTTTTGTATTTAAAAACACTATTATGAATTTTTACTGTTGCTAATATAGCAGTTGATATGTAATCCATTGATTAGTATAAATATAGGGCTTTAACAAATTCAATTTACTTAGAAAAAGGAAGGGATTGCCTCATCTAGTATAATTTCTCCTTACGAAGCCCATTTTTCGGAGCTCGGAATGGATTTAGCATAATTGTGCTTCTATCTTGGTCAAGCACAATTTGAGCTTCAACAAGTTAAGCTCGAACGGAACAACCTGCGAGAAAAGTAGAAGTTAATAGAGATTACCACCCAAGTGATGTTATCTGATCCACCCCAATAGTACGCCACCATCGCACACCTTACCCATAGGTCATATATATGTGTTATAAGGGGTTATTTAACAATACCATAGCACTATGATTATCTACATTATTTTTGTATATAATAAATAATAGAGATTCATTTTATTGTTACTTTTTAATTAGTTTTTAATTCACAAGTAGTTTTTTTAGTTAATATTCAATTAAGAAAGATATTTTAATTAATTAATTGATTTTTGAATTAATTATTGTTTTAATAAAATATTATTACTGAATTAATTTTTATTTAATATAAATGATAGTATAATTTTTATGAATACAATTGTAATTTTTTTAACGTTTGAAAGTTGTTTTTGACAAAACCAATGAATTTTCAATAAATGTTGGTTTTTATTTTAAAATTGAAATTTAAAATATTTAAAAAATTAATTACATAAAATGAAGATTATTTTTAAAATTAGGATGTTGAAATTATCCAAAGGTGAATTTTTCTTAATTTTTGGAGACAGTCGAATATTTGGGTAAAAATTAAATACCGTTTAATTATATAATGTGTATTATGACAACATAATGACCCAATAGTGATGTAATAAAACACAATAAATATTATATTCAATGAATATAGTTTTAACCATTAAAATAATGTGATTTTTGGTTTGTTTTATTTATTTTACAAAGCTTTTGTGGACACTCCAAGGCTTATAAAATATTTTAACCATTTCAAATGTTTTCCTTGAGAGTGTGACTCAACTTCACATAATCAAGTCAAATATTTTCAAACTTTTGGCCATTGGTCTAATAAAATAACATTTTACACACTCCTTTGGAAAAAACCATGGGCATAAACCATGTATTAATTTGTGTTTTTGATAAGTTTAATGTGTGGAATCCAAAACCTAAATAATAAAGAATTCACTCTCTTTAACTATATAAACCGACACCAAATCCAACTTCATCTTCACTCAAAGGCTTTGGAGGTTGACCAACCTCTATGATTTTATCTCTATAATCCTCCCAATGTTCCCCAAGCTCACAATAAGAATCTCTCAATCCTCTCCCAAGCCTTTGGAATCACACATCCAATTAAGGGATTTATTCCTTTCTAAGTTTAGTCCAAATTTCATTATATTGTTATAAAATTTTGTTTTTAATGAAAAATGTTAGGGTAAAATTTTTCACCAACCCCATACTTCCCTCCTTATGTTAGAATGACTATAGACCTCTTTCTCCCCCATTAATTCCTCTCATGGACACCTGTTACTATGTCAAAATTCGGTAAGGGATTTCTCTCTCTTCATTTACATTCAAGAAATTATTTTGAATTATGAATGTAAATTCCATTACATAGGTTGGGAAATGTATATATCTGACCCCATTACATCCCATTTAATGTATATATGTCGAGACACCCTTTTCTCTCTCATCAACCATTTTTATGAATTCTTTTGTCACGTCATTATGTTGCTGAAATTGCAGCACGATTTTCCCAAGACGAAGTCATTGTGTACTGAAAACCATGTCCATTTCTCTATCAAGGGTATTCACCTTTAGGCACATTTACTTGTTGATTTTTGAGTTTCACATATTAGTTCCACATTCCTTTATCATGGAATAAATTATGATGTGTAATGAATCCATGTTATATGATCCATTTGGAACACTTATGCATTAAATGACACTACTGGAATTATATATATTTCCGAAGACCTATTTGTGATGGGGTCCCATCACAAATAGGCTTTAGCAGCGGGGGCCCATCACAAATCGCCCGTTGCAGAAAATTGAATCGCAAATACATTTATTTGCAACGGGCATGTCACAAAACATGGTATTTGGGACAGGATTTTTTCCCATCGCCCCATCACAAATACTATTTCTAAAAAATTATATTTGTATTATTAGCTAGGGGATCATATCTTAAAATGTCTCATAGAAAATAATAATCATAATAAAAAAATATTAAAACTGTTATTAATGAAAAAATTAGATTATTGTTATTAAAATAAAAAAACTATTATTAGAATAATAAACAAACATTAAAAAAATATAATACTAAAAAAATATATTTAATAAAATTATGATTAATAAGAAATTAATATT
The DNA here is from genome assembly GCA_963277665.1 of Viscum album. Taxonomy (NCBI): domain Eukaryota; kingdom Viridiplantae; phylum Streptophyta; class Magnoliopsida; order Santalales; family Viscaceae; genus Viscum; species Viscum album. Next base: position 236,955,955 of record OY728155.1, on the reverse strand, counting down.
AATATTACTAAATTAATAAAATAATAAAAATTTATTAAAATTATCAATATTTAAAAAAATAAAAAATAAAAAATAATTATTATTATTAGTAAAATAAACAAATATTAAAAAAATATAATACTAATAATAAATAATAAAGTATTAAAAAAAATTAAATTACGCAATATTTGCACTAATATAGAAGACAGAAACTGTAAATAGTTCATATTAATCCAAATGATTAATTCAAATGTTTTTAACATAAAAAATAAATAACTGGGGGGTCGTCTACTCGAGGAGGTGGGGGAGGTAGAGGGGATGGTGGAGGAAACTCCATCCCTAAACTACGTGTCATAAGTCACATGTACTCCATCTGCTAGTGATGCTACTGCTGTCGCGGATGCTCATATCGATTCATATACACCTCATGCTTCTGCTTCTTCTGTTGCCGCCGACACATCTCTTAATTCTTCTTCTGTGAACTCTTTATAAGTTTAGCCTGAGTTCGCAACTGCTCCTGATACTGTGAGGGAGAAGATGATACCTCTCTACGATCTTCTCTTGAGTTGGACACTGACATCGTAGAATTACCATAATAAGTACCAGGAGTCAAATGAGAGCCGATACCAACTACTCGGCCCTTCTCAAATCCATACTGAGTCACCTTCATCCATGTCGCCTCATTAAAATGGTTGGCACTGGTCTTCTCAGTCATATCATCATGACTCTCAGCCTGTGTCTGATAGGTCGTTGCCTCCTATGACTCATTTAATTCCAATTTGAAATTAAAATGGTGAAAATATTATATGCAGTTAATAAAAAATAGAAAAAAATAATACTAACCATAATCTGACACTAACGATCATCTCTAATCTCTCCAATGGCTGGGTCACTGTACATCCTCCGATAAATGTCAAACTCCGTAATATCGGGATGCTCGACTTTCTACAGAAATATAAAATAAACTATTTATATTTTAAGTTATATAAAATATTTCAAAAATATACTTACTAGATTCTCTCTATGCGTACTAAATGAACAACAACCAGCTCGATGTGTCACCACCTATCTCCCCCTATTCTATTATCCCACTGAAGATCTCCTCTGAAATCCACCACCCAACCAGTGTAAGCATAATCCATCCTAAACATGGGATGAAATTTACTCTCGTCGGTGGGCTCTACAGGACTCATCGAATTCTGTCACTCCTTCTTTCTTAATGGTTGTTCTTCTAAAATTGTGAAAAAAATGACGGAAAAAGTCGCGCATAGACACCTGCCATGCCGCTTGGATAACGTCATGCATGCTATCATCGATGGGATACCATAAACCCTACAAATAATTTATAATATAATGTTATTAATATAATAAATTTCAAAATAAGTATTTTTTATTGACATACCAACCAATGATCGAACATGTCGCGCGACACATCAACGGGAATCTGTTCCCAAGTGATCCATGGTTGAGAAAAATAATTGCATAAGATAGCGCTCCCCTGTCCAATAGCTACATGTGAAAATATATGAAAAAAGAATTAATGATCAAAAAATTAGTATATATGTAAATAAATTAATGAAAGATAACATAAATATACATTTTACCATACCTCTGTGTGCGTGGATTGAAGCAACGATGTGGACGCCAATCGGGGATAGGGTTAGGAATCATTATTCGCACAAGACTGTTACCCCTCCGCGTACCCCCTGAAATGCTAGTATGCTGAGGGTCAGATGATCCATAATCTCCCCCATCCAAAGTTAGATCATCCTCCTGCAACTTTTGAAATATATTAGGATCCATCTGAAATACAAAATGATTGTTGTTAACAGATAGTTGAAAATAACTATTATATATAGATATATTTTAGTTATGATTATAACCATCATTTAAATGTGTCAATGTCCATATTCATCATCATCTTTGTATATTTCCTTATCAATGCCTTCATTTTCTTCTCAGCATCATCAATATCCATATGAGTTTTAGTTTCTTCGTCTCTTGTCATTCCAAAAAAATTTGTAACATCATTAACATCTTCATCATCATCGATCCTTAATTGGGGGGGGGGGGGTATCATCATTGTAACATCCCCAACCCAGAAGCCACTGAACCGGTGCCCCAAACTGGGTGGTTACGTGACCTTAAGTGTGCCTCCAAGTATGCCATAGGCTTCCGACTAGCAACGAGGGTCTATGTAGTCAAGTGGGGAGACTATACCCCCTATTTATCAGAGTAATCCACAACAAAAAAACCAAATAGAGGAAAACAACAACCAGTAAACAAGGAACACGTATAATAACATTTACAACAATAAATATGTCATGTCATACTACAAGTGAAAAAGTGAGAAAAGCCCAAAATAAAGACAATGGCCAAAATCCCCAAAATGGTCCCGACTCCAAGTCCGGATCCTCCACCAGGTGCTACCCATGTCCACTCAACCATCTAGAAAGGAACCTTGCCCTTCTTATGACCTGTAACCATGAAGTCTGCTTGGGTACCCAACGGCGGCCCAAGCAGGGTGTGAGTACAACTCAGTAGGCCACCAGCAACAGTGTCTACAAAATATCCAGTATAAACAAATAGTTCATGAAAAATGAATATGAATGATAATTTCCAAGTAATTAATTAAGGTTCCATTAACAAGTTTAGAGCCAAGCCATTACCATTCCATTACCATTCATTTATTACCAATTATCATCACCCACCATTTCACCACATTTCCATGGGTTAAACACATACATTATGTTACATGGGTCTAAGGAAAACAATCACATGTGAGAGGGTAAACACAATGTTATCCTATCTGACTAGGTCTAACCCCTCATAGAAGCCATAACCTCACCTCGAAGCCTCAGTATGGGTGGAAGCAACCGTTAGGAGAATAGACCCTCAGTCCCCTTTCTTAACCCGTGCATTGAGGTTGGAGTTTTTAACCTCAGTCTTCACTCGACCCATGGTCATAGATCCTCATGTCATGCCCCACTCTATGAAGCCATGTGCACATGATTATATATAAGTAACCATCAACCTTCCAACCCATTGTCCTTCGGCATACATTAATCACAAAAACCCACATCAGAAACCATATCATGCCTTAACCCATTAACACATTACCATTTCACATCATTTAACCATTCACCCAATTCCCATGTGTTATGCCTATCTTACTAAGCATTCAACATTAAACCCATAATTTATCCCATTATGGTCTTTAATCGGTTTACACATTAACCCATTTAACCAGTTCATCATTCCTATGAATCAACCATTCATTCCATTTCAAATAAACCCTAGGTTATTGCCAAGTCTAGGTGCATCACATAACTTCTATTCCATGTTCAACCAATCATTCCAACATATTTACCAAGGTCTCTAAAATTCACTACCACAAGGTCACTTGTTTAACAACAATCCCGAAACCCGGGAAAAGCCAGCACATCCCTTGGATAGCCCTATGTTAGGTCAAGTCCATCCCAACACATCCCAGAGGGATCGTGAGGGTTCCCATTCGCCATTTTAAACATCATTATTTCTAAACATGCCAAGGATATCCAAAACAAAACCAAGGAGAAACAAGAACATAACTAAACATGCACAAATACCCAAATAACTATGGGATATCACTTTTAGACCACCTACCTCGAAACCACGGTTGAATGCACTCTCAATCGAGTCCTTAGACATCGATTCGACCAGACTTTGGAGCTTCAACCTAAAACTCACCCAAAAGATAGGGTTTTAGAGCTTCAAAACGGGAGGGAGAGAAGGTACTAACCCTAAACCAAAAAGAGAAGCAAGGATTATGTTAGCCTTACCCGGAGCTTCAATCTACAACCAACGGTACCGAAAACGCCTTAGAATAAAAGGATTTTGATCTCTTGAAGTCCTTGGGAGGTTTGGTCCATTCCTAAGGTGAAGAGCGGAGGAAGAGAGGAAAATCCAGAGTGGGGTTTAAAAAGCCCGGAGTGGAAATTTTTTAAATTTTCTCAACATTATGTGGCTGCACGGTTAGTCTGCATGGTTTGGAAAACTGTGCGCAAACCATGGGCATGCCACTGCCCAAAGGAGGAGGAATCACACGGTTTAGCCACATGTTTTGGCAAACCCTGTGCAAACCATGTGCTCACTTCTTTCCAGAGGAGGGAGGGTCGCACGGTTTTGCCTAGGAAGGCCGCATGGTTTGGCTGACTATACACAGGTCGTGCGCTTTGGTTTACTTTTCCCATACTTCCATTCTTCCGTGCCTCATGCCCCAGAAACACCCCTAAGGACTCTCACACTTTCAAGAAACCTTTTAAAATCCAGAAAGAAAGGGTTCAACCCAAAAAACCACAAAACATACCTCTCCAAAATTTGGGATCTTACAACCTCCCCACTCTATAACGGCTCTTCCTCGAGATGAGGTTCCAAACCTCATTGATCCACCGAGGAGAAGAGTTCGGGACACTGAGCCCATATATCTAATTCCCTCTCCAAAGTTTCTTCCGGAACATTCCCATGCTACCATAGTACACGCACTAATGACACAACCTTGCCTCGCAAGACCTTTTCTCTACGATCCACGAAACGAACCAGATGCTTCTCAAAGGACGCATCAACCTCAAGCTCCATATCCTCAACATCAACCATGTGAGATGGGTCAGGGTGATACCATCGAAGCTGCGACACATGAAACACATCATGCATCCCACCATAACACTGTGGAAGAGCCAATCGGTAAGCCACTGGTCTGATCCTCTCCACAATCTCAAATGGTCCCACATACCAGGGCACCAACATTCCATGCATTCGTATCTGACGGTGACCCAACCTTGGAAACACCCAAAGAAACACTTTATCTCCCACCCCAAACTCAAGAGTTATATGTCGCCGAACAGCATACGACTTCTTCCTACTATGAGCTATAGCCATCCACTTCCTGATTAACTTAACTCTCTCTGAAGTCTCCGACATGAGACTTGGCCCCAACAACTCAGATTCACTAGCCTCTAGCCAACATAACTGAGATCTACATGGTCTCTCATAAAGTGCCACAAATTGTTACATCTGAATTGTATCCTGAAAAATGTTGTTGTAGGAAATGTCAACCAACGATAGGTACCTCTCCCAAGAACCACCAAAGTCTAAGACACAAGCTCTCAATATGTCTTCCAACACTTGGATCGTATGTTTTGACTACCCGTCCGTCTGCGGGTGGAAATCCGTACTCAAAAATACTTGCGTACCAAGTTCCTTCTACAACCCTTTCCAGAAACATGATGTAAAATGAGGATCTCGGTCTGAAACTATGGTTTGAGGCACCCCATGAATCTGCACTATTTCCCAAATATACAGTTCACCCAGCTGGTCGACTGCATGGGTCTCCTGAATCAGTAAGAAATGAGCCACATTTGTTAACCGATCCACAACTACCCAGATCGCATCATTATTTCACGACATCCTCGGAAGATGCATGACAAAATCCATCGTTACATCATCTCACTTCCATTCTGAAAAGGGAAATGGATGCAACAAACCACCTGGGCATTGTTGCTCAGACTTCACCTGCTGACAGGTAAGACACCGTGCCACAAATCCCGCAACTTCCTTCTTCATTCCAGGACACCAAAACTACCTTTGTAGATCACGGTACATCTTGGTCAGACTAGGATGCACTTCCCACTTTGATGCATGTAACTCAGACATCAACTCTTCCCGCTTACATTCTAGCACAACCATAAGATCACGAACGCAAACAACACCGTCCTCACCGACTGCCCATCCATAAGGTAACTCCCCACCTTTAAGCATTTCCTTCACGATCAAACACACAAAATCATCAAGCTGACTTTCCTTGACTCGACTCAAGAGCATCGACTTCATCGTTAAGGAAGCAAGAGTGACCTGTTCGTTCTCCTCCTGAACCTCTAGGTGCATCGATGCAAACAAGGCCATCACCTTCCACTTGGTGTTGGACTCATGAACTACCTGATTCTGAACCTTCCTGCTCAAAGCATCAGCAACATTGTTTCACTTTCCAATCATGTAAACCAAATCAACATCAAAAGACTGGAGATATTCAACCCATCTTCGCTACCGAAGATTCAGATCCTGCTGTGAGAGGATGTACTTTAAACCCTTATGGTCGGTAAACACAGTAAACCATTCTCCCAACAGATAGTGCCTCCATCACTTCAAAGTCTACACTACTATAGCCAACTCATGTTCATGAGTGGGATAGTTCCACTCATGGGGTATTAACTGCCTTGACCTGTCAGCCACACCCCGCTCACCTTGCATCAACACAGCCCCATGTTTGATTCCGAATGGATCATAAAACACGAAATACTTCTTACCCGGCTTAGGTAAGATCAAGATAGGTGTGGTCATCGACCACTTCTTAAACTCTTGAAAATAATTCTCACAAGCCCCAGACCACTCGAACCCGATTCCCTTCCTATTCAAGCCTGAGAGTGGTGCTTCCAAGTGAGATAAATCATGAATGAACCCTTGGTAATACCCGACCAAACCCAAAAAAACTCTGAACATCAAAAACACTCTCGGGATGCTCCCAAGATACAAATGCCAGAACACTCTCTAGATCCACTAACACACCTGACTCCGAGATGATGTGACCCAGAAAATGAACCTCACCTATATAGAATTGACACTTGGATAACTTGGCGTATATCTGGTTCTCTCTTAGCATTCCCCAGACGATGTTAAGATGTTGGGCATGATCGTCGCAAGTTTTCGTGTACACTAAGATATCATCAACAAAGGAAACCACAAACCAATCTAGATAGGGAGGAAATATCGGGTTCATAAAATCCATAAACACCACCAGTGAATTGGTTAAGCTGAAAGGAATTTCCATAAACTCAAACAACCCGTATCGACTCCAAAAAACTGTATGCGGTATGTCAGAAGGCCTCACCATCAACTGGTGATAACCCAACCTCAGATCGATCTTAGAAAACACCGATGCACCCCTCAACTGGTCAAACAGGTCATCTATTATAGGATGGGGGTAGCGGTTTTTCACTATCATCTGATTCAACTTCTGATAGTCAACACACAACCTTAATGAACCATCGACCTTCTTTGAAAAAACCACGGGAGATCCCCAAGGAGACGTATTAGGATGGATAAACCCCTTACGCGCGAACTCCTCAAGCTGAACCTTTAGTTCCAGGAGTTTTACCGGTTCCATTTGGTATGGAGGAATAGAAACTGGCTCCGCTCCCGGCAGCAACTCGATTGTGAACTCAAAATCCCTCTCGGGTGGTAACCCTGAGAAATACTCAGGAAAAACGTCCTGAAACCGATCCTCCACAGGAGGGAAAATAGACTTCTTCCCTCTCTTATCACCATCAAGCATGATACATTCCACTTGAGTCATGAGTCCACTCATAGGTTGGAAAAATGGCCCTGCATGCCCTGCTCGAACATCCCATTTTCCACGGTGGACATAAGAGTCACCCACAAGCGACCTGAACGATACTCTGCAATGATAACAGACTACGTGTGCCCGATACAAAACCAACCAATCCATTCCCAAGATATGGTCAAACCCTGACATCTCGAGAATGAACAAGTCCCACAAAAAATGATACTCACCAACTTCCAAGGTGCATTCCTTCCACTGCTTGATATCCTCGACCCACACTCCCAACAGGGTATTAATTGACATCACTCCACACACTCCCTCTATAGGTAAACCCAGCACTACCACAAGTTGAGCAGAGATAAAAGAGTGTGTGGCACCCGTGTCAAACAACGCACTATCAAACGTATAATCTACAAGGATCATACCTCAAACAGTTGACGGTACAGCTTTGCCATCACCAGGCGCAAACTGAACTGCCTGAACCTGACCTGCCCCTCTACCCTGGGCTCCAGCTTAAGCACTCTGTGCTACACTACCCTGCTGGCTTGAGTGATCTTATTTTGGAGTTCCACGTCCATTTCCCCTGCCAGTATGGCCCGTGGATCTCCAACTACCAGCCTGATAAGGGGAAACTGATCGCTTTATCGTATCTGGTACCTTCCTTCCACCATTATACTTTCCCACCTCCTGAGGTTTCCTGCAGAACATCTGCACATGTCCCATCCGTCCGCACGAACGGAACTCAACTAGAGGTCGAGGACACTGACCACGCATGTGCCCCGACCTGCCACACTGATAACAAAACACCTGCTTCCCACTTTGAGAGGTGGGCCCTCTTTTCCAACCACTTTTCACACTTCCACCATGTTGTGAGCTCTCATGGCGTCGCTTTCGACCTTTGGTAGCTGCACCGCTCGTCTGTCCCACTGACAACACAAGACCACTACCCGAAGCTCCCTTCAGGTTTCCTTCTGAGATCAGTGCCTGATCAACTACCTATGCGAACTTATTTATGCGGAAGATGTTTACTTGAGACCTGATCTCATGTCTCAGCCCATCCTGGAAACGCATTGCTACTACTACCTCATACCCTGGTAACACTGGGAAAAAGTGCCACAAATCAGTGAAGAGACTAGCATAGTCCATCACTGATAGAGATCCCTGAGTCAGGCTCATAAACTCTGCAGCTCGCTCCTACCTCAAAGTCTCTGTATAGAAATTCTCCATGAACTTTTCCTAAAAAACCTTCCACTTCATTCCCTCATCCTGCTCGATTTTAGCCTGAATGTCCCACCAACGCCTAGCCTGGCTTTATAGCATATAAGCGGCCAGCTTCACCTACTTTTCAGAAGGGGTCTCTAGACGGTCCAGTATCGTCTGGATAGACTCTAACTAGAACTCTTCTTCCTCTAGCCCACCCTCTCTGGTGAATGTCGGAGGGTGCTGCAGCTGGAATTCCCTGGTCAGCTCAAACATACTCGGTGGAACCTGCCCTGGGTCCCGATCCATCATCTACATAAGGCGAGCCAATTTCTCTTGGAACTGGTCTTCTCTACCTTCATTGGTCACTTCATTTTATTGCTCTTCTACCGGAGGAGTGTTCTCAGCAACATCCTCCCTTTGCCCAGCTGGCAACCGACGTCGTGGTGGAATCTCTCTACAATGCCAAGAACGAGATTTAGAATTCATACCATAAAATTGCATGACTCCATAAAAAGATATTTACTAGCTACAACAACCCATTTTCATACACTTACCCAACAACATTTTCCAATTCGTTTTAGACCCTATTATTTCATTAAACAACATTTACCCACTTGTTTCATTTCCTTCGTCTCATTATTTCTTGGTTTCATGAAATGTGTGATGCACCCTACTTTCCTGCCTCACACACCCACCCCGTGCGTGTGCCTAACACAATGCATGTCACCTATCTCCCTAGGTGCCTAGAAATGATGCATGAATGAAAATCCTCATGTCGTTAATGCCACGAGCCAAATATCATGAAATAGTGACATCAAACCACATGTGAATCACCCAATGGTGAAATATCATCAATTGTAACAACACTCGACCAAGAATAACAATTCCCACCCAGGGTGAATTGGGTTTTCCCTCGTACCTGGTTTATCTACTCCAAAGCATGATCTAATTACCAAGTCCTGACACCTCTTAACACTTGAATACCAATCCCAGATAACAAGACCTCAGACAAGGATAAGAAAGACCTCCTTTGATACCACTTTGTAACATCCCCAACCCAGAATCCACTGAATTGGGGCTCCATGCTAGGTGGTTATATGACCTTAAGCGTGCCTCCCCATACGCCAAAGGCTGTCGACTAGCAGCTGGGGTCTATGTAGTCATTTGGGGAGACTATAGCCCCTATTTATCAGAGTAAGCCACAAAGGAATAACCAAATAGTAGAAAACCATAACCAATAAACAAGGAACATGTATAACAACATTTCCAATAGTAAATATGTCATGTCATACTACAAGTGAAAAAGTGAGCAAAGCCCAAAATAAAGACAACTTCCAAAATCACCAAAATAGTCCTGAATCCATGTATGGATCCCCCACCAAGGGATACCCATGTCCAGTCAACTATTTTTCAAGGACCCTTCCCCTTCTCCCGACCTGCAACCATGAAGTCTGCTCGGGTACCCAACGACGGCCAGAGCAGGGTTTGAGTACAACTCAGTAGGCCGCCACCAACGGTGTCTACAAAATATCTAGTATAAACAGATAGTTCATGCCAAAGGAATATGAATGATAATTTCCAAGTAATTAATTAAGGTGCCATTAACAAGTTCAGAACCGTGCCATTGCCATTCCATCACCATTCATTTATTACAAATTATCATCACCTAACATTTCGCCACATTTCCATGGGTTAAACACATACATTATGTTACATGGGTCTAAGGCCAACAATCACATGCGAGAGGTAAAACAAAATGTTATCCTATCTCACAAGGACTAACCACTTATAGAAACCATAAAATCACCTTGAAGCCTCAGTCTGGGTGGATGCAACTGTTAGGAGAATCGACCCTCAACCCCCTTTCCTAACCCGTGCATTTAGGGTGGAGTTTAGAACCTCAGTCTTCACTCGACCCGTGGGTGTAGATCCTCATGTCATAACCCACTCTACGAAGCCATGTGCACATGCTTATATATAAGTAAACATCAACCATCCAACCCGTTGTCCTTCGGCAAACATTATTCAAAACAACCAACATGGGAAACCACATCATGCCTTAACCCACTAACAAATTACCATTTCACATCATTTATCCATTCACCCAATTCTTATGTGTTATTACTATCTCACTAAGAATTCAACATTAAACCCATAATCTATCTCATTATGGTCTTTAATTGATTTACACATTAACCCATTTAACCCGTTCATCATTCCCATGAATCAACCATTCATTCCATTTCAAATAACCCCTAGGTTATTGCCAAGTCTAGGTGCATCCCCTAACTTATATTCCAAGTTCAACCAATCATACCAACATGTTTATCAAGGGCTCTACAATTCACTACAATAGGTTCACTTGTTTAATAACAATCCCAAAACCCGGGAAAAGCCGGCACATCCCTTGGATGGCCCTATGTTAGGTCAAGTCCATCCCAACACATCCCACGGGGATCGTGAGGGTTCCCATTTGCCATTTAAAACATCATTATTACTAAGCATACCATGGTTACCCAAAACATAACCAAGGATAAACAAGAACATAACTAAACATGAACCAATACCCATATAACTTTGGGATATCACTTGTAGACCACTTACCTCGAAACCGCGGTTGAACACACTCTCAATCGAGTCCTTAGACCTCGATCCGACCAAAATTTGGAGCTTAAACCTAAAACTCACCCAAAAGACAGGGTTTTAGAGCTTTGTAACTAGAGGGAGAGAAGGTAATAACCCTAAATCAAAAAGAGAAGAAAGGATGAGGTTAGCCTTACCCGAAGCTTCGATCCGCAACCAACGACACCAAAAATGCCTCAGAATCGAAGGAGTTTGATATCTTGAATTCTTTGGGAGGTTTGGTTCGTACCTAAGGTGAAGATAGGAGGAAGAGAGGAAAATCCAGAGTGGGGTTTAAAAACCCCTGAGTGGCAATTTTGTAAATTTTCTCAACTTTAAGTGGCTGCATGGTTTGTCTGCACGGTTTGGAAAACCGTACGCAAACCATGCGCATGCCACTTCTGAGAGGAGGAGGAATCACAAGGTTTAGCTGCACGGTTTGGAAAACCGTGTGCAAACCGTGCGATCGCTTATGTCTAGAGGAGGGAGGGTCATAAGATTTCACCTGAGCAGGCCACACAGTTTGGGTGACCATGCACAGGTCGTGCGTCTTGGTCTGATTTGCCCAAACTTCCTTTATTCTGTGCCCCGAGCCCCCGGAACACCCCCAAGGCCTCTCACACATTCAAAAAACCATTTAAAATACCAAAAGGAAGGGTTCAACCCAAAAAAAACAAAATGTACCTCTCCAAAATCCGGGATCTTACAATCATCGATATTCACGTCACTTTGTGAAAAATATGGATTTTGAGCAGTCTCTTGAAAAATTTCAATTCCTTCCACTTCAGCGGAACCAAATTCAGTTTGTGTAAACTAATTTTACCGAGAATTTATTTTTATTATGTTTCACCAATCACTGAAGTCTACTAAAGTAGCACAATACTTGGTGTAATAAATCTGATGTGCATTTTGAGCTAGTAAAAATGGTTTATTTTCTGTAAGAAAACATTTGTATTTAATATCGACAATTCCATGATTCGGATGAACACACAAGCCCCTCTCAGTATCCAACCACTGACATTTAAACATCGTTGTGTAATTCTGTCCTAGATAATAGAGCTCGATAATTTCATCCAGAATTCCATAAAATTCAACTTCAATTTTTCTATGATGCGATCCTCTCAAGAAAACTCCACTATTCATTGTTTTTTTGATTCCCCAAATGGATGTATATGAAATTGAAAACCATTCAATACATATGCATTATAATATTTATCCATTTTGGATGGTGGGTTACTCAATATTCACAGTCTCTTAACAATTTTATCAGCATGTTGAGACACCTGAAAATTTGTAAGAAAATTATCAATATGATAAATAAAAAAATAATTGATATTAAACTGTCAATAATTTATATTACTAGTTTTTGAAACAATTGAGAATGTTTTTTGTATGCATTCTTCAAGAGCATGTGTTGTAATTTGTGGAAGTTTTTTCTTTATATGATTCTCATATAACCTAAAAATAAAACAAGTTTTTATACTACAACATAAATTATAGAATAAGTGATAGAAGAACCCATAGTGTAATTGATTTCATTTCTTCACAATTGAGCAGAACATATGTATGAGCTCAGTGATGTTCATCATTTGAAAACTGCCGTTCATGAACTCCACTGAAACCAAGATTTGCATTATTAAAAACTGATAATTCATGGTCCATTTCTTCATTAACATTCCCCTCGTTTCGTCCCATGTGATTCAGTTTTGAGGGATATTGAGAAAAAAAATAATGAGAGCTTAAAAAGAAATTTCCTCTTGAAAATAAACTTTAGCAATTGATCCTTCAACTGATGCTTTGTTACGTACTTTTTTCTTAAATTTCTGCATGCATCTCTCAAATGGGTACATCCATCGAAACTATATGGGACCTCCACATTTAAGCTTCATGTGGAAAATGTAATATCAAATGTTCCATTGAGTCAAAGAAAGATGGTGGAATGATTTTTTATAGTTTACATATAATTACAGCAACTTCTTCTTCCAGTTTTCTTAGGTCATCATAGTATGTTTTCACTGCACAAATGTCTCGAAAAATATATGATATGTCTGTTATCGAATTCCAAATCATAGAATTCAACAAAACTCTGAATCCAATTAGAAAAATTCTTTCCATTATAACATGAAAATCATGACTTATTTATCCGGAAATATACCCATTCTTAACACATCTTCACAAATTGTAAGCACAACCATCTGGACTTCTCAAATGTTCAATCCAATGGGAAAAATAATAAGTGACTCTCTTTGGATAGTGTATAAGATACTTTTGTATTTATTAACCTCTATGATCTGACATTTTCAAATAGTTCAAGTTCTGGTCACCTGCAAATTTGGAAAAGATCTAATCGTGCCTTTATAGTATCTTTTGTCATACCTAGTGTATCCAAAACATTATGAAATAAATTATAAAAATAGTTTTTTGTCAATATGCATGACATCCAAAATGTGGCGGACCAACAAATCAGACCAATATGGAAGATCCCAAAAAATTCGTTGTTTTATCAAATTATGATCACTCCCAAAGCCACCAATTTTCTGTTAGTTTATTGTTGGTCTAAATGTAATGGGAGGTAATGAAAATGAAACTGATTTTAACTCTATACCAGAGATCATCTGTGAAGGTTCATCCATTTAAATTATACCTTTTCTAAAATGAGATTTGTTTCTTCGAAAAAAAATGATCGGTTGGAAGAAATCTGTGGTGACATTTATAATAGCATGATTTTTTTCCATTTATGAGCATAAAGGATTAATTTTATTTCATACAGTAAAGAAATGATTTCAGACAATGTGTACTCCAACCAGATAACATGTCATATACCAGAAAGTCACTAATCATCCACCTCAATGCATCTTTTAATATGAAATTTTGTTTTATAGAACCATCATATGTACTCACACCATCCCTCCACAATGCATTTAACTCATCAATCAATGGATTCATATAAACATCAATATTATTTTTTGTATGTCTAGGATTAATAGATTCAAAAAGATATAGGGATCCTTCATCAACATATATGGAGGTAAATAGTATGGAGTTATAAAGACAGTCCAACATGAATACTGACTACCATAAGAATAGAATGGACAAAAACCATCAGTAGAAAGACCCAATTGCACGTTTCGGCCTTCTAAAGCAAAAGACAGATGCAGACGGTCAAAATGTTTCCATAAACCACCATCAGATGGATGATTCAAGATTTTGTCATTTGAAATCTTTGTTTTGTTCCATGACATCATTGACGCTATGTTCTGAGACATAAATAAACGCTGCAACCTGGGTGTAAAGGGGAAATATATCAACTATTTTACTGGAATCGATCCAGACATCCCTAGTTGAGCTTCTTTATACCTTGATTTTCCACTTGTGGTACAACCATCCAATGACTTATTTTCAACAAAATATAAGATGCAATCATTTGGACATGCATGAATATTCTTATAACTAACGACCAGATTATGAACCAGTCTCTTACTCTCATAGTAATTTGTAGGTAACACATATCCTTCAGGTAACATTGTTTTACCCAAAAAAAATATCTGATCAAAATAGTTGTTTGAAATTGAAGTTTATGATTTAATAGCCATAATTTTTTCAACCTCTTCTAATTTTCTTATCTTGCAACCTGGATATAATTCTTCTTTAGCATACCTCAACAACTCATAAAATTTGGATGATGCCAACTCAGGAGTAAAATCACTATCATCTTGAGTTTCATTTTGTTGAATAGATGGACCTGCAACATCATGTACTAAATTTTGAAACAGTGATGGATCTGGAATTAGGTTATTAGTATCTTCTCTGGAACATCATTCACCGTGTTTATACCAAAAATCATAATCTAGTTGAAAAACAAATTTCAAGGGATGTCCCCCAACCATGTCAAATTTGTAAAACATTATCAGAGAACATTTTTATAAGAACACTAAACTGTGACTTTAGAAATATATTTAGGTTTTGATGACGTAAATGATAAAAAAGCTTCAACACCTTCAATATATAGAAGATTTAAACCAGAACCATTTGGATTTCGATGCTGATTTATCCATGTGCGATCATCTAATAATGATTGATGTCAATTTCCTTGTTCCATAATTTTCTAAAAAATATAAATCATCACTTTTTTTGAATATTTTTAAATTATAAAATCATTATCTGAAAGAAGAAGATAAATAATTACAACTACTTCTTAATAATTACCATTAAATTTTGATGACACAATTTCTAGTGTATTGACGGCTACTCTTTTCTCCGACGACTCATCTACATGCATCTTTCCCACACTAAAATCACAATTAAGAATCTTCTCAGAGGTACACTTATTCATTCTTGTGCATGTAAATGAGTCGTCAGACAAAAGATCCCCCTTTCCGTTGATGAATCATATTTTTGTAACTTTCACTGCCTGAACACATTATGAATAATGTGGTCTTATGAATGCATATTCAAACTCGTTCATATGATATTGGATATGCATACATTGAAGCATACTTTTCATAATGTTTTGAGTCGGTGAATGTTGAAAGGAGAAGCGTCACCGAGCAAAAGTAATGTCATCAATCCATTAGAAATTGTGCCAAGTTATTACAAGTTATTAGAATTTATTCTTAATTATTCATATTTCTTCCTATTGATTCCTATTTATTCCTATTTATTACTATTTATTTCTAATTTTTACTATTTATTACTAATTATTCCTATTTATCCGTATTTATTCCTATTTATCACTAATTATTACAATTTATTTCTAATTATAATTATTTATTCCTTATTTTAAATATTTATTTCTAATTATAAATATTTATTACTAATTATTACTAATTATTCTTAATTGTTTCTAATTATTCCTAATTATTACTAATTATTAGTAATTATTACTATTTATTACTATTTATTACTATTTATTACTAATTATTTCTAATTATTCTTATTTATTTCTAATTATTATTATTTATTATAAATTATTCGAAATTATTACTATTCATTAGTATTTATTATTATTTATTCCTATTTATTACTAAATATTTCTATTTAATACTATTTATTTATAAATATAACTATTTATTGCTAATTATAAATATTTATTACTAATTATAAATATTTATTCATAATTATTCCTAATTAATCCAAATTATTCTTCATTATTCCTAATTATTCTAATTTATTCTTAATTATTACTATTTATTCATATTTATTACTATTTATTCCTATTTATTTTTAATAATTCTTATTTATTAATATTTATTTCTAATTATTCCTATTTATTGCTAATTATTCATATTTATTACTAATTATTCCTATTTATTAGTATTTATTCCTATTTATTATTATTTATTATTATTTATTCCTATTTATTAGTATTTATTAGTATTTATTCCTATTTAAAATTAATTATTTTGATTTATTAATAATTATTCTTATTTATTACTAATTATTCTTATTTATAACTAATTATTCATTTTTATTACTAATTATTCCTATTTATTACTAATTATTCCTATTTATTATGAATTATTTCTTTTTATTCCTATTTAATTTTATTTAGTACTATTTATTTCTCATTATTCCTAATTATTACTAATTATTCTTATTTATTACTAATTATTCATAATTATTCCAATTTATTAGTATTTCATATTATTTATTCTTATTTGTTATTATTTATTCCTATTTATTACTAATTATTTATAATTGTTACTATTTTTTACTAATTATAAATATTTATTCCTAATTATTCTTATTTATTCGTAATTATTCCAAATTATTTCTAATTATTCCTAATTATTCTTAATTATTCCTAATTATTCCTAATTATTACTAATTATTCTTAATTATTCATAATTATTACTATTTATTCCTATTTATTACTCTTTATTCTTATTTATTCGTAATTATTCTAATTTATTACTATTTATTGCTAATTATTTCAATTTATTACAAATTAATCATATTTATTTCTAATTATTCATATTTATTTCTAATTGTTCCTATTGATTTCTAATTATACCTATTTGTCACTCATTATTCATATTTATTACTAATTATTCCTATTTATTAGTATTTATTCATATTTATTAGTATTTATTATTATTTATTACAATTTATTGGAATTTATTATTGTTTATTCCTATTTATTATTAAGTATTTCTATTTATTATTCATTATTCCTATTTTTTACTTATTACTTTTATTTATTACTAATTATTCTTATTTATTACTAATTATTTTTATTTATTACTAATTATTCATATTTATTACTAATTATTCATATTTATTCCTACTTATTACTAATTATTCATATTTCAAATTATTCCTTTTTGTTACTAATTATTCTTATTTATTACTAATTATTCATATTTATTACTAATTATTCCTATTTATTACTAATTATTCCTATTTATTACTAATTATTCCTATTTATTACTATTTATTTCTAATTATTCCTAATAATTCCTATTTATTAGTATTTATTATTCTATATTCCTTTTTATTACTAAATATTTCTATTTATTACTATATATTTCTAAATATTACTATTTATTGCTAATTTTAAATATTTATTGCTAATTGTAAATATTTATTCCTAATTATTCCTAATTATCCCAAATTGTTCTTAATTATCCCTAGTTATTCCTAATTATTCGAATTTATTCCTAATTATTCTTAATTATTCTTAATTTTTCGTAATTATTCGTAATTATTCATAATTATTCCAAATTATTTCTAATTATTTCTATATATTCCAAATTATTCTTAATTATTCCTAATTAATCTTAATTATTCTTAATTATTCCTAATTATTAGTAATTTTCTATATTTATTACTAATTATTATTAATTATTATTACTTATTTCTATTTATTACTATTTATTTCTTTTTATTACAATTTAATGCTAATTATTACTAATTATTCCTATTTATTCCAATTTATTGTTAATTATTCCTATTTATTGCTAATTATTCCTATTTAATGCTAATTATTCCTATTTTTTAGAATTTATTCCAATTTATTAGTATTTATTCCTATTTATTAGTAATTATTTATATTTATTACTAATTATTCCTATTTATTTGTATTTATTCTGATTTATTACTAATTATTCCTATTTATTAGTATATATTTTTATTTATTCATATTTATTAGTAATTATTCTTATTTATGAGTAATTATTGTTATTTATTAGTAATAATTCTTGTTTATTATTAATTATTCTTATTTATTATTCATTATTCCTATTTATTATTAATTATTCCTATTTATTACTAATTATTCCAATTTATTACTATTTATTCATATTTAATACTATTAATTCCTATTTGTTACTCTTTATTGTTATTTATTACTATTTATTCCTATTTATTACTAATTATTTCAATTTATTACTAATTGTCCGTATTTATTACGAATTATTCCTATTTATTACTAATTATTCCTATTTATTCCTAATTATACTTAGTTATTCCTAATTATTCTTAATTATTCCTATTTATTCCAATTTATTACTAATTATTCCTATTTTTTACTAATTATTCTTATTTATTACTATTTATTCTTAATTATTACTATTTATTTCTAATTATTACAAATTATTCTATTTATTGCTAATTATACCGATTTATTTCTAATTATTCATATTTATTCCGAATTATAAATATTTGTTCTTCATTATTTCTAATTATTCCTAATAATTATTAATTATTCCTATTTATTGCTACTTATAAATATTTATTCCTAATTATTTTTAATTATTTCTAATAAGTACTAATTTTTCCAATTTATTACTAATTATTCATATTTATTATTTATTATTCATATTTATTAATAATTACAACTAATACATTCAATTTATTATTACAAATAACTACTATTAACAAAACAATTTAAATCTAATAAAATTAATACTAATAAAAAATAAATAAAATTGACATAAAAAAATAAAAAAATATTAAATTAAATGAATTATAAATACCTTTAAACTTGATCTTCTATTGATCTAAACGACTTCAAAACATTTTCGTCAAAACAAAACTAACTTAGACAAATTCCTACTCTGAAAATAGGGTTGAGAGAGAGAGAGACAATGAGAAGTGAGAGAAGGATTTGAAAAACGGATGGGGGATATATAAAGGTTAGATTAGTTGTGATGAGACCTTTTTTGATGGGACTACCGTCGCAATAGATGCCTTTTGCGACGGGCCCCGTCACAAAAGGTATCTATCGACACACGTTTTGTGACGGGGCATCATCTCGTCGCAAAAACTCATTTACCACCGTCGAGTATTTGCGACGGGACCTGTCGCCAAAACCTCCGAGCGATGAACTATTTGCAACGGGAATATTCCACCCGCCCCAAATAAGATTCCTGCAGTTTGGCGTGCAATCCGCGCCAAACCGCGCATTACTCTTTACGACAGGCCACCAAAACCCATCATAAATAACAAGGTATTTGCGACGGGATGACTCCCGCGTCGCAAATAATCTTTGGACTGGACAATTTGAGATGGGATATTATCCTGTCACAAATAACCCGTCGCAAAAGGTTGTTTTTTCCTGTAGTGTGAAATGATTAAGAAGGGTGCACTGTGATAATGCCCCAATGCATTGGGTAAAGATTAGTATCATGATATTTCAAGTGCAATGAGGGTCAACACATGATAATTCATGTCCAATGAGGGTTCATTCATGCACTATGTGCAATGAGACTTGAATCATGCTAATATGATGTTAAATGTTGATGCCACATTTCCATGTTATGTTAATCATGATATATCATGCCTTTATGTTCATGTTTCTCTTGTGCTCCATTGATATGGCTATTGACTAACATGTACTATATTCTTCATGTTATGCCTTTTTTACTCCCTTATTGGTCTTTATAGCTCACCCCTTTCTTATGCATGTCTTCATGTTATCCCATTCAATTCTATGTACGAAGGAATGTTGTGGTCATGTAAAATCATTTTTCCATAAATATGTTGTGTTTTTTGTTCTAAATTTTTATTTAATGTTCCTAATCCCCAAAGACACTAGACCTCTAAAACATCTACGTTGTATCTAGTGATTATTTTTATATAATAATTTATGTTTATGTTTGTAATAAAGAGAATAATTGTTATAGTTGGTATCCGAGGATAAGTTTTTTTTATTTTTCGGATTAGGATTAGAAAACCCTAGTGAAATCCTTAGGGATAAGACTATGTGCAATAAAATCATCCCTAAATTTTGGGGCGTATTGAGTAAGTGGTTTATTAATAAAATATATCCCCTTCAGGATATGAGCAGGTATAGGAGGCTCTCGCACATATGTATCTAGGGGTAAAACCTGAAAACACTGCTTTGAGCTAGATACAAATAGGAATGGGTGCATGAAAACAGGCCTTGCTGCACTCTTAGTTACGACACTCTCAGGAGATATGCTTTGGTACAAACATAAGCTTAGTATAAACACTTATTAAGAGAATTTAAAAAAATACCCTAAGAATATATGTTGGGAAGTAGATCTTGGATAACATAGATTTAAGCCTATATATTCATAAGTTAAGGGGAAAATATAATTTATTATTCATTCCTTTTTTCTTTTGGATTCCCCTTTTTGGTCTTACCCCTAACATTCCTTTTATTCCATCCAATGGCTAGTAATAGTAGGACTCGGGTTAGTGACCGATGTGAAGATCAATGTGATGAATCTTCTAATGAGATGCGTAATCCTATGGGAGTGGGAATCGCAAACATTATCATGATACTCTTTCAGTTAACTGAAGCTATAATTAGAAACATGGGTCAAGAGGAATGTTCAACCCCCCCCCCCCCCCAAGAAGGAAAAAAGTCACATTCGAGAGATTCATGAGAGAAAGGCCTCCTAATTTTAATGTATAATATGATCCCTCAATTACCAAAAAATTGATCAACTCCATTGAAAAGATCTTCACCGTCCGTCAAAGTTCCGAAAAAGAGAAGGTTATTCTGGATAATTATCGTATGGACGGTGAATCTGATCAATGGTGGACAATGATCAAAATTACGAAGCTTGAGGAGGAGACCGAGGAATTGGAATTGAAGGATTTCTTGAAAATGTTTTCTGACAAATATTTTTCACGCACCATCCGACATAAGATGGAAAGAAACTTTCATTCCCTCAGGAAAAAAGTGATGATTTTGTGGGAGCGTATGTGTAAAACTGCACAAGTCTTGCCCAATACACCTTTGTATTTTTCATTACCCCTAAATGAAAGGTTGATCACTTCTTTGGTTGGATAAAACCTAGCCTACGAAAATCCGTGGCGAAATGTGACATTGATAGCTCTGAGGAAATTGTATGATTTTCCATCAAAGTTGAAATAGAGATTGGAAAATCTCAGGGGTATCACGAGGATAAGAATCGTGAGGTGGAATTTAATTCTGGTGGTCCGATTGATAAATCCAATAGTGCTAAGAAAATCTAGCACCCCATTTTCCAAAGGTTTTGAAATAAGCACCCTAGAAATTGCCTAAGGAGGATGAGGAAATGCTTTAGGTGTGGAAGAGAAGGGCACCTGGCCATTAACTACCAATAAGAAAAACTCACAACTGCAATATAAGAGATTAACAATCCATTTGACCCTCAATGTGTTGTTCATTTCTTAAAATAAAATCAACAAGGGAAATTTTCAAACTAGTTCCCTAACCCAATGGTTTTTAGAGGCAACCAACAACCTCTAAGGAAGTAAGGGTGACCTTTTTTCATCACTGACACCAAAGTGAACCCCAAAAATGAAGTGGTGACACATACGCTATTTATTCATTCATGAATAGAAAATATGATTTTTTATTCTGGTTCTATGCATTCTTTTATATCCCAAAAGAATAGTAGAACAATCCCTACACCACCAAAAATAATGGAAGTAAAAATGTTGGTGAGAAAGAAAAATGGGGAAATCATTGCAAAAATTAATATAACTCCTCCCCTAACACAATTTTAGGTATGAAATTTTTATTGAACCTTTTCACAATCCCTCCTGTGGAATTTGATGAAATTATTGGCATGTATTGGCTTTCCTTATATATAGAAAACATAATTTGCTGTGAGAGGTAAATCACTCTATATATGGAGAATCGGCCCCCAATTTTGTACAAGTGAAAGGGGTAGGATGAATATTCTTTAGAACAATCATCTAAAGCATTGATATTACTTCCCTATGAGTATGCGTATCTAGCTCAGATGATTGATTCTAATGAAGCATCCTTTCTTGAAGACATTCCTATTCTGGGGGAATTTGCTGATGTATTTCCCATGGAATTTTTTGTTCTTCCTCCTAGAAGAGATTTTGAATTCTCAATTGATCTTATACCTTTGGAGTTTCCAATATCCAATAATCCGTATAGAATGGATATTAGTGAGCTTGCGGGTATGAAGAAAAAAAACAAGAGAATATGGATAAAGGGTTTATATGCACAAGTGCTACACCAAGGGGTGCACCAGTCCTCTTCGTCAAGTAGAAGGATGGGTCAATGTTCCTTTGCATTGATTATCGTGATCTCAAAATAAACATGATAAAGAACAAGTGTCATCTTCCCCAAATTTATGACTTGTTCTATCAGCTACATTGAGCACAATACTTCTCCAAGGTGGATTTTCGTTCGGGATATTATAATGTAAGGGCGAAGAAGGAGAATATCCCCAGGACTGCTTTTCATAACATGTACGAGCACTATGAATTCATAGTAATGCCTTTCAGACTCACTAATTCTCTAGAAATCTTTATTGACTTTATTAAGAGAGTCTTAATAGAATACCTCAACAAATTAATGGTAGTATTTATAGATATCATTCTAATATACTCCAAAACCAAGGAGGATCATGAGGAGAATCTAAGCACTATACTAGAGACCTTGCAAAAGCGGAAGCTCTATGAAAAGTACAATAAGTTTGAGTTTTCATTGAATGAGGTCTCATAATTGGTTCATATCATCACAAGCAATGTGATATCCTTGGATCTCTCTAGGACAGCTGTAGTTGATGGATGGTTGAGTCCGACATCGGTAATGGATATTCGTAGCTTCCTGGGTTTACCTGGATATTGTCACTAATTTTTGGTGAATTTATCATGATTGACAAACCCTTGTACCAAGATAACCCAAAAGGGACTAATGTTTTCTTAGAGTGATTAATGTGAAGATAGTTTCAAGGAGTTGAAAATGAGGATTATCACTATGCCTATGTCCTCATAACCACAGGTGGAGAACGTTTTTTGTATTAAGGGAATGGGTTGTGTGTGGATGAAAAATGAAAAATTTATTGCCTATGATTTAAGGAAGTAGAATGTTCTTGATAAACAATATCCAAAATATGATTTATAGTGGGATGCAGTGATCTACACTTTAAAAATATTGGTGACATTAACTATTTGGGGAGAAGTCTAAAATATAAATAGATCAAAAAACCTCTAGTATATATTCACATAGAAAGAGTTGACCATGTGGCAATGAAGATGGTTATAGCTGATCCAAGACTATGACTACTCAATCCATTACCTCCATAGTAAAGTGAACAAGGTGGTGCATGCTCTATGTAGAAAGGACCTAGAAATTATCTCATTGATGATAATTGAAAAGGATAAAATCTTCTTAAATTTGATGAAGATGGACATGGGAATCATAAAGAATGGAATACCGTTAATCCTTTAACAAATGATTTCTTAAACCTCTCTTTTAGAAACGTTAAAGGATTCACAAAAGGATGATGTGGGAATTCAGAAGAAAGTGGAAACTATAAAAATATGGAAATCCTTGGTGTTTAATGTTAATGAAGAAGGAACTATGAGATTTGGGACAAGACTATGTGTTCCATCAAATCTAGAGTTAAAGAAAGATCTTTTGGATGATGCACATAGTTCTAATTTCTCCATTCACCCTGGAAACTCAATGATGTATTGAGATCTCTGAGATCATTATTGGGGGGATGACATAAAGAAGGATATCGTTGAGTATACATCAATGTGCATGGTATGTCAGCATGTGAAGGCTATGAGGTAAAAGTATATTTGGATGATGTAATCATTACCCATAACAACATGGAAATGGGGGAACATCACCATTGAATTTGACACCGGACATCTGAAGACATCTAAAGAAAATAATGATTTCTGGGTTTTTTTAGATTGTCTTACATAGAATTCCCACTTCATTGAAATTTAAGAGGATTTCTTATTGGATTAACTTGCACTGATATACATTAGATATGTGGTAAGGATTCATGTTGTACCAATATCGATTGTATCCCATCGAAATATAAGATTCACCTCTATGTTTTGGAAGAGTCATCAATATGCTCTGGATATTGATCTGAACTTTAATACGTCATATCATCCTCAAAATGATGGCCAATCTGATCAGACTATCCAAACACTTGAGGGCTTGTTGAGAGCATTCTCAATGGAATTGAGGATGTTATCAACATCTTCCTCTGGTTGAGTTATCATACAATTACAATTTCTACTCAAGCATCAAAATGGATCTTTATGAATCCATCTATGGGAAGTGGTGCATAACATTGGCATGTTGGGATGATGTTGTGGGAGAAAACACCTAGGTCCATTAATGGTCTAAGAAATGGTTGAGAAGGTTAATACAATCCAGAATTACATTAAAGCTTCTCAGAGTCGACAAAAGAGATGTTTTGATAATCGTAGATGAGACATAGAGTTTGATGTCGTAGACATGCTATTCCTCCACATATAACCTTTGAAAAGAGTTATGAGATTTGGGAATAAGTGAAAGCTTAGTCCATGGTACATCGGATCTTTTGATATCCTTGATCACATTAGAGCAGTGGTCTTTTGACTAGAACTCCCACTGAACCTATCTCAAGTACATGATGTATTCCATGTATCACTCTTGAGGAAGTACTTACCTGACCGATCACATGTACCCAATCTAGAAGAGGTACCATTGGAGAATGACCGCTCCTATAAATATAAGCTAATGAAGATCATAGATTATTGGTAAAAAGGTCTAGAAAATAAGAAAATTCTTGTCATGAATGTTTTGTGGAGAAACAACAAGTTTGAAGAGGAAATGTGGGAATCAGAAGTAGTGATGAATTAGAGTTACCCTCATCTAATTTAGTGTGGTAAAGGAAAATTTTGAGGGAGAAATTTCTTAAGGGGGGAAGATTGTAATGACCTAAAATTTCATTAATGAAAATTCATCTTGATCTAAATAAATGTTTTATTATGTAAAATGGTTATATAAAATATGAAATTCCTTAGTTTTATGTTTTTTTATTTTAAAATTCTGTTAAGAATTAATAATGTTTCTAATATATCCATTGAACAGTGATCAATTGATTAGTATAAATATAGGGCTTTAACAAATCCAATTCACTCAAACAAGGGAAGCAATGGCCTCGTACAATATAATTGCTCTATATGAAGCCCATTTTTTAGATTTCACAAAGGAGGTAGCATCACTGGGTTTCTCTCTTGACCAATCCCAAGACAAGCTTCAACACGTTAACCTCGAACTAAACCGCCTACAGGAGAAGTGGAAGTTGGTAGAGATTACCACACATGAAATGTTATCTGAGCCACCCCCAGAGTCATTCACCATCACACACCTTACCCTTAGGTCGTATGAGGGTGTTATAATGGGTTATTTAACAATACCATTGCAAAATTATTATATGCATTATTATTTTATAGAACAAAGAATACATATTCATTTTATTGTTACTTTGTTAATTGTTTTAAAATCCCAAATTGTATTTTTTTAGTTAATATTATATTAAGAAATATATTTTGATGAATTAATGGATTCATGAATTAACTATTATTTTAATAAAATATTTTTACTAAATTACTTTTTATTAAATATAAATGATCATATAAATTTTATGAATACAATTAAAAAATTTATTAAGGTTTGAAAGCTATTTTTGACAAAACCCATGAAGTTTCGATAATTTTAGGTTTTTATTTGAAAAGTAAAAATTCACATATTCAGAAAATTATTTATATAAAATGAATATTATTTTTGTAATTAGGACATTAGAAATATCCAATGTTGAATTTTTCATAATTTTCTGGGACAATTGAATTATTGAGTAAAAAGTAAATACCATTTAATTATATAATGTATTTTATGACATCATAATGACCCAATAGTGATGTAATAAAATATTATAAAAGGTATTTTAATCCAATATATCTTTCAACATTAAAATAATGTGATTTTATGTTTGTTTTATTTATTTTTAAATCCATTAGTGGACCCTTCAAGGCTTATAAAATATTTTAACCTTTTAAAATGTTTTCCTTGATAGTGTGACTCACCCCCACATAAGAAATCCTAATATTTTTAGATGTTCGGACATTGTCCATATAAAATAATTTTTTCCACTCCCTTTTAGCAAAAAATTTGGGAAAACCCATGGGTTGGTTTTTGGTTTTTATCAGTTTATTGTGTCGTGTCCAAAACCAAAATAATAATGAATTCCCTCTATTTTCCTATATAAACCCACCCAAGCTTGAACATCTTATTCACTAAAATACTTTAGAGATTGTCCAAACTCTTCCCTCCTATAAATATAATCTTCAAATGGCTCTCCATGATACCAAAATTCCTCTCTCAATCCTCTCCCAAAACATTGGGATCACACTTCCTTGTAAGTAATTTCTTCCTTTCTCTTTTTAGTCCAAATTTAATTATGTTGTTATACCATTTTGTTTTCAATAAAAAATGTTGGGGTATGATATTTCGCCACCCCCATACTGAACTCATTATTTTTTAATTATGAGAGACCTCTTCTCTCTCATTAATACCTCCCATGTACAACCATTGTTTGGCCGAAAATCCGTAAGGGATTTCTCTCTCCTCATTTACATTCAAGATATTCTGTGGTATTATGAATCTAAATTCCATTAAATATTTTTGGACATGTATATATATGACCCCCTTACTTTCCATTTCATGTTAATATTATGAGACTCCCCTTTCTCATTCATAAACCATTTTTATGAATTCTTATGTCACACTGTTATGCTGTCGAAATTGTAGTACGGGTTTTCCAAGCCATAGTCATTGTATTGTGAATACCATTCCCATTTCTCTAACAAGGGTATCCACCTATATACACATTTAGTTATCTATTCTACAGTTTCATGTATAAACTTCACATTCTTTTATCATAGAATAAATTCTGATTTTCAATTAACCCAAGTTATATGATCAATGTTGCAGACTAATGCAAGAAATTAAATGATTAAGAAGGGTGTGACCTAATAGAACCCCAATGCATTGGGTAGAGATTAGTGTCATGATACGTCAAGTTCAATGAGGGTTTACTAGTTCTAATTCATGTGTAATGGGGATTTAATCATGAACCATGTTCCATGAGCCTTATCTCATGATAATATCATGCTAAATGTTGATACCACATTTCCATGTTATGTTAATCATTATATATCATGCATTTATGTTCATATTTCTCTTATGGTCCATTGACATTCCTATTTCCTAACATGTACTATATTCTTCATGTTATTTTTTGTTTACTCCCTTTCTGGTCTTTATAGCTCATCCCTTTTTATGCATGTCCTAAGGTTATCCTATGTAATGCTAAGTATGAAGGAATGTTGTGGTCATATAAAATAAGTTTTCAATAAAGATGTTGTGTTTTATGTTCGAAGTTTTAATGTAATCTTACAAATCCCCAAAGACACTAGACCTATAGATCTTCTATTTTGTATCATGTGAAGTGTTTTATGTAATAAATTATGTTTAATTTTGTTATAAAGAGAAGGTTTGTTATATATAACATCTAAAATGCCAATATATCCAATGATATTTACTGTATGAGGCTCATTTGGGGAATCCCCTCCAAGATTGCTCAAAAAGAGTGACATGGAAATCTCAAACCATTCTTATATATCTCTTCTATGGTAAAGACCCCGAATAGGATTAAGAATTCTATATGAATCCATGTTTTTGTGAGACTACATTAGTCATGTGAAAATGTGTTTCAATTATAGGAATTAATTTATGGGTAAATATTTCATAAAGGCACATTTTACATCTATGACATACGATGGAATAGTTTATCTAAGAAAAAGTCATACTATCATGGTAAAAAAGTTCAGATTTTTGGAGAATAATAGGATCCCCATCACATAATGTATCATGCACCAAGATATGGATACTCACACAAAAAATCATGTAAGGTAAGAAGAAAAATCATGAAAACATCTAGGATTTTTTCATGTTATGAATGATCTGTATGTGAAGGAGAACACAACTAGAAAAAAATATTCCATAAAGGAACTCATGTCCATCATGGAAGGGAGGTGATTATGTGGTCAATCTCTAATCACTAAAATGTAAGAGGTTATAATGCCATGGATAAGAAATATAGAGTTTAGATCAACTACTGATGCAACAAATAATGATATTTATTTATGTGTGATAAATTGAATATTTATGGCAATTTCAATTACCAAGAAGGAAGAAACTAATCAAATAATTGAATAGAAGTGTGTGTGTGTGTGTATTCACACTGTGGAGATTATTGGGAATGAGGTTGGGAATTCCTACATTAAATGATGTTCAATAATTCATAGAGTTTATGAAATTAATTTCCCAAATGATTAAAAAGGTATGTGGAAATTTGAATACAAAAGGGTTGGCTCAATTTTGAATTCCCTATTCTTAAGCACGAGGAAAATTGAGAAAACCTTATCTATAGTTTCTTTATTGTATCTAAAAATATATGAAGATTTAAAAAATTGAGTGGGAGTTACAATCCATATGTTAATTTTATATAATTCACATTTAGGGGATTTAATACATATTTATTTTTTATTTGAATATTCATGAATTTTTTATTCAACTCGTGTCACAAAACCGATTTACTGTCAACTTGGAGGTTCATTTTAGTGTTGAATTTATATTCTCATATGATTAAGTAAAAGTTTCTTGAATACTAGAGGAATAGGTTTTGAAAACAAAAATAAATTTACAAGTAGAATCACGCAATAATAATTAACATGTGGCTCCAAGAAAATGGTATCATGCATCAATAAAGAAGAACAATATTGATTATAATCAACAAAATGGATGTCATAATCATATAATTTTTATCTAATAAGTTGATTTTATTTGGTATCATCTAATATATTTTATAATATCTAAAATCTTATTGGATATAAGAGATATTCCAAAATGTTGAACCAAAAATTTTAGAACTAAATTATTGTTTTCAATAAGGAATTCTCATCAGTTGAGTTCTAATGAAAAATCAGATGTTTTTAATACATATCGAAATATTTTTGAATACTATAAAAAAATAAATTCCATGGATTAAAAGTTGAATAATTTATTAAAATTTTGAACAAGTTCTATAAATAGTTTCATAATTTTTTTTGATCATCAAAAAAAATGAATTAATATTTTACCCAATTAGTTTGGTCTAAAAGTGTTATAGAGATCATTGGTTATGTGTGGATAAATGTAAAATCTAAAGCCTCTAAGAGATTTTTTTGATATTCAGAAGTGACAAGTACCTATTTTTAAAATATTCAAAGACTCTTATTTATTACACTAATATAATGCTTAGTAGGACTAGTGTATTTATTGATAACCAGAATAATATTTTGGGTCTCTCTCATTGGATCACTATAGATAATGTAGTATGAATATATTTTAACTTCTGAATGTTTTCTGGAGTTTGGAGTTCCAACATGGAATTGAATTCATTATATTTTAGAGCATTTGAATAATGAATATCTTGTTGTTTCTAAATGTTTTTGGTTCATTGAAATAGGTGTAGAGGACATAATATGAAGAAGTATTTTCTACACTTAGAGGGGGTTGTGGACCATTAAGAATCCATATTATAATTTTAAGATGATGTGGGAGAAAATCATTATTGAAGTTTCTTCCTATAAATAATGGGAGGTGTTTTGAAAGTTAATTAAGATAACATAATTCAATGGGCGATATTGAGAATCAATGGAATGTCCAAATCATTTTATATAAGAGTATGTTGCCTTCATATTTAATTACTAATAAGGGTGTTTATTAAATATAAAACATCAGTGGTGGTTATTTTCAAAAAATTACAAAGTGGGCGATCTTTAGGAATACTAAAGGATTTAGTTAGATTTTGGAAAAATAAAAATGGCAGACATAAAAAAGGAAAGACGATGGCCATGTGGAATTTTTAAAATTGAGATGGAATGCTATTCATGTAAGATTATTTGAAAAAGTGGAAGATGTGTATGGAATGAGTAAAGAGGAATTCGTAAAATGTAAGTTTATTCAAAAGTGGGCCTAAATGTTCAAGTGAATAACCAAATATGTACTAGATGAATCGTCATGATTTTTTTGTTATGTTTCAAAACATAGGAAAGATCATGCTATAGTCATTAAGAATGATGAAGAATATGAGGAAGGAATCTGTGAGCAGGACCTAGTTTATATTAATGGTAGAGAAGGCATTTCACAACATAGGAAAGATGGAATAGGCGACACAATGGTTTTCTTCATGGTGTAATTCTAAAGAACCCGTGACATAATGTGAAGCCAATATGTTGTGGAAAAGAATTTATATGTCCATATAGTTCATAAAAGTCCAAGTGGAGCATCAAATCAATATTATAGTTGACCATGACATAAAATATGATATAGTGAGTGCAACATGGGAAACATTTTTTTTTCAAATTTTAGAGAAACCAGTATTGTCCCGAGGTTTTCTACATTATAGATTTGAAGTGGTCAACATGGACATGGGAGAATATAAAGACAATAATGATAGTCGTAGTGTCCTGGAAGACTACTTGTGAGCCACATTTTTACCATTATAGTCCTGGTGATGATATTTTTGATGTGGTTTTCTATGACGACTGAATTCATAGTTCATATTTATACATGATAAGGTAAAATGGTCAAAAGGCCATGGGAGATGGTCATGATAAAGGGTGTTCCATACTATAGATATAAATACCTCATCATGGTGTTTGAATGCAATATGTGTTGGTGGGACTGTCAGTATAAGACCAACCAACGATATAAGATTTGATTTTGTTGATTTATGAATGGATCATCAATTCATTATAAATCACGGCATATAATTTTACCTTATGATCCATGAATTATTCAATGGTATATAATAGTGTTACTAAGGTGAATTAATTGAGATTAAACTCATGCTAAAAAAGAGTAAGTCTGAACATGAAGTTCATATGATGGAGTACAAGTATATAGATTATAGAGGTGGATAAAATAGAATTCATGATGGAATTATAAAATATTTTAATTTCCCATAATTATCTTATGAGGTGACTAATATGTGTTTCTATGATCCTTAAATTATAAGGAATCTAATAGAAGTCTAATTAAAAAAGAGTGAGAGGGACATCACTCAAATTTTGAACACTAAAATGATGTTCGTTGTTCAAAGTGAGGGGCTAGAAGGAAAAGATGGTATTATAATCTTCTAAATAAACTAAAAATATATAGGAATAATTTTCCATTGATATAATAAAGAGAAGGGGAGTTTCAGTATCTATTATTTTTAATGGGTACTTCCATTAAGAGGTATTTATAAATCGTGAAATATGGTCCTATTGGGACAATAATATAGAATATCTATATTCATTAGGATTCATGCCAATAAATTAAATCTAGTGAATCCATCTACATAATCATAAAATGTGTAGAGATTTTATTAGATTATTGATCAATGGATTATAAGGGAACTGAGATGGTAGTGAGACTTCAGGGGAATTGAGTCAACATTAAACAATGTAAGGCCATTATACTAAGAAATGATTGACCTCTACTGAACACCCATTTTATGATATGCATGGTTTATTGTTGTAACGCCCCGACCCTAGTTACCCAGATTCGGTGCATTATTACATAACATTGGAATGATCACAAGAAAGATCAAATCTAGAAAGACCAATTGGTTTAGTAGCCTTGGAAACACTAGATATATTCATATAGTTTTACATTACATCATAAAGTAAAAAAACTACTACATCAACATGGTCTCCATATTCCACACTCATATCCCCACATACAATCCCTACAGGTCATTCATAAATTAATTCTTCCCATCCTGGGAAAAATAAAACATAGAAAAGGGGTGAGCTCAAATGCCCAGTAAAGATAACAATATAGCGGAAACTTTCATAAATAAGAATAAACATTTATGGAAATGTATAACTTAAAACAAAAGCCTTTTAAACATGAACTTCAACATAGTATGGAAGAAATAAAATGAAATAATTCCATTTAATTATTCAAATGGATATTCTACACATCGAATAATCACATTCAATATCAATAACCACTTTCATAATGATGGAACACATAATGCCAGACTATCATAACCACATAGCCAAGGCCTTGTGCTAAGACTACAAATAAGATTTTGTCAAGGCCTTGTTCCAATACACTAGTTTGTCTCATGAGACCTACCGATGCATCGAGGAGCTATAGCGAGCTCCACCCATCACATATTAAGTCCAATGCATTCCCATATGAAAAGTTTTAAACATAACATAAACATTCGTATTAAAACTAGCATACGAAATGTCAATATTTTCACCATAAACCATGAATGGTATAAAAATAGCACATCCACAGTCAAACATATCACAAAACCTTCAATACAATATAGAAGTTTTTTATCATAATAAATCAACTTCAAATAAGATAAAAATATATCAAAGGATGTTGACATAGATGAAATCAAAACTATTTGAGATAAATATCTCTTTTCTCAAAATCATTGAAAAGTCACACATTTATAAAGGAAGTAATTTTAAAGAGATTTTTGAATCAAAGTGTCCCATACCACGTTGAAACTTTTGAAAAGAAATATTATTTCAAAACCTTCATGTCCATATAAATAAATCCTTAAAATCATTTTGAAAACATGGACATTAATTAAAAATATTTAGAAAGATAAATCCTTAAAAAATTTAAAATTCTGATCTTGGTAAAGAGTACCTTTCAAAAATTCATAAAATATTCATTTTGAAATCATTTAAAAGTCACATAATTATAAAATAAAACATTTACTTTGAAAATATTCCTATAAGCTTGTAAGGGAAGCTTTGACGTTTTTATAACGGTGGTAAATAGCCGCACCCACCGCATAAGTTAAAAAAACATTCTTACCTTAAATTTGTCGAAAGGTAAAAAGTGCCTTGTTTGGAAAACGACGAAAAGAATCCATTAAAAACACATAAAGGTATAAATGACTTTAACCCATATTCTTTGTAAATAGTAAAAATGTTTTGAAATACATTTCGAAGAAACATGGATGTGGATGATAAAGAAATCCCAATAGATTATTACGTATAAACAACCTCGGATAATGAAGAGATTGTGAAATAAACCCTTACCTTGTACTTTTCCTTGGTTGAGGGTAGGTTAACCGCCTGTATAATGTTGAAATAATTGTTATTAAATTAGATAGGAATCATATATATTAATATGATATCATATATGATCTTTTAACACTGCTTTGTTAATAATATTTTAGAATTATCGTCGTTTCGGGTGTTAACTTACTCATTTTCTTTTATATGTTTTGTTATGTAAGCCATATTTTTAATGGATAGGTTGTATCATAATCATATCCAGAATTATATCAAGTCCTTATATACTATTATTAATCATCAAATGATAATTATACTTGAATGGATACGATGGAGAATGAATCTCATCGCGTTCGTGGAGACGGTAGTCCGTACGTACGCACGAGCGCCAATATCATTATTTTGATATTAAAATAATATATAATTGGATGGTATAACATATATAAAGAATAATTATCATGTTTTATTTATTATTTATATGAGTTAAACATCATTATTATACCCATCCAAATTATAATTTATTGAATAACAATTACACCATGACGTGGAGACAGTAAGTCGTACGTACGCACGTATGGTGACATGTTATTCAAAGGATGGATAGAATACTAAATATGGTTGTAAAATATTTATAATAACATCACAGTATATATAAGATACTATAGTTATTATTTTAGAATGGTAATAACAATTAATGAAGAAGTGGAAGAAGAAAGGAAATTGGAAAAGGGTGGTGAAATCATTACCTCTTCTTCGGGTTCTTCCTTTTTATTTGATCAAAAGGGTTATTAGGATGGATTTCTGACTAAATGAAGGCCTCTAGGATGAATTTAGAGAATTTTGGGGATTATTTGGGCAGAGTTTGGCCGAACCAAAAGGCTTTGAAGGTGTCAAGTAATGAGAAGGGGGAGTGCCCGTTTATAAGAGGGTGAGGGGAACCTTTGGAAAAGCTGGAAATATTAATTTATAATAAATTCATATTCGGTTTCTAATGGTTCCATAGTTGATTATTCAAAGGTTAAGGTGGGGATAGGTCGAAAACCAGTCAACCAATATAATTTAGACAGTTTTGGGTTACTATATTTTACCATTATCTTTTAGTTTTAACTCTTAGTTAATTAGTTTGACATTTACCATGTCACTTTGTATTTTTATATTATATAGTTAGTAAACATACTATATACATACAAGAGACCCAAAGTGGTCCATTAATGATACACCTATCATGATATAAGTCTCTTGGACGAACCTTAGATTTTTAAGAATTTAATATCAATTAATAATATAGTATTTGTTTTAAAAACTCTTTTATGTCAATTTTGACACTATTCAATAGTTGATTTTTGTGAAAATTATAACAGAATGATTACTTATAAAAAGTCAATTAAATAAATCTTTATATGTAATATTATCCTATAAAATTATTTTAATTCATTAAAAGTCTCAAATTATATTTATTTGGGTATTTATAATATCAATTATTTTAATTTTTCACTATAATGGTAATTACTGCATCATCATTGGGTCATAATGAAATTAAATTATTTAATATCTAAAAATTATAAATAAAATATCATTAGGTAGGAATGATTTTTATCTTTCTAATGAATATTTATAGTCGAAAATCCAACATATATAACCCTATGGAAAAATTGGTTTTCTAAAAGATATATGCTTATGTCATTTTTGTACTTATTTTAACTTAATTAAAATAAAGTGTCCCTATCACTTACAAGTGGCACCATGGGATCCCAAAATCGACCCAAAGATTCTCATGGTCGGACATGTATCAACCAATAAGGCTAGGACATGTTTTAGGGTAATTTAGTATTATTATAATATTATATTTTAACCCTTATTTATTGGATTTACCCTTAACCATGGTAAGTAAAATATTTACCGCAGTAATTATTCAAAATGTCTAAAAATAAAAGTTAACTATTTACACAATTTTAAAATCATGATTCCAAATATGGAATCCATTTTTCCAATTTCAAAGCACAGAAGTGGCAGAAATTAATTTAAATTAATTCCCGTTGTTAAAACAAAAAGCGTGTTTTTAAGAGATAATAACTATCAAAAGATTGACACTTGTTTATGTCCGGTTTAATTGTAAAATTATGTCCAATGACCAAAATTGTATTAAATGGTAAAAATATATTCTAAATATACTTTAAAACCACTCAAATTTATAATTTATCAATATTATTTATTTTTATTAAAAAAGTTGTTTTTAATTAAAATTTAGTAATTTTCACTATTCATCAAAATATGAAATTTATCTGAAAAGTACCAAAATTTCACCTTAGGATAAATTCGATATTACGAATCCAAAAATGAAGTCCATTTTGAAATATAATATATATATAATTTCAAAAATTAGGTATTACTATTCATAACGGCTAGTTTGATTGGTTGTGGTGTGTGTTAGAACTCGAAGTTGCGTACAACACACGCTACTGTATTATTCAAAGGAAAGCGTACTGTGGAAGCTTGGGATGTTTAATTTTAAATTTTTGATGTCCCAAATTAGTCAAAAAGTTTAAAATATTGTATTTAAAAAGGGTTCACTATTAAAAGTTGATAAAAGTGCAATACTGAAAATGAATTTGTTCTTACATTATGTCTAAGAAACTCATAATATGGATTCTAAAATTATAAGGATTATATAAAGTTTAAAATTTAGTTAATACTATTCATAACCTCTTTTGAACGGCTTATTTGGTAAGTCATGGGGCGCTTGAACTCGGTGTTGCGTGTAGTGCAAGTTATTGTATTATTTTGAAGAAATAACACACTATGAAATCTTGGGGTGTTACATTCTCCCCTCCTTCAATAAATTGCGTCCTCACAATTTGAAATTGTTCTTAGAAAATAAAAGGTTGAAAATAGAAAATATCTTTGTGGGAAAACCGACATCGGAAATTGGGTTACTAAAATTTAGTCTTAATATGAGGAAAACAGAAATGAAAGGGTCACCACCAAATTACGATCTCGATTAGGAGAACATTGGTTGAAATTAGAGACATATAATTGGAGGAAAAATGTAAATATTTATAGGTAGTGATTGATATCATCAATCACAAACAAGTGTAAAATTGAGGTCCTTAAATTCATCAATCTATGATGATTTGAAATACCATCGGTTCAACAAAACATAGGGTATTAGGATAACACATTTTTGGTTTTAGGATTCCTTAAATAAAGTATAAGAATTAATTTCTTCAAAGAATAAGAGAAGAAAAATATATTCTTGACAAGTAGAGTTCTATCCTTTAACTAATTTCTACCACAAACTCATCTTTCACTCTAAAAGATATTAGAACGTAAAAAAATATTATATTTATCCTATTCGTATAGGGTTCCAAAAAAACGAATTTATAATTCATCTACCAGATCTTTTTTTAAAAAACTACATTATTTAATCTTAGACATCACGTGGGTCAGTGGTAGGTGATACACCCTTGTCGCCCTTCGTTTGTGGGTTCAAGTCTCGCGGCCTTGCCGGACACGACGGGTTTCCGCCCGACCTCTGGGTTGTCCTTTAATGGAAATCCAAAATAATCCAAACTAGAACTATCCAAAATACTTTAGTCCAAAATTTATAAGGAAGGTAAACACAATAAAGATCCTTTTTTCCTCGTAATAACATGTGAACACCTTCATCATGTATTCTTTTAAAACACTACAACATCCTGAATTACCATAAAACTGTATTGATTACATTCACGATCCCTTACTCCTTAAAGAATAATAGATATACTCCTTCAATCCAAAAATGTTTTAAACCCCAACAATGATGGAATATACAAATCATTAATCAGTTTCAAGGTAGTCAAGAATATCCAATATAATTTATCCAAATCAATCATGTATTATTCTGAAATCACTACCTCAGTATAAGAACTATATTATGGTTTATCTTTCTCTCAACCATATATTTTCGAAAACTTTATCCTGTTACTGAGTCACTTTTATTTGTTCCACACAATCTCAAGTCCTTAATGAAATAGTACAGCAGTACAATCCTTATATACTCCATAATTATTATAACAAGTAAATTTTTGATAAAACACTCAAATGACATAATCAACACAAGAAATCTAATCATTCCTCTTCATCTGTGGAAGAATCATAACATGATTATTATCCAATAGCATCATTTGTGGCATAGTCTGATGACTGGTACATAGGTTCATGTAGTGTCCAAACTCCTTGCAAATGAAGCATTGTACATTTGAAACCATTTTCTTACCTTTGTAGTCACATACTTTGTGCCCTTTTCCTCCACACTTATAACAAACTCAAATTCCTTTTAGACAAGTTCCAGGGTGTTTCTTCCCACAGTTATCACATATAGAAAAATTATTCTTTTCCCTCTTCCCTTTATCCATCTTTCTCTCTTCCATCCTTTTCTTCTCTTGCTTCCCTTAAAAGCCATAGGACTCAGTAAAATATTTACTTATCTTATCAACACATGATATTATTTCTTCATATGATGATAATACATGGGAGACTATTTCATTTATAAAATCTGGATTAAGACCATGAAAGATATGGTCCTTCTTTCTCTTTGGATCATGTGCATTTCTGGAGTTCTCATTCCTTCTACTGGGCGCCATTTCTAAACAATGGCATACATGAGATTAGTTTATGAATAACAATATCTAATCCTAAACTTGTAAGACACATAACATAAATTAAATAGTTTATGGATATAATCCATAATCATAATAATTTCTCCTTTGAGGAAGTAAATACTCATAATCCCTTCAAAATGGTTTGTAAAGAAAATGAGAATTATCCTAAGCATATCCCCCGGGTGTGTCGTAACCAAGAGTGCAGCAAGGCCCATTGTCGTGCACCAGTTCCCGTTCAAGTCTAGCTCAAAGCGGTGTTTTTGGGTTTTACCCCTAGGTACATCTGTGCCAGAGCCGCCTCTACCTGCTCGTATCCAGACAGGGATGTATTTCTCGAAAAACTCACAAAATCTCTACAATACCAAAATTCTAAGAAGTTCTTCTATACTTATCCTCAAAGTTCATCTTAGGTCTATGTTCTCTAATCAGAGTTTATCTAAATCTAGCTTCCAAGGTTTGTACTAAACTTCCTCTAATACCAACTGTAACGCCCCGACCCCTGTTACACAGAGTCGGTGCATTATTACATAACATTGGCATGATCACAAGAAAGATCAAATATCGAAATACCGATTGGTTTAGTATCCTTAGAAACACTAGATATATTAATAATTTTTTACATTACATCATAAAGTGAAAAACTACTACAACAACATGGTCTCTATATTCCACACTCATATCCCCACATACAATCCCTGCAGGTCATTCATAAAATACTTCTTCACATCCTGGGAAAAATAAAACATAGAAAAGGGGTGAGCTCAAATGCCAAGTAAGGATAACAATATAGCGGAAACTTTCATAAATAAGAATAAACATTTAAGGTAATGTATAACTTAAAACAAAAGCCTTTTAAACTTGATCTTCAACATAGTATGGAAAAACTAAAATGAAATAATTATATTTACTTATTCACATTGATATTCTACTAATTGAATAATCACATTCAATATCAATAACCACTTTCATAATGATGGAATGCATAATTCCAGACTATCATAACCACATAGCCAAGGCCTCGTGCCAAGACTACAAATAAGATTTTCTCAAGGCCTTGTGCCAAGACACTAGTTTGTCTCATGAGACCTACCGATGCATCGAGGAGCTATAGCGGGCTCCACCCATCACATATTAAGTCCAATGCATTCCCATATGAAAAAGGTTTAAACATAACATAAAAATTCGTATTAAAACTAGCATACGAAATGTCAATATTTTCACCATAAACCATGAATGGTATAAAAATAGCACATCCACATTCAAACATATCAAAAAACCTTCAATACAATATAGAAGTTTTGTATCATAATAAATCTACTTCAAATAAGCTTAAAATCCAACAAAGGATGTTGATATAGATGAAATCAAAACTATTTGAGATAAATATCTCTTTTCTCAAAATCAATGAAAAGTCACACCTTTATAAAGGAAGTAATTTAAAAGATATTTATGAATCAAAGTGTCCCATACCACTTTGAAACTTTTCAAAAGAAATATCATTTCAAAGCCTTCATTTCCATATAAATAAATCCTTAAAATCATTTTGAAAACATGGAGATTAATTAAAAATATTTAGAAAGATAAATCTTTAAAACATTTAAAATTATGATCTTGATAAAGAGTACCTTTAAAAAACTATTAAAATATTCATTTTGGAATCATTTAAAAGTCATATAATTATAAAATAAAACATTTAATTTGAAAATATTCTTATAATCTTGTAAGGGAAGGTTTGACGATTTTATAACGACGGTAAATAGCCGCACCCGCCGCATAAGTTAAAAAAAACATTCTTACCTTAAATTTGTCGAAAGGTAAAAAGTGCCTTGTTTGGAAAACGACGGAAAGATTCCTTTAAAACACATAAGGGTATAAATGACTTTAACCCATATTGTTTGTAAATAGTAAAAATGTTTTGAAATACATTTCGAAGAAACATGGATGTGGATGATAAAGAAATTCCAGTAGATTATTACGTATAAACAACCTCAGATAATGAAGAGATTGTGAAATAAACCCTTACCTTGTACTTTTCCTTGGTTGAGGGTAGGTTAACCTCCTATATAATGGTGAAATAATTGTTATTCAACTATACAGGAATCATATATATTAATATGATATCATATATGATCTTTTAACATTTCTTTGTTAATAATATTTTAGAATTATCATCGTTTCGGGTGTTAAATTACTCATTTTCTTTTATATGTTTTGTTATGTAAGACATGTTTTTCATGGATAGGTTGTATCTTAATCATATACAGAATGATATCAAGTCCTTATATACTATTATTAATCATCAAATGAGAATTATACATGAATGGATACGATGGAGAATGAATCTCATCGCGTTTGTGGAGACGGTAGTCCGTACGTACGCACGAGCGACAATATCATTATTTTGATATTAAAATAATATATAATTGGATGGTATAACATATATACAGAATAAGTATCATGTTATATTTATTATTTACATGATTTACACATCATTATTATACCCATCCAAATTATAATTTATTGAATAACAATTACACCACGACGTGGAGACGGTAAGCCGTACGTACGCACGTATGGTGACATGTTATTAAAAAGATGGATAGAATAATCAATATGGTTGTAACATATTTATAATAACATCACAATATATATAAGATTCTGGAGTTATTATTTTAGAATGGTAATAAAAATGAATGAAGAAGTGGAAGAAGAAAGGAACTTGGAAAAGGGTGGTGAAATCATTACCTCTTCTTCGGGTTCTTCCTTTTGATTTGATCCAAAAGGCTCTTAGGTTATCTTTATGATAAATGAAGGCCTCTAGTATGAAGTGAGGAAAGTTGGGAGAGTATTGGGGCAGATTTTGGCCGAAACAAAAGGCTTTGAAGGTGTGAAGTAATGAGAAGGGGGAGTTCCCTTTTATAAGAGGGGTGAGGGGCACCTTTGGAAAAGTTAGAAATATTAATTTATAATAAATTAATATTCGGATTATAATGGCTCCAAAGTTGATTATTAAAATTTTAAGATGGGTATAGGTCGAAAACCATTCAACCAATAGAATTTAGACAGGTTTGGGTTACTATATTAACCTTATCTTTAAGTTTTAACTCTTAGTTAATTAGTTTGACATTTACCATGTCACTTTGTATTTTTATATTATATAGTTAATAAACATACTATATACATCCAAGAGACCCCCAATTGGTCCATTAATGATAAACCTCTCAGGATATAAGTCTCTTGGCCGAACCTTATATTTTTAGGAATTTAATATCAATTAATAATATAGAATTTTTTTTAAAACTCTTTTATGTCAATTTTGACACTATTCAATAGTTGATTTTTGTGAAACTTATAACAGAATGATTACTTCAAACAAATTAACTTAAATCAATCCTAATATGTCATATTATCCTATAAAATTAATATAATTCATTAAAAGTCTCAATTTATATTTATTTGGGTATTTAGAATATCGATTATTTTAATTTTTCACTATTATGGTAATTACTGCACATCATTGTGTCATAAATAAATTTAATTATTTAATATCTAAAAATTATAAATAAAATATAATTATGTAGGAAACTTGTTAGATTTCTAATGAATATTTATAGTCTAAAATCCAACATATATAACCCTATGGAAAAATTGGTTTTCTAAAAGATATATGCTTATGTCATTTTTGTACTAATTTTAACTTAATTAAAATAAAGTGTCCCTACCACTTACAAGTGGCACCATGGGGTGCCAAAATCGACCCAAAGATGACCATGGTCGGAAATTTATCAACCAATAAGGCTAGGACACGTTTTAGGGTAATTTAGTATTATTATAATATTATTTGTTTAACCCTTATTTACCGGATTTACCCTTAACCATGGTAAATAGAATATTTACCGCAGTAATTATTCAAAATGTTTAAAAATAAAAGTTACCTATTTACACAA
Organism: Viscum album; assembly: GCA_963277665.1. Taxonomy (NCBI): domain Eukaryota; kingdom Viridiplantae; phylum Streptophyta; class Magnoliopsida; order Santalales; family Viscaceae; genus Viscum; species Viscum album. The sequence goes on along the minus strand of OY728155.1, from coordinate 236,913,818 downwards.
TTTGAACATACTGATTCCAAATAAGGAATCCATTTTCCCAAATTCAAAACATAGAAGTGGCAGAAATTAATTTAAAATTAATTCCTGTTGTTAAAACAAAAAGCGGGTTTTTAAGAGATCATAACTATCAAAAGATTGACACTTGTTTATGTCCGGTTTAATTGTAAAATTATGTCCAATAACCAACATTGTATTAAATGGTAAAAATATATTCTAAATATACTTTAAAACCACTCAAATTCATAATTTATCACTATTAATTATTTTGATTAAAAAAGTTGTTTTTAATTAAAATTTAGTAATTTTCACTATTCATCAAAATATGAAAGTTATCCGAAAAGTACCAAAATTTTACCTTAGGATAAATTCGATAATCCGAATCCAAAAATAAAGTCCATTTTGAAATATAAAATATATATAATTTCACTAAGTAGGTATTACAATTCATACCGGCTAGTTTGATTGGTTGTGGTGTGTGTTAGAACTCAAAGTTGCGTACAACACACACTACTGTATTATTCAAAGGAAAGCGTACCGTGGAAGCTTGGGATGTTTCATTTTAAATTTTTGATGTCCCCATTTAGTCAAAAAGTTTAAAATATTGTATTTAAGAAGGGTTCACTATTAAAAGTTGGTAAAAGTGCAATACTGAAAATGAATTTGTTCTTACATTATGTCTAAGAAACTCATAATATGGATTCTAAAATTATAAGAATTATATAAAGTTTAAAATTTAGTTAATACTATTCATAACCTCTTTTGAATGGCTTGTTTGGTAAGTCATGGTGCGCTTGAACTCGGTGTTGCGTGTAGTGCAAGTTATTGTATTATTTTGAAGAAATAACACACTATGAAATCTTGGGGTGTTACAATTGTGATTTGCTGCATTGACACAAAACTGATTACATGCTCCATAGAGTATTATATAGTGCATGAAAAAAAATTCCCCAACCCATAATTATATTTTACACTCACACCAAAATAGTGTTACAAGATAATAATATTATACATAATAAAAGGTCTAATTAATTGAATTGAGTTATATAAAATAATTAGATAAATATAATAACAATTCATACTCAAGGTTGAGATGTCATGACCCATACAGGGAAGTGGGAGTTACAAGAATGGGAGAAAAATTTCAAAACTATTACATACCAAAGTAACACCCTCGTATTCTAGTAATCATTGTCTATGTCTCGGTATGGACTAACAATACTTATAAGGGTTTTAAGGGTTTACAAAAATTAGTCTACCCATAGGTAGTACCACATGATGTATGCTAGAAAAAGTCATGAACTCAATATTCACTATAGATTATATAAAAAATATAATCCATAAATCATCCCACCTGAATTTCATGAAATTATTGGAACCAAAAAAAGTACAAACCAACTATAACATATAGTCCAATATACTATGGTCACTACCATAAAATAAGTAACTCCTCTAATAGAATATGGTATCGACTAGATAAACTATTTCACCATAAAATTACCCAAATCTAGGTGGGAAATAGTCCTCAAGTCACATAGAAACACTTACACATAAAATCTTCAAATCCATTATTTAACTATAACATCTTCTTATGGCCCTTTCCACAAGTGGGGTAATGAAATCTCTCATATTTCCTTAACCAAAGTAATTCAAAAATAATTATATTTACCAATATGAACACAATACTATTGAGTGATAATCAAGGTTTTTTTTCAAGGAAAAATATCTTCTACAACCCTTTAAAATCATCAAAAAAATGAATTACACCCTCAATTCACAAAAATGGAACTTTACCATAAACTGTAAACTTATTCTAGACACACCCAGATCACTCAAAAAAATATTGATCCATGAACCCAGGCGCATTCATGGAAATTATATAAAGACATTTTAATTAAGGTAAAATATTAATGGACACACTTATATATAACCTAAAAGAGTTCAACAATATTATATCATGGATACATCTATCCACATTCTCTTAAAGTCATTAATTAGGAAAATATTCTTTTAAATGGTGGATAAACCAAAACAACAGTGAAACAACACAAAAACAATGAAATACATTTGGTATTATCCTATCCTCAATTATAAGAGCCTCATTATTAAGAAAGTACGTTGATTCCAATAGAAATAGCTATCAGATAACTCAAAATGTAAATAGAGATAGGGAAAATTTAGTGGGAGAGAGATATGGGGTGGCTAGTCATGTTCCCAATGTATGGAGGGGAGTCCTCTTAAAATTATTAATAAATATATTAAAACCCCACTATGTGATGCATTTGGTTGTGAAGAAATTGATATTGATGAAATTTCCCCTATATGTAATTTATTCTTCGATGAACAATTGGTTTATTCCAAATTCCCCTCAAAGTTAAAGTTCAAGGATATGGAATAACACCTTTGAATTACGTAACATTCATTACATGGTACCAAAATATGGTCTTTTAATGGTTCGTTTCTTGGAAATATGGTACATAATTAATGAAAAAATAAAATATTATTCTATGTCCATTTAATGAAACCATCATGGCTTCACCCAATGTTAAATTTTCTGCATCTCATATCCTAGGGATATACATCAAATGAAGGGGGTCATTAGGAAGCATAGTAAAAGAATAATCAATAGGGAAATATATCATGTTCTAATGGGACAAATAAAAAAAACATGAGTCATAAAAATACGGTGTGAAAAAGAGGTATACAATAATAATAAGAACATGGGTCATAACATGAAAACGGGGATACAACTTTTAAATGATACATTCATAAGAATATCACCATGGATTATCATCATGGTGTCACCAATGAAAATTTCCATATCTATTAACCAAGGTATGATAAAACATTAATATCAAGAGATTAAATTATTTACATAATGCATTAGATTTCTATTTTGGCACACCATTCATATTTCTTAATTTTATATTATCCACATAGATCATAACAAACCATTACATTAATAACCCTTGGGGAATAATGAATGGGTTTCTTATAAAAAACATGGCGTACAAATGTTCTTAAACATGTGATCATTACGTCATTTTTAGCCCACAAAAGGATATTTGAGTTTCATATATGTAAATCCCCAAATAAAAAAAATTCATTATTTCAAATACACATTGGAAGGAATTTTGTAGGTTATAAAAATAAAATGGAAAAGATAATTTTTCATGTAAAAGAATGAATTTTGAGAAGTATTGTTTTCCGAATAATGAGTATAAAATATAGATTTAGAAAAGGTAAAATTTTAGGGGAATAGGTCCTACTGTTGATAAAACATAATATGGATGTAAATTTATGATGAAAATTCTAATAAAATATAGTATCCATAATAATTATTATACATATAAAATAATAGGTTCTCTAATTGAAGGGAAAGGAATGATAATTTTCTTTGCTTGAAGTGTTACACCCAGATCTTCATGAATAGATCCTTGGGCACTTGATGAAACCCAATGTAGACTCCTTGGGTGGTAAGAACACCGGAAATTACTAGATTATGTATTGTAAATGCTTTTAAATTGATAAATGGGTGGTTATTTAGATCAAAAGTGGAGGAATTTTTTAATAATCTCTAAATACAGTTCTTTGAAAACTAGGTTGTGGAAAATAAATAACTATTAGATTAACCGTGGTTTTTTCTTATGGTTTTGAAAATTTCTATCACATATTAAGATATTTTAATACACTAGAACCTAAAAACATTTTTTAATACTTCTTTTGTAATGGAAAAGTAAGGATTCCACAAGGTAATGATTTTAAAAACAAAATTTTTTAATTTGGAATTTGGAGAGTCACTTGAAGGATTTGGAAATTAATTAAAATATATTAAAATAATTAATATTAATAAAACAAAATATTTTAGTTCATTTATTGTTGTTGACTAAATTTTACATCATTATGATATAAATATGAAGTCATTAATCATATTGATAACCCAAAACATTATTTTTTCAATTTAGTGAAAAAGTTATGTGTTTTATAAAATTATCTGAATTATCACTAAAATAATTTTGATGGTATGATTTCAAATATGAACTTTATTTTATTAGAAAAATTTTCTAAGTATTATAATTTTAAATTTTAAATATAAAAATGTGTATTTATCTAAAAATAATAGTTTTTATGGTACAATCAAATTTTTAACACGTATAAAAAATTACCTTGGACACTATAACATTATCTTGTTATTTATATTTTGATAAGTTGGTTTTAAAATACTATTTTTAAAAAATAATTATTTTTTTAAATACTTTATTTTATTATAAATGTGTATATATTTTCTAAGAAATACAGTTTTGTTTTATTTTCATCCAAAATCCTAATTTTCAAATCCATCTTAATTAAACATATATTTTTTTAAGAAAAACCATTCATTAGAGGAATTAGATAAAAATTTTATTTATATGAATGATTTTTATCTTTATTTAACTATGTTATAGACACATAACCTCTCACTACATCTTTATTTTCCCTAAGGGTAATGTGTGTTGTTGTGGTAGTGATGTGGGTGGCTCGTATAAAATAGATTGAGAGGTGTTTTCAACTAATTTGAACTTATCCCATAGTTGTTTTCTATCAAACTTCACTTGTTGAATCTCTTCTTGGCCTTGGTCAAGGAAAAACTGAGTGACGATACCTCCCTCCCAAGTTCTAACCAATGAGAATCAAACAGCATGACCCTACCATTTTAGGCCATCGATTCTTTATTATATAACAATTAACCATTATCATTACTACTTATCAACACTAATTAAAACAGAAAAATTATCAACAAAATGTTTATTTTTCAATGGTCATATTGACTAATGGCCATACTGAACAATGGTTATATTTGACCAATGGCCATATAATGGTGTAATCCCAGTAGCCACATTTCCCTTTATGACCTATAAGTGCCTATTCATTTTTTCACTCAGAAATTTTCCCCCATTTCTACATGTGGTTATATTTTCATTTCCTAATATTATTATTGGTATAAAAAAGTTTTCTACATTTATATAGAATTTTAAATGGGGAAAATGATTCTAATAGATTGGATCTATCCACCCAATTTATATTTTCTATATTGTATTTTTTATCCAGATGTAATATTTGGAATTTTAATTGGTTTTATAGATGTCGAATGTAATGATCATTATTAATGATTTAAAACTATATTGGTTACTATTTATTTGTTACATGTATAATATTATGAAGCAATATTTTATTCAGGAAACAAATATCATTTAAAAGTATGTGTTGTTTTGAAATAAATCAATTCTGCCCATTATGTCATGATTGAGTAACTTATGGTGAATCACTTATCTGGAGAGATTACCAACACTCTTCCACATGAAAAAAATTCATGATCCAATCAATTATTTACAAGTATATGATCTGTCTCTATCAATCCTTTACAAAAAAAATTCATTGTGGTATAAAATATTTTTACAAAGTAGTTTTCTGGATGAAACGTATTGATTTGTAACATGGTGATTCCTATATAACTGAAATACCAATTTTACATGAATATAAAAACCTCCATCAATCCCCTAATTCCATCCAAATCCATAAAAATTGATAAACATTCTTAAAAACCATAAGGGATGTCCCAACTCCAAAAAATACAAATATGAAACACATTCCTCAAATCATCACAAAATTAGGACTCAATATTCATATTTCCCATGAAAACCCGACCTATAATTATATGGGATATTACAGAGAGAGTAAATATGATATAGATTTACCCATCATTCCCTTTTTTGTGTAGACATCAGTAGGGTCTGGTTTTTACAAATATATCTATAACATATTTTATTTTTTTAGTCAGAACATTATTGTTCATTTTTAAAAAGGTAACACAGACACCCCTTCAAAACTCTAATTTTGGCCTTATCTCTATGTGGTATATCTATATTTACTCCAATAAAATTATTTAATCCACTTAGACATTTTAATTCATATTACATAGTATATTATTCAATGCCATAATATTGAAATTTACAACCTTTTTGGTCACTTCACATAAAATCATGGACAATAAGAAATTATTTTGTTTAAAATGTGGTAAAAAACATTGTTTCTGCATCAGTTCTTCATGGACCATCTTTAACAACACTTTCTTGTATTCTAGGTGAATATCTAACACTATACCTTTCTTAACTATGAGTGGTTACATGAATGACCAAGAATAAAAATTATTTGAAATACTAGTTTACTCTATAAATAACTATACTATTGGACTAATATAATGATATTCCAAGTGAAACACATGTTTCTCTTAGGTTCATTGATAAGAATATTTCTAGCTTCTTAAAAAAAATTATGAACCACTCCATAGTGGACATGTCCTCCACAATATATCATCATACCTTAGTATCCAGATTTCTTGAAAATATCTTCTCCACCATCAATGTGTATATTTCCAATAAATGATACTTATTATGCCTTTTTAACCCCTGAATAACCATTATAAATAAAAAATTCATAGTAATCTTCTAAAGGTAATTTTATCTATATAATACAATCTAGGATAAAATTTTGTTTCTGAGATTTCTCAAGCATGTCTATGTATAAATCAGAAATATATTGAAAATGTTTTATTTTATATAAACTCAAAGATCCCCTGTTTTCAATTCAATTCATATGGTCTCTATAACAATCATAAACTCTCCAAACATTTGTTTTTGAATATACTAATCAGGGATTTACTATATAGGATATATAGTAATATTTATAAGTATAAAATTGATGTTTAGTGGATAGTTATGGAGAATTTACCTCCTTGATTCTGTTGAACCCACAAACTCGATTGAGATGATTACAAGATTCCAAATCCATAAAATCTATAAAGAAGGATTAATGAGATGGATTATGCAGCTTTATAATGGAATGGGAAGGTCCACCCATCACTGAAATGTTTTTACATTAAACCCACCATTAAGAGAAACCCAAAAAAATGTAGCAACGCCCCAACTATGCAACATCAAGATGGTCATCGACCATCTGTCATCAGAACTGAGCTAACCATGAGACTTTGAGATAGAATATCACCACACGACACATCCTTATTTTGAAAAATATTATTCAAACCTCGTGGAGGATCTGACCTTGGGGATTTAAGTTTTTGATTTCACTATACCATGAGGTTCCATTATTTTGTTCCTTGGAGAAATGGAATTCAATTTACATTATTATTTTAGGAAGATCATAAACTCACAGAAGCATAAAAATACCCCTCTTAATTACTATAAAAACATGTTTGGGACTAACACAATGACTTGTGGTTTTGAGTTTTTATAACTTACACCTCTAGAAATTTCCTCGAACATGTAATCAAAAAGTAAAACATGTGGCCTTATTTTACTCAATCCATCCAAATTGTTATCGAGATGGTCAAAAGGATTTCATGTGGAGTTCACAATAGTCATTAAAATTTTCTGGATTGAGTTATATTGAAATTTAACACTAGAGGATTGGTTATTATTATATTAAAACATTTTAAAAATAAATAATCTGTCAAAGATTTATTATTGAATAATCAATAGTGATGTCCTGCATTTAAAATACTATGTAGTAGGAATTAATATATGAATAATGTTTTTTTACAGTGGGTTGTGTCACCATAATCCTATTCACGTATTAAATATTCTCTACTCAATGAGAATATTGATACCCGAAAAAAAGAGCTTGATTTTAAGGGATTAATGACCAATTTATAGACTTTTAATTTTTCAATACTAAGAGGCACAACACTGATTTCATACTGAATCCACAAACTAGTTGGGCTTAACTTTTCTTTAGGTGTCACAAAACAACAAAAATCCATTTATTTTGTAGAATATCCAATTACTAACTTGTTTTTTATTTGGATAAACATAAACTGACATTAATAAATATAATTAGTTTAAATAAAAAAATAAGATGAAAATAAGATAACAATTAAAATCAATAGAGATAAGTTGATTTATATGGTTAACCTTTTTTTAATTATATAGTAATGCATGGAACAATTTATGTTCCTTTTTGGCCACCATAATTGAACAATATTTGAGTAAGAACTTGGTTGAGTATCAAGGAAATCATTTTATTCATCAAGTATTCATAAAATCATTAACTTCATCAGATTTCATCACTTAGTACCCATTTATCAACTCGTCACCAATGATTGTCTTTTTTTTCTATATACACCATTTCCAAAACTCAGCACCACAATGAGAAGTTTATAAACATTTAAAATATTGAAATATGTATTTAATTATTAGTTCCTTAATAATTAGCAATAATAATATTGAATCAATTTAATTCATATAGTGAAATAATTAAAACAAATTCTAATATGATAGTTTTAATAAATGAGACGTTTTGAAACAAATTAAATGATTAAAATCACTCCATCAATCTTGTAGTAAATAAATATATCAAAGATATAAATAAATTATAAAATAAATAATATTATTTTGATAATAATAACTATGATATATTTAATTCCATATTTTATATCATTTAACTTTTATTATATAATTATTTTATAATGTAATATGACATTTAAAAAAGATTCAATAATATTATAGTTAAATAATGTATCAAAATTTTTAAAAAATATTGTATGTTGAAAAACTATAGTTTTTCACAAAAGTAAAAAAAAGTATTGAACTAACCATATGAGGCATAAGAGTAATGTTCAGTTAATATACTATGTCATCACAACTCATATAGTCAGTACACTGGTCATGTGATCAAAATGGTCATGCAGTCACTTACTTGTGGTATATTGGTCTTGTAGTCTTATTGAAATACACATGTGGCCACTTTAAAAAATATTCAGATATAAATTAGAAAAGTAATCTTGTGTTCACTTTTAAAATATATCACTCATGATCAATTGATAATAACAGTCATGGGATCTTAATAATAATGCTATTGGTAACATGAAACTAGGTTAGCAGTTAATTTTTATGCAATCAGGGTAATTTCGTAAAACATCCTCATGATCAATTGTAAAATAAATCCACTATCACAATAAATAAAACTCGTGTTTGGTTATCAAATATCCTCATTTATACATTAAATATTATCACACAGTTGGTTCATAATAACATTCTGTCACATTAATCACGCTAAAATGCTTCATTGTGGCTATAGAAATCACAGTCACTTTGTTTTCCTCATGGTATCTTTTTATATGAAATCCATATTAGATTTATAATCATCAAATATTATTATAGACTAATGAAAAGAAGATTTCAGTTTTTAGTCAGGTAGGATGGATGGTGTGTTGTTGATCTACTACATAGACAAAGGGGCTCACCTAAGCTTGTCGATTAGATATGGGTCGAGCGGATGCTACTCATATTGAAGATTGAATTATTTTATGTTATATAGAAGATGAAAAAACCATGGAGTATAGTTACTACATTGTGTGTTTGTTATGAACCATGTGAGGAACTTTTTTTGTGTCATGTTATAGTGGTGTGGGTGCTACGAAACCGAAGTGGAGAAATCATGAAGCTACTATTGTGGACGGATAAAGAAGGTTGAGGAAGATGAACAACACATCATGAATATATATATATATATTGTATTTATGATCCAATATATATATATATATATATATATATAACAATTTAATAAATATTATCAATAAAATTAAAACACTAAAATTAAAAATAAAACATTATATAATATTTAAATATATATAATATACAAAAAATTATAACAATAATAATGTTCTGGAACAAGACAAAAAATAAAGTGTTAAAAAGAAAATAATAGTATACTGAAAAAATAAAAATCACTCTAAATCATATGAAATATTATAATATTTCAATCAATTTAAATGATTACATTATATAGAATAATTAAATATATTATGTTGAAATATATTTTTCTAATCAAATAAAATATAAAAATATAAAATGGAAATTTTTAGACAATATGAAATTTAATTAAAAGAAAGATAATTAAATTTAAATAATAGAGAAATAATAAAAAATTAAATTAATAAAAAAATAGTACAAACACTAAAAATATTACTATTTTTTAAATTACACAACTAAACATTTAATTCGACTTTATAGACAAATTCTCACTCTATTATAAATTTACAAAAAAATTCTCAAAATCATTCTCCCTCTTAAATAATAACAGTTAAAAAAATATTAAATTAAAAAGGGAGATAAAAAATATTAACATATAGTGATAATACTCATGTAGGTGGATATCTAAAAATACATTCAATTTCAATAATAAGTAATTATAATTATTAAAATATCATACTTCTAAGATACCCAATTCAATATTCCATTTCTATAATTTTATAGAATCATGGTTTAGTCAATATGTCATTTAGTTGTTTTCATTTGGAATAAAATCTAAACTAATATTCAACTTATTCACAATATCTCTCAAAAAATCACTTCTAGCATCTATATTTTCATTTCCATACTTTTGTAATGGTTTATAAAAAAATGATATTTCAATACAGTTATCACAGAAAATTAAATCGTATCAAAATTACTGTTAAATTATCATATGGAATGGTTAATATATATGCATTCAAAACAACTACAAGTAACATCATACTCAACCTAATTTTTAGATAATTAAATGGATAGTTTTCAAATATAACTCCATACATTTATATTATTACAATAAAATGGAACATAACTATTGTGCTTTTCTAGAAAAGAATATTTCCTCTAAATATAGAGTCATAAGATGATAATAAATCTAAAATCTTCTCATTTAAAAAAATATGCTAGTACCAACTGATCCTTTATTATATCTAATAAATATATTAACTCCTTTAATATGACATTCATTAGGATTCGATTGAAATATAGAATACAAATATTCTAAAAATATTATATATAATCTAGATGAAATCAAATACAGTGAGATACATATCAATCCTCTAAGGATATTAATATCAACACACTTTCTAGATTAATCCAAATTTAATTTGGATTATGTAGTAAAAGGTGATTCTATAGTCTTAAATTAATAAATGAAAAACCTTTAAACACATTATTTGGAATAAATAGATTGATTTAATAAAATATTATTTTAATTGGTTAATATGTGATCTATGAAAAAATTGAAATCTCCCGTTAAGATCATATCAAGCACAGTTTTCATTAATTTAGAAAAATAATTTCAATTTAATTCATTTTTTGAGAAAAACTATTTTTTAATCATCATATGTTTTAGATAAAAAAATACCATCTAAAACGCTATTTCAAAATAATATATGGTCAAACATTCATTCATCGAAATCAATTCGTAATAAAAATTGAGTTAGTCTTTTATACCAATATCTAAGAGCTTACATAATACAATATGTTTTTTATTATATTTAAAAACATGATTTGGAAATTTTTCATCTTCACGTCTATGGGATTATTTAACAAATATTTATGCAAAAATTATAACATTTAAAAATCGTTGTTTTTCATCTATTTAAAATAAATTTATATTTTGAAAACAAGATAATGGTAATAAAATTATAATATATTCTATATTAGAATCATGAAAAAAAATTAAATTCATTTCCCTCTTCATGAGATTATTCTTAAGAAACTAATACTTAATTACTTTTAACTGTGTTTCACGGTTCATCAAAGTTATTATTAAAAATCCATATAGTTCGAAAAAAATTATTTATTTTGTAAATTCAACTAAATTTCACATTTTATTTCATTAAAATTTATTTAATTCAACATTAATAGAATTAATCTAGTTTGAATAAATTAAAGAATCATCAATATTAAAAAATTATAAGTTCTATAATAAAATATAGACAAGGAATATTGATGAAAAATATATTACTTTGTTCTTATTCCATATTCAATATTTCTAGTTATATTTTTAATACAGTGTTCTTTAATAGCTTCTAACTAATGAGGTTTTGGTTGAGAAGATATTTCCCCTTTTAAACCAATGCATTTTTATTTTTAGTAATTAGCAGCACTAAAATTAAATTCCTTAAATTTATTATTATCTTTATTCTAATTAGAGTTCTACAAGTTATTATTATTTTCATTAAATATAACATTCATAGACTATTCAACCACTAAAAATATCTTACTAAAAAAGATGTATGCCTTATATTTATTAGAATATACTAAAAATATTCCATCGTCACTTATAGAATTACATTTTTCTAAATTTACCTTTTTGTTTAAAATAATAGATTTTCAAAAGAAAAACACCATGTAATATCTAGTTTTGGGATTGAACTCCTTATACAATTTCTAAGGTGTATTAATTAAAAATGGTCTAATATACACTTTATTAGAAATACTAAAAATTTTATTGATAGCTTTGGCCCAATAATAGTTATCTACAAGAAATTCAATTATAATTGAGATATCAATTTATTAAAAGGACCAATTATTTCTTTCAGCAAAAGAAATCATTTTATGGTTTCCAAAGGGTAGAAAAGTAATGCATATATACATTATATTAATAATATTTATCTAATTATAAATTAAAAAAATAATAATATCTATAAATTTTTCATAGATATGTTTGTAAATTTTTGTATTTTTTGAATATGTTTAGAGATGATAATTTTTTTTAATAATGTTATATTTTTATATAAAAATAAATAAATCTAAATGAATCTACTATAATCATCTAATATTAAAAATACATATATCTTTCCACAAAATCGTGTGTGCTTTATAGGGCTAAGTATATCAATATGTAATGAATTATATCTTCTTGTAGTACTAACATCTTTATTATATTTAAATCAATTATTATGAAACATACCCTTTAAATAAGAATAACACATAAAGTACTTACTTATATATTACTTTAGCTATTGTAGATATTGTACATTCGTTGAATACTTGTTTAGTATTCTGAATATTTCATGAGAAATACTTCTATTCCAAATAATATCATATTCTTCTAAAACATTAAAACACTTAACATTTTGTTTGGTTGGATAAGAAAAAATTAGTTGTGTAAACATTGTCTTTTCTGTTTGTATAATATAACATATCTTTAATTTTATAAATATGAAATTTATAATTTTCAGAAATTAAATTTAATCCATCATCAAAATGTTAAGATATACTTATAAAATTATATTTCATATCATATATAAATAATAATTTAGATATTAAAATAGTTTTAGAAAATAAAAATTCTCCAATACCATTAATATGTCCTTTAGAGTTGTCTAAAAATGGGACTTAGCCTCCATCACATGAAGTAAATGATAGTATCTTATAAATATCATCGTTCCTATTACATGGGAACCAAGTAACTAAATACCATATATCATTTAAATTTATAATGTATATTTACTAAAATTAAACAATCATGTAGATTGTTTTGGTATCCATGCTATCTTGGGTCCTATAAGATTAGTAGTAGATTACTTGGGAATCCAAATATATTTAAACCAAATATTTATGTGGTGTTTAGGGAAATATTTTTTACCAATAAATGTGTTTTTATTGACTAATTATGGTGTAAATATAATAAAACAATCTTTGGAATAATTCCTATTCATTCTATATTTAAATCATGCTACACATGAAATACTTTGTTTTGATCTTTTAAAAAAATTATTCATTCATTATTATAAGCTTTTATAACAAAAAACATTCTTTTATTTTGATGGGAATCATTTTATCTTATTTATATTTTCCATGGACATATATATAAATTTTTTAGTAAACTTTGAAATATCCTTTTTCAAATATATATTTATTTTTATAATATCTTAAAAATCATTATAAATTTATCATTTGGACAAGAAGATATATTTATTTTTTTCTTATTTCATTTAATGAGAAAATTATAGTAATTATCAACACTTTTATTGTAATCCACAAAATAATTAATCATCATTTAATAATACTGATTATTCACATCATGAATGACTTTAAGTCTGGTATTTTCTCTATTTTTTTTTAAAAATCCAAGAATTATAATTCCTTTTATATTCTTCATTTTGGGAAACAAAGATATTCAAATTATCGATTCCCATTTCTATTTTTTATATAATCAAATTATTATTTATCAATTTTCATGTCAATAAATTTATCAAAATCCCAATAATATCATTATTTAATTACTTATTTTCCTTAAGATTTTGATGCATATTAGATTTAATAGAATTTAGATAATAACAAGATTAAATATCATTTTCTATTTAATATTTTGATATTTCATTTCGATCAACATACGAATGAACAAAAAAATTGAGTAAATAATTAAACAACTGACCCAAAATTTTAATCCAGCAAATGAAGGTTACATGACTCATGTTCACTTCTAGAGTCACTAATAGAGTCCAATCTGCCTGAACAGTCCAATGATAAAAAAACATTATTTTCAATCCTTATTTTGTCTCTATCCTTATTTAGATAATTGAGTTTGGAATATTCAGTCCTTTTGTGACCTTTCATCCCCCACTTAAAACATTTAAATTCGGAAACATCAATATTATTACCAGAACATCCTTTTTTGTTACTTTTTTGAACTTCCTTTTAAGAATCCTCTTTCATCCATTTCTTTCATAAATTTTAAAAACATATTACTAATGTGTGACATATCTTTTTCACTTTCCTTGAACATATAATCATAATATTTAGTGGATTCAATAAAATTTTACATAATAAAAAAACCATTCATCTTTGTACTCTTCTCATAGGTAATATTTTTCAGGTCAACTTTATACTACAATAAAAAATTGATTAGTTTAACTAATTATACTCCTTTAAATTATTAATTTCATTGATCACCACTTTCTTTTCTTATAATTATTTTGTTAATACTCTCAGTACACATTAAACTATAGTTTTATTTTATAGTACTTCACCATGGCCACTCATACCATTTGTAATTCATATTAATGATAAGAAAATATGATTCACTAAATCTTCTTCTGCAACCATGAAATACTAATATTCTTCTCATAGCATTCCCAATATAGTTATTTTGAGTTTTAATATCCCATATTGAGTGACTTGTATAATTCTATAAATATGTTTAGTTGTCATAAAACCTAAAATGTGAATATATACACTTTTAGTTATTATAATATTTAAATATGTTTCAAATTATAGTTCAAAATATAATTTTACAAATCCTTATCTTCATGTATCTATGGATTATATTTGGTAAGATTATATTATTTCTCCATGATTTTACACTGATCCACCCTTAATTGGTTAAGGTATACTTCCATTTGACCACTCATCTCAAAAACCAACCCAGGTAAACTGATAACCTGATAGTAGAGCTAGTCCTGACATATCCCAAAGGGAGTTCTTTATACCCACAAGTTGGAGACTAGAACCTGGAATCAAAGAAAATGAAACTGGGGACAATTTTTCTACTAATCATTCAGTAGTAAAAGTGAAAAGTCATTAATTCAAACAATGAAGATCCACTTGCAGTACTATACTAGAAGTCAAATGGGCATAACAGACCAAATTACTACAAAAAAAGTACATGTAAAATAGGAAAAACATCCCATGTCCCAAAGAAGACAACTCACTGATCCCACTGATCAACATATTGAAGTGCCTCTAAGTGACGTGCTACCCCAATTCAAACATGGAATGAAATTTTCTAAAAACTCCCAAAGGCACATGTATGGTGTGAGCTAAAAATACCTACAGGGTCTCACTAAGGATTCTATAATAGGATTATAATATAACATTAACCAATAATGATCAATCAATTTTTAAACAAAAATGATTGGAATTTCACAGTCATAACTAAAAAAATTCATGCAATACATTTCAAAAGATGTAAATACTCAAAGAAAAGGATTCACTTTTCAAGTGATAAAATATTTCTAAAACAATAACACTTTTCACAAATTATTGAATAAACAATTTTTTATAAAATAGTTTATATTAATCAGAAGACATTTAAAATAGTTTAGAACAATAGAGTACATTTATATCTCAAATATAAATAAGCGAGAAACATGGTCATATGCCTAAAAGGTAAAATAATTCCAGTATATAGGGCTCCAAAAAATCAAGGTGATAAAACAAAATGTGTAGACACACACCATATTCAAAACTAGTCAAGAGGAATCCATCACCATCCCATCGGCGATGTGACAAGTTGCATTGTTGTTTTGGAACATTGTAAAGTGCAGAGTGTTGTCCAAATAACTCACTAACTATCCAAGGATTTCATATGAAATGATAAATAATAATGACAAGAAATTTATTTCAAGAAATATTAAAATACAATTCATCCTATTATACCATTTTAATATTTCCAATGTTCCATTTAAACCCAAAAATGGGTTTTTAATAAAAAACATGCCTTCTCCGCAACATAATCAATGTGTTTTAAATCAAGAAAATTAAATCATTTTTCACAATATAAGATGTTGAAATAAATCACAACTTAATATCCCAATTCACATTCATAATTAAATTCAACAATTTAATTTTCAAAAAATTCAATCAATTTCCCTATAAAACCATAATTCAATGGACTCAGGGTTATCAAAATTATTAATCATATCTGTTTTCAAAATTATATTCAAAATATTAATTGAATCAATTTCCATGAAATCTATATTTTAAATTTCACAATTTTCTATAAGCATGCCCCAATTCAATAGAATTAATGTTTTTCCAATTTGATGCCAAAGAAACAAATTTTTTAAACCAAATTTAAATAGAATTGGTTATTTTCAACAATCCAATTGAAATACCTTTATTCAAAAACATGAAATTTAATTTAACTCGAAACAATTGAAATTTAATGAAGCAATTCAGGGTTAATAAAAATCATGCATCATAACAAAACCACCCACCTCAAAATCCAATGGATATTGAAACATCATACCCTAATTAAGATTTTTTGACAAAGAAAAATGATCAAAGACTCGATGAAAATAATAATCAAACTAGTTTTAGATCTTTAATGGTGGGTAATATATCATCTATTAATATATGGAGATTTATAAAACCCAAGGGTAAACGAGGATAGAGGGGGGATAAAGAACGGGGTGAGAAGACTAACCAATAGGATATAAAAAGGTGTTCGTCAAGATTAAGATCACTTCTTTGAGGGATTTTAGGGGACATGAATCTCTATTTGACGGTCCATAGAAGGGAAAAGTCAGATGGGGTAATTATATGTCCAAATAGAACATAAAATGAGAGTTTTCATATTTAAAAAAAATATTTTCAGATTAAAGAAATCATGTTCATGGTTTCTTGGGTAGAGTTCCAGAGTTTAGACATACCATCCATAGGCCATGTGCCTATTTTAAATGGGCCGCATAGTTTTTCCAATGAGGTCACACAATATGTCACAACTTGCACAAGCCATGTGAGACCCACTATCTAGTTTTCAACTTAATATTGTAGGGATCACGGTTTGGGAAAACCATGCACAAACAATGCATTAGCCTTGAAACTTACAAAATTTTTAATAAATTCACATTATTCAACCCCAAACAAATAATGACCCAAGAAATACTAAAAACAAGGTATTATGAGTACTTGAAAATAGTAACAATTTGTTAAAACCTCACCACCATAGAAGCTTTTTGTCCCAAAAAAACCTACGATGATGTTTCCATGTAAAAACATGAGGTCCCAACTCTCTCATCAGTGCTTACCTATCCCATGTCTCATAATTATTAGAACCATCCTACCGTAGCCCATAAACCAATGTTATATTCCTCCCACAAAGTACATTTTTTTCAAAATTTACAATACTGAATAGACATTCAATCATGGATAAATCAAGTTAAACTACACGATCACTCCATCTTAGAACCTGAGATGGATTATATAGACACTTTTGGAGTTAATATACATGGGACATGTTCGGTATCAATGTTAGTTACAGTTGAATTTCTTAGAGATATAAATCATTCCCCACCTTCTCAACAACCTCAAAAGGTCCCACAAATGTAGGAGAAATTTTCCATTTCCTCCCAAATTGATGACGACTAAACTGAGGTGAAATGTTTAATAACACTTGTTCACCAACTGATAATTTCAAAGTTCTATGGTGAAGATCATCATATGTTTTGTGCCAGATCTATGTAGTCAAAATTCTTTGATTAATCAACTAAATCATTGTTATTTTCTCTTGTACGAAGCTCTATCTAACCAAGGAACATTCAACAATCTCTGATCACCACATAATCGATCATCAAGGACAACCATTTGAGGACTCAAAAGGAACCATTATGATCTTTGAATAGTAATTATTGTTATAATAAAACTCTACTAGCCTTGAGTGATCAACCCAAGCCCCTACCAAATTCAAGAACACAAGAGTATAGAAGATCATCAAGAATATGTATAGCTGTTTCTGTTTGGACATCCAACTGTAAATGGTATGTCATAATATAACAGATGTGAAATCCTAGTGCCTCTTGAAGGCCTCTCCCAAAATGAGAAGTTGACAGATGATCCCAATCAGAAACTACAATTGAAAGAACTATTTGAAATAAACAATCCCTTTCACAAAGATATTTTCCAACTCATAAACTTTGGTTCCATCAAGAATGGGTATAAGGTGTGCTAACTTAGTCATCATATCCATCACAACACATATCAAATTATTCTTTATTTGGGTGTGAGGAAACCCAACCAATATGCCCATAGACATCTCATTCCACTTCCATGTAGGTAGTGTAATCAGATGAAGAAATCCTGATGTTTTTTGGTGCTCGTCCTTCACCTATTGGCACATATAAAAATTAGAAAAAAACTCATCCATACCATGTCTCATACCTAGCTATCCAAACTGATGTCACATGTCACATAACTTCTTCATGGTTCCTAGGTGAACTATCCACTAAGAACTATGGAAATCCTCCATCATAACTTTCCTTATTGAAGAAAGTACCACAAAAAGGTTCTTAAAGAATAAAATGCCCTCTTTGGAGAATGGCCAATCAGTAATGGCCTCAACACCATAAATATACTCTCTAATTATATGGAACTCATCACCATGTTAATGTTCTTGACTAAGTAATTCTAGAATAGTGGATGTCAACTTAACACTAGCTAAGGAATCCTCATCCCCTAATTCTAAGACTGTAATATGCAACTATGAAAAGAGAGGCATCAAGCACCACTCTTTAGATGATTCCTTCAAGTTCTGGGTTATATGTTTATTTGTCAAATAAGATGGAATGAAATTGCCTTTCCCTAAGATATATGATATTTTAATATTTGAGGAATAGAGGTATACCAACCAATTCCTCTGGTGATGATTCAAATCATTTTTAGATAAGACATAACTCAATCCCTTATTGTGGGAAAAGATGGTAAACCTTTCTTCATAAAGGTAATGCTTCCAACACAGAAGTGATTTCATCACAACTAGAAGTTCAAGGTCATGGGTAAGAAAATTATACTTGGGCAGCCAAAGATGATGAGAACCATATTCAACGAAATGATTACCCTACATATGAACGCAACCCAAGGATAAACCTCATGCATCACAAAAGACCACATAGCCTTTTCCGGACATAGTAACGGTCTACACCAATGCAATAGTCAAAAGAAATTTCGTCTCAAAAAAATATCTATAACATATCTCATCCCAAGAAATCATTACTCCTTTCAAATTCATATCAGTCATCAGAGAAGCCAATTTCTAAAAGTCCTTTGCAAACTAGTGATAATATCAGGATAATCCCATGAATCTCTGAATCTCATTAAAAATTGGGTTTATCCCTTGTCATAATAGCTATCACCATTATAGATCAACTAAAATAACACGATTTGACACCATGTGTCCCAAGAACATCACTTCTCAAGTACTGATATAAAATTTCTAAAGCATGTCATAATGTCAGTGATTTCTCAGCAAACTCAAAAAAATTCTCATATACTGAACATGATCCTCCTCAAACCTAGAGTAAATTATGATGTCATCCACAAATACTACCATTAAAATATTTACATAATCATGGAAAATATGGTTCTTTAAATAAATTAAAACTACAGAATCATTGGTTAGGTTAAAGGAAAAAACAAGCAAATCATAATTGTTATACCTACTCTAAAAGGTGGTATTCTAAATGTCATATTCATTTATCCTCAGTTTATGGTGACTATTTTGATGTTAGATCAATGAGAAACACATTTCTCATTTCAAATGAACAAACATATCATCAATCAGGATAAATGGATACATCTTATTTATTGTAACACAATTTACTTTTTTATAATCAATGAAATGTCTAGGTGAACCATAATCTTTCATAGGAAATAGATCCAGTTCTACCCATGGTGACATGCTCGTACGTATGAAGCATTTATCATGAAGATCATATAAATGGGACTTAATATCATTCCTTTATGTATGATACATATGGTAAGAATGGATAAAAACTAGTTGAGTACTGAGTATTAAGTTAATAGAAAACTCAACCTCCCTTATTGTGGGTAAACTATAGAAGTTAGAGGTAACACATTGGGAAACACATTGATGACTAGAGGGGGATAATCACCACAAAATTCCAACTCAATATAAAAGTTAAACATGTATATTAATTTACTTAACTCCGTATAATAAGTTATCACATTACTCGACCTTGGGTCACATTCTCCTAGAATGATATTGCACACAACAATGGGAATAGTGAAAGAGAAATGTTGAAGATAACAAGGAATCTATGATTTATTGGCAATGGGAATATCCATCCCATAAATAACATCAATATATTTCATGTCAAGAACCATAAAATCCCCTGAAATCTCAATATCAAAATGATAGAAAACTAAAATTTGACTATGGATACCATGCTCTCTCTTCATACCAATGGGCGTAGAAATATATATTACAATAGAAAAAATATTCATATGAAGATTAAAGAGATTAATATTATGGGTTGAAATAATCAAATGAGAATCATCAGTATAAAATAGATCAGTCAGTAATGAAGAATTTATAGTAATGGTACCTCTCAAAGTCATTGGACCTATATCGACTTCTTATATATAATCTCCCACTACATAAAGAATATTCATTTTGGATGCATATGGATGGAACCATTTTGCACATGAAGCATGTAATTTCACTATTGTTTTAGAATGTGTGAATGATCTTGTAACACTACACAGAGTGGTATAAACATGCTAGAATCTCAATAAGTGACATGATAATCTATATGAGTTGTAGTTCTTGGGTGCCTCAGTAAAAATTCTCTTTGAATTCCACATCATTTAACTCTAGTAACAAAAAAGGACATCTTTCAGGTAATGGAGAAGGTATTGAAAAATAATACTATCAAGAACCACCACAAGAATCATCACATTTATTCTTCCAATAGAGTAATTCACACTGCCCCTGGGAGTTAAAGAAACTATCGATAATTATAACTTTCCAGCCATGTCCATTTTAACCATCTCGGATCAATCCAATACATCAACATAAGAAGCAAGTTTTAGCAAGAAAACATGAGAATGAATATTCGATCAATGTCCCAACTCGAACATTTGAGCCTTCAACTTCTCATTTGATACTATCTTAATTAGAAAATACATGATATCAGAAAAATGGTTTTCATATTCCATCACTGTCTTGCCAGCCTTCTCATGTTTGAAAAACTCTGTGGCCTTTTCCAAAAGCATCGAATCTGGATAGAACTTGTCAGTGAATGTAACCTCAAATTCATTCTACTTTAATACTTCAAGTTTATTCATAATTACCATCATGTTATACCATCTACTAATAATTTCTTATAGAATGAAGATGGAATAGTTCCCTTTCATATCATTAGTTGTGTCCAAAAAACCCAAACAAGCATTCTATTCTTCTCAACCATTCCTTAGCCTCTTTAGGGTCAATTAATTCCTTGAAGGGTTATGTCTTCTAGTGTAGAAAATTTTGATAAAAAATATTGAGAACATCCCTCTATGGTTCCTTAACTAGAGCCTGAATAGGAACTAGAGTTGGTGAATGTCCCAAATCTAGGATAGTGAGCACAATAACCTCAACTAGATTTTGTCCCACAAGAGTATTATCTCACTATGCTTTAGAAGAATCTTCCTCCGAGAACCGATTCACATGTCTTATTAGAGTCACGATGATACATAACATCAGTGGAAAATAATGAATACATCATATAAACACTAAAATAGATAATTAATAAAAATTAATCCCAATAGATAGACAACCAAAATTTGGATTTCAATATATCCAAATTAAAAGAAAAAAAGTCTATAATGAATCCCCAAGTCATCTTTCACTAACCACCACAAGCATATTAAGATATGTTATGGTGATAGATGTATAGGAACAGAATTGAAACTACCTATTAAGCCCCTACAAGATTATATATATGCATACTAACTTCAACAAAAAATGTGCATCCTAGATATCTAATACCAAATTGTCACAAATAGTCCTAGGTACCCTGGTAACCTGAATACCGATCCAGTCCTGACATTGCCTAAAGGGTGTTCTTGATCACCATAGATTAGTGAATTGTACATGTCATTATAAAAATGAAAGTGGGAATGATTTTTCCACTAGAAATGTGGAGGTAAAAGTGACATGTCAGTAATGCATACAATGAATCTCAAGTGGGAGTAGTTTACCATATGTCAAACATTCATAACAGCCCAATGTACTAGAATAAAAGTACCAATAAAATAGAAAAAAACTGACCAAGTCCAAAATCACACAACTCACCAAGCCCACAGATCAAATTCTAGAACCACCTCCAAGTGATGATATGCCACTGATCGGGCCTAGAAGAAGATCGTCTACAAACACCCAAAGTCTCAGGTAGGGTGTGAGATAAAAATATCAGTATGATCTCACTAAGGATTCCCTAATAAGACTCTAATATAACATTAACTAATAAATTGATTTCTATTTTTAATCAAAGGGAATTATATTTTCAAAATAATAATTATAATAACATATATTTTACAATTAAAAAGATTGGAATACTCAAAGAAAAAGATTTAATTTTCAAGTGATGGAATATCTCTAAAACAATGGAACTTTCTAGAAATTTAATAAATAATCACTTTAATATAAAACAGTTTATATAAATAAGATGGAATGTAAAACATTTTACAATAGTGGGATAATTTTTATCTCAAATATAAACCAATGAGAAACATTTTCATATCCATAAAAGGAATGATAGCTCCAAGCTATTGGACTCCACAAACTCAATGTGACATGAAAATATGTGTACACACATGCCCTCTTCAACACTGGTCAAGAGGACTCCATCACTATTCCATCGTTGATGTGATGTGGTGTATTATTGTTTTGGAATGTTGTAAAGTGTAGAGTGTTATTCAAATAACTCACTAACTACCTAAGTCTTTATTTTTCTCTGATAAAAAAACTATATAGGAAAATTTATTTCAACATTACTTAATATAAAATTCAACCCATTCTCTCTTTTCAAACAATCTAATTCCCCATTTAAAAACCTAAATGGTGTTATAAAAAAAATTCATTTCCCATAATAAAACCACGGGATTATAAATCAAAATAATTTAATCCATTTTCACAATATAAAGATTTGAAATAAACCAAATTAAATTTAACAATTCACCTTCATAATTAAATTGAACAATTTAATTTAATCATATTTCCATCAATTTCACAATATACCCACAATTCAATCGAAATGGATTTTTTTAAACATTTCCATCAAATCCATTTCCACAATTAAAATCATCCAATTAATTGAAAATTTTTCATTAAATCAACATTTTAATTTAAACATTTTAATTTCTACAATTTTCTATAAACACGCCCAAATTCAACAAAATTGGGGGTTTTCCAATTTCATGAGAGAACCCCATTTTTAAAACCCCAATTCAACAGAATTGGGGTTTTACTACAAACCAATTGAAATTCATTTAATCACAACCCAGAAATTTCCTTCAATTGAAAAAAATTGAAATTAAATAAATCAATTTTGGGTTTAAAAATATCAAGCATCTAAACGGAACCACCTACCTTGGAATCCAATAGATCTCAAAATATCAATCCCTTTTTATGATTTGTTGACAAAGAACAATTATCATAGAATCTAGGAAAAAATAATCAAACCTCTGTTTAGATCTGTAAAACTAGGTATTAGATCCTATAACAATATATGGAGATCTAAAAACCCCTAGAGAGAATGGAGGAGAGAGTGGGAGATAGAGAACATTGTGAGAAGACTGACCGAGAGGATATCAAAAGGAATTCTTCAGGAATTGGATCACTTCGGAGAAGGATTCAAGGGTCCATGAATCACACTTGGGAGGTTCAAGGAAGGTAGAAATAATATGGGGTCATTCTAGGTCAATATGACACCAAAAAAGGGAGTTTCATGATTTAAAAAAAAGAATTTTGGATTAATGAAATATTTTTCACGGTTTCATGGGCAGAGCCGCATGGTTTAGACAAACCGTATGCTAGTCATTCTCCTAATTTAAATGGGCTACATAGTTTTTATAAATAGAGGGAATGGTTTATCAAGCTGTGTGAATTCCATGTGAAACCCACTATCTGGTTTTCTAGTTTACTCTAGTAGGATGCACAATTTGGGAAATATGTTCACCAACGGTGCACTAGACAAGAAACATACAAAAAAATAAAATATTCACCAATTACAACCCCAAAGGATACCCAACTAATGAAAGAAAAAAGGGGGTTTAGGAATACCTAAAAATAGTAATAGGATGTTACATTTCTAGTACTCATAGTCACTTCTAAAAAATGTGGGAATTGTGGTATATATACATCATTTTCCTTAATATATGAAATCTTCATGGACCAATATTTATTCCTCATACGAAAAGGTTTAGGATATTAAGGTTATAATAATTAATATAAAAACTATACCCAAAAGGAACCAATCCCTCTTATACCAATTATTATATTGGTATATGTGAAAATATAATATTAGGGGAAGTTGTATAGTATTTTAATACCATTTAAAAAAATCATACCAATTTTTATTATTGAATAATCAGAATTGTAATCCAGTTATCAAGATTTTGTTTAGTGGAAATTAAAATATTAATATTGTATTTTTTATTATGGATCAGATCACTAAGATCATAGTATACTTTTCAATATTCTCTACTTAGTGAGTTGAATTGTACTAGCTTAGAAGAAATAACTATTAAAGGCATCATAATATTTATACAAACACTTCCTTTTACAGTACCTATTGGAACAATCCTTACTATCAATAACAGTTATTACCTTTTCTGACCTAACTTCTAATTGATATTATCAACCTTATAACCAACCTTTTTATTGGTAGAATAAAGAACTATCAACTTTCTTTTTATTTGGAAAATCTTAAATATACTATAACAAATTAAAATAGAATAATGAAATACAATAAGAATAAAAAAATAGAATAATGAAACCAATTAGGATTTGATGATTTTTAAGGTAATATAGATTTTTGATCATTTATCACTTCAGTAGTATTGAATGTAATATTCAATGATTCTTTGTGATCGAAAAAATCGATAGTAGTCACTAGAGAACATAATTGGGTATCAAAAAAAGCATTATTATTTCCAATTATTCTTAAAAACACCAAGTTCTTGATAGTTCTTTCCATGATCTCAATATATCATCTAATAAAAAATTGTCATATTAATTTATATTTTCATGGTATTTTCATAAAATATCAACCTCCGCAAAAATAAATAGAAATATTTAATATATGGAAACACATCATTACGTGTCAATAAATCCATTGTATTTTTCAATAATGTAAACTCGCGTTAATTATTATACTGAAGTCATTAAAACAAATTGTAATATTATTTTTAGAATAAATGATATATTTTAAAATATTTATAATGATAAAAATCAATCCCATAAAAATGAAATAAATCAAACACTCAATAACTATAAAAACCTAGAGTATAAATGAAATATTATTATGTCCATTAGAACTTATGTGATAGTTTATTATTCATGAATTTATTGAATTTTCTTTATAATATATATTTTTTTAAAGTAATATTGTAATTAAAATTGATTAAATAATATCGAAATTAATTAACGTATCAAGAAACTTATAATGTACAGTATACTGTAAAATGTATGTTTTTGAAAAAAATAAATATTATATAACTGACTGTGTCTTCCATAAGCCTTATATTCAGTTACCTTATCATGTCATTACATTGCATGGTTAGTATACATACCATGTTAACAAAATTATTGTGTGGTCACATACTTGTGGTAGGT
This sequence comes from Viscum album, assembly GCA_963277665.1. Classification (NCBI taxonomy): domain Eukaryota; kingdom Viridiplantae; phylum Streptophyta; class Magnoliopsida; order Santalales; family Viscaceae; genus Viscum; species Viscum album. Next base: position 236,887,622 of record OY728155.1, on the reverse strand, counting down.
AAGTCTTACAGTCACATTGAAATAATCATGTGTTCACCTTGAAAAGAATTCATGTGGTCACTTTGAAAATTACATTTTTGGTCATTTATAAAATATATATCTCTGAATCACATGATAATAATACTCATAGTAACTTAATAATAACACTCAAGGTAACTTGATATCGGTTGTGTCGTCCTTTGTATGTGCTCAAGTTAACTTCAAACAATTTCATCATGATAGGTTGAAAAATGAATGCATGGTAACTTTAAATACCACTCATGATTGGATGTAATATGTTCTCACTATTACATTAAATATTAACGTATGGTTGGTTTAGTACAACATGCTATTATTTAGCTCACACTAAAATGAATTTTTAAAAAAAATTAAAAAAATTAATAAATTAATACGAAAAATATATTTTGAAAACTAATACACAAAGGCATCATCGACCTTTCAACCTCTAGGTTGTAGTCCAACTGTGGAAAGGTTGATGCCATATTTTCCCAAATTTTTAAAAAATGAAAAAATAAAATATGAATGTTTGTATATTTATTATATATATTGGTTTTATTTTCATTTATTTTATATTCATATATATTCAAATAATTTTTTAATAACATCATTGTTATTAGATATTAAATTTTTTATATTACTTATACAATTAATATTTATTTTAAAAATATATTGGAAATTACCTTATTAGTTAGGTTAATAATTATATTATTTACATCATTATTAAGATTATTCATTTTAATTATTTAAAATATATAAGATTATAATTAACATATATTATTAATTTTATTAAAATAAATTAATTATTATAACATAATTAATAATACAACATAGTAATTTAATTAATAATATAAAACATAATATGAATTATTTCGATTCATATTTGAAAGTGAAAATGTTGTGTTTTTTGGGATAACAATTTGTTAAATGTAAATTAAATTTTGTTTATTGTATTTTTTAAATAATTTGAATTAATTTCATTAAGGGATCTTGCTTAGAATCCAAGAGTCCCAGGGTCAAAACTGGTTGGAGGTGAATTTCCAGGGGCCACTGTAGCAGTCACTGTAGTAGTTACTATTCATTACTATAGCAGCCGGAACGATTCACCTGATTTGGGCCTTCGGGCCACCGGTTTGGGCCTACAGGTCTCATGGGACTTCAGGTCATCAACGACCTTCGGGCCACGAGGCCTTTAAACCACTTAGACCATGGAGTAGCCCAGGTCTCATAGAACAGACCCCTAAAGAGGATTAGAGCAACAAGAGTAGCTGCCACCAGAAGCAGAGCTAACCGGATTGGAGGAATGAGAGGGTATGGCTGCCTCCATCGGGACCAGGCACCGTGCATCTTTGTACGAGGAAATACTAGCCAATAAGAAATTCAAGCTGGGGAGCTAGGTGATCAATGACACAGAATCTAGGGAGGGGCAGTTCAAGTGGGATGGGCCTACAGGTCATGTATTGGGCTTTGTATGCCCCTATTACTTCAAGTCATGTATTGTGGTTCAGTCGGGCCTTGTGCCTTGGGCCTATAGCTCATGTACGGGTTCCCCTTCAACCCTTAAAAGGGGGATTATCCAATATAAAATAAAAAGGAAGGACCATGGGCCATTCGGGCTATTCTTATCAAATCTCATTTAGATTATAATAAAATTTTATAATTTATACACATTAAAAGTCTCCTATATGAATCATAAATTTGTTTCAAGTAGGTGGCTTTGACATTTTATAAATAATAATGTAGAAATAAAATCTAACTGAAATTTTAAAAACTTTATAAACATATAAATAAAAATTTAAATAAAAATAATTTCATATAAACAATTAATGAAAATTAATTTTAGTATCACGATAAATTTTTATTTTATAATATTACATTTAAATTATTAAATTTTTTATTCATTTTAAATCATTTTTTATATGTTTAGTCAATGTTTTTAATTTAATTTAGATTTTAATTATACTATAATTTTTTGCATTTATTTTTGAATGTGTAAATATTATTTTTTAAATCAAAATGGTTTGTGTCCTATAAATAAATTTTGGCTTATTATAATGATGATTTTTTTGAAGATTGATTGATTTTTAAGATGTGGTTTATGTTATAATTGGACTATTTTTATTGCTCATATTTTATGACATTTTTTAATTTACATACTTGAATTTTTTAATGTTTTCTATGTTTCAAGTAGTTGACATAAAAATTACATAAAATTTAATCTTTAAGTAAAATATTAGTGCACATTAAATAATTTGTTAAACAAGTAAAATATGGTTGATAGTAAAAATAATTTAATCAATTTATATAATGATAGTTGTATATTGGATAGAACACATTTTTTTATCAAATATGTTTATTGAAGATAAAAAATGTAAATTAATGATTACAATCACTCTCTTTGATGAGGTCTCCTCCCACATGTTGGTGTGTGAATAAGATTCCTGTATCGAGATCGTCGACCTCTATGATGGGGTGGAGTATGATGACCAGGAGATGGATCTTCCTCAGGCACCGGAACCTTGTATGTCCGATGTCCTTCTAATGACTCATCTGGAGGTGGTGTCATCTGCATCTCATCATGTGAACCAAATCCTACACCCCCACGAAAGTGAAACGACCTACCATCATCTTCTCAAGGAACCATATGGCCTGTAAAGACTTTATCGTGAAAGGTTGATGGAAGGAAAATGAAACCTAATATTACCTCGGATCAGATATAACTCGGTAAAACTGTTGATATCCTAATAATATAAATTGAATTGTTTACTCATCGTTCCCTTATGCAATTAGTTAAGGCAGGACTGCTGGAGTTTTGACCTCTATTCATAAAATAGGTGAGTCCCCATATGAAGCTTGACACATTCTACATCATTGTCATCATGGAACCTCAACATCAACAGTTGTTGGAGGAGGTTCAAGAATATGAACCTCCTCTCCCTAACTAAGAACAACATATCTCAATGGTGGAAGATCAATTATATTATCATGCAGAACATGATACACTACCTTCATCCTATGCGTTGCATCATTTCATGCTTCTTGTCAAAAATCTACCCCCTTATATATATTGGACATGAGGATAACATGTTATCATGGAGTATGTTGTAAAGAGATTCAAAATGAATTATAAAAAATACAACAAACCAACTAATGGAAATTTACTAACTTATCATATCATGAGGACCTATCCAATGTGAATTATGATAATGTATAGACTTTATTTCATACCATGGATCATAATCTTGTTTTTATGCTAATGGTAATCACTTAATACATATACCCTCGATATGAAATGAAACTCTTATAACCTATTGGTCCAGATACTCTTTCTTTTATTGATGCCAGTTGACATCTTTCCTCCATGTTAGCTTCACATAATGAAGCATTGTCAAATTTCTATGTGCAATGGGAATACTATGAAAATATACAAACTGGAACATGAATCTACCAATCTGGTACCACTGAACAATGTGAAATTGAATGTGTGGCACTACACCCATAGAATCGTGAAGCCCATTAGTGTGGTATGTGGTCATCTAGTCTAATAGAGCCTGGTATGGAATCAATGCAATCTGAAATGACAAATGGAAATTTTTTTAAAAAAATTCTAAAAACCAAAAAAGATAATATTATGAGATTTATTATCCAAGGAAGGCATGTACATTCTTACATTGGTGGGTACTCAACTATCTAACAAGAGACGATATACACCAAAGTTGTGCCTTGGTGTCCTGACAAAGTGGTGTTCCAGACTCTACCTATAACATACAATATAGAATGTCATAAATCATAAGAAATTAAATTTATTAACTCATAGAAGAATTAGAAAATAACAAATATGTTTGATCATACTAGTATCCATGAAAAGCATCAGGCAACACATCTTTATGAAGCTCCTAAACAACAATAATATAGGATAGAGTAGGGATTCTCTCTCATGAACACATATGAATAAGGATGACACATACCATGATATAAGTTTGATCTAATAGGCATGTTGTTCATAATGATTTGTAATTTACTTATAAGAATGAATATCCCCGTCTATATCTCCCAGACATATCAAAATTCTCCTGTATCCCTAGATACTTCATGTACACCTGAATACTAGATTGATTAGGGCATAGTTTCCCTCTAATGAGTTGTAATATATATTAACTAGCGTAATGCATGAATAAGCAGAATATCCATGTCCTTAATGGTTGTAGTCATATCTCCATCTATGAAGTGGAATTTTTGTTCCTCATGTCTCCATCTCTCGATGGGGGTAGAATGGAGATAATGATAAAGTAATGTAAAGTCATATACATCAATGACATAGAATGCAGCAGGGTGTGGGTTTTGTATAATGGTAGTATGAGGTGGAATTTGATGATAATGGTAGGGTCTATGCACCTTTTTCTATCTAACCTCATGACCAACATAATTTCACATTAAACATGTCTATATTGCTCAATTAGTAGAGTAGTGTCCTCTATCACTAATTATAAAACTAAAATATATCTTATGTAACTATAAATGTAAATATATTCTTATTATTAGAATAATGTTATGATTGGTATAATTTAAGATATAACATTCATATTCCCATTGTTTTATGTAATTTTTCATACTAAAAGAAAAGGGTGTGTTGTCATGTTTCCCAAATAATATTTATAAAGAGGTCTTAGATATGGTTTTACATTTGAATGGGTGTTTTGATAAGTTTTGAATGTTTGATTTATGAAATATCTTTTCTCAAGGATTGATTGATATGGTAACTTTCCTATGTTGTGATGGCATGGAGTAGAACCTAGGTAAATTGGGCTGTGGGTGAGAGGTTTTTTCAAGTGACTATTGTAGTCTGAAAGGGAGTATCGTGTGAGACTCCATTTTTTTCCAAAGAACTGAGAGATCCATTGTGTAGGAATATTGTGTGACCTTCCATGCTGGTTGTCAAGAAACCATGTGAGCTATTGGATTTGGGCCCATGGGAAGGCCTTGTTTGATTACTTTTCTAAGCAGGCAAGAATTTTTCTTTACTCACTCAAGATAGGCCTAAAGGTTGGATATTCTAGTTGTACATTACTCATTATGGATGGATTTATATGATTGATTCATTTAATTAGTTCCATTTGATATGATGATATTTATTTTCCCTTTTTTTCCATTTATATGGTTACCTAATGTGCATGTTATGATCACCTTTATTATGTCATTTTTTTATATTTGAGTATGGTGTACCTTATAGACTCGTTTTTTACACGATCCATGTGTGGGAATAGTTTTATAATTCCATAATTGTTTTATAAAAGAAAAACAATGGTATTTTAAAGGATTATATGAATTTTTTCATGTTGGTTTTTTTTTCCATTTTTCAAACTATTTTAACATTTTTCATGGAGAAAATGATTAAATAGTTTAATGGTGGTATACTATTATGCTTCAGGCCTCAGACCCTTATTGGTCCATTATTAAGAATGAGTAGATTTTATTTTCCTAATCTCTATTTCTAAAGGTGACTGGTTTTTCCTTCATTCTTTTTGGATTATGGTCATGTTTTTTAAGGGGGTTTACATTAAAAATGTATTTGAGAACTCATAGATTATATCAGTTAGATCCACCTTATTGGAATTAGGATTTCATTATTTTCTATCACATATACCAATAGGTTAAATCCCAAATGGTATGATTTTTCATTTAGGTATGATTTCTCACTTGATGGTATATTTCAGGGTTATTATATCACATGTTATATTTATGGTGTATCAATAGATTGTTTGATTATAATTTCTTATCATCTCATGAGTACTTGTCATATTACTTGCAATGTGTAGACATAGGTTATATTTTTCATCCACCTTATGGATTGATGATTTCATTCATGTATAGCATGTATACAAATAGATTGGATCCCAAATGGAATTATTTTTCTTTTATGTTTAATTTCTAACATGATGGTATATTTGATAGTTATTTTCTCACATGATTTCTTTACGATGTATCCATGGATAGATTCATTATGCTTTCATTTCATCTCACATGAATGTTTCATATTCCTTGTACTATAAATATGAAAGGATTATTATGAAAATAAATGTATGATTTAGGAAATGGTTTTATCTTGTGAAGAATCATGGTAATGGGAAGGGAATTATATAGAAGATATTATTATTTATTAAAATAATGAAATATTTTGGAATTCTTAACTTTTGTGTGATTTATGTAAATGGTTTTATATTTTATCTACTAATTATTATTTTATAGAAAATTTATTCATAAAATTCACATAATCATGAAAAGTTAATGATTTTATAATAACACTATGTAATTGATAATATAAAAAGTTCAAATTGGAGGCAACACATCATTATGGAAGAGATTGTGAACTGAATCCAAAAATGTTAGGGAATATTTTCCTATTTTAATATTATGGAAGAAATATGTTTCATCTCAAATGTTTCCTATATTCTTTAGGATATTCTATCTCATTTCACATCCTATTGGAAATTGGTCTCCCTCGCTCTCACAACCTGTTTATGTGAGGTATCAATATTTGATAGTCTTCGAACATTGGAAAATATTGGAACTCTACAATAGGTTTCCAGGGTGTAGCACAATAGTTATCAATTATTCCCATCCAGTAACCGAATCAACAAATGTTTCCCATGATATGTTTACTAAGTGACATGATGCAATGGCATGTGCACATGGAAATAACAATTCCTATAAGTGTTCATATTGGAAATGCCTCTCTTCTAGTAGTACAACTAGGAAATGACCGTTGTTACCTATGATGGGGTATGAACACCCATGTACATAAAATCAAGAGTCTTCTTAGTGGAAAAGTAACACTCGGTATGTAGAATCTTCATGAATGTTCTTTTCAATCTCTCGTTGAAAGTGTCATTTCTACTTTATCCGCTATAAAATCTCATCCAAATTATATTTTTATATTTAAACAATGTGCGTGACACAATTATATATTGTATCCTGAATAAGGCCAGTTATATGTTACGTATGGATCCCCTTAAGGATTACATTTATGCATTTCACAATAATAGTGGTCATGATTTCATACTTATTCCCGCAATCATATGCCAATGTCCATTTTTCTTTTGGAATTTGTATTATAAATTCAAACACTACTGGATTAGACCTATAGATTTCTTCTAATAATTGTTCAACTATTCATTGACCCAGATCAAATGCTACCAAAAATTGATCATATTTAACAAAAATAAATTGTATCATTACTTTGAAATAGTAAAAAATATGAAATATATTTTATACCAATTCTCATGATTTATTTCTTCATTGGTTCATAATGTACTTTTTATTCTCATGTTTTAGGTAATTTTTCTAATGAAGTATTGATGGTGTTAATTATGGGGTACCAATGTAACATTATCTACATTGATCTCTACTTTTATTTCTTAATGACGATCAAATTTCATACAAACACCATGAATGTGGGTGAAATGGTTGTTGATACATTCTAAAAACAAACTCAATGAATCATAATGTTCCATATTCACAATGGAAAATGATTGTGTTAGAGTTTAAAGGTTTCTATCTTGGGTTTCTCTAATAAAAAATACACCCAAATATTTTCTATAGTGAAAATTATCATAAATATTTTATTAAAAGTTTTCAGAAAAAATGATAGACTGTATAGATGGAATTCCCAATACAACCGATGAAATTTGACATGAGATAGATTATTTAAATTATTTTGCGACACATATTCATTCTTATATATAAGGAAGACAACTTGGTTTTTGTGTCTCAATATAGCTCAAAATTGTGGTAACACCTGATACGATTCATCCCAATCACCATAGACCTTGACAATTAAATTTTATTTCACTATCCATGCCTTATTATACGAAATATTATAAACTAATTTCTATTGAATTATCTATAAAAAAGTGATACATGAAGATGTTGGAATGTCCTAATCTATTCAATGATAATATATTACTAAAATTAAACGTCTAATTATGTATAATCTTGTTTCAGGTTTGGTTGAATGCAAGTATGATCTGTATTAATATTATAAATTCTCTAAACACCAAGTGAAATCTCAAGAATCACCCTCAAGAGAAATTTACAATCTTACCCATATTTGTCTCACCATAAGATTTATTTTATATGAATTGACTACTAAACTAAATATATACAATGTCTCTCAAAATAAAATATTTTCAGTTTGTTTATCATTTAATATTTAAATATAAAATTTCATCCAACATATAATGTTTTTTACAGGTCCCTAAATCTATCCTATGAAACTCCAAGCAACCCAGTTTTATGTGAAATAATGTTCTAGTAAAATTTAAGAAAACATTTTATCACTTTTGACCAAGATGCGTGGAGTGGTGAATGATTTATTATGCATCAAGGCTATTGTGAAGCTACTATATTTTTACAGGCTTCATCCCCAAGTTATAGAGATTCTTCCTCGTTAATATTTATGTCTCTATCTATTCCATCATTATAAATTTCCTAATCATCTAACTAATTATGTTGTATATCCATGATATCAATTAGTTTTCTTCGTCAACATCATATGGAATAGCCTAATTTTCTTGGGGTGTAAATTATTTAACCACTCTTGTATGTCTATGCCTTATTACAATTAGGTATTTCTATTTTACAATAGAAACCTCAATACATAACGCCATTATGGCACCATATGACCATTGGGAAAATAAAGTTTCTTCTTGGACCCATCCCTCATTAGCACCCAATGGAAAATATAGATGAAATATAATTGTTGGGAATAGGAAATTTATATAGCCAATAGAATGTTTCTTTTAATCAGGTCCTGAATGTAAATTACCAAGAATTATTTATTGAAGATCTGTTTGGGTTAAAAAATCAAATTTTCTAGCCAGTTTTTTTGGTTATATAATATAAAAAGATCCATGAACAGTTTGAAAAACCTACACATAACTAAAGAAAATTTAAAACATGATTCTCTACGTGAATTTTTTTATTAATATAGATTCTGATAGTGCGAATAATATTGATCATGAGAAATAAACAATTATCTTTTACCACAAATTATTCATTTTATTGAAATTTTGGAACATCTTCTTATATCCAAAAACGTGTTACTAATTTTTAATGCTAGAATTTTAATCTATATAAATTTATGTCTGGTGGTTTATAATGAGAATGTAATTCATCTAAAACATATCCCTCAGGAGTTTCAAACTAGGTCTTTAGCAATCCATGTTGTGATGCATCAATCCATAATTGAGTCTAGATCAATATGGCGTTTTGGGGTAGTTACACCAAGGTGCATCAATGTGAGTGCCACATCCAACTATAGTATCCAGAAATGGATTTCATTGCTTTGATATCCACATAATATTTACTTTACTGAAATTTTAAAACAACATATTTTATCAAAAAAGATAAAACTAATATTTCATAGTACAATTTGAAATATCCAAAAGGCGTGTTCAATAGATTCTAATGAAAATGTGAATCATCTAAATCATATCTCCTGGGAGTGAAAAACCAGGTGTGCAACATGTCATGTTCCCATGCACCAGTTTTTGATCACTTCTAGCTCAATATAGTTTTTTCATAGTTTTCACTCCTTGGTATATATGTTCTAGATCCACATCCACTTATAGTATTCATACGTTGATTTAATTTCATAGATTACAAGATAATCAATATTTCACAAAAACTTTGCAGTGTATTATTATATCCTAAGATATGACATTTTTGTTTGGTAGTTTAACTTTTAATGTTCATAAAGTTATGTGCAGGGATTTATAAAGAGAATGTGAATCATCTATTACATATCCATCATGAGTATCAAACCAGGTGTGCAATAAGGTATGAATAATCTAAATCACAAGTGTAACAAACTAGGTGTGCAGTTAAGACACTTTTTAAAGTAGTTAGTCATATTTTATCATACAATTATTATATATTAATCTGATGTTAATAAATAATTAATAATTATTTAATAATAAATTAATCCATGTTTAATCATTACTATCTCATTAGTTACACATTCATTAATTATTAGTTCATGAGAATTTATTTTAATGTTAATTAAAGTTAATAATTTCTGAATTATTATTTAATAATTAATTCTTCATTAATTATTTCTAAGGTTTTTTTGAAGAAGATGGTGTCTCGCCAGAAAACCAAGGTAAAATTATTATAAAGGAAAATAATTACAATAGTCTAAATGATAGAAACATATTAAAATATTTATTATGAAAATGAAGTAAGTTGGTAAGAAGTTCATCAATCCAAGAAATATATTGATTGACTCATGTGTTCTCAAGACCATCAGAAACCATGTTAGTTTCACGATATATTTGATTTATAGTGTAGATGATGTCGAAAAGATCATGGATGTAGTCCATCCAATGGTTGGTGATCAGCCACGCAAGATGTATCACTCCATTCCAAACTGCATGAAAAGTGGTGTCTGAGTCACTCTAAATACAGAGGTTGTTCCAACCAAGTTGTTTGAAATAAAATAGCATGTATTATACCCATCATTTTAGATTCCATTGAGGAAGAAATGCCACAGCTACCAAAGAAGAAACTAATGATCTGACCAATGTTTTTTATGAAGATGGTGCCACAACCCACAGGGCCCGGATTTCCTTTGGAAGCACCATCCACATTAACCACAATCCATCCTGATAAAGGGGCATGCCAAAAGAATTAAAAAGTATGGACTAGTTGGAAATAGTTTCCAGCAATACACAATCATCATAGGATGCCAAATTCATGAATCGTGTTGTTTCGGTGGCCCTTTTGGACCAATGTGGATTCACGAATGGCAATGAGAATCCAAATTCGCCATTCATTATGACTGAATGAGAATTTATTATGAATAAGATCATTTTTACCCTACTATATCATGTGGTGAAGCTTAGCAATAACAGTAGGGAAAATATTCTTAAATTTTTAAGAACAATTTTTATCTGCACATCTATTTAATTGAAATTTGGAAGTGTCATGATACCACCATCTGCAATCAAAAATTTCACAAATATAATTCCAAATAGTAGAAGCAATGGAAAAAGAAAGAACAATAGTGTCGGACTCCTCATGTATTAATCATGTTTTAATGATCACAAATCCTATTACTGTTAATTAATCTCAATCTTAACTACACATCATGTTTTAATGCTAACAAATCTTATTGATGTTAATTACTCTGTTTATTATTTATAAGTCTTATGCATGATCACAAATCTCACTAATATTATCAAGCCTTTATATTTATGATTCAAGTTCTCTTACTCTCTACTGGTTAAACTTAATTCATATTCTGTATATTACTGTCTAAGTCTAAATACAAATATTCGTCTAAGTATACAGACACCTTGAAGGACAAACTGTGACCCATACAATGTGAAGGACAAACCATAACCTAGACACCGTGAAGGATAAACCATGACCTAGACACCGTGAAGGACAAAACGTGACCCAGACACCATGAAGGACAACCCGTGACCCACACACCGTGACATGGAGACACCGTGAAGCACATACCGAGAACCACATACCATGAAGACCATACCGTGAAGAGGACACTATTTAAATAATCACTATGACAATGTTTCTTAACATCTTTGTCAATATTAATTAAATAATGATAGGGGTCATATTTTATGTTTTTATTGCAGTTAATGTTATTTAATGATAGTTGTTGGCATGTCAGGAAACCGTATCTTGTACCGATGAAAAGGGAATCATTCATACTACCATAACTCATGGAATATAAGGAAGATTGAGATGCAGTACATGTGAGAAAAAAGTGTGACGATACAACACGAAGAACTTATATACGCCCGAGAGCACTGTGCTGAATAAGAAGAATAATCCAGATCAAGGAGGAGATTGCAAGACTTTCAAAGAACTCTCATGAGTGCAATCCAACACCACTGAAGAACACACGAAGAATCAAGAGATCATTTTCACTCCTGTAGAACACAATCTAGACTACGACACTCGGTCTTTCAAACAGAAAAACTAGAGAAGGACTCAGAAGCATTTCTGCCAAATCCAGCAAGTCCAGAGCTGCATTACTAATAACTAGAGATTTCTAAACTCTTATCTGTTCACTATAAGTGATATGTTTATTTACTTTTGAGCAGTGTGGTGTACTCTATATATCTTACACACACACTGTCTCCTACACTGAACTGGAGGATATCAAAATCCTCACTTAAAAACTCTTAACTATTGTTTACCCATGTCAACTGTGGAAGAGGTCCTTGTGCGGCCTGGTCTTTGTTTTGTTCCCACGATGAACTATGGTATAGGTCCATGCGTGGCCTGGATAGTTTTGTAAACTGTTGTTAACCATGATCTAGGGTGTGGATCAAGTTTATATAAATTTGAGAGGACTAAGTCTCAGCTTGAGACTGAACCTCTTGTTATATCTATTGTGCATCTTTAGTTTAAGTTTACTGTATACTACATATATATTTTATATTCCGCTGCTATTACTTTGAAATACAAAAATATTTTAAAGCTACTTTGATAGTTAAATTATCAAGTGTTTACACTTACTGTAGATCAGTAGGTTAGTTTCAAAAGTTAGTTTAATCTTGTGGTTAAATTAACTGAGACCTAATAAATCTTTGAGAAGCTAAGTGAACATTTAAAATCTATATAAATTCACTACAGTTTAACTTGCTTTATAAATTGGGGGATTTTAAATAGAAATATTTTAACAGAAATTTTAATTGGAACTCAATTCACCCCCCCTCTTTAGTATCCACTCCGAACAACATTTGGTATTAGAGGTTTTGTTTTTGTTAATGGATTTTTGAAACACTCTGTTTTTCAACTGTGATTTTAGTTGCATCTTTAAAGATCTAACATTTTTGTTAGTTCTAAATTTTTATCTCTTTAAATTTATTTTCTAAAATCTAGTTATGGATAATAGACTATAGGGTGTTGCTACTAACATGCCACCTTTCTTCAATGGAACAAACTATGCTTAGTGGAAATTGAAAATGAAAATTCATTTAGAAAGCATCAGTTTTGATATTTGGACTGCTGTAGAATCTCAATATAAATTTCCTGAAACTAAAAGAACAACTTGGGATGAACCTACAAAGACTACTTATAATAATAATTGTAAAGCCCTGAATGCCCTATACTGTTCTCTAGGAGATGAGGAATTTAACAGAATTTTTTCCTATAAAACTGCTTTTGAAATTTCGGATACTTTGGGTGTTTCTCAGGAAGGAAAAACTAATGTTAAAGAAATGATATTAAATACTTATACTATTAAATATGATAATTTTAAAATGAATACTGATGAACCCATTTATGATATGTATCTCAGGTTCAACGAGATAGTCAATACAATGAAATCACTCAGAAAAGTTTTTCCAGCTAAGGAACAAATTCTGAGGATACTAAGATATCTACCAGACTGATGTAGAGGCACATCTGTTTCAATCTGAGAGTCATGTGACATTTCTGGTCTACCTATCAAAGAACTCATTGGTAAGCTTTTGATGTATGAGGAAGAACTCAAGGTGAATAAAGAGGAATAGGATGAACCAAAAAGGAAATTAGTGGCTTTCAAGACTACTGCTTCAAAGAACAAGGACAAAGAAAAAGCTCAAATACAAACTGACAGTTCAATAAGTGAAAGCTCAGACTCTGATAGTGATGTTGAAATGGCTCAGATAGCCATAAGGTTTAAGAAATTTTATAGGAAGAAGAAATTTTTCAGAAAATAAAATTACAAGGGTAAGTATGACAATAAAGGACATTGGAAGAATGACTAGAAAAAGCCAAATAAAATTGATGAAGTTGTTTTCTGTGAGTGAAAAAGAAAAGGACACATTAAAGCAGACTACCCAAAGCTAAAACGCAAGAAGAAATATGATTACAAGGACAGTAAGTACAAGAAAGATTTGAAGGATACCTGGAGCGCTTCTGAAGACAGCACAAGTGAATCTGAAATGTCTGATTCTGAAAGAAATCGTGCCAACATGTGTTTCATGAAAAACACATATGAGGTAACCTTAGATACTTCTGTCTTAAATTCTTATTATTCTGGAGATGATTTAGATTCTGATACTGATTCTGAAAACATGACTTGTGAGGAATTATTTTAATACTGTAATATGCTGGATGAGACATGCAATGAGCATAAGGATAAATACAAATCATTGAAGAAACAACATGCTCTCACTACAACTGTTAAAACCGAACTTACTATCGAAAAAGAGAAGAATGATCAACTCTTAAAAGAGAACATTGAACTGAAAATTTCTAAAGAGAAACTTATAATAGACTTAGAGAAGTTGAAAAATGGAAAGCATACACTAACTCAAATTCTAGGAAAGCAAGTGGCACGTAAATACACTATTGGAATAGGCTACAAACCTAGATAGAGACAGATAACTAAGAATATATTTATTCCAAAATCTGGATAGAATACTGCTAGTTCTAGTTCTGTACATTCATATGCTTCAACTAGTTATTCACATAGTTATCAATCAAATAGAGTTTATCTCTCAAAATCTTTTGACTCTAAAAATTAGATGAGACCCATAAGACAAATATGGGTACCTAAAGCTTTGATATGCTAACCTATCTGGACCTAAGAAGATCTGGGTACCAAAATCATTTTCTATCTAAATCTGTTTTGTAGGAAACCTACTTGAAGAGTTCTCTCAAGAAGACATGGTATTTGGACAGTGGATGTTCAAGACATATGTCTGGGGGTTACTCATGTTTCAAGAGTTTAATAAAGGTTGATAGAGGCTATGTCACCTTTGGTAATAATTCTAAAGGAAATATCACTGTCCTAGGCCAAATTAGTAACACTAATTCAATTTTAATTTCCAAAGTTTTTTTTGTTGGTGGACTGAGATATAATCTGTTAAGTATTTCTCAATTGTGTGATGATGGTTTTAATGTCAAATTTAAAAATGATTCTTGTAATGTTTTTAATTCTAATAATTTTTTAGTATTTTCTGCTTTAAGAAATGAAAATGTGTA
Organism: Viscum album; assembly: GCA_963277665.1. Taxonomy (NCBI): domain Eukaryota; kingdom Viridiplantae; phylum Streptophyta; class Magnoliopsida; order Santalales; family Viscaceae; genus Viscum; species Viscum album. Next base: position 236,872,622 of record OY728155.1, on the reverse strand, counting down.
TGCTGTGGATTTAAATTCCTTATCTAAGAAAAATGTTACCTGTTTAAATGCTTTTCATAAAGAGTCTTGGCTTTAGCATAGAATATTAGGACACTGCAACATCCATTCACTTAGAAAACTGACTAGGAAGAAATTTGTTAGAGACCTTCCTAAACTTGAGTTTCCAAATGACAAAGTGTGTAATACCTATCAAAAGGGAAAGAAACACAAAATTTCTTTTCAACCAAAGAAAGAAGTCTCAACTTCTCAACCTCTCGAGTTGGTTCACATGTATTTGTTTGGACCATCTAGAGTTTCTAGCTTAAATGGGAAGCACTATTTCTATGTCTTAATAGATGACTTTTCTAGATATACTTGGGTATACTTCTTAGCTCACAAAAGTGAATCATGTTCTTACTTTATTGAATACTCCAAGTCTGTAGAAAATCTTAGTGGACTTAAGATTCAAACTCTATGAAGTGATCATGGTCATGAGTTTGAAAATCAATACTTTGAATCCTTTTTCTCACACAATGGATATATTCATAATTTTTCTGCTCCTAGAACACCTTAGCAAAATGGTGTAGTAGAAATAATAAATAGAACCCCTCAAGAAATAGCTAGAACTATGCTTAATGAGTATGACCAGCCTATTTATTTTTGGGTTGAAGCGGTAAATACAGCTTGTTATATCATCCATAGAGTCTTGATTTTACATGTTATTAAGAAGACTCCTTATAAACATTGGAACAACAGAAAACATAAAGTCAATTACTTTGGAGTCTTTGGTTGCAAAGTCTTTATTCTTAATACAAAGGATAATCTGGATAAGTTTGCTTCTAAGAGTAATGAAGGAATCCTTTTAGGATATTCTTTAACTAGCAAAGCATATAGAGTTTTCAATAAGAGAACCAAGTGTGTGGAAGAATCTGTTCTCATCAAATTTGATGAAACTGATCCACATGAGTCTGAAACCTCTCTTGAAAATCATGAAGAATATTTGAGTGTTATGGACCTTAATGAAAAATCTAAAGAACCTGCTATAAAGACAACCAGTTCTGGACTTATTCTAGAATCTTCTCCTAATGAACCCAAACCTAGAGAAGAACCAGAAATTTCTAGTCCTAACTTTACTAGATCAACTGGAATTCTAAAGAATAATCCTTTAGATGTTGTTGTAGGAAATCTGGATAGAGGGACACAAACTAGAGCTTCTCTTAGAAATCAGGTTGAACATCAAGCTTTCTTGGCACAGCTTAAACCTAAAAACATTGATGATGCTATTAATGATGAATTTTGGGCGATTTCCATGTAAGAAGAACTCAATCAGTTTGAAAGAAATAAAGTTTGGAATCTTGTTGAAAGACCTAAGGAAACTTTTACAATAGGAACTAAATGGGTGTTTAGAAATAAAGTAGATGAATCTTGAAACATAGTTAGAACCAAAGATAGGCTAGTTGCACAAGGCTATAGTCAAGAGGAAGGAATTGATTATGAGAAGACTTTTTCTCCAGTAGCCAGATTAGAAGCTATTAGGATCTTACTTTCTTATGATGCACATCTAAATTTCAAACTATATCAAATGGATGTCAAGAGTGCAATCTTAAATGGATATATTGCTGAGGATTTTATTGTTTAACAACCACCTGGATTTACAAGCCATCATTTTCTAAATCATATTTTCAAATTATCAAAAGATTTATATAGTTTAAAGCAAGCTCCCAGAGCTTGGTATGGTAGATTAAGTACTTTTCTAATTTCTAAAGGTTTTACAAAAGGTATAGCTGACCCTACTCTTTTTATAAAATGAATTCCTAAAGATGATTTAGTTGTACAAATTTATGTAGACGATATTATTTTTGGATCTTCATGAAATTCCCTATGTATTGATTTTTCTAAAATGATGCAAAATGAATTTGAAATGAGTTTAATGGGTGAACTCAAATTTTTCCTTGGATTTCAAATCTTTCAAAATGATGATGAAATTATTTTAACTCAAAGTAAATATACTATAGATATTTTAAATTTTTTTGGATTGGATAGAACAAAAATTAGTCACACTCCCATGAGTACCACCAGTTAGTTGGATCTGGATGAAGATGGTAAATCTGTTGATCAAACCACTTATAGAGGAATGATTGGAAGTCTACTCTACCTGACTGCTAGTTGTCATGATATTATGTTTAGTGTGTCTATGTGTGATCATTTTCAAAAAAACCCTAAAGATTCACATCTAAATGTTGTAAAAAGGATTTTAAAATACCTCGAGCATACTCCCAATTTAGGATTGTTCTATCCCAAAGGACAATCATCTGATTTAGTTAGTTATTCTGATGATGATTTTGCTGGATGTAAGTTAGATAGAAAAATCACCTCTAGAACATGTCACCTTTTAGGCAAGTCACTAGTATCATGGTGTAGTAGGAAAAAAAATTTTGTTGCATTATCTACTGCAGAAGCTGAATACATAGATTTTGGTACTTGTTGTGCACAAATTTTGTTGATGAAACACACATTACAAGACTATGGATATCAATTCAGACATGTCCCAATAAATTGTGACAACACAAGTGCTATTAATATTTCTAAGAATCATGTTTCTCATTCTAGGAAAAAACATATTGATAAAAGACATCACCTTTTGAGGGATCGTTATCAAAAAGGTGATATCACTTTGGAATTCATTGGTATTGAATATCAACTTGCTGATATATTCACTAAACAATTATATTCTGAAAGATTAGACTACATCATACATGATATTGGTATGATTAATCATAAATAGATATCTTACTTATTATAATGTTTAATACTTTACTGTATTTTACTTTTCAGTTTCATGCTCACTGTTTTACTCTTACCGTTTCATGCATACGGTCTCACCGTTAAGACCTTGTGCTCACAGTCTGTCAACTCACTGTCTCACCATGACTATACAGATTGGTCACTGTCTCACTGTGATGACCACCAACTGTCTCGCCGTGATGACTGGTTTTCATCACACCGTAATGCCTACTCACGGTCTCACCGTGAATATTACTTATATTCTTATTTTAACCCATATCGTGGTAATTTTTATTTCACCGATATTTGATTTCCCATGTTTTTTGTTTTTATGAAGTTTCACATTCCTAAATGATAAAACATAAGGGTTTATTTCGATTCCTTACCCGAACTCTCTCCTGAATCTTCTCACTCTTCAAAACATTCTCCTCTCTCGCCCGAACCTTTAGTGGATGCCAAGGATGAAGCGTCTGTCTTCACCCTCGTCTGAGAAGCGCCACTCTGAGAAACAGAAGATAATACCGAGGATAGATCCCGAAGGACCTCTAAACCCAAACTTGGTAAGCCGTACTGTTGTACCTGAAAAAGAGATTTTCCATGGGTGGCTGCTGACTAGAAAGTCATTAGTTTTGAAAGTTTTAAGAGAACAAGTATGGCATGAATGGTTCTCTGGACTAAATATACAGATTTACCTGAGGCTGGTATCTCAATTCTATCAATATGTGAAGTTTTCCTTCGATTTTGGAGAAAACTTTATGGTGACCAGCTGGATCAATGGTCAGAAGTTTTCTTTCACCGCGAGGCTATGGGTTGCATGCCTACGGATTCCTCATGAAGGAGTTTGTGAAGACTACCCAAGAGACCCTCCTCCATCATATGATATCTTCTATCTTGAAAATGCCTTAGAAATTTTAACTGGTAATGGCACCAACCAAAGGGCTATAGCTGCAGAATTAGATGGAGAAACTAGACTTCTATTCAAATTTGTTCAGAATTGGATCAGTCCAAGAAAAGGGGATTTTTTGTAATGAAGTATTAGGATGTGTTTCTGATTCACCTATTGAAGAATGGCCATAATATCAACCTATAAAAGTATGTTATTAACCATATTTGTGAGATGATTAAAGTCACTTCCAAATAAACCTCCTTGTTTTACTCAAGGATGATTTCAGCCATGCTAGTTGCCAAAAGGATGGTTGGACCAAATGACGAAAAGCTAGAGGACTTTGATTTCTTCTTATCCAAGCCTATCATCAGAAGGATTAAGATTAGCCGGAACCCCTGGAAGAAGCAGTGGGTTGAGGATAAAGATCAAATCTATAAAAATTTTAATCCTGTTGATTACCCAAGAAGGACTAATGAATCTAGCCGGTCCTAGTTTGGAACCTGATAGAGTGGCTGAGTATTCAGAAGAAGAAGAAGTGGAAGCGACAGTTGAAGTTTCACCTTGAGAAGAAGCTGGAATACCTCCAATGGAAATAGCTCCTGTTGAAAAAGAAAGGATTTTTGTCCCTGCTGTTGTCCCTGCTGAAATACCTCAAGGAGAGGAAGTTGTCGTTGGTTTGAGAGAAGTGGAAGCTCTTGCTTCTAGTGAGGATGTTAATCCAGAAAATTATCCTACAACTGTAAGAAAATTGGTTTTTACTGATATAGAGCAGAAAGTAGTGGTGGAGATAGATCCCATTGAAGAGGATCTCCCTATTGAGAAAGAAGTCAATCTGGAAGCACGACCAGTGGAACAATCGGTTCCTGGTATAATTCCCTCTGCTGAAGAGAGGATGGAAATTTTCTTTCAGCTGGCAAGGCAAGAGTTTGCTGAAGAGATTAGAGATGATCCTGCAGATCATGACCATGTTCCTAAGCCTGTAGTCTCTAAAATGAAAGCACAACTTGAGGGGGAGGAACCTCAATACCTTGATATTATAGAAGCTGGATCTGCTGAACCTTCTCAACCTACTGTCACATATTCTGTGTACACCCATTATGTTTTACAAAGCTTTTATGATGTGAATGAGTCAGAACAAGTGACTAAAACTAGAATGGAGCTCTCTTTTGTCTTTCAACTGAAGTCTGTAGCTCATCCAGAACCAGAACCAGAACCAGAGCCTTAATCTGAATCAGAATCTGAGTCTGAAGATGACTCTGAACCCCAGCCAGAACCTTCTTCTCTACCTTTACCTGCACTCTTACCTGAGGAACACTCCTTTGTAAATAAATATGATCTGAATTTTTTTGGAGAGACTCTATTATCTGGAGTTGAAAAAATATTATCCACTCAACCTAGTCTAGTGACTCAGTTAAATCAAGAAGATGCATCAATTCTCTTGGAAAATATTATATTGCATATTCAACCAAGGATGATCTGAGAAATTCAAGAAGTCAGAGTAGAAAATAAGCTGCTATGTGCTGATGTTGAAAACCTAAAAATTATGGTAGAAAACATGCAGAATGAGTTGTCATTGAGATCAGAGCATGCTCCTATTTATGCCCCATCACCTGTTTCTACTTCTCCTGATCCAACAGATTCCACCCTTGCTAGGGAAATTGTGTCTCACGTTCACCCATATCTACTTTATTTTGATGTAAAGATTTGAAAAAGACACACAAAAATGTTTGAACGCATGAGGGAGCTTGTGGAAAGTTTGAATAAACTCACAGATGAGTACACTGGGTGCATGAAAAAAGTTTTGAAACAACTCAAAGTTCTATCCATAGCCGTAAAATCTTCTCCTGCTTCAGGTTAACCTTCTGTTCCTCCTTTGGATGATTCCTGTTGAGATCCATAATCAAGGAAGAACATCAGAATTCCTTGAGTGGCTTGGATCTGTATTCTTTATCAGAAGTGGTTAAGAACAGTGATCGATCATTGGACTTGGTTAGAATTCATTCTAAGATAGCCAATGATGCTCAATAAGAGATCACTAAGAAAATAGATTTTTATCTCACCCGTATTTTCTCAAAAAGTGATATGATAGATCACTTTAGATATCTTGTGGAAAACCTGAAAATCCCTCCTGTAACTCAAGCTTTTAAAGAACAAGTTCAGAATCTTACAGAGTTCACGAGACTGTTGGACAAATTCATGGAGAATAAGAAAGATTTTGAAAAGGCTATGCAATATGGTGGAGAAATCATTATTGATTTCATCAATCTTTTGAAGCCATATCTTCATGTGCAGAGTACTGCTATAGTTGCTCCAGCTACTGCACCCCTTAGACCTGGTCTACTTAACCTTGCCTCCACTGCCATGTCAGTCAGCCAAGCTCTTTCTCAGATCCATCCAGTCATTATTGAACAACCACATCCTAGATCTTATGCTGATCCTACATTGGCTCCATCTGTTTTTGAAGGTCTACCATTACCCTATTTATCTACCACATATAAGCCTTCTTCTACTTCAGCACCAGCTCCTGCTGCTGATAAAGTCAATGAAAAGGTGGATCCTTGAAGACTCCAGGGACTGTTTTCCTTTTTATGGGATGTCATTTGTGGTTTACTGTTTGTATTTCTCTTGTATGTTATATTCTGAACCCTTTTTAATGACAAATGCGGTGTTTCATTTCATTTTCTCAACTTTTTGATAATCCCAAAAGGGGGAGACAAACTAAAAGTATTCGTACTATAATGAGATATGTTATTATCATATCTATTATTCCCTAATTTTTTTTAATGTTACATTTCACTTATGTTTTTACTATATATGATTTGTGACCATCAAAAAGTGTGACATTGTTGGACTCCTCATGTATTAATCATGTTTTAATGATCAAAAATCCTATTATTGTTAATTAATCTCAATATTAACTACACATTATGTTTTAATGCTAAAAAATCTTATTGATGTTAATTACTCTCTTTATTATTTACAAGTCTTATGCATGATCAAAAATATCACTTATATTATCATGACTTTATATTTATGATTCATGTTCTCTTACTCTCTACTGGTTAAATTTATTTCATATGCTGCATATTACTGTCTAAGTCTAAATATAGATATTCGTCTAAGTATACAGACACTGTGAAGGACAAACTGTGACCTAGACACTGTGAAGGAAAAACCGTGACCCAGACACCGTGAAGGAAAAACCTTGACCCAGACACCATGAAGGACAAACCGTGACCCAGACACCGTGAAGGAAAAACTGTGACCCACAAACTGTGACATGGAGACAACGTGAAGCACATACCGTGAACCAAATACCATGAAGACCATACCATGAAGAAGACATCATTTACATAATCACTGTGACATAGTTTCTTAACCTTTTGTCAATATTAATTAAATAATGGTAACGGTTATATTTGATGTTTTTAATGCAATTGATGTTATTTAATGATAGTTGTTGGAATTTCAGGAAACTGTATCTCGTCTCTATGAAAAGGGAATCATTCCTACTGCCAGAACATGTGGAGTATAAGGAAGATTGAGATGCAGTACACATACGAAAAAAGTGTGATGATACAACAAGAAGAACTTATATATTCCTGAGAGCATTGTGTTGAATAAGAAGAACAATCCTGATCAAGAAGGAGATTAAAAGTCTTTAAAAGAACTCTCATGAGTGCAATCCAACACCACTAAAGAACACACGATGAATAAAGAGATCACTTCCACTCCTGTAGAACACAAGCTAGAATACGACACTCCATTTTTCAAACAAAAAAAATCAGGGAAGGACTAATAATCATTTCTTCTAAATCCAACAAGTCCATAGCTGCATTGCTAATCACTAGAGCTTTCTAAACAATTATATGTTCTCTCTAAGTGATTTTTTTATTTACTTTCGAGCAGTGTATTGTACTCTATATATCTTACACACACACTATCTCTAGCACTGAACTGGAAGATACCAAAATCCTCACTTCAAAACTCTTACCTTTTGTTTACCCACGTCAACTGTGGAAGAGGTCCTTGTGAGGCCTGGTCTTTGTTTTGTTCCCATGAAGACCTGTGGTAGAGTTCCCTGCGTGGCCTGGACAGTTTTTTAAACTATTCTTAACCCTGATCCAGGGTGTGGATAAAATTTATATAAATTTGAGAGGACTAATTCTCGGCTTGAGACTGAACCTCTTGTTATATCTATTGTGAATCTTTAGTTTTAGTTTAAAGTATACTACATATATATTTTATATTCCGCTGCTATTACTATGAAATACAAAAATATTTTAAAGCTACTTTGATAGTTAAATTAGCAAGTGTTTACACTTATTGTAGATCAGTAGGTTAGTTTCAAAAGTTATTTTAATCTTGTGGTTAAATTAACTGAGACCTAATCAATCTTTGAGAAGCTAAGTGAAAATTTAAAATCTGTATAAATTCACTACAGTTTAACTTGATTTATAAATTGGGGGATTTTAAATAGACAATATTTTAACAGAAATTTTAATTGGAACTCAATTCACCCCCCTCTTGAGTATCCACTCCAACCAACAAATAGGATTATCATCTTCTCAGTGTTTATTGCAGAGAATTCATTTAGAATAGAGTTGAAAACTAGATGATTGAATGTGATCATCATTGGGGAGTATATTTTAGGAAAGCCACCAGATAAGAGTAAATCTTGAGGGTTTTATCCAAGGTTTCTCAAAAACATTAACCACCCAAAATCAATTTCATATTTACAAAAAGAGTGATTGTAAAAGTTTTTTTAATTAAGCATGTCCTTGTGAGAAGGTTCCCAAACTAAGAAATCATCAGTTTTAGAGAAGGGATAGGTGTCAATGATAGTCATAATGTTATCATAATGAGAATAATTTCTAGAATTAAGAACATATATGATACTGAGGTTGGTATTTTGAAGACTTTGTTCTAGAGAAACCAAGGAAATTAAAGGTGTTCCAACCCAGTTATCCAACCAGAAGTTTATTGAAGAGTTTCTAGAGACCATCAACCTGGAGTTATTCATAATGGCAGAAAAGGAGAGTTTTATGGATGGCCAGATAGAGGATGAAAAAGAATAGAGAATCCTTTATTAGGTTTTTAAAGAATTCTATTTTTAAGAATGTTGATGGAATCAGATTTATAATAGAAAATATTCCTTGTGAGCATGGATTTAAGAGCCACATTAAAATGTTTAAATTTTTAATGCTAATTCCTCCCTTACCAATTGGTTTTAAAAAAGTTGACCAGGGGATGGTGATATGTTTCCTTTTCATGGTGCTACCTGTCCAAAATAAAATTTTGATTGAGGTATTAAGATTTTTTATAATACTAGCATGACATTTGTATACCATCATAGAGTAAACCATTTTAGAGACAATAGTAGATTTGACAAGGCTGATTCTGTCCTCCATAGAAAGGGATTTCCCTTTCCAAGAGGAAAGTTGATTTATTAATTGATTTGTAATTTCAAATAAATGAAAAGACTTGGGTATTCCCCAAAAGATGGGGACACCTAGGTACTTAAAAGGAAGAGATCCCTCTTTTATACCTAAGGCACAAAAAATACTGCATTTCTTATTAAGGGAAAAATATTTCCAATGAAGATTGAATATTTGTTCTGGCTAATCATTTAACTAGATATCTCCTCGTAATGATCAACATAATTTTTGATGGTTAGAATGTTTCTTTTATCACCTTGATGAAAATGAATGATATCATCATCATACAACAGGTGAGTGGAAGCATTCAGATTCCGCAAAATAGGGATGGGTTTAAGTTAGTTTTGGTCAACAAGACTAGTGAGTAAATAGCTAAAATAGTCCTACGCAATGTAGAAAGGGATAACAGAAAGAGGGTATCCCTATCTGACACCTTTGGTGTATTTGAAATATCCCCTCGGGGAATCGTTGATATGCATAGAGATGGAAGTCAAATTAAAAAATGTTTCTATGGTAGTGATAAAAGTATCACTGAAACCAAAAGATTGTATCACTTTAAAAATAAAATTCCAATCCATGGAATCAATGTTTTTTTAATGTCATGTTAAATTGAAATATTACAACCTATGTTGGTTTGTTTAGGTTGTTTGTTTCGTTCTAGGTTTTCAGCCACGAAACGCCCAACAGATCTGTATCCAATGATTGATGGACCTGCTTTCCAAAGGCAGGAGTTCTCCGGATGTTCTGACAAGCGACTCTTAAGAACTCACATTGGTCGAGAGAATGGGAAGTCGGGCTCATCGCACCCTTTTTTGTGGGAAATTATTGCCTATTCTAGGACTCTCTTATAGATTTAAGACGTATTTATATGTTCATGAATCTTTGTTTTAAACCCAAACATAGTATCCAAGGATTTAACCTTGGTGGGAAATGGTCAACTGGACGCAGGGGTTCGGAATCATTTATGCCCGAGGGTTACCATCCCTCGTTGGATTAATGACCCTAAAGGGCTGGAACTCGCTTGAGGAGGCACTAGGAGTGGTGTAGTGCACTGACGTGGAGATGGTTAGATTGACCGGCTGTTTGGCTTGAACCTCATGGAGGCTTCCTATGTACCCTGCTTAGGAAGTAGGGATCAATGTCCATGTAGTTTAGATAGGTGTCGAGGAACTGACGTGAAGCGAGACCAGGTGGTCTAATGGGTGGTGGTCTTGAACCTCATAGAGGCTTCCTAAGTACCATGTCTAGGAGGCAGGGATCAAAGTCCACGTAGTTCATATAAATAGTTTAACTTCATGCTGGATGAGGGCATATAGTTTAACGTCATGTTGGATGTGGGTGAAACTCGACGTGAGGAAATGACCGAGTGGTGGGCTGGAGCCTCGTGGAGGCTTCCTACGTTCCATGCCTTGACATGGATCAAAGTCCCCATAGTTCGCTTTGGCTTGGGTCTTACGCTTTGGGGTAGCCCAGAATGATGGGTTGGGGCTTACACTCTGAGGTGGCCCATAGGAGGATTTCATGGTCGATGCTTACTCAAACCACACATGAGCCATTCTCGGTGTGAGAAACAAGAGGCAGCAGGGACCAGAGGATCAAGTTGCGAAAGGTGCGCCCGTGAGAAGCGGAGTGGGGCTTACACATGAGGGTGGACCAGGGTGATGAATTGGGGCTTACACTCTGAGGAGGCCCAGAAGGTCGGGGCTTACTCCGAGATGGATTCCTGGTGTGTCTTTCTCATGTATGGCCATGAGGGTTTCCAAAACCACGGGTAGGTCGAGGCACATAATTGAGGTCCAATGCCTATGTGCAAGTTCACAAGCGGGATAACATCAAGGGCGTTGAAATCAGTCCAAACAAAGGGAGATGAAAAGTGTGAATCACATGCCTGATATTCGGAACACAATGAGGGTGGCATGGTTATGGAGGATAACTTTTGACCATGTTCGAAACACAACATTCTTATCATGTTAGCCTGAAATAGGAATGAACAAATGAGGGCCGACAGCTGACCGTGTTCGAAACACAGGACCTATCTTGAAGTGTTGTCCAAATTATTCCGGGGCGTTGCCTAGGATGGTAGGTGAGCCGACGCGGCATGGAACCAGGCCGTTAGGGGGTCCCTTCAGACATGGAAGAGTATGATGATCCGAATGAAGGATACGCAAAGTGTGGGGTGCAGTGATGGAATGTTTGAACAGATTCCAACACTCTTGAAATTACGCCACTGTGATCATGGCCTTAGGCATCTTATTCGTGGAGCACAAGGCATATCTTCTTGCATGGAGCAAGAGGCATCCAATTATCGAATGATAAAAAATGATACAGTTTATAGTCATGTAGAGAGGACTATTTCCTTATAGTTTAACGTCATATGGATAGGATGAGGGCCATACAGTTTAACGTCATGTGGTTAGGACGGCGGGCATACAGTTTAATGACATTTGGTCAGGACGACTAGGTAGAAGAGACCTACCAATGGTTAGTGTGGGACGCAAGGGCGGACCTTTCTAGATGAACCTGGCATGGGATCTAGGTTATGGGATTTTTGGAGTCTCATGATGAGTAGCTCGACTCATGGAATTTATAGGATGAATGTTGGGGTGGAACAAGGGTGAAATGGAGAATCCTGACATGCTTTCCCGAACAGTTTGTTGTGAGAAAGTCCATTTTTCGTGGGGGTCAGTGACAGTAGTGAACGGACCAGCCCGACACTGATCCTGAGCAGGGGTGCGGGGGCGCAGGCCCCGCGGTATGAACCGACGAGTGCATGGGGTTTTCCGCATGGGGTTGGCCGCGAAGGAGCCGGTCGTGAGGGACTGGTTGCAGCGGAGCTGTCCATGAAGGACTGGCTGCAGAGGACTGGCCGTGAGGGAGCAGGCCGCGAAGGACTGGCCACATGTGGTTCGCGGTTTAGTTATCCATGATGGGTATCCGTGGAGGAGTTGTCCGCAGAGGAGATGGAAGTCCGCAAAGGATGTTGTCCGCAAAGGATGATTTCCACGGAGGAGGTTGTCCATGAAGGAGCTTGTCTGCGGATGAGATGGCCATCCTTGAAGGGTGTCTGCAAAGGGGATGGGGACCATCCTACTTCACGCCCACAGAGGTGTTCCGCCTCCATTTTGCGAAGCACATTGGTCCGCGGAAGAGGTGGCCATCCGCAAAGGAGATGGCCATCCGCGAAGGAGATATCCACTAATGGCTGGCCATAGAGGAGTTGTCTGCATGTGGTTCGTGGACTGGTTTCTCCTCTATGTGAAAGAGTTCATCAGCGGACGATATGCGGTCCGCGGATGGATGCAGAGTGCTTCTCTAGCGTCTCCCCATAGGTTTTCACCCGTCCTTCCTCCGTTTCTTTTTGTTCCCCTCGATCACTATTTATAGAGTCATGAGGAGGATAGGCACACGACCTTTGTGGAATCCCATGAAGGAATTCCCACCTGCGGATGACTCAGTCAACTGGGATATTTGATGAGTCACGGTGGGGTTGCTTCATGACGTCACACCAATCCGCCTCTATTTCGCGAACGATGAGATTTGCGGCAGCATGGGCAGGTTGTCGCGGTTCGTGGCAGTGGACCGGTTTGGCGCCCGACAGTCTTCCTGATTCACACCTGCGGAGGCGCTCCACCGTTGCTTCGTAGACGACGCTGGTCTGCGGAATTTCGGGAGGGCGGTTTGCTGGACCGACCGTGTGCTATTGCTGGGAGCCGTCGCGCGGACCGGTTCGGTCCTTTTCCAATTCTTGGGGTAATATGATTTCCTGCTTGTTGAGTTTTCAGGACCCTACAAATGCCCACCATCTGAATGGAATCCGATCGGAACGAAGAGGAATCTATTCCAATGTAGAGTGGTCCGGAAAATCAATGAGTGGTTGGACAATGCTCTAAATTTTTCCTGAGCCAAGGGACTCATCGAGCACGGTTCGACTTTTGCTAGGGTTTTGTAGAAAATCCTCACAAACTTTTTGTCTTTTCTTTTAATGCCCTAATTTTTCTTGGGCCCATTTGGTGTGGACCCAGCGGGTATAACCCGACTTTTTCATAGGTCGCCCTTTTCGGGTTTTTGGCCAAACAGGCTTTGTGCCTCTTTCTTTTATGAGTGTTTTAAAGTCCTTCCATCAATACTATCACTACTGATGTTTTAGGTCGAACAACTTTGACCAAATATTGTGGGGAGAGGGCCCCAATGGGGATCAACTGATTAAAAGATGTCTTAATACCCTTTAGACGCACGTGGGGGGAAACATATTTGGATTTGAGCGGCATGCAGGGCATGTCTCAAGGCATGGGAGCCATGTCGGCATACAGAGGCAAGAAGATCATTTCCTAAGGAAGAAATTCCTTTGGTAGACTAGCTAGGGGCAATCAATATGAAGAGCCGCCGAGGTCATGGTATGCATAGTCATACAAAAGCGTCCTTAAGTCAAAGACTTATCCATTTCTGATGGCCCGGGGACTTCGTGGAAGTCCAGCTTAAGGAAACCATGGTGGGTGGCATGGAAAGAAATGAAAACTACCAGGGGTGGCTCAGAAGGGGAGTGTGACATCTGAAAGGGTTTTGGGAACATCCGTACGAATCGGAAGCATGGTTCGGAGATGACCTCCCTACGCATTTAGTTAGTGTAAGGGATGGTTGAGGCTTCACGCAGTTTAAAGTAATGAAGCTGGGAGGTCATTTGAAATGGAGAATATTTTCCTGGTTCTCAGTAATCTCATCAAATACGTTTCTCCGCATTCAGGTAGGATTGTAAAAGAGGTTGGTAATATGTAGCTCAGAGGGTTTCCGAATCCCGTGATACAAATGGGGGCTCAGAGGCCAAGAGTCGTACGGAGAGAAGAATTGACAAAGGAAAACTTGCCTTTGGTAGACGGGTCAGGGGCAATCAATATGCAGAGCTGCTGAGGGCATGGTATGCATAGTCCTACAAAGGTGTCCTTATGTAAAAGACTATCCAATTTCGATAGCCGAGAAACTTCATAGAAGTTGAGATTTGGAACCACCAGGGGTGGCTTATGAGAGTTCAGCTTTTTATGAGTACATAGTATGGTTTATTATGAGAGTGTTCCTGAATACGGGGGAAATATCTAGACTATACTTCTTGAGAACAGGTGAAGTAATTATTTCTCACACTGGTGTGAGGTGGCGGTTTGTGCAGGTGTGACATGTGCACTGCAAGATAGAGAAAAGCCTCTATTTATTACTGAACCCATGATGGGTTCGACCATCAAACTTAACATCATGCAGTAAGGACGAGGAGCATTATTAAAGGTTGTCGTGTAGTTTAACGTCATGCGGCAAGGACATGGGGCATTTTTGAAGGTCTCTATGCAGTTTAACGTCATGCATCGAGGACGGATTCCGTGCAGTTTAACGTCATGCAGCGAGGACGTGGGGGGAATTATTGCGAAGGATTATCTTCATCATAATATAACTGGTCTTGAATACCTCAACATTCCCCATGTGTGGAAGGGGGTTTATTGGTGTAAATCATGGTTCTGGGGCTTCTTGGATCAGGAGAGGTGATATGGGGGCTCTGAGGCCGGTAAGTATATGGAGCTAGGAAGAGCATCACTTGTGGAAATCTTGCCTTTGATAGATGAGCCAGGGGCTATCATTATGAAAATCTACTGGGGGAATGGTATTCATAGTCGTACAAAGGTGTCCACATGTCGATAACTTTCCACTTCTGATGGTCTTGAGTGGTTATGAGGATCTGCGGTAGTCTGGGCCACGAATTCTGTCATCTGGTGATGAATTCATGGACATGTCAGGGATATTCGTCACTGGCTACTATTAAATCTTAAAGAGCCCCCCTATGCTAATTTATCATGCTCTCATGGGTGTGCCTTCACTCCGTGCAGTTTAACGTCGTGTAGTGAGGACGAAGTACTCCTAGTTTATCGGTCATAGATCTCAGACCATTGGATGACTATTGCTGCAAACACTCGAAGGATAATTTGGTCCGGATGTTCTGGTTTACTTGGAACAAGGCGGGGGATGAAGGTTGTAATGTGAAACTTTGAGCTTTTCCGGATCAGAAGGTATGGTGTGGGGGCTCTGAGGCCGGTAGGCGTACGGATCTAGGAGAAGTACCGCTCGAAGAAATCATTCCTTTGATGGATGATCCAGGGGCTATCATTATGCAGATCCACTGAGGGCATAGTATGCAGAGTCATACAAAGGTTTCCCCGGGTCGATAACTTCCCACATCCGATGGCCATGAATGATTATAAAAATCCACGATTTCTCATAGTGCAGAGTTCGGCACATGGGGATAATGGTGTCCGGGTATACAAGAAACATCTTCACCACAATTTCCCATTGAGTCAAAGTAGCCTAGTCCTGGCTTGATGTTTGTTGATGCAGGTCGCTATGTGAACCACTAGCGGACACATAGGCTAGCCAGATAGGGAAACCCTGGAAACACCCGAAAGTGAAAAGGGGAATGAACTTGTAAACCACTTCTCCATAAACTTCTGGATCAAGAGATATGTTGTGGGGGATCTGAGACCAGTAAGCATACTGAGCTAAGAAGATTGTCGCCTGTGGAAATCATGCCTTTGATGGATGAGCCAGGGGCTATCATTATATAGAGCTGTTGAGGGCATGGAATGCATAGTCATGCAAAGGTGTCCATGGGTGGATGACTTTCCACTTCCGATGGCCATGAGTGGTTATGAAGATCCATAATTATCCGGGTCGTGGAGTCTGATATATGGAAAGGATGTATCCAAATGGGCAAGGAGTATCTCCACCTCGTATCACCATGTGTCCTGGGGGGGTCACAATGAAGTTTGTGCAGTTTAATGTCATGCGGTGAGGACAAACTCCGTGTAGTTTAACGTCATGCGGTAAGGATGAAGGTGACCCAACGTGAAAGAAAAAGGGGGTCTACGAAGTTTAATGTCGTTCGGTGGGGAAAAATTCTGTGTAGTTTAACGTCATGCGGTAAGGATGAATATATACACCCCGTGCAGGTCTGGTCCGTACACGGGGGAAGGGGGAATTTTTAACATCATTGTCTGTGCAGTTTAACGTCGTGCGGTAAGGATGAAGATATGCACCCCGTGTCAGTCTGGTTTGCACATGGGGGGAAAGGGAATCTCATTTTTTTTTGAAGTGGCTGGGCCAGGATAGGGAATCCTGGCATCGCTACGTATCCTGCGAGGGCCGGAATAAATCCATACATAGTTCTCTATAAAGATGATACACCCCGTATCGGTCTGGTCCGTACACGGGGGAAAGGGGAAATTTTATTTCTGAAGTGGCTGGGCCAGGATGTGGAATTCTGGCGTCACTACATATCCCGAAAGGGCAGGAATCAAGCCATACGTAGTTCTCTGTAAAGACGATACACCCCGTGTAGGTCTGGTCCATACATGGGGGAAAGGGCATTTTTTTGAAGTGGCTGGGCCAGGATTGGGGATCTTGGTGTCGCTACGCATCCTGTGAGGGAAGGAATCAAGCCATACATAGTTCTATGAAATCCGTGCAATTTAACGTCATGCGGTGAGGACGTGGTCCGTACAGTTTAATGTATTATGTTTAGGATGAAGGGGAATTATTAGATTCTGTGCAGTTTATCGTCATGTCGTGAGGACAAGGTGCTTGGCAGTTTAACGTCATACAGCTCGGACGAAGGGGAATTATTAGATTCTGTGTTGTTTATCGTCATGCGGTGAGGATGAGGTGCATGGAAGTTACAGCTCAGACGAGGGGGAATTATTAGATTCCGTGCATTTTATCATCATGTGGTGAGGACGAGGTGCTTGGAAGTTTAACATCATACAGCTCAGACAAAGGGGAATTATTAGATTCCGTGCATTTTATCGTCATGCAGTGAGGACGAGGTGATTGGCAGTTTAATGTCATACAGCTCAGACGAGGGGGAATTATTAGATTCCATGCAGTTTATCGTCATGAGGTGAGGACGAGGAGCTCGGTAGTTTAACATCATATAGCTCGGACGAAGGGGAATTATTAGATTTCGTGCAGTTTATCATCATGCGGTGAGGACGAGGTTCTTGGAAGATTAACGTCATACAGCTCGGACGAGGGGGAATTATTAGATTCTGTGTTGTTTATCATCATGCAGTGAGGACGAGGTGCTTGGAAGTTTAAATTCATACAGCTCGGACGATGATTTTTCTATCTCCATGCGAAATACTTCTTCAAGAATCTCTCATTTGTAGGAGATGTGGTGGATTGCCCGTCCATGGAGATCAGGGCATACGCTTCGTTGGAGTAGACCTTGTGTACAACATATGGTCCCTCCCACATGGGATCCAACATTGGAGGCTTTTTTCCAGGTATCATTGGGGCCCAGAGGACCAGCACTAACTCTCCTTCCAAGAAAGACCGGTGGTGGACCTTTTTGTTGAAGGCTCGTGCGATCTGGTTCTAGTGCACTTCCATGTGGTGCAGAGTGTGCAACTATTTCTCGTATAGATATTCCAATTCACCTAGCCACTTTTATGACTGTTCATCATCAGATAATCTATCACATATGGAAACACGCAGTGAGTGAAGTTGGTGTTCAATGGGAAGGACCGCCTCTGTGTCGTACACCAATGAGTACGGGGTATACTGAGTAGTAGTACGGATTGTAGTTTGATAAGCCCACAATGCATGGAGGAGTTTATCCGTCCATGACTTCTTGTATTTTTTCACCATTTTCTGTAGGATGTTGGACAAGGTCTTGCTGAAAGCTTCTATCTTTCCGTTGGCCGCTGCATGGTAGCGGGATGAGTGGTTAGCCTTGATACCATACTCGTGGTATAGCTTCTCCAACTCAGCAGAGAAAAAATTGGTGCCATTGTCCATCAGTATAGTATGAGGGACACCAAATCTGGTGATGATATTGGTCTTCATGAAGCTAACAATATTTTTTTCCCCGACTTCATTGAGGGGTATGGCTTCTGCCCATTTGGAAAAGAAGTCGGTCGCTGTGAGGATATACTTCAACTGTTTGGTCGTGGCGGGAGGATACGGTCCCACGACGTCCATCCCCCAGATGGAAAACAGCCATGAGTACTTATCTTGATGAAGCAAATTCGGGGGATGGTGTATAAAGTTGGCATGGATCTGGAATGAGTGGCATTTTTCAGTAAAATGCACGCAGTCTCGTCCCATTGTGGGCCAGTAGTACCCAATCCTTCGAACATGATGGGAAAGCTTGGTTCCTGGTTGATGTGCTCCACACGCTCTTGCATGTACTTCAGTCCCGACAGAGGCGGTTTCTTCTTCGTCAATTAATCTGAGGAGAACTTCATCGAGGCCTCATTTGTAGAGGACCTCTTGCTAACCCACGCCACCATATAGGACAAAATTGATTTCCCTTCTCCGTATTTGCTCTTGTTCAGCCCTGTCAGATGGAAGCTCTCCCCATTGAAGGTAGTTCATGATGGGGGTCATCCATCCGATAGCAGGAGCATATGGCTCAGGGACAGGACTGGCTTGTGGATCTATTCCATCTTAGCTTGAACAAATGGCAATATCATTCGATGGTGAGAAATACTGATGACGGTTTCATCCCGATCTGGGTTGACTAGGGTCGTGGTCACGTTGGCTAATGCATCAGCCTGAGTGTTCTGGGACCGGGGAATATAGTTCAATGCTGGTTCTGTGGAGAACTCGGCCATTAACCCTCAGAAATGGTCAAACAAGGGGATCAATTCCTCTTTTTTAATAGCATAGTCACCATTTACTTTCTTGATGACCAACTCCGAGTCACCTTTTACCTTAAGGTGTTGTACTTGTGCCTGGAGTGCGAGTTCTAGGCCCGCAATGAGGGCTTTATATTCCGCTTCATTGTTCGTACATCCCTCTAACAGGAGGAAGGAATATGGAAAAACTACCTTTTTAGGGGACACGATTATTATCCCCAGACCCACTTTGTTGAATCTGGGATCCTCCATCCTCTTCCCGGTGGGGCTTCGGGACGCGTCGTCCAAGTACATTTCCCATGCTGGGACCTCCTCTTGAACCGAGAAGATATCTTCATCAGGTAGTTCATCGTCCAGTGCAGTGGTCCCTGTTGAATGGTGCTCTGCCAGAAAGTATGCTAATGCCTGGCCCTTGATGGATTTTTGAAGCACTAACCAGATGTCGAATTGTTGTAGGATGATCGCCCATCATGATAGGCATCCAGTTAGCATCGGGCGACTGAGGATATACTTGAGCGGGTCACTCCACGATATCAAATGGACCTCATGATGCTGCAGATAATGTCGCAGCTTTTGAACCACATAGACTAAGGCCAGGCATCTCTTCTCGATATTTGAGTATCGAGTCTCAGCATCAATCATGGTTCAACTGAGGTAATAGAGACTATTTTCACTGTCGGCATCATTCTTTTGTGCGAGGAAGGCTCCCAGTGATTTCTCTAGGGCCATAACATATAGAATGAGAGGTCTTCCTTTGACCGAGGGCATGAGCACCAGTGGGCTTAAGAGGTACTTCTTCAAGTTGTCGAACTCCTCTTGGCAGTCGTCCGTCCATTGGTACGTGACCCCCTTTTTCATCAACCTGTTGAAGGGAAAACATTTTCCTGCCAGGTTGTCTATAAACCGCCTAATATAGGCCAGGTTTCCATGGAATCCCCTCAGCTCAGTGAGATTTCGAGGGGATGGCAGGCTCAGGATAGACTTCGTCTTCTCAGGGTCAACTTCTATGTCGCAATGGCGTATGACGAAGCCAAGGAACTTCCCTGAGGTAACCCCAAAGGCGCATTTCAAGGGGTTCATCATCAAGCTATGCTATCGGAGCTTGTCGAAAAAAATATCAAGGTCCGAAAGGTGATCCGAGCGCTGTCTGGACTTGACCACTAGGTCATCCACGTAACATTTAACGAATTTCCCCATGAATGGCATAAAGATCCGATGCATGGCACACTGATACGTGGCACCAGCATTCTTGATACCAAAGGGCATGAACCTGTAACAGAATACCCCTTGAGGGGCCCTGAAGGTAGTGGCTTCCTCGTCTTCTCGGGCCATCCTGATTTGATTATACTTGGAATAGTCGTCCATGAAGGATAGAGCTCCATACCTGGTCGTCACATCAATTAACAACTCAGTGATTGGAACTGGGAATCCATCCTTCGGACAATGCCGATTTAGGTCTCTAAAGTCAATGCAGATGTGGATTTTACCATTCTTTTTCTTGACAGGGATGATGTTGGCCAACCAAATTGGGTACTGGACCTCTCTGATGAATCCTGATTTAATGAGATTATCGACTTCAGCCTCTATCATGGCAGCATGTGAGGGGTGTGTCCTTCTGGCGGCCTGTTTGTAGCCCCAGTGGTCTTCTGGAAGACCCAGGTGATGTGTCGCTACCTCGGGATTGAGTCCTGGAATTTCCATGTAATTCCATGCAAAGACATCCTGATGTTTCCTTAGGAAGGAGGTATATACCTCGTGTTCCTCGAGAGACATGGTCGTGCTAATGAGAGTTGGACTCGGGTCTTCTTAGGTACCCAGATTTATTTCCCTGAGCTCATCCACAGTGGTGGAGATACCCTCCTCAAATGTGGGAGGTGTATCTCTGATATCTTCCCCCCCTTCTTCTCCCAAGTCCTCATCTTCTTGATCTGAAGAGGAGAGAGTTTTTAGTCTAAGCCTTCAAGGTTCCGCAAGAGAGGCATCGCCGACATCCTTGCTTGAGTATTTGTCCCCAAATCGAGGGTTGGTAGACGTTCCCGTGTTGTCGTGCTCGGCCATCATGGTTAAGTCATGAGGAAATATGCATGCATGTTTGGACTTAAACTCCTACTCTCAACACGGTTGATGGGCAGGACATAATCTCTACCAAGCTGTCTGAGGGGGTCATCGGGGACCATTTCCAAGCCATTTGGAGCGGGGATCCAGTCGACATCGTCGACCAAAGGCTTCCTATTCTTTTCCTCATATAACCTGGCATCGATGTAATGTGACTCAGAGAGATCTAAAATGGCCTTGTCGGTGTGCAATGTCTCTCTTTGTCCATTGAGGCAGTACTTGATACACTGGTGGTAGGATGAAGGAACGACCATGTGCTTATGGAGCCATGGCCTTCCCAGCTGGGCATTGAATGTTGTGCTCTACCGGACCACCAGGAATTCTGTGTAGGCTACCAAGTCACCAAAATGGGTCTTTAGCTTAATCTGTCCCATTGGTTTCTGCTCATTCATTTCGTAACCCAACAGAGTTGTGGCTGAGGGAATTAGATCGTCCTCACTGTAGCCCAACTTACAGAGTGTTCGTAGGGGAAGGAGGTTAACTCCAGATCCATTGTCTATAAATAATTTTCGGATATCAACACTATTTAGTGTTCTGGACACATATAGAGGTCTGATGTGTCCCTACATGATGGCATCTTCGTCCTGATCAGTGAAGGAAATCACCGCATTGCATTCAGCCGGGCCAGTCTCCGTCCAGAAAATCTCGGCGGCGGCTACCTCGGCTTGGAATTCCTTGGGGCTGATAGAAGCTTCAATAAGCACCTCCTTATGCTCGGCTAACAAACTCAGGGAATCCATGATTGAAAAATTGGCTGGTACTGATGCCAGCTGCTTAAGGACGTCGTATTTTTGCTCTAGCGGTCGACGCTTCTCTGTTGGCGGGAGAGTCTTTACGGGTTCTTTGGGAGCTGGAGCATTTAACAAGGAGGGACCGGCTGTGGGGACGGATGTCGATGGTGTTCCCACGTTTTGAATACTTGGCCTGGTCGGTCCGTTTGTGCACCCTAGGTGACCAGACACTTGCTCCTCCTCTTGTGGGTATCGCAGAACAATAGGGCCAGAGTGGCTTCTTGTGGGGGTGGAGGGGTATTCCATCTCCTGCTGAGTCCGCTGAAGGGATCTCCCATGGGTTTATGTGTTATTGACAGTTTGGTCCGGGGTCCAACCATAGGGTTGGTTTCAGCCGCAGCTGTGCCTCCCCTGGTATCCCCTGCTTCTATGATTCCTCCTCCCAGCTCCTCGTGCAGTAAACTCGGGTTCGTAATCATAACCTTCGTCAGGGAATGATTCCATGAGATGGATGACGTTGATAGAACCAAATATTGGCTCTTCATCCTCTGACAGGTGAACCTAGTCGGTGGTCTCTGATGGTGCCGTTTGGTGGGTTGGTTCTTGTTGTGCCAGATATGAGGGCATGAAATCCGCCAGGGTCAGGACTAGCTTTGGCCCCATTGCATACTGCTCCTCTTGTGATTGTTTCCTCCTTCGGCTCCATCCGGATGACCGGCTTGTGGAGGGTTGTGAGGCCGATATGGTCGGCTTTGCGGCTCCAGGGGCTGCTGGTGGCAACACCAGCTGTTGTAGTTGAGCTCGGAGTATGCCCTGCACTCGGTTGATAGTCTTCTGAGTTATCCAGTTGTCAAATTTCTTCCCCTTCTTTCTGGTGACTTTCTGCCATGCCCCCTCTTTGTCGGAGTCGGTGGTAGAGATACATTCCACATGTGCTGGGGGTGGTCCCAACTCAACTTTTCCGGAATCTACCATCCTCTGAAAGAGTTATTTGAAGACAAAGCACTCTTGGATATTGTTCCCCAAAATCCGATGATGGGGGCAGTAATCTGGCCTGTCATCATGGCCGACTTCTTCAGGTTTCCTCAGCTCCGGGAGGCGGAGAAAGTTATTGTTCATGGCAGTGATGAAGTAGTCGCAGACTTGATCATCTCAGAACGAATATAATTTTTGTCTTTGTTCCTCAAATTGGTTCCGCTTCGATCCTCTCTGATCGTCCTGTTTAGGCGGGGGCGGCCACTGATATGCATGGGGCCCTTGATGATTTGGTGGAGGCCTGAGCGGCGGAGCGGGCACAAGGGCCGGCTTGAGTGTGATAGCAGATGCTTCAGCTCTAGGAGCTCTCTTAGTAGGAGCATGCGAGGCTATTCAGGACTTTAAATTAGTCCTCTGTAGGGAGTCCTCAATTCTCTGGGCAATGGCCGAGAGATGGCGGAAGCCAGTGGTGCACTCCACCGGTATGAGCGGTGTTCGCAGTTCATCTCTAAGATTATCGATGTATATGGATATAATCTCATCTTGAGGCATTGTCCTGTTCAGTGAATTGGTCCGACCTTTCCATCTGGCGATGAAATCTGAGACTCGCTCATTCTTCCTCTGCTTGCAGTTCATGAGATTGCTAAACGTTGTTTTAGGCAGCGTTGAGCTGAAGTGGAACAGGAACTGCTGCTGGAGGATCTCTCTGCTCTTTATTGACTGGGCCGACAGACTCATATACCATATGAAAGAGGATCCTTGCACGGTCCTTATGAAGAATCTGATTTTCACCTCTTCTTGTTTTTCTGGAGTTCCCATCATGGGGTCGCAATAGGATGTGTAGTGCATCAAATGCTGCTCCGGATCGCCTGATCCATTGAAGATGGGGAATACAGGGCTCCCAAAATTGGGTGGAGGTGGTGTGTTGGTCACCCAATCTGGGTAGGGTTTTTACTCCGACTATATCGGAGCGCGTCGAACTTACATCGCTTCTAATCGAGCTTTTAGTGCCTTGATGGTGTTGGTGAGTCCCTGGTTTACATCCTGTTGGGCCCGGTCCTGGGCAGGCGTAGCCCGAGGCATTTCTGGAGGATCCGGATTTTCGGGTATCAAGGGTGCATATTTTTTTCGGGGTACCCTCAGAGGGTTCAGGCGTACTTGCTCTATTTTCCTCCTAAGTGGCTGGAAATCCTGGTATTCGTCTGGATCCACATCTAGGTAGCAGAACGGGCCAGGCGCCTCATTGTGCAGGAGCCCTGATCATGCTTCGTTTTCTGGGGAAAGCATTAGCCTTTGAGGTGCACTTTCCCGGAGTGCATGACGTGGCTCTTCTCAGGATGCACTTTCAATAAGGTGGTTCCTCTGGAGCAGCTCGGCTTTAAGTCGCCTCAATTCTTTCATCTCTTCTTCCTATCGAGCGATCCTATCTTCGAGCGTGAGTGGCTCGTTTTTATCGAGAGAGGGGAATGGGTTAAGGATAACCGTACCTTTTTTCAGTACTTGTTGGAAGCTTGTAGGGTAGGTGGATGGTGGTTAGCTAAAGGGACGGTGATATTTAAAGCGGCCCTCTGGTTCCGAGTGTGCACACCTGGGGGTCCATTGTGAGTCACAGCCTGACCGGAACCGTCGTCTCCCGATCTGTCTGGATTTGCATTTTCTCCGGTGTCACCCACGGGGTTAGCCTCTATGGCGTTGATGAATGCATGTTGCGGGGTGGAGGGGACGTCATCTTCCAAATAGTAAGAGGATCTCCCGTGTCTTCTATTGGCCTTCCCTTTCATGACATGGGATTGCCTTCGGACCTCTTGATGAAGGGTCTCCCATGTCTTCTGTTGGTCTTCCCTCTCATGGGGGAGGTTGTTGTTGAGGGGGTAATAATGCCCTTAGCCCTCAGGGTTGGGGCTGGCTCCGTTCCTTGGACGTTGAGTATCTTCTTGGTTTTATTGATCTTATGGGGGAATTTTTTGTTAAAAATTCCCCCAAACCTGCAGGCTAGGGTTGACCCTGGATTGTGGTGGTGGCTGCAGCTATCATGACCTACCTGATCTCGCGTGCCCCCATCCGAGGGTGAACCGAATCTGGTGCTGAATTCACCTATGGATCAGTACCTTATAGGGAGGCAGGCAGAGATCATTGATTGGACTCTCTTAGGCGAGAGACATGTTGTTTTCTCTCGGTGGCATGATTCCGGAGTTTTTGAATGGCTCGTTCCCGCCAGGCCTGACGCTTTTGGGACTTATTCAATGCCTGATGTGGTTGGGTGTGTTGCCTCTCCTGAACAGGGGGTCCACCCAATTCTTGTCTCGATGTAACGAAGTTGCAAGACACCATACCGAACGGGTTATTCTGGGCAGGGAGCGGAGTGAAATGCAGAGCTCTATGTTCCCCCCAGCCCCTGATATGGACTCCCGCTGGAGCTTCACCGATGAGGCGGCGCAGCTGATGTAGTGCGTGGAGACAGGCTATCTCCATGTTTTCTTTGCGCCTCTCGGGGCGTTTTTGTCGCGTCGAGGAAAGGGCCTCAATGTCGATGTGACGAAAGAGGTCCCCTATCATCTTGACATGGTCTACATACCCGTCATAGGGCAGGAAGATTGTCTTCAGCCGGCGGAGGGTCGTCCATATATTATGGTGGATGTTGTGCATGAATTTTTCTGAAAACTCCCTGGGTACGTCGTACTGAGAGGTGGACGTGGGCCAAAACATGACTGGTATATCATTCCTGGCCAGTCGTTTCCTCAGGTGCAGCATATCGGATTACTCCCCCGCCTGCGATTCTTCTACCTGGTCAGTCCAGCAGAGGTGCTCACTGCTAGTGTGATCAGTGGCAGTGGGACCGGTAGGTGCTAAATCATTATGTAAGTGATTCCGAGGTGGTTCATAAGATGAACGCGGCCCCGGACCATCTCCTGGTCAAAGAAGCGCATCGTTAGCGACAAGATGGGAATATGACATGCACGATTCCGTCCTTCTGAGTTCCTCAGCATATGAGGGATTTTCTGCGGTAGATTCGGCAGGAGGAGGACCGTCCTGTCGATATAATGTGTCGTCGAGGGGAGGACCTTCACAATGACGGTCATAATGGCGAGGACTACTGTAACGACCCAATATTTTTGAGTAGTATGTTAACTTACTCTTAATGATTTAATAAGATGTTAATGGTTAATGCAAAAAGAGGATTTGATGGCTTCATTCAGTAGACTCGACCCTTATGAAGCCCACTTATCAGAGCTTGGGAAGGAGGTAGCATCTGTGGGCTTCGCTTTGGACCAAGACCAAGCCGAACTCTAGCGTGTCAAGCTTGAACGGAAACACCTATGGGGGAAGTTCAAGTTAGTAGAGATTACTACTATGGCAATGTTATCTGAGCCTCCCTCAGATTCTCTCACCATAGCACACCTTACACTTAGGTCTTATGCCGATGTTATAAGTGGATATGTGACGAGACCATAGCTTCCTTTTGTAATCCTTTCGGGTGAATAAATTGAGATCTCTTCCTTTAGTGATGTTTGGGGAATTTCTTTTGTCCGGATAATTTTAGGATATATTTTATTGATGAATTTTTGAAAAAGGGATATTTTAAAACATTTATGTAAACCCTAAATAAGTAATGATGTGTAATGATTTTCAAAAAATGGTCTTCTACAAAAGTGTTCAGTAAGGAATTTGGAGTCTAATAAGATCAACTTAATTTTTGATGAATAGTAAATTATGAATAGTGATTTTATGCTTAGGATTAGTAATGTGTCCAAATGGATTAGTAATTTCACTCAAAGAAAGTTTTAATATAATTTTGACACCTAGATTAAGTAATGTGATTCAATAAAATGGGTAAATAACAGTTTCATAAATTATTAGTCAAGTATTAGTTTTTCCGGATGAATAGTGTTTTTTAATTAAAAAATTAATTAAAAATAATTAGAAAATTATTTTTATAAGAAGGACTTTATTTTTGAACTCAGATCATCGATATTATGTTAAGGTAATTTTTGGTGTTTTTTCTGAAAAAAATGAATTTTCGGTGAATAGTGTTTTTAATTAAAAATTTAATTAAAAACATTTAGAAAATTATTTTTTATAAAATGGCTTTCATTTTTGAAATCAAAGCATTGATATTTTGTTAAGGTGAAATTTTGGTATTTTTTCTGAGAAAGTTGAATTTTCAGTGAATAGTAAAAATACAGTTTTAGGGTTTTGGTATGTTTAATGACATCATAGCTGTGTCATGATGATGTCATGAGATATTTTAAGGGTTGGCCGGCCAAGGGTGAAGAATTATTGTTTTGGGGGCCCATGTGGCCTAACTTTATGGAAAATATCATGAGAGAGCACATGGGTTTGAGAAAAGCATTGTGAGGTGTCCCTCGGCCATTAATGCCTTGTCACCTCACTTTAGCTATAAATACCCACCCTTTCCTCCTTTAGTTTTCACTCCCAACTCTCCCCCAACGAATTTATGGTCTCCTTACCTCCCATGGAGTCCTCCCAAGGTTCCCCCAAGCCCTCAAGGTCCAAACCTTTGAGTTTCAAGAGTCACATTTTAAGGTAAGGGATCTGACCCCTCTCTTTCTTTTCAAGTGATCTCTTTTATGTCATTCCTTTTATGCTCCATGTTCTTATGTGAGAGGATGTTCTTTTATATTCCTCTTACTGCCCTTTTCATTTTTTTATGATTATATATCCCCTCTTACTCTCATCATTTCGTTTTATGAAAGTTTAAGTGACGTCGTTAGGCTGCTGAATTTTTAAGGAATTCTTCCACCCTTCTCTTTTTTTTAGTTCTATTTTCATGTCAAGTCTTTCAAGTTACTTTTTATTATGTTGGGGTATGATCTCTATATCTATCATACTGATCTCTTATTATCATATGATGAGAGACCCTAATTTGATCTTGTCTAATCTTTTTAGTAAAGTTTAAGTGACGTCGTTAGGCTGCCGAATTTTCATAAACGAAATCTTATTTTTGTCTCACTTCCATGTGTTTCATTTCATATGGTATATCTTTCAAATTTAATTACCATGTTCTTAAATCCCTTATTTTATGTCCCACTACTGTTTTATGGATCATTTATGAGTGGGTGACCCATGTCCCATCTCTTTTCAATGTTTTCTAAAACCTTGTAACATAGTCGTTATGCTGCAGAATTTTCGTCTCAAAATGTCTCGATCTTTTCTCAAAATTATTTTATTATATATAAAGTGAATACTCAAAGCTCTTATTTATACAGGTGTATTCACATATATATCAAAATGTTCTATTTTAAATTCTGGGATTTTCAAACATGAAACCCTCTTTCCCTTTCCGTGGGTTTAAAGTGACATAAAGATCATGTCTTTAAAGCAGTTTTTAAATAATTATGATTATGAAATGAATCCCATTTATTTTATGCTATATGGGTTATTTATGAAATGTTTGATGATGATATATGTGGATCACATGATAATAAAGGCAAATTTAAGGGTGCGCCCTGATAGCGCCCCATTTCATTGGATAATGATGTAACCACAAGAGATTACAGTTTAAGGGTGCGCCCAGATAGCGCTCTAATGCATTGGGTAAAGACTTAATCTCTAGAGATGATTTTTTAGACTGATACCTTGGTGAATAACCTTGGTAATTTTAATGACACCATGGGGATGGACCTTGGTGAAACAAAATGATTGTCAATATTGAATGTTGCAGCCACATCTTCAAGTTATAAAAAATGTTATTTTTATTATGATGTATCTCATGATTTCTTTCTCATGCCTTAAAGTTCTTTTAATGTCCTTATTGAAGTATCTCAAGTTCAAATGTAAAATGTTTCTCTTGTTTCCCTTACTGGGCCTTCTGCTCACCCTTTCTTTTGATGTATGTCCCCAGGTTATGAGATGCAGTAATGAACCTAGGATGAACTTAAAGAGAAGCCTTTCAAGTGTTTAAGAAGAATGTTTTATGTTCCTTTCATGTATTATGTTCCTTGTTTCCAAGACACTAAACCTTAAATATCCTCAGTTCCGTGTAATGAAATGAAAGTTTATGTTATAAAAAGACGGGATTCTATAGTTGGTATCAAAGGATGGTTTAGTTATTTGTGGAAATTAGGATATAAAAACTTTAGGAAGAACCCTATAGAAAAGTTTAAATATAGGAAAACTTCCTGGTATTTTGGTAAGTATTGAGTAAGTGGTTTATCAAAAAAATACATCCTTGTATGGATACGAGCAGGTAGAGGCGGCTCTGGCACAGATGTACATAGGGGTAAAACCCAAAAACACCTCTTTGAGCTAGACTCGAACGGGAACTGGTCCACGATAACGGGCCTTGATGCACTCTTGGTTACGACACTCCCGGGGGATATGTTTGGTTAATCACAAGATTTTTATGAATCATTATGAAGGAATTATAGAGAAGTGTAATTGTATAAGCATGAAGTCTTAGTTAAAAGATTCATAAATGAAATAAGTTTCTCACTAAGGTTTTATTCTTTTAGAAAATGGCGGGCAATAGGAGAAACCGTGCCGATGGTGACCGCAATGCACCATGTGCTGATTGCCCTCCAATGGAAGCCAGAATGGAAACATTCATGCGAATGATGAAGCAACTGACTCAAGTTATGAGTAATAACTTGAATCAAGCTGAGAGGCTAATCTCACCACGAAGGGAGCAACTTTCTGTTGAGTCCTTTATGCGTCAACGACCGCCAACATTCAGTGGATCTACTGACCCATTGGTTGCGGAACAATGGATAAGCTCCATTGAAAAGATCTTTTCTATACTTCATTGTTCGGAACAAGAAAAAGCCACCCTTGTTGTTTACCACCTAGTGGGAGAAGTTGATCAGTGGTGGTCACTGATCACAAACACGAAGCCACGAGGAGAGATGGAATCTATGGAGTGGTAAGAATTCTGGGGAATATTCTTTAACAAGTATTTCCCTCGTTCCATGAGAACGAGAATGGAGAAAGATTTTCTCGAGCTGAAGCAGAAGGAGAACGAATCTGTCGGAAGCTATGATATGAACTTCACAAGGCTTTCCCATTATACCTCAAGCTCTGTCATAGACCCTAATGAGAAGGTCGATAGATTCTTTGGTGGACTACGACCTCATCTACGGAAGAATCTAGCCAACAGGGACTATGATAGCTATGAAGAAATAGTTCGAAGTGATATGAAAGTTGACCTAGAGTTTGGTGAGACACAGTGGTCTCATAAATCCAATGAAAAGAAGAGATCATTGGAGCCCAGTTTAGGGAAGACTTTTGATCAGGGAAGATGTGGAAAGAAAATGGAACTTACCACATGAAATAAATGTGGGAAGAAGCATCCGGGGAACTGCTTGAATGGAAGTGGAAAGTGCTACAAATGTGGAAGAGGAGGCCATATTGCTCGGAATTGTGATAGTGAGGTGAAGCCTCAGCTTCCCAACACTAACGACAGAGGAAAGATGGTTCTGTCCCTACCCGAAGTCACATGCTTCAAGTGTGGACAGCTTGGGCACTTTTCTAATCAATGTCCAAATCTGAGGGCGGTGGAGGGGAATCACCATCAACCTCAGAAGAGGCCAAGGGAGCAACGTCGTGCTTTCGCTATCACAACAACTGAAGTTGAAGTTCCAAATGATGTGGTAGCAGGTACTCTTGTTGTCATCTCAAAACTAGAAAGTACTTTATTTTATTCTGTTTCTACGCATTC
Source organism: Viscum album (assembly GCA_963277665.1). Lineage (NCBI taxonomy): Eukaryota > Viridiplantae > Streptophyta > Magnoliopsida > Santalales > Viscaceae > Viscum > Viscum album. Next base: position 236,842,371 of record OY728155.1, on the reverse strand, counting down.
CTTTATTTCTTCCAAGTTTGCAAAGAATATAGAATCAATCCCCGAATTGCTTGAGGTAGAGTTGTCAGTCAAGACTCCAGGTGGGATTATCCATGCATTAATAGTGTTTAGAGACTCTAGTGTTTACTTTAGTGAGCACAATCTTATCGTAAATCTAGTAGTCATTCCCATGTTGGAATTCGACGTTATACTGGGGATGGACTGGCTCTCAAAGTATAATGCTAAGATCAAATGCAGAAGTAAAGAAATCTCAGTAGTCTTGAATAAACGACCTACAGTTATCTTCCAAGGAGAGATATCCCGAACTGATTCCTATCTAGAAGCACCTCCCATAACTTTCTTTATGGAGTTAATCGGTGACGATGAAGAAGGGAAAGGGAGCATACAAATTGCAAATGTTTTGATTGTTTAGGAATACATGGATGTATTTCCTGAGGAGTTACCTGGACCTCCCCCAGAAAGAGAGGTAGAGTTCTCCATTGAACTTGTACCTGGGTCTCAACCGATATCAAAGACTCCGTATAGAATGGAAAATGTGGAGCTAGAAGAGTTAAAGAAACAACTCCAAGACTTGTTGGAGAAGGGGTTTATCCGACCGAGTGTGTCTCCATGGGGGGCACTAGTTCTCTTTGTGAACAAGAAGGATGGATCAATGTAGATATGCATTGATTATAGAGAACTGAATGGGATCACAGTGAAGAAAAGATACCCTCTTCCAAGAATTGATGATTTATTTGAACAACTTCGTGGGGCTCAATTCTTCTCTAAGATTGACCTTTGATCTGGTTTTCATCAAATGAGTGTGAATAAGGAAGACATTCCAAAGACTGCCTTCTGATCAAGATATGGGCATTATGAGTTTATTATTATGCCCCTCGTCTTGACCAATGCTCCTCCTATTTTCATGGATTTGATGAATAGAGTCTTTAAGGACTACCTTGATAACTTTGTGGTAGTTTTTATTGATGATATTTTGATATATTCAAAAAATCATGAGGAGAATGAAGATCATCTAAGGGTTATATTGAAAACTCTGCGGAAGGAGAGGCTCTTTGGGAAGTTCAGCAAGTGTGAGTTTTGGTTACAACAAGTGGCTTTCTTGGGGCACATCGTAACCAATGAAGGAATCTCGGTTGACCCTGCAAAGACAATGGTTGTGGGGGAGTGGCCTCAACCCACAAGAGTAATTGAGATTCGTAGTTTCCTTGGTTTAGAGGGATATTATAGGAGGTTTGTGAAAAAAAATTCACGACTTTCTAATCCACTAACCAAGTTGACTCGAAAAGAGGTTAAGTTAATCTGGACAAAGGAATGTGAGGAAAGTTTCCAAGAGCTGAAGAAGAGATTGGTTACTGCACCTGTGTTAACACTACCCTCTATCGGAGAAGGATTCGTTATTTTTAGTGATGCATCTCTAAAAGGTCTTGGGTGCGTCCTCATGAAAAATGACAAGGTAATTGCTTATGCGTCTCGACAGTTGAAGATTCATGAGAAAAATTATCCTACGCATGATCTAGAGCTGGCGGTAGTTGTTTTTTCTCTAAAGATATGGAGGCACTATCTTTATGGGGAGAAATGTGATATATACACTGACCACCAAAGTCTAAAGTATATTTTCACACATAAAGAACTGAACATGAGACAAAGGAGATGGTTGGAGCTTATTAAAGACTATGATTATTCAATTCATTATCACCCTAGAAGAGCAAACAAATTCGCGGATGCGTTAAGAAGGAAAGATCCTGTTGTTCTGGAAACAATGAGGATCCTAGGAGATCCCTTGATTAAAGATCTAGTAAAACTGGACATGGGAATTATAAGGAAGGGGACATCATCAACCCTATCCCAAATGATTTCTCAACCTTCATTACTATAGAAGATCAAGAAGGCTCAAAAAGAAGATCCTTTGCTGCAGGAGAAGTTGGAGGCTGTAAAAGATGGGAAGTTCCCTGATTTCAATATTGATCAAGAAGGTGTATTGAAATTTCGTACAAGACTATGTGTTCCATCTATTTCGGAGATAAAGAAAGAACTGATGGATGAAGCTCATAGATCTACATTCTCTATACATCCGGGAGCACTAAGATGTATAGAGACCTTCGTGATCATTATTGGTGGGATAACATGAAGAGGGAGATTGCTGATTACACTACAAGGTTCCTGGTGTGTCAGCAAGTAAAGGCAGAATGACAACTTCCTAAGGGGGTATTACAACCGCCACCCATACTAGTATGGAAGTGGGATAATATAATTATGGACTTTGTAACTGGTCTCCCGAAAACATCCAAAGGAAACCATGCGATATGGGTTATTGTGGACCGTCTCACCAAGACAACCCATTTTATCTCTATTCGGGAAGATTTCTCTCTGGATCAGCTTGCCAAGATATACATGAAGGAAGTGGTAAGGTTGCATGGGGTACCACTATCCAATATGTCTGATCATGACCCAAGATTCACATCAAAATTTTGGAGAAGTCTTCAAAATGCTCTGAATACTGAATTGAATTTTAGTACGGCCTATCATCCTCAAACTGATGGCCAATCCGAAAGGACTAATCAGACACTCAAAGACATGCTGATATTATGCTCAATGGAATTTAAAGGTGGATGGGATCAACACCTCCCATTAGTTGAGTTATCCTATAACAACAGCTTCCATTCAAGTATTCAGATGGCACCCTATGAAGCTCTGTATGGAAGGCGATGTAGAAATTCCACTTGTTGGGATGAAACTGGTGAGAGAAAGCTTCTTGGGCCTAATCTCGTGCAAGAGATGACGGAACAGGTTCATGCCATCCAAAAACACACAAAGGCAGCTCAGAGTCGGCAGAAGAGCTATGCTGACAATCGTCGAAGGGACTTGGAGTTTGGTGTTGGTGACAAAGTCTTCCTTCGAATCTCTCTATGGAAGAGAGTCATGCGGTTTGGGAAGAAAGGGAAGCTCAGCCCTAGGTACATTGGCCCCTATGAAATCCTTGATCGCATAGGAGCAGTGGCCTATCATCTAGCACTTCCACCGAACCTAGATCAAGTTCACAATGTCTTCCATGTATCTCTCTTGAGGAAGTACATACCTGACCCTTCGCATGTACTGAACCCAGAGGTGGTACAAATGGAACATGACCTCTCTTATGAGGAGCAGCCAGTGGAGATCTTGGACCGTAGAGACAAGGTCCTATGAAACAAGACTACCCACCTTGTGAAAGTGTTGTGGAGGAATCATAAATATGAAGAAGCGACTTGGGAGCCTGAGTAAACAATGAAGCAAAAGTACCCTCACCTTTTCAACTAGGCCTCAAGTATAAATTTCGGGGAAGAAATTTCTTAAGGGGGGAAGAATGTAACGAACCAATATTTTTGAGTAGTATATTAACTTACTCTTAATGATTTAATAATATGTTAATGGTTAATGTAGAAAGAGGAGTCGATGGCTTCATCCAGTAGACTCGACCCTTATGAAGCCCACTTATTAGAGCTTGGGAAGGAGGTAGCATCTGTGGGCTTCGCTTTGGACCAAGCGCAAGCCGAACTCCAGTGTGTCAAGCTTGAACGGAAACGCCTATGAGAGAAGTTCAAGTTAGTAGAGATTACTACTAGGGAAATGTTATCTGAGCCTCCCTCAGATTCTCTCACCATAGCACACCTTACACTTAGGTCTTATGCCAATGTTATAAGGGGCTATGTGACGAGACCCTAGCTTCCTTGTGTAATCCTTTCGGGTGAATAAATTGAGATCTCTTCCTTTAGTGATGTTTGTCGAATTTCTTTTGTCCGGATAATTTTAGGATATATTTTATTGAGGAATTTTTGAAAAAGGGATATTTTAAAACATTTACGTAAACCCTAAATAATTAATGATGTGTAATGATTTTAAAAAAATGGTCTTCTAAAAACGTGTTCAGTAAGGAATTTGGAGTCAAATAAGATCAACTAAATTTTTGATGAATAGTAAATTATGAATAGTTATTTTACGCTTAGGATTAGTAATGTGACCAAATGGATTAGTAATTTTACTCAAAGCAAGTTTTAATATAATTTGGACACCTAGATTAAGTAATGTGATTCAATAAAATGGGTAAATAACGGTTTCATAAATTATTAGTCAAGTATTAGATTTTCCAGATGAATAGTGTTTTTTAATTAAAAATTTAATTAAAAATAATTAGAAAATTATTTTTATAAGAAGGACTTTATTTTTGAACTCAGAGCATCGATATTATGTTAAGGTAATTTTTGGGGTTTTTTCTGAAAAAAAATGAATTTTCGGTGAATAGTGTTTTTAATTAAAAATTTAATTAAAAACATTTAGAAAATTATTTTTATAAAATGGATTTCATTTTTGAAATAAAAGCATTGATATTTGGTTAAGGTAAAATTTTGGTATTTTTTCTGAGAAAGTGGAATTTTCAGTGAATAGTAAAAATACAGTTTTAGGGTTTTGGTATGTTTAATGACATCATAGCTGTGTCATGATGATGTCATGAGATATTTTAAGGGTTGGCCGGCCAAGGGTGAAGAATTATTGTTTTGGGGGCCCCATGTGACCTAACTTTATGAAAAATATCATGAGAGAGCACATGGGTTTGAGAAAAGCACTTGTGGGGTGTCTCTTGGCCATTAATGCCTTGTATCCTCACTTTCCCTATAAATACCCACCCTTTCCTCCTTTAGTTTTCACTCCCAACTCTCCCCCAACGAAGTTCTGGTCTCCTTACCTCCCAAGGAGTCCTCCCAAGGTTCCCCCAAGCCCTCAAGGTCCAAACCTTTGAGTTTCAAGGGTCACGTTTTAAGGTAAGGGATCTGACCCCTCTCTTTCTTTTCAAGTGATCTCTTTTATGTCATTCCTTTTATGCTCTATGTTCTTATGTAAGAGGATGTTCTTTTATATTCCTCTTACTGCCCTTTTCATGTTTTTATGATGAGATATCCCCTCTTACTCTCATCATTTCGTTTTATGAAAGTTTAAGTGACGCTGTTAGGCTGCCGAATTTTTAAGGGATTCTTTCACCCTTCTCTTTTTTTTAGTTCTATTTTCATGTAAAGTATTTCAAGTTCCTTTTTATTATTTTGGGGTATTATATATATATATCTATCATACTGATCTCTTATGATAATATGACGAGAGACCCTATTTTGATCTTGTCTAATCTTTTTATTAAAGTTTAAGTGACGTCGTTAGGCTGCCGAATTTTCATAAAAGAAATCTTATTTTTGTCTCACTTACATGTGTTTCATTTCATATGGTATATCTTTCAAATTTCATTAACATTTTCATAAATCCCTTATATTCTGTCCCCCTACTGTTTTATGGATCATTTATGAGTGGGTGATCCATGTCCCATCTCTTTTCAATGTTTTCTAAAACCTTGTAACATAGCCGTTATGCTGCAGAATTTTCGTCTCAAAATGTCTCGCTCTTTTCTCAAAATTATTTTATGTTATAAAGTGAATACTCAAAGCTCTTATTTCTACAGGGGTATTCACATATATATCAAAATGTTCTATTTTAAATTCTGGGATTTTCATACATGAAACCCTCTTTCCCTTTCTGTGGGTTTAAAGTGACATAAAGATCATGTCTTTAAAGCAGTTTTTAAAACATTATGATTATGAAATGAAACCCATTTATTTTATGCTATATGGGTTATTTATGAAATGTTTGATGATGATATATGTGGCTCACATGATAATAAAGGAAAATTTAAGGGTGCGCCCTGATAGCGCCCCATTACATTGGATAATGATGTAACCACAAGAGATTACAGTTTAAGGGTGCGCCCTGATAGCGCTATAATGCATTGGGTAAAGACTTAATCTCTAGAGATGATATTTTAGACTGATACCTTGGTGAATAACCTTGGTAATTTTAACGAAACCTTGGGGATGGACCTTGGTGAAACGAAATTATTGTCAATATTGAATGTTGCAGCCACATCTTCAAGTTATGAAAAATGTTATTTTTATTATGATGTATCTCGTGATTTCTTTCTCATGCCTTAAAGTTCTTTTCATGTCCTTATTGAAGTATCTCAAGTTCACATGTAAAATGTTTCTCTTGTTTCCCTTACTGGGCCTTCTTCTCATCCTTTCTTTTGATGTATGTCCCCAGGTTATGAGATGCAGTAATGAACCTAGGATGAACTTAAGGAGAATCCTTTCAAGTGTTTAAGAAGAATGTTTTATGTTCTTTTCATGTATTATGTTCCTTGTTTCCAAGACAATAAACCTTAAAGATCCTCAGTTCCGTGTAATGAAATGAAAGTTTATGTCATAAAAAGACGGGATGCTATAACTACCATTACTTCTTGATGCCTCACTGCATAGAGGACTTTTGTAGTGCACACCCTGGGGAAGACCTCCAAGGCATGTTGCAGCAAGGGGAGGACCTTCTGGCTGCGTAGCGTCATTACGGGGAGGACCTTCACAACAACATTCGTAATGGAGAGGACTACCATTACTTATTGATCCCTCACTGCATAGAGGACTTTTATAGTGCACACCCTGGGGAGGACCTCCAAGGCATGTTGCTACAAGGGGAGGACCTTCTGGATGCGTAGCGTCGTTACGGGGAGGACCTTCTGGATGCGTAGCGTTGTTACGGGGAGGACCTTTGCAATGGCGGACGTAATGGCGAGGACTACCATTACTGCTTGATGCCTCACTGCATAGAGGACTTTTCCAGTGCAAACCCTATGGAGGACCTCCAAGGCATGTTGCAGCAAGGGGAGGACCTTCTGGCTGAGTAGCGTCGTTATGGGGAGGACCTTCACAACAGCAGCCATAATGGCGAGGACTACCATTACTGCTTGATGCCTCACTGCATATAGGACTTTTTCAGTGCACACCCTGGGGAGGACCTCCAAGTCATGTTGCAACAAGGGGAGGACCTTCTGGTTGTGTAGCATCATTACGGGGAGGACCTTTGCAATAACTTCCATCGTGGTGAGGATGACCATCATGGCTTGACGTTCGACTTACATCATGGGGAGGACCATTAGGACATGCTGTGACAAGGGGAGGACCTTCTTGTTGCTTGGGGCCATTGCGGGGAGGACCTTCGCAATGGCAGCCGTGGTGGCGAGGACTACCATCACAGCTGCGGCAATGGAAAGGACTACCATTACTCCTTCCGTAGGGAGAATGTCTACGTGATACATCCTGGGGAGGGCCTCTAGAATATACCGCAACGAGGGGAGGGCCTTCTCATTGCTCGTCGTCTCTACGGGGAGGACCTCCGTTATCCGGGTGGTGAGGACTACCACTGTGACCTGATGCCTGGCTACGTGGAGTTTTGTTGTAGCATAACCCCAGGGGAGGACCTTTAGGGTAGTCCACGAAAAGGGGAGTACCTTCTTGTCGTAATGAGACATCACTACGGGGAGGGACTCTGTAGTTTCGACTATGATAGTGAGGACTACCATCATAATATGTTGTCCCACTACATGGAGATTGATTGCAGTGCATACCATGGGGAGGACCTTCAGGGTGGACCACAGAAAGTGGAGGACCTTCTTGTTGCTCGATCTTCTGGTCACGTGGAGGGTTTCTGGGACTCGCATCAAGAGAGAATCTCTCGTGACCGATCGTGATATGCCCGCGGGGAGGCCCCCACCAGTGCTTTGGGGAGGACCTTCAGAGTTGCTGGTAGAAACATTGCGGGGAGGACCTTCGCAACTGCTATTTCCACTCCCATAATATGGTAATGGGTGGGAATGGTTTTGCGCCTTTGTGACGTGCTTAGCGGCGTTGTGAACCCCAGCTTCTAGTTGAGCGGAGTCATGAACCCACGCTTTATTTTCTGGCTACCTTCGGCACGTTCGGGGTGCTCTTTTTCAGGCAACGGGGACCATCTGCTGTTGACAACAACCTTCACCTTTGGGTCCCTATCTAACTGGGTCCCGTGATGTTTTCGGGATATTCCGACGAACATCATGACTTTTAGCATGGATATATGTCTGATCTGGATCATCCACTGTGATGGATGGGTGTCCCCAAGTTGGAACGAGTGAAGCTGCTCGATCCGGTTTCCCTTGCGTCGTGGAATATAGTCAGTGACCCTCCTGGGCTGAAGCAGGGATGCAGATCTGCTCCGAGGCAGCTATCATGTCTCTTAGATGAGTTGCATCAATTGGGGAGATGTGATCATGGGATTGAGTCTTTGTTGTTACCACCGATGCAATTACATGATGGAAAGTCTGCAAGATATGATATGGGATCGATACCTGCTCCTCCATCATTTCCAGGATATGTAGAGAGACATCTTTGGCTGGAATGGGTATGAAGGCCCATTTCGGTATCGGGGTAGGAATATTCTGCTCTTGTTTTCTAGTGGTCAGTGGGTACTGACGATTCTCCTATGTCGGGGCAGGTGAACGAACCTAGCCCTGCACCGGGATACGCCGGTTTCTCTCTCCGTTTGCTGCCACATCGGGGTGGCTGACTTTACTTGCATCCGCCGGGAGCTCGCCTTGCATATATTGGTTTCCCACTGTATCGAGTCGGTGGCCTTTGTTGGCAGGGAGACGTGTCTGCCTATGATTTTCCGCCGTATCTGGGTGGCGGGCTTTGTTGATCGCCACCATATCAGGATGGCGGGCGTCTGAAGCAACTGCCAGGAGCTGGTCCTGCTAGTGCTGGGTCGCCACCATGTCGAGCTGGTGGGCTTCATGACCATGGGTAGGGAGAGGTGCTTACTGGGTAAGTGTCGTCCTGCGTGACTGACAGGCCTGATGGGGCTCGGCGGGGATGCGCGCCGGCTCGTATGATGCCGCCATGTCTGGATGGTGGGCTTGGGAGGAGCGAATAGGTGTAGGTGCCTATTCATGGTATGTCTCAGTGGCTGAGAAGCGGAGCTCCTCCTCAGGGACCAGGGTGATGACCGGTCCCTAATTTTACGTCTGCCGCCCTCGTCAGGCAGTCCGAGGGGCCGGAGCTCGGGGAGTGTGGGTCTGAATCCTTGGGGAGACATCCTCCTCGGCGCGAGGATTTCGGGTCGCGACATGACCACGATGAAGTCTGCAGGCGGGGGCCTGAGAGCGGAACCCCCGTTCGGTGGGGATGAAGTCCTCAACGTCGACCTCATCCACCTCCCTAAGATAAGGGAGGGATGCATTGTCCCATTCCGGGGATAGACTACCGAAACGTTTGGAGACAGCGACAGGGGCTGTCTCGGTCCGCCTTTGCGGTCGTTGCTGGGCAGGCGACCGGTGAATCCTGACGGATTAAAGGGAATGCATGGCCGCCTCCACTATTGGGAGAGTACCATTCGTGTGGTACTCTCGGATCAGCGCATCTGAAACCCAGCGTTGAAGACGCTGTGTGGGTGAAGGGGTCCTCTATTGTTGAGGAAGTCTCGTCCCTACATCATTGGAAGCATGCACTTGTGAGTTCCTTTGCGATGCCATTGGATCGAAGGGAGTTCTGAATGTAGTTCCTGCAAAACATTTTAGCAAAAAAAAGCATAAAATCCTATCAAAGAAGCATCTTATAACCCCATGTGTAATTAATGACCTTTCTTGGCCTTCCTTTGGAGCATAAGAGGGAACTGGGTGATATTAGGCTAAATATGTCATGTTTGGTTAAAGATTCACATCAGGCTCACCATTTTTGGTTTCGTTCTTGGTTTTCGGCCACAAAACGCCCAACGACTCTATATACAATGATTGATGGACCTGATTTCCAAAGGCAGGAATTCGCCAGATGGTCTGACCAGTGACTCTTAAGAACTCACATTGGTCGAGAGGATGGGAAGTCGGGCTCATCGCACCCTTTTTTGGGGGAAATTATTGCCTATTCCAGGAATCTCTTATATATTTAAGATGTATTCATATGTTCGTGAATCATTGGTTTATACCCAAACATAGTATCCACAGATTTATCCTTGGTGGGAAATGGTCAACTAGACGCAGGGGTTTAGAATCATTTATGCCCGAGGTTTACCATCCCTCATTTGATTAATGAATCCGAAGGGCAGGAACTCGCTTGAGGTGGCACTAGGAATGGTGTAGTGAACTGACGTGGAGATGGTCAAATCGAATGGCTGTTAGGCTTGAACCTCAAGGAGGCTTCCTATGTACCCTTCTTAGGAATCAGGGATCAAATTCCACATAGTTCGGATAGGTGTCGGGGAATTGACGTGAAGCGAGATCAGGTGGTCTGATGTGTGGTGGGATTGAACCTCATGGAGGCTTCCTACGTACCCTGTCTAGGAGGCAGGGATCAAAGCCCACATAGTTCGTATAAATAGTTTAACGTCATGTTGGATGAGGGTATACAGTTTGTCATCATGTTGGATGAGGGTGGAACTCGACGTGAATAAATGACTGAGTGGTGGGCTTGACCCTTGTGGAGCCTTCCTACGTACCATGCCTTGACATGGATCAAAGTTCCCATAGTTTTCTTTGGCTTGGGGCTTATGCTCTAGGGTAGCCCAGAATGATGGGTTGGGGTTTACACTCTGAGGAGGCCCGTAGGAGGATGTCATGGTCGATGCTTACTCTAATCCCACGTGAGTCGTGCTCGGTGTGAGAAACAAGAGGCAGTAGGGACCAGATGATCACGTCGCGAAAGGTAAGTCCGTGAGAAGCGGAGTGGGGCTTACGCTTGAGGGTGGCCCAGGGTGATGAATTGGGTCTTACACTCTGAGGAGGCCCAGAAGGTCGGGGATTACTCCAAGATGGATGCCTGGTGTGTCTTTCTCATGTTTGGCCATGAGGGTGTCTCAACCCACTGGTAGGTCGAGGCACATTATTGAGGTCCAATGCCTATGTGCAAGTGCACAAGCGGGATAACGTCAAGGGCGTTGGAATCAGTCCATGAATAGGGGGATGAAAATTGGGAATCACATGCCTGACATTCGGAACATAATGAGGGTGGCATGGTGATGGAGGATAACTATTGACCATGTTCGAAACACAGCATTCTTATCATGTTAGCCTAAAATGGGAATGAAAAAATGAGGGTCGACTACTGACCGTGTTCAAAAAACATGACCTATATCGAAGTGTTGTCCAATGTCTTTCGGGGCGTTGGACTTGGATGGTAGGTGAGCCGACACGGCATGGAACCAGGCCATTAGGGGGTCCCTTCAGACACGAAAGAGTATGAAGATCCGAATGAAGGATACGCAAAGTGTGGGGTGGAGTGATGGAATGTTTGAACAGATTACAACACTCTTGAAATTACGCCACCGTGATCATGGAATTAGGCATCTTATTCTTGGTTCACATGGCATATCTTATTCATGGAGAAATAGGCATCCAATTATTGAATGATAAGAAATGATACAGTTTATACTCAGGTAGAGAGGACTATTTCTGTATTGTTTAACATCATATGGATAGGACGAGGGCCATACGGTTTAACGTTGTGTGGTTAGGATGAAAACCATATAGTTTAACGTCATGTGGTCAGGACGACTAGGTAGGAGAGACCTAGAAATGGTTGGTGTGGAACGCAAGGGAAGGCCTTTCTGGATGAACCAAGCATGGGAGCTAGGTTATGGGATTTTTGGAGCCTCATGATGAGTAGATCGAATCATGGAATTTCTAGGACGAATGTTGGTGCGACACAAGGGTGCAATGGAGAATCATGACATGCTGGACCGAACAGTTCATGGTGCGACTGTCCATTTTTCATGGGGGTCAGTGACGGTAGAGAAGGGACTGACCCGACACTGATCTCGAGCGGGGGTGTGGGGGGCATCCATTGCGGTATGAACCAGCGAGTGCATGGGGTTTTCCGCATGGGGATGGTCGCGAAGGAGCTAGACGTGAGGGACTGGCTGCGGTGGAGCTGTCCATGATGGACTGGCTATAGAGGACTGGCCGCGAGGGAGCAGGTCGTGAAGGACTAGCCACATGTGGTTCGCGATTTAGTTCTCCGTGATGGGTGTCTGTGGAGGAGCTGTCTGAGGAGGAGATGGAAGTCCGCAAAGGATGCTGTCCGCAAAGGATGATTTCTGTGAAGGAGGCTATCCGCGAAGGATCTTGTCTGTGGATGAGTTGGTCATCCTCAAACGGTGTCTGCAAAGGGGCTGGTCCCAATCCAACTTCGCGCCCGCGGAGGTGTTCCGCCTCCATTTCACGAACGACACCGGTCCGTGGAAGAGGTGGTCGTCCGCAAAGGAGATGGCCATCCACGAAGGAGATAGCCACTAAGGGCTGGCCGCAGAGGAATTTTTCACATGTGGTTCACAGACTGGTTTCTCCTTTATGCGGAAGAGTTCATCCGCGGACGATATGCAGTCTGCGGATTGCTGCAGAGCGATTTCTCCAGCGTCTCCCCACAGGTTTTCACCTGTCCTTCCTTCGTTTCATTGTGTTCCCCTCGATCACTATTTATAGAGTCATGAGGAGGATAGGCACACAGCCTTTGCGGAATCCCATGAAGGAATTCCCACCCACGGATGACTCGGTCAACTGGTATATTTGATGAGTCATGGTGGGGTTGCTTCGCGGCGGCACACCAATCCGCCTCTATTCCGTGAACGATTAGATTTGAGGCGGCATGGGAAGGTTGTCGCGGTTCGTGGCGGTGGACCGGTTTGGCGCCTGATGGTCTTCCTGATTCATGCTCGTGGAGGCGCTGCGCCTTTTCTTTGCAGATGACACTGGTCCGTGGAATTTCGGGAGGGCGGTCTGCCGGACCAGCCATGTGCTATTGCTGGGAGTCAGTGCGTGGACCGGTTCAGTCCTTTTCCAATTCTTGGGGTAATTTGACTTCCTGTTTATGGAATTTTCAGGACCATATAGTGTTGAAATTTTCAGAAGCTAGACAAAAGTAGTTTTGGTTGGATCTACAATTAATAAACCCAAATTGGTTCCAATAGACTAATTTTTCAGTGATATAATTGATCATATTAGAAATTATTTTAGTGATGATTTTATATAGGGTGTTAATAAGGGAAATGGGCCTAAAGAGGTGGATCTCAGAAGCATTTTCAACCTCATGAATTAGAGGGAGAAACTGGGCATTCAGACCATGAGGAAGAACACCTTCTGAGAAGAAGGATTTGACAAGATTGAATACATAAAAATTAATAATATCATAGTAGTGTTGAATGAAAACATTATTAACCCCATCAGTTCCAAGATAACTCTCAGGATTTAAGATAATGATAGTATCTTTAATTTCATGATTAGGAGGAATGTTAAAAAGAAAGTTGTTGTCTTCATCACTAACCACTATCTGAATTATATCAGGTAAGAGGTATTTTTTATTATCAGGACTGTTAAGGACAGATTCAACATAATAAGCAATGTGGTAGAAAATATCATTTTCATTATCTAAAATTATGTCACCATATTTTAAAGAGCCAAGTGGTCTACATGCTTTCTGAGCTCTTTAGAGTGAATTATAGAACTTAGTGTTTCTGTCACCATCAGATAACCATTTTACTTTGAAATATTATTTCCTCACACTATCCATAAATGTGAGAAAAGAGTTCATTAATAATTTGTTAATCATTCATCAACCATCCTTTAATATTTCATTAATCCTTGGTTGTTACTTATTTACTCATTACATAATCATTCATTATCCATTAGTTAATCCTAATTTATCTACACATAAATACTTTGTTAAACACATTTTAATCATTAATTTAGTAATATATATTAAGTAGATATTTTTAATTCAATTATTTTTTAATTATTATGTAATCATTATTAAAGCAGTTATCTTATAGTTAATTAATAATTAATAATTACTCGATTTTTGTTTAATCATTACTTCATAATTGATTAATCCCATGTTGATCATTCCTTATTCATTGATGAATGATTCATTAATCAAATTTTATTCATTATTTTACCATTCATTAACCATTCACAAATGCTTTGTTAATAATTAAATATTTATTATTAAATAATTGGATAATACCAAATTAATTATGCCATAATCATTCATTAATAACTAATTAATCATTTCTTAATTAATAAATATTATATAGTTACTTTATATTTAATTATTAGTTAACTAATAGTTAATCATTACATAATTATTAGTTAATCATTCATTAATGATTATTTAATCTTTCATTAATTATTAGTCAATCATTCGTTATTCATTAGTTAATTATTATTTAATCCTTAGTTAGGAAGTATTTAATCATAAAAAAATTAGTCATTAATTATTAATTAATCACTCATTTATCATTACATAATTAATAGATATTAATTGGTCACTTAATAGTTTGCGAAGTTGTTATAGAAGACTTTTTTATTAATAATCAATGAACTATTTATATATTGTCAGAGACATGCCAATTACATATCCCATAGGCCCAAGTCCAAGTGGACCATGAATATAGCCTGGAGGCCATTGTGCATGAAATCCCTAATTATAAGCAAAAAAATCCATTTTTACCAAAAGGCCCCTCCGATGAATAATACTTCTACAGTACTCGTGATACTATAGTATCACCACTGCTACTATAGTTTCATTACGACTATAGTTCCGCAGCTGCTATAGTACTAATATAGTGACGTGCTACATTAACTCGTGAAATCACCACAATTTTCTGTTGATCCTTAGTTAAACATTACTTAATCCTAAATTAATTATGATTTAATCATTCATTAGTCACTTGTGAATCATTAATTATTTAATAGATATCAAATGGTTAAATTAAAATTATTTGTTTGTTAATTAATAGTTACTCCTTAAGTAATTATTACTTAATCGTTCTTTAATAATTGGTTTTTCATTTTCTATTCAGTAGTGAATTACAATTTAATAATTAGTAAAACAATAGTTAATCCTAAATTAATTATTTATGAGTATTTCATTAATATCTTATTAATCATTACTTAATTTATTATTAAGTACTTTATAGTAATTTATTTGTTAAATACTATTAATCATTAAGTAATTATTAGTTGATAATTATTTAATCATTAGTTAATAATTTTTTATTCAATAGTCAATTATTATATAATCATTAATTAAACATTATTTAATCCTTAATTATACCTTACTCATTTATTCAGTTATCGTTAATCATTACTTAATTATTATTAAAGTTCTTTATATTTGTTATTTTTTTATATTATTTATCATTATTTAATTTTTAAATAATCATTATTTAATTATTAATTAATCATTTGTTGATCCTAATTTAATCATAGGTTATGAACTAGATAATTATTATTTAAACCGATTTTATTCATTAGTTAATCAATACTTAATCATTACATTATCATCACTGAATACTTTATTATTTAATAGTTACTTATTATTAAACCATTATTTCACTAATATCTTTTAATAATATAGTTAATATTAATACCTAAATATTTCATTAGTATTTAAAAAAAACAAGGTTATACTAAATAATAATCTTATTATAATAATAAATCCATTACTAATAATTTTTACAAATGATTTCCTCAAAAGTTATTAATAAATTTTAATATTTTATTTACAAATATTAACAATTATTTTTAAAATATATCCAAATAAATAAATAACTAAGTAAATTACATATTTAAAACCAATTTAAAAAAATAAACAACTATATATATATATATATATATATATATCTTTAAAATAAATAATAAAAAATATTTCTAAATAATGTTTTTCAAAATTCGACACTCCTATTAGGAAAATAAAAATACCAAACACAAAGGGGGAAACATTGAACAAATATTAGAGAGAGGGGGTGGAATTAGTGAGATGGAGTGTGAAATAAGTGAGATGAATAGGGAGGTGTGGATTCCTATTTATAGAGGTTTAGGGGGAAGGTGACTTTGGTGATGTCTCATTTTCAATGTTATCAGTCTGGATTGATGAGTCATAGGCTTCATCACCCTTTATATATTTCAATATAACCAAAAGGTGTTAATGGAGATTTCACATTTATGTATTAGTTTAAAATTGTAATTTTTATAGATTTAATTCATTTTTTAAAAAATTATTCAAAAAAATAGCGGAAATGAAATGCATTAATTATGAAAATCATGGTTACATAATAGAGTTTTTTCATAATTTTTTGAAAAAAAACTAATTATGCCTATTCCAAATAAAATAAAAGGTGTATCTGAAAGGAGGAAGGACCCCTGATGCATTCTTGTTAAGTGGTAAGGTGGTAGAGGCACTTCCTCCTTTCTGAAAAAATAAACAATATATATATTTTAATTATACAATTTTTAATTTATAGATATATAGTTTTTTATATTATGATATATATATATTTTGTTTTTTATTATTTTTTAATCATGTCATTAATATTTGAAAGTTAATATGTTTTGTTTTAAAGAAATATATTTTTTGACATGTAATTAGCATTTACTTTTTATATTTACGATTATATTTTATTTTCAATTATGTTTCATTTTGAATTATGTTCCTAGATGTTTTTTTACATTCTATTATAACTAATCTAATTATTTCTATTCCAATGTATCTTGTCAGAAACCACTTATACATGGTTTTATTCAGCATTTTGTTTAACTAAATATTAATTTGTTATATATTTCATTATTTTATATCTATAATATTATTATTAATTATAAATATATAAATTATAAATATATATATTATAAATATATATTTTTTGGTTAGAGACAATATGTAGATTTTTTTTTTCAATATCTCAATTCATTTCTTTTAACAAAACTCATAAAAATGTGGGACTACTTATGAACAAAAAATTTCAATTCATGATAACATAAATAAATCTGTAACATCCAATTTTTTTTAATCCGGTTGAAAATCACTCCTTTTTTAATATTTCAATTAATGGGGCTGCATTTTTCATATTTGATTCTCATAACTCAATTCCAAAAGATCCATCAACTTTAAATGATTTTTTGGATGGATTTATGGGTTTAGCCAAATCCTTGGGTGTTTGGATGAGGTTATGGGAGTGTCAGAGCCCAAATGTCCTATTTTAGATTAGAAGGTTAGGGCGCATAGTTTAGGGTAAACCGTGTGGCTTCATCCAACTATCGTGCGGTACATTTTTGAACTACAACATGATTTTTGTAAACCATGCGAGAGTGGAACGTGGTCTTTCTTGGGTGTATGTAGTTGTTACAAAGAAATCCTCAAAATTTATGCATGGTCCAATAAAACTATGTGGATGGATGTGCAGGTACATTCACTTAGGTTTACCTCAAAAATTTAGCCCACATTGTTCACGCATGGTTTAAAAAACCATGCGATTAAATAGTTCATCATTAATATGGGTTTTTTAGTTTTCAATTTTCATTCTTTCCTAATTTATCTCCACATATTTTTCCATAGACATGTTCACAATAGAAGAAAACCTCCTCCTCCACTCCTCTGGTGGATTTGGATCCCATCTCTTTGTCTGGCCTTTGATTTCAGATTCATTGGTGGCATTGAAACCACATCTCAAGGCCTAACCTAAACCATCCTTCCTTCCTTATTTATTTTTTCCTTGTTGATCACTAATTCTGTTAGAGTTGTTTCACCCTATTTTTAGGTATTTTGAGGGAAAGTCATATCTACTATAATCTTATCTGAATTGGAACTTGATATCAGACTTGCATACGTCTATGGGTCAAAGGTATGTGGTTCATGTCATGATTTGTGATTTTGTGGACGTTTGGGTGGTGCGTATTTTTGCACGCCTTGGTAAATTGAGTGAGAACCCAAATTCTTGGAATTGAATTGATCGTGTGACCCATGGGATTCTATTAATCATGCCAATTTAAAAATTTTCTTGGGCAAGGTCATGTTAGAGGTTTCCGCTCCATGTGGTGGTTTGGACAGGGGTGTGAGACGCTTTGAAATTGTATTTTTTAATTGGATTGGTTTGGTTTATCTAATTTTATAAATTTAAGTCCTAAAAATTGAATTGTTGGGTTCTCTAGTTATAAAAATCAATATTATTAAATTGAATTTCCTATTTAATGTGAATTGTACATATTATTTTCTTGAGATGAGCTTCTGGTACCTAAGGGGTCCTGATAGGCTTGTCCTGAGGATTGGATGGCATGGCCATCGGGATTGAGTGATATTGATAACATTTTGTTCTTGTATTAGATTTTTTTGAGTTGATTTTTCGTAAGATTGTGAATGGTGGATGTTTGATTGAGGTGGAAAGGCTTTCATGTTGTGCATGGACAGTATCATAAGGATAGAAAGTCCATCGAGTTTAGCGACATGGTCGCAGTGGCATGATGCTCTAGTTTTAGATGGATTATAGACTCTATTATTGATTTCTGCACACCCACATTGTCCAAAGATCTAAATTTGGGATATTTTTACATAGGTCGGCTCTGTTTAAGTGGTTGTTTTGACTAATCATAAGGGTAGAGTCCCCCAATAATCCTTCTTAGGTGATTATGGTTTGGGGTTCATGTCATAGATATCCCTGTAGAAGGTGAGGAGCCAATTGTTGATAGAGATGAGGATATCAATTGAGGGGTAAGTCTTACTATGATTGAGGTTGTGGGCCTAGATTAATTTTGAGGAATGACATCTATGTGACTCTAGTGTTTGTGCTTTGAGTTGGCATGTTCTTTTAAGAAGGTTATGAGGGATCAGACTGCGTTATTTGGGAATGCCTTCTGGATATCAATATTATATTTGTACAAGAGGTGTCAGGAGGCACAAGGTACCGTGTTACTTTATTGAGGTGGAACCTGAGGTCTCACCTCGACTAAATGACACTATAGGTAACTTAGGCCATGGGCTAAGGACCTCCTTTAATTCTGAAATTCTGACATTGGCCGAGGTAAGTAATATATTTTTGGTGTCTTTTGAGCACTAGGGAAACCTGGTTTATTCATAACACCATGCTATTTTAGTTTATTTATAATATATTACATGCCTTAATAAAAAACATATGTTAGTTACACACCATTGGGTAGTATCCTAATGAGATTCATCTCACACCCTGCATGGGTCCTTTGGGAAACATGTAGACTTTATGAATCTAAAATCAAGTAAAGGATCAACCTTTGGATCAAGATCTTAGTTTCTGCCTTTAGGGATATTGGAATAAGACCTTGAGGTCATGCCTAGTTGTATTTTCCATTTAGTTTATTTTTTGTATCAGTATATAATATATGTATGACATGTACTGGTCAGCCATTGGTGACCCTATTTTTTATATTTACGAGTACGACCTAGTTGGATATGCATACTTTTATTTATTTTGTTTTAGTGTCTACAAGTGGTTTTATGGCATGCTGATCATTTTATTTATCTATTTTACTATTATTTATTTATGCTTCTACTATTTCTTGTTATTGACTATTCTTCTACTTTGTCGGTATGTTTCGAATTTGATGAGTCATTAATTTCTATTATATGTTATATTATATACTCAGACCATTGTATTGTTTCAATCACAGGGGTTATAGCCACCTCACTATGATTGTTTACACCCTCACTACTAGTTGGTAGCCTTTGGAGTTCGAGGTGGTGCACCTTATGAAATGGACAACTGGCCTAGAAGTATTGTTCGTGTGGCAATTCGGGTCAGGAAGCTGAAAGTTATATCAGAGTAACTCTTGACTAGAATTTAATTGTAGCTTTTGACTGGATATTAATGAGATTGAGACTACCTTTTCTTTTCTAATGGTCTCACTATTTGGGTTATGGTAGACTGAAGATAGGATGTGTTAGGAACAGGGTTTAGAGCTTGTTCTTGGGTGCATGTATCCCCAGGTAAGAGAGACATACCATGTTTTCTTTGGTAGGTTTTTAGTTCTCTTTTTCTCATATTACAACTCATATGATTTCCACCTCAAGTGGTTCACTTGGTATGTGAATTTTCAAAGTGTTTTGATATGTGTCCTTTGACTTGGTGAGGTAATAGAGAATTTGGAACCTCAGGCTAGTATGTAAAGGTGAGTTATCATGTGATTTCATGATTTTTTGGATTCTGATAGGCACCTTTTAGGGTATTTAAAATATAAAAATACATGTATGACTTGTAAAATGATTATCCTACGTGATAAATATCATATTCCTTGTAAAATTCGATGTGAAATAATACAAATTTTGTTATGACATGAAATATATATATATATATATATATATAAGAAATACAAGTGATAAATGAAATGGGTCTGGATCATATAAGAGTAAGCAGGTGTTATGGTTAAGGATATTTTGGTCACCAAGATTTGGATACTCATTCATTGGATTGAGTCAAAAATGGTTGTTAGGATGGGTATAGTCGATGTTACTATTGATATGTGGATCTGTTGAGTGGGGTAAAGAGGGTATGAGGCTGGGATTCCATGTGGTAGGGTTGTAGTGGGGGAGAGTATAGAATGTGAGGGTGTGTTTCCTTTTATGTATTTCCTTATTAGTGTTATATATGCCTATTATGATATGGGATATCTAATCATTTAATGGTATTTAGTAGGTTTCAACATTGATGGCACAAATAGAGCATCAAGAACGAGAAGATAGTGTGTCGTTAGAGCATGAGCAGGTTTAGACCACTGGGGGTCAGGAAGAGCACGAGCCACAAGTATAGGCTCATGGATTGGATTAGGCTTATGTGTATGTTCAAGTGCAGTAGGGGTTTCTACCATATTCCACTACTTTTATACCATGGCTCAATGAGCAGTTCTAGTCGAGCCTGGTACGGGTTATCTAGGGTATCGATAAGGGTGATTAGGAAGTAGATCCATTGGTGTCCAATTAAACATGGGAGTTCCAATAATATAACCAGTCACATTTTTAGGGTGAGGGTGGTCTTCAGGTGGATGAGAACTAGAGTGAGATCATGAGGATGATCTTGGATCAGCTCGAGATTCTGGTGATTTACATACTCAGAGGGCCAGCTAAGCATCGGTTGGACGTGTAGGTTCAAGCTGAAAGGCCTGAGGGATTACCCTGGATGGATTTTTTGGATATTTTATTTGAAAATTTATTCCTAGAGAGGTTGAGGGTTGAATGTTCTCGGGACTTCATAAGCCCCGAGTATGTTGACATGAATGTCATGGCCTATGCACCAACGTTCATTGTGTTCTCACACTTTTCACTAGTCTGGGTCTGATATGACACCTCCATGGTGATTCACTTTGAGGATGGTTTATGACACTCCATTTAGGTATTTATAATCATCTTTATATTATCTTAAATCTCCAATGTAGTGAACCAAGTTCTCATAGCTAAGGGAACCTAATGGATATGTCATAATATAGCTAGACAACATATTCAGGTGACTTTTGTGGATTTGCTTCTACGGGTAGGAAGTGAGTCCGAGATGAGTTCTAGTAGGTTGGTCATGGAATGGACTCAAGAAGACCACCTAGTAGATTATATTTTATGGTTTTTTTCTATTATGGACAATGAGTACATGTCCGGACTCTGTGTGAGTATCTTGTAAAGTCGTGTCTGGCATATGGACGGGTCAGGAATCTCAAGAGGATCTGCAGGAGGCCTTTTAGTCCATAGGTTGATTGTGTTTAGGGGTATAATCAGTCCTATGAGGTCTTTTGAGTATTGGTACCAGGTTAGGGTAGTTGAGAATTGGAAGCATACATTAGTCATGGAATAGATATTGAGACCAATCAATGGGGTCAGAGGTTAGTGTTTGGTGCAACAATATAGGTAGTAAATGCATCAGATGGTCTAGATTTAGGCCAGGTTCATGACTTGGAGATACCATGGGCTGAGCATGTTGGTGGGTTGATAATAGTCAGAGGTATGCCGCCAGTGTGGCTGTCAATGCTTTTGTTTCCCTTTGGAATTTCCTTTTTAGGCATGTCCATTTTTGTTCATCTGGTGAATAGGTTTTATTTGTACTGACTAGATGTTGTTAAATAGGTTTTCATCATATTAGATGTGTAATATATATATATATATATATGTATCGATATGAGGTGTGAGGAACCATATTTTTGTATATTAAGCACTGTTGAGAACATGTTGATTGAGATGTGAGTTATACGGGCATCTATTGAGGTGAGAGACTTACAAGTGGTGTGAGTCATCTTGGAATTGATGTGGTGTAGTACTTCAAGTAGGTGTGAGGAACTAGGATTGATTGAATCACTTTTAGATATGTGGAAAATCATTATTCGATGGGTTCCATGGGCATGAGGTGGTCACTAATGTGGTGTAGGACGTGAATGGATTCTTATAATGGAACAAGAGTACCTACTGATGTGTGTGAGTGACGATGCATCACAAGATAACCATGGGTCTAGGAATTGGTTGATGGGAGGTTGTTTTCTTTTTGGTTTCATTCAGGATGGACTAGGTTAGGAAAATCATAAGGCGGGGATCCCACTTTAGAAATTTGGCCTAAAACCATGAGACTAGCGTAGTCTAGGTTAGATTAATCTGGATGGTTATGTTTGGTACCATCATTGGGTTTTTTTGTTTCTCGGGTATAATCTATGTTCAGATGGGGAGATTGTAATGTCCCTGAGTTTTAAACCAGGCTGAAAATCACTCCCTTTTTGAATTTTTCAATTAGTGGGGTTTTTTCTAATCTGATGATCAGAACACAATTCTGAGAGTTCCATCATATTTAAATGTTGTTTTTGGATGGTTTTATGGGTTTACCCAAATAATTGACTATTCGAAAGAGGTTTTAGGAGTGTAAGAGAAAAAAATATCATGTTTTGGAATTGTATGTTAGGGGGAATGGTTTTGGGTAAACCATGTGGCCCCTTCCAGTTAACTATGAAACACATTTATGAACTACCACATAGTCTGGGTAATCTGTTCGATGGAGGCGCACAGTCATGTATGGGTGTTTTGATTTTTTGTAGAGGCTTATGTATGGTTTTTACAAGGTAAGAGAAAACTTTGCTGATGGCCGCATGATTACTACCACGTAGGAATTACCTCAACAATATAGGCCACATGGTTTGCACACGGTTTGCAAAACCAAGAAGGTAAACATTGTGGCATGTTCAATGTGTTTTTTTAATTATACCTTTTCTTTATTTTCTTATTTTTCTCTCCTTATTTCTCCTTGGTCAAACACATAGTATAATAAAACCTTCTCCTCCTCTCATAGGACAGATCTTTATCTCATCTTTCCATCTAACATCCGATTTCAGATCTATTGGTGGAATTAGAACCCCATCCGTAAGGCAAACCTCACCCTTGGTTCCATCCTCCTTTGTTTTCTCCTCACGGGGTGCTAAATCCATTAGATCAGTTACTCCCTATTTTTAGGGATTTGGGAAGAAACTCATATCTACTTTAATCTGAACCAAATTGGAACTTCATATCATACATTGCTACGTCTGCGTGTCCAAGGTAGGTGGTGTATATCTTTTTTTTGATATTGCAGATTTTTGGGTGGTGTGGAATTTTTTATTCCTTGGGAAATTTAGTGATACCCCCACCAATTTTTAATGAATCGACCATGTGACCATGGAATACCATTTATCATGTCCAAATCCATTTTTTCTTGATAAGGGCGGGTTTAGAGGCCTCTTCTCCTTATGGTGTTTTGGATGAGGTGCCAAACCCTTTTAAAATGTATTGTTTTAATTTGATTGGTTTGGTTAATCGTATATGAGGCATTCAAGTCCTCAAAATTGAATTATTATGTTTATTTAGTTATGAATGTAATGATTATTAATTTTAATTTCTTGTTTAAATGCAATTTTATATAATTTTTACTTGAGATGAGATTTTGGGACCTAATGGGTCATTGTGGGCTTCGACCAAGGATGGGATGGCATAACCATCGAGATTGAGTGATTTTGATAATTGTTTGATTTTATACTATATTTTTTAGAGTGATTTGACTACAGTAATATTCATCGTGGACGTCGAATTGAGGCGGCAATGATGTCAGGTTGGGAAAGGCACATGACATTAGGATGGCAAGGCCATTAGTTTAAGTGACCTGACCAAAAGGGAATGAGGTGCCATTTCGATGTGGCATAGGGACTTTGTTGGTGGTTTTTTCTCATGCGCATTGGACAAAGGGTTAAATTTGAGTCTTGTTCACATAGGTTGACTATGTTAATGAGGTGGTTTTGACCACTATTGTGGGTAGAGTCCCTTGGTAGTGCATCGTAAGTGATTATTGTATAGGGTTTATTATCATAGAAATCCACATGAATGGTGAGGTTCCAATAGTTGATAGTGATTAGTCTATCAATTGGGGGATATATATTGTCTTGATTGAGGCCATGGGCTTGAATTAAATTTTAAGACCGATTTCATTATTCCTATGTTTGTCGGGTTTAGAGCCTATTTGTGCATTTGAGAAGGAGCCTGAAGGACAAGATTTTGTTTCTTGGGCATTCCTTCATGATGTCTGTATTATATTAATACATGAGGTGTTATGAGGAATGAGGTGTTAGGTTATTCGATTGAGGTGGAACCTGAGGGCTCACCTATACTGAATGACATCAGAGGTACCCTGGACCATTAGCCAAGGACATTCTTTACTTCTGAGATTCCGACACTAGCAGTGGCAGGTGATGGTTTCTAGGTGTCTTTTGAGAACCATAGAAACCTCTTTTATTTATTCCACTATGCTTCATTATATTATCTTTTTTATGTTACTGGTATACATAAACACATATGTTAGGTACACACCATTGTGTGGTATCTTTCTAAGATTCATCTCACACCCTAGAAGGGTCCTTCAGGATACAAATAATATTTATTAATCTACATTCAGGTAAATGATCAGCCTCATGAGATGGATATTAGTTTTTGTTTGCATGGAGATAGGCATGGAACCTTGATTTTATTCCTTGTTGTATTTTCAATTTTGTTTCTTCTCTATATCAGCATGTTATATATATATATTAGTTGTACTAGTTAGCCATCGGCAACACTATTTTTGTATATTGACATATATGACCTAGTGATATATGCATGACTTTCCTTGTTTTTTTGTTGTGTGTATAAGTGGTTTGTTGGCCTGTTGATTGCTTTATTTGTCTTCCACTGTAATTATTTATTTATGATCCCACTATTGCTTGTTGTTTACTATTCATCCTCTTTCTAGGTCTAGTTTGATTCTTTTGAGTCATTAATTTCCACTTTATGTTTTATTATATACTCAGACCGGTGTATTAGTTCATTCCTAGTGGGTATAGTATCCCCACGACAACTGTTTAAATCCTCTCTACTAGTCTCCAACATTTGGCATTTCGGGAGGTGCACTTAATGTTAGTGTCTAACTGACCTGGAAGAATTGTTCAAGAGGCTATTCAAGTCAAGATGCAAAAAAATCAATATCATGTCACTTTAACATATTATTATATTTTGTTATGGTAAAACTTATTCTGAAACAATGTGGTAGAAAGAAATGAAAGACTTGAATGATAGACATTTGAACAATAGATTTTTTATAAATTCACCATTTCTATATGATTAGAAGTTTTCTTAGCTCAACATATATATTTTTTATTTTTTTCAAGGATATTATTATGTTATATTAACCCCTTTTTGGATTTTTTTAATTCGGTCTATTTCATTATAATAGAATATAATAGTAAATGGTGGAGCTCAAGTAAAAGTATTCAATATAGTGGGATTCAATATCTATGGTTAGCTTGATTCTATAATGTTCCAACATGATATAAATTTTATTGAAATTAGTTATACTGGCATAATATATTATTGTATTAAATCATTGAAATTTTATTTTTATTCATTTTTTACATTCCTTTCATTTTTAATTATTCATTATATTGGTGAAATTATTTTTTTCAACAACTTTTTACATTCTTTGGATAGGTTTTATGTTTTTGAAATATTTTTTTATAGTGTATATTTTATAATATTTTAATGTTACCTGCTTGAAATTTAATATGTTTTTATGTGATTCAAGTAGTTGACTTAGATATCTTATAAAATATAAACTATAACTAGAATATAAATTATAATTTAAATAGTGGATAAACCAGTTAAAATGGTAGATAATAAAAACAATTCCATCATTTTAATAGACAAAAAACATATACATGAAAGAGTATTAACAGTGTCTATGGTGAGGTTTCATCCCACATGGTGGTGTCAGAATGGGATACCCATATCAAGATCACCAACCTATATTATTGGGTGGAGTTTGATGACTAGGAGAGGGTTAATACTCAGGAAATAGAACCATAAATTTGATATGTTCTGTCTGCGTTTCAATGAGAGGAGTTATCCTCTGGGTTCCATCTCATGCATGTAATCCTTCTCCCACTAGGTTAGTATAATTAACTTCCATCATATTGGTAGGGAACCATATATCTTGTGAAGGATCTAGGACGACAGTTAGAGGCATGTGAAATGAACCATGATAGAAGCGCCAACAATCTTTACATGGAGAAAATTGCGGGTATCCTAAATAATTATGGATTTCATTCCTTCTGATATACATCCCCAATCAGTTGAGGCCAGAATTCTAGAGGGATAACCGATGCATGTGGATTATGTGAGGCCTCATGTGAAACATCAAAAAGAATACGTCATCATTATCGTGGATCCTCAACATCAGTATCTATTAGAGGAGACTCCTTACCATGAACCTCCATTCCTAGGTAGGAATGTCTTCTCTCTAGGGTGGGAAATTGAAGATACATCCATGGACCACGTGATAAGATGGCATCACCCCCTGTACTGCAGCATGGATCATTACTAGGTTAGAAACCTCCTCCTCCTCTGTATCAGAAATGAAGATTATCTATTTTACTAGAGTATTCTATAAATACATTCAATATTCATTATTACATCATACAATAAAAAATAAATGGAAATATATTTACTTAGCATATCCTGAAGCCCTCTTCTATGTAGAGTAAGATACAATATAGACTTTATTCTATAACATTGCTCATACATGACCTGTTGTGAAAGATGGAATCACATTTTACGCACACGCTCGATATGAAATGATGCTCGTCTTTCATAGATGTAGAGATATGAGGCATGTCATCAGAACCCATAGACATCCTACCTCCCCGTTAACTTCACAGAATGAATCTTCTGTGACTACCTTAGCGGAGATGGAAGTGCTACTCAAATCCAAACTGGAACATGAATATATCATTCTTGTTCTACTAAATAATATAAAAGTGAATGATAGACAGTATAGTTATAGAATCATTAAGTACAATTTTGTAGTATGCATGAAACTGGTCCAATATATCCCAGTATGGAATCTATAAAATCTCAAATGACAAGTGATATTTTTCAAAACAATTATTACTAAATACCAAAAATGATGATATTATGAAATTTTATTATGAATGAATGATTCTATATGCTTACATGGTCAGATAGAAGACTATACAACTGGAGACGGTATGCACCCAAATTGTCTATTGGAGTTCTAATGAAATGGTTTACCTAACTCCATCATTACAATACATCATATAAATTGATAAATAATAATAAATTAAATTCAATAGCATGTACTAGGAGAAGAAACCAATAGAGATTAGTGATCATATCATCGTCCACATGGAGTGTCATGTAACATGTCTATAGGAGTTTACTGCCAAGAAACTCCAGAGGAATGGGAGGGGATGTGGTCCCATGGACACATCTAAAGAAGGATGATTCATTAATCAAGATCTGTGAAATATAATTGGCATGAAATGCATAATACTTTGTATGTGTATGAAAAGAACACAGACCCCCAGCTGTATGTCCCAACATAATAAAAAACCCCTAGTATACCTAGATACATTATGTGCACATGCAGACCCAAGTGGTCATCACATGGTGTCCCTATAATGATGTGTATGATATAGGAATTGGAATGACGCATTAATGTCTTCTTGTCTGATTGATTGGGTAAATGTGTAAAGTGTATCTCAAGCCACCTCATATATATTGATCTTCCATCTATAGCAGCATCATCATCCAAAATGTCAAAGCCAAGTAATCTCTATAAAATCTCAAACTAGTCTTCATGGGTGGTTCCAATAACTACACCCCTTGGATAGGAAGGTCGAGCAGGAAAACAACATCCTCTAGGATGATGGTCATCTCTCCCTTGAGCATGTGGAATGTCTGTGTCTCTGGCCTTCATCTCTCGAAGAGGGAAGTAAGAAGGTGATGATCAAAGAATATGAAATCAGATACCAAAACATTATAGAAGCCAACATGACATCGATATGGTATAATGGTGGATAGAGTTAGTATTTTATGATGATGGTGCACTCTACACACTTGTATTCGTTGAACCAAATGATCCCCTATCACATTGTGGGAGACATGCCAATCCTATTAAGTGAGTAGCATATTATCCTCTATCGGTATGTAAAAAATTATTTAAATTTTTACTATTAAATGTAAATTTAACAATATAGTTAACAAATTTTTATGTCTACAAGAATGTAAGACATTACTTGTTTATTCCCATTTTATAAAGTTTTTTTGAAAATAGAAAAGGCCATTTATTCATTTTTTTCGAAACATATTTATAATGTTTTTTTAGATATGTTTTCACAATAGATATGGAGTTTTGTATGATGTTATTTTAGATATATATATATATATATATATTGTATTCATTATCTAAAAGTTTACTATAAAATGGTCTGATTTTTAATCTAGGTATGATTTATCACATGATGGTACATTTCATGATTATTTTATCACTTTCTTTATTTATGGTTAATCCATAGATATTTTGATTACGCTTTCATGTCACCTCAAATGTACCTTTTATATTCCTTTTAATGTGAATATTAAATTCCTATTTTTATTTGATAGTAAAATCATTCATAAATTAAAAAAATAACTAAAAATTAAATATTATTATATTAAAAACATATAATTTAAAATATGTAAAGAACTCATTGGATACAATACATCATTGTGGATGAGAGTGTGAACTCAATCTAGCAATGTTAGGGCACAATTTTTAGTTATCACCTTCTTTGGTGACATATGTTGCATCTCAATCAGTTTCCTCACTAGTATAATTTTTTTCATGTCAGCTTTATAATATTTTTTTTATAAATACTATTACAAAGCCATCCATATTACTTATTCACGTTAGTTCTCAAATAACTGATGTAAAAAATCAAGTACCATGCTTTTTCATGTCGGTTATTTTATAACCTTTGTGAAAATTATTTTACCCATCATTATCACATCGGTTATACAATAACTGATGTGATAAAGCATTGATATGTTCATTGACATGTCAGTTACTTTTTAAATGATGTGTTGAATAGTAGTTTTTATGTTGGTTATAGTTAAAAAAATGTGAAAAATCCATAAAAAATATTTTGACAAATCAGTTAAATAATAACTGACATGATAAACCTTTTAAAATTTTATGAATTATCAATTTGATTGATTTCTATGTTATTCAATCACGTGAAAGAAAACTTATCTCTCTCTCAAAAAAACCAGAAACATATTTTTTTAGTTCTAGTGTCTTTAAATATCAGTCTTTGTTCATTATACATCCTCATGTTTCATTGTTTCATTATTTTCATTCAATCTTTTCATCTCATAACTATCAGAAAATTCTCACACTTCAATTATTACTCGATTTTAGTCGTTCAATGATTCATGCACCCTATCTCTTTTTTATTATGGTTACTCAAATCTTCCATTAATACTCAGGTTTCATCAGCCTCATAATTACACATTAATATATAGATATTCTCATCACTAATCTAGGATTACCATCTACATATAACTTAGTTATTCATTGATTTATGTGGAATGATGTACATTTAATTACATTTTAATGTTATATGTTAGATCATAAATTTTCACATTATATCTTAATGTTATGGTTATTCTATGTATGGAAGAGTGCTTTCACTAAATTTTTTGACAAATTTTTATTCAAATTTTATTTAGTATTAAATCACACATGCATATAGGAAACATTCTATTTTTCTAGCATAATGAAAATGATTTTAAATACCTTATCTATTTATATGAATTTTTATTTTTAATGTCTATTGTTAAGAAATATTTCCAATCCCTTTTATTATTTTCCTAATATAACCATGCCTAACATGGATATGGATATAATCATGTATCTATTTTTATTTATATGTTATAGATAGACTAAATTATTTTCCACAACATATAGTACCACTGAAATGTAAGGCTTGATGATGTATTATATAATGATAGATGTGTCCCATTAATCATCTTACTTATGGACTAATAGACAAAATAGACCCACTTAGGGGGAAATGTCAGTGACTAATCATATGTCATATATTTAGTGGCAAATTGTTTTTACTTTCATTTTTTATAATTACTATTATTAATGAAATTTCATGATTTATTAAATAATAACTCATGAATTCTTCAATATACTCCTAAAATCCTTATTATATGTTATATTATTAATTTGAGTCACTCTAGTATTTTTCTATGTTTTTATTAGTGGTTTAAATCCTATTTATAAATTAGATTTAAAATTATATTTGACTATTTTTTGAAATTTGTAATTATACTTTTCAAATATGCATATATATATATATATATTTATATATATATTTAAAAATTTCACTATTTTGTTACATTCAAATGATGAAATCATTGATAAAATATAATCCTGGTTTTACATGATTAATTTTTTCTATCTTTTATCACCATTATATTATTTTGACAATAAATGTTTTTAAATTTTTTTAAGATAATAATGAGTAAAAATTGGATTAAGTCACATCGAATAGGTGATGAATATAAGGTGAGTGTTGAATCTTTTTTGGAATATTCTAAACAAATGTTTCCAACAACAACATATTTTTTTTCATGTGTGAAATTTATAAATATGCCGAAGATGATAGGTAGAGAGATCAAATATCATTTAATTTGTCATGGTTTTAATCAGAGTTACAAAACATGGATTTTTCATAGTGAAACTCAGCAGAATTTCAGATCTAATTATAATAATGCTTTAAAAGATGATAAGTTAGATAAAATTTGGGAAATGATTTGTGATATTGAAGAAGAGGCAATTGGGAGAGAATCACTATTTTAGAGTCTATATGGTGATGATGAAAAACCATTGTATCTATGTTGCAAACTATTTACAGTTTTATCTTTAGTGTTATGATTGATTAACTTAAAGGAGAAACATGGTTGAAGTGTAAAAACATTTACTCAATTTCTAATTTTTTTGAAAGATAATTTTCATAAATAAAATTATCTTCCTGATTAAAATTATATTGAGAATAAAATTCTTTTTTTGATGGGATTAGGTTATAAAAAATCATTCATTCTCTAATGTCTATGTTCTATATAGGAAGGAATATAAATTTCATTCGGAGTGATCTAAATACGGGTCATCACGATATAAGTTGAAAGAAAAATCACAGGATTATTTATAGGTTATAGTGACACCTCATAAAGAGTTCTGGTATCTTCCAATATTTCCGTGCATGAAATTTTAATTTTCTAATTCACATGATTAAAAAAGGTTAATATGGAATGATAATGAGTAGATATGTGATGAAAAAGGACATCATCTAACTGATTTTGAGGTTTGGTAAATGTGGAAGCAAACGTTTACCAAAATTATCAGTTTCTCATCTCCAAGACCAAAGGATAGTTGAAGTCCTTGACGTTAATGATATTATAAGTGGTCCTAATGAAAAAACAATTCAAGAGTTTTGTATCAATTCAAGGTAAAAGCAAAGTCAGTATTTTGATTAATGATTAGAGAAGTGATGACAAAGTAATATTGTCTCAGTTCTGGGAGACCATTTTAGTAATCTCATTTGTTATTATTTTATTAATCTATACATGTTTTTAGTAATATATGTTTCTCCCTTCTTATCAAATGACATATGATATACCTGACACTAGATGAGTTAAGAGGAAATGTATGTCAATGGTTGCTAAGAGATGGATGGATTTCAAATCAATGCTCACATCTGATTTTATTTTTGGGAATTGTAAATATCATAGTCCATGTGATATATATCCTTTTATAGATGAAGAATAATTGAAAAAAAAATTAATGTAGAAGACAAGAAGAATTTTGGGTAATTGAAATGTAAAATTTTAGATGTTTTCTTATATTAATGATATTATTATTGATTTCTTATTATTAATTTAAAGAAATTGAAGAAATCTCATCTGAAGATCTAATCTAGAAATGTATACCCCCATAATTTATATTGGGAAGGGTATACTTTTTTGGAAGAAAAAATGATGGCTTAAAAATTTCAAAAACTAAGAGTTGAGTCTTTACACTATGGAGAGGTTTCCCCTCCACCCCTAGCTAGACATGAAAATTGGAAGAGGTCTCAGATGAGAATAAAAGGAAATATCATATCGAAGAATCAAGATTTATTATAAGAGGATTATAATATGTTTATTTAATTTGTTTATTTATTTATGTTTTTAAAATTATTTATATATTTTTAATCATTACGTAATTTTTCAAATAATTCATACAAGATTATTTTAACAAGAAGTGAACACATAGTGTCTTTGTAGCTGAGGGGAGTCATAATTTTTTATCTCTAGTATATGGAAATTTCAAAAACCTGAGCCAAGTATAAAGATACCCGATAGGTGTATTAGTGGGAAAAATGTTACCACATTCTTTAGCTTCTTCAATGGATGGTATTTATAATAAAATCTAATAATTGTAGGATTAAATTTATTATATTAATGTGATGATGGAGGATAAGATCAGAGCATCATTAATGTTCAAGTTTGTAGATATGAAAATACCATTTCATACTACAACTCCCACTCCTCCACCTCCTCAAGCAGCTCCCACTACTCCACCTCTGCCTGCAGAACCCACTTTTTACCCTACTCTTACAACCCCTCATATCCAGCTTCCCAATTACTATGAGTTATATGATTATGATCCTTAGTATCATATTTTTGTATATGGGTTGATATATTATATTGGAGATTCTATTCAACATTAACAATTATAGATATAGAATCATAGGGTCACTATACAAGATATTATAGATATAGCAGTTGGAGTACCATTACCTACAGATAAGGTGAGGACAGTTCGAAAAGGTGTTGACCACATTTTATTTTATCCATCTAGACTTCTATGACATATTACCATAGATTTATGTGTATATTTAATTTTTTATTTCATTTTTTTTATTAAATTTGATTTAATATTTGAAAGTTAATATATTAAGCTCTTTATTTATTGGAATAATTTAAATGTAGTGAAATACAATATATCAAACAAAAAATAAAATGGGTTGTGACTTCATATATAGATTCTAGTAGTCTTGATATATTTTAAAGATATTCATATTTTTTGTTGGGTGTTAACGAGAGTCCAATGGAAGCTGATTAATGTTGGTGTGCAATGACTGTGGTGATTTTAAAAAGTGATATCATGGATCTTGTAACTGGATTTAAGTTGTGCATCAACATGATGCTTGTTTTTTTTCATGTAATTATTAACATAAATCATTCCATACATTAAATTTATTGTAAATTTATACTTATATCTATTTTGTATTTGGTATATTTATAAAATCTATAAGGAGAATGAAACGAAGTATGTAAATGGATTTATGGACCCACAGATCATTCCACCTAAAGTGCAAAAAATTACGGAAAAGGAAAGAATAGTTTATATTGATGAAATATTTGAACAAAATATAATTACTCAGTGTGGGATGTTTCCTTATCTTGAGAGTTATGAAACATGTATCTCACAATGTGTTATTTATCTTTTTACATAATAACCACTGAAATTAAATTTTCTTTTATATCAATGACCATTGGATTTTAGGTGTTTTTTTCAAGGGATAAAACACAATACTAGATATTCTCTATCCATGGTGATGTGTGATAACATTTTAAGAACATATTGGAACTATATGTTTTAATTTTTTAATATTTTTTAATATTATAAGGAATTTTAAATTTATTTCATTCATATTTTTTCTAATAAAGGATGTAATTTCTTTTTAAACAATACAAAAAAAGAGCACAAAGATAAAATATGTGAAATGAAAGGTGAGTTTTCATTTACAATTAGTACATTTTGGATATGATACTTAAAAATATTATTTTTAAGTGAAAAACTCATTTAAAAGGAATTTTCATAAACAAAAAGGAATCAATGAATGCAGGTATTATGTGCTAACATTTATGTATGAAATAATTAAAAATAGAACATATAAAAAGCTCAATCGGGTAATATTTATTTATAAACTATTCTTTAATATTTCATTCATTTAATTCATCAATCTTATTAAATACTTTCCTATTAATTTTTACCTTTTGTCTACTCTTTTCGTTATAGTTCACAAGAGATAACAAGATTACAAGTGTTATTGTATGATTATTTTATATGTTTGGATGGATTTTACTTTATTAATAGTTAATACTGTATTTTTGAAGGTTCTAATTGTAAATGTGTATTTGTTAGTTTTATTTTTTGGATTTTAGTTTATTTTTAGTTATTATTGAAATTTTTATTATTATAATTATAAATGTGTATTTTCTAGTTGTGTTGTGGTTGTTTCTGTTTCTCTTTGAATCTATTTGATTGTTGATTTGGTCGGTAGTGGAGAATAATTTTTAAATGATTTTTTTAAATACACATCAGTTATTTGATAATCGATTTTAAAAACCTTTAGTAATGGTTTTTTATGACAGTTTATAAATAAACGACATCGAATAGGGTTTTTTACAGCAGATATAAAATAACCTAGGTAAAAATACCTTCATGTAGAAGTTATTACATATCGGTTATATAGCAATGAAAGTGGAATAGGATTTTTTATGTCTATTATTAAATAACTAGCATGGAAAAGCCTTCATGTCAAAGCTTTAACACATTTTTTAGGTAGGAACTGATGTAGAATATGCTTCTTTATGTTGGTTATTAAATAACTGACATAAAACCCCACTTCCATGAAACATTTAGAACATTCATTTTTTTAACCGGAATTAAAGAAATATTTACAACATTGCCTTTAATAAGACAACTAATAACTGATGTAAAAATAAACAAAAAACAATGTTAAAAATAATTTTTTCACTAGTACCTTGTTCTTGAGGTTAGTCCATCTCATTCTTCATCATTCTAGACTTCCATCTCCCTTATTAACACAACCTATTGATGTGAGGGATCTATATTAGCTGGACTTTGGGCATTGTGAAATATCAAAAATCTCTAATAGGCATTCATGGTGCAGCATAACAGTTAGCAATTGTGTCATGTCGTAGAACTGGATCAATATATTCTACACATGATATGTTAACAGAGGAACCTTTCCCAATTACATGTGCACATAGAAACTGTAATGTTGGAAGGTTTCTACATTGACATTCCCTCACTTCGAGTAATACCACCATTTCCAACATTTCTACTTGTGATGGGGTCTAAACACTCGTAAACATCAAATTGAGGGTCTCTCGATGGAAAAGGCACATTCGATAACCAGAAGATTCTTTAATTTTTCCAATCTCTCGTTGAAAGAGTCTTCTGTACCTTATCCCCTATTAATTCCCATACAAGGATAGTTTTTTTTCTATCAATAAAGTACTTCACACGATGATAAAATGTCACCTGAACTATATAAATTATAGGTAACTTTTGATGCCACTTGAAGACATCATTGATGAACTCCATAGT
Source organism: Viscum album (assembly GCA_963277665.1). Classification (NCBI taxonomy): domain Eukaryota; kingdom Viridiplantae; phylum Streptophyta; class Magnoliopsida; order Santalales; family Viscaceae; genus Viscum; species Viscum album. The sequence goes on along the minus strand of OY728155.1, from coordinate 236,806,881 downwards.
GTTTGTGGTTATGTGCTTATACCTCTTCCCTCCATCATATTTCGATGTCCATTTTTATTTTAGAATCCACATCATATAATTATACACATCTTGATCAGCCTTGTGGATTTTATCTAAACACTATTCAAAACATCGTTGATCCGGATCATATTCTACAAATAAGTTATTATACATTACATAAATTGATATTTTATTTACATTGAAATAGTAAAAAATAATAAATTCATTTCATACCAAGACTACTGATTTCCTTCATTAAAGGTTCATTGTGGAGTGTTATTGGCACGCTGTAAGAAATATGTATGATCGAGTGCCAATGATGTCCATCTAGGGGTCTCCATGTATCAGGATCTGCATTGATTGACATAATTATTTTCCAATGCCGATCACAAATCAAACCAACACCCAAATATGGGGGTAAATGATGATGATAGATCCCAAAACACCAAATCCATGATTCATAGTTTTCCTTATCCACAATGGAAAATATTAGTGGAATAGGTGATTGGTTTTCATATTGGGTTTTCGAAATCAACAATACACCCTTGTATTTTTCAAATATAGACATTCCGTCAATCGGTATGCACTATTTTCTAAAACGAAATACAAAAATAGGGGAGGAATTACCATAATAATCGAATAAATTGTACACGATATGGATCATGTCAGTTATCTTAAGACACTTGTTTGTTCATATGAAGATGGAAGAAAACATGGTTTTTGTGTCTTGGTATAGATTGCAATTGCATCAACACCCAATATGAGTCATCCCATTAACCATAGACCTTCACAATTGCCTTCTGTTTCTTCATCCCATTCTTATAATAGGAAATCTTATAACCAAATGTTTTTTGTATCCTCTCTTGCACAAGAGGTACAAGAACATCTTGGATGATCCTAATCATCTCTATGACAATAGATAACACATATTAAAAATCCAATGGAGTATGATATTGTATCTGGATTAGCTAAACGCAAGTTTGAGCTACTTAAATCTTCTAAATTCTCCAACATCTAAATCAAAATTCCAGAAATTATCTCAAGAGGAATATAAAATCAGCCTCATATTTATCAAAACATATAATATATTTATTATTTCATGATTCCTAAACAAAATATCTACAGATCTGCTCTATATGAAATATTTTTAACATGTTTTTCAATGCATTTGTACTTGAAAAACCCTCTTAAAATATATAATTATTTTTCTAGATCACTAAAAATATCCAATAAAACTCCAAGAAACTTAGTTGCAGTTGTGAGAAAAATGAAGTAAAATTTAGGAAAACATGTCATTTCTTCTGTCCAAGATGTGAAGAGTGGTAAAGAATTTATTATGGGTCGGGGATTTTGTAGAAATACTAAATTTATTGAATCTTTCTCCCCAACTTTTGCAGCTCCCTCTTCATCAAAATTTTTGTCTCTTTCTCTTCCATCATTAACATAATCCTCATCAAAATTCATATGTACATGTATATCTAAGATATCATCTAGTTTTCCCTCTTTCTCTTGATAAGAAGGAGCCTCAATTTCTTAGGACAGACCTTCTTCCACCACTCCTATTAGTATACATCTTCGTACAATTATAGGTTGTTGTTATAGAGTATAAACCTCAACATATAACTCTATCAAGGAACCATATGACTAATAAGAAAATGAATTTATTGCTTGGACCCACTACTCATCAGCAACCAATGGACCAGCTAGAAGACATAATTTTACTGAGAATTTAAAATATCTATATATAATATACTTTTTCTCTTGATCAGGTTCCAAATTTAAGATACCATAAATTATGTCTTCAAGTTAAATTAGGGTTAAAAATGGGATTTCCTAATCATTATTGTTGGTTGTGTACTATAAAAAGCTCATTGATCAGTTTTAATAACCTCCCTGTTGCAGTAGACATATCCAATCATGACTCTCTACATCAAAAATGATTTTTATCAAGATTTTGATAGAGTAATTAGTATTGAAACTGAGGTTTGACCATATAATCTTTATGATAATAAAAATATAGAACATCTTGGTATATCCTAAAATGTTACACTAATGTTTCATTATAAAAAATTTTATTAAAAAATGATTCATATAATTTTTAGGAAACCAAGGTAAATAGAATAGAAAACATCGAATCAGTTTTTTATCTAAGATAAAAGGAAAATTATGATCTAATCAAGTAAAATAGAAAAGAATAACCAAATTAAATAAAAATATGAATTATTTACAATAGAAAATAAATACCTTGGATTTTTCAACAAAACAATGTTTGGACGAGATGAGTCTAACTTCAGAAGTGATGTAAACTCCAATATATATTTAGGTCGTAGATGAATAACATTATCTAAAGGGATGAACATAACTTTTGAATTTTCAAAAGCATTCATCCTTATAACGACCCCATCACCATATCTGGAGGCATGTTATTAAAAGGCTGAATGCTTTTAAAAAATAAGCAGTTAAATAAATCTCTTCAATATATTTCATTAAGATACAACGTGAAAATAGATGGATTTTACTTCACTTCTGAAGTCAGAATCATATCATCCAAACTCTGTTCTATTAAAAAATGGCAGGGTATTTCATGTCTATTTTAAAGAATTCATGTTTTATTTAATGGATTTTTTCTTTTCCATTTCACATGATATGATCATTATTTTCATTTTATCATGGAAAAATAAACTAATTTGATGTTTTCTCTTCATTTTACCTCGGTTTCCTAAACATTTTGTGGACAATGTTGATAGTGAGGCTTGACCATATAATCATTGTGATATTGAAACTTTATAAAATCTTTTTATATCCTAAAATATGAATTTAATGGTTTTTTGTACAATGTAAAATATTCTTAAATGTATTTCAGTAGTTTATAAAGAAAATATCAATCGTCTAAGGTGTTTACCCGATGTATTGTCCAACAATGTGTGTATTAAGGCTCATTGGTGTGCTCCAGTTCATGATCAATTCTAGATCAATGTGGTATTTTCTTATTATACCCTTAGGTACATCTATGGTAGAGACACATCAACTTGTAGTATCTAGAAAAATATTTTATTTTTTAGATAACCACATAATCATTATACTACCAAATTGTATTATGTTTTCTTATATTCTAAAAGATGATAATAATGTTTTTTAGTATAATTTTTAACTTTACTAAATGTTTTTTTAGTGGTTTATAAAGATAATTTCATTAATCTAAAACATATCCATTGACATTAAAAAAATAGGTTTGCATTTAGGGAGGAATTATCGAAATCATGGAATAAAAAATCATGTGTGTAGTTAAGCCTCCTTGTCATCTAGTTTGTCACCTTCCATCCTATGTTTATTCTATGTTAATCTAAACTTAATCATGGGTTAATCCTTGGTTAATCATTGTTTAATAATTGGTTAATCATTGGTTAATCATTAGTCAATCATTCTTTAATCATTAGTTAATCATTGGTTAATCATTCTTTAATATTTTTGTAATCATTCTTTAATTATTATTTAATCATTATTTAATCATTAGTTAATAATTAGTTAATAATTATCAAATAATTATTTAATAATTATTTAATCATTCTTTAATCATTCCTTAATAATTATTTAAAATTTCTCTAATTATTACATAATCGTTAGTTAATAATTAATTAATCATTACTCAATCATTAGTTAATCATTAATTAAAATGTACTTAATCATTAGTTAATCATTCATTAATAATTCCTTAATAATTTCCTAATCATTCCTCAATCCTTACATAATTATAAGTTAATCATTAATTAATCAGTCCTTAATCATTAGTTAATCATTAATTAATCATTGCTTAATCATTAGTTAATCAATCTTTTACCATTCTTTAATCATTATTTAATTATTCCTTAATTGATACTTAGTCATTAGTTAATCATTCATTAATCATTAATGAAACATTAGTTAATCATTCTTTAATTATTCTTTAATCATTCAATAACAATTCAATAATCGTTATTTAATCATTAGTTAATCAATATTTAATCATTAGATAACCATTAGATAATCAATACCCAAACATTAGTTAATCATAATTTAACCATAGTTTAATCACTACTAAATCATTAGTTATTCATTACTAAATAATTATTTAAACATTCTATAATCATTACTTAATCATTCATTAATCATTATTTAATAATTTTTTAATTAGTCTTTATTCAGTAGCTAATAATTAGTTAAATATTAATTAATTATTAATTAATTATTTCTAAATAATTATATTATCATGTGGTATTCATTAGTTAATTATAATTAGCTAATCATTATATGTAATCATTCATTAATCCTATGTTAATCATTAGTTAATCTATACTTAATCATAACTAATAGTATATATTATTTCTAAACTATATATAACTTACTAAACTAATAACTAATTAAATAATTTAGAACTAACTAAAAACAAATCAATTAAATAAATAAATAACATAATATTAAATAAAAAAACTTCTAAATGATGATTTAAAAAAATTTGTCACTTATTTTAAGAAACTAGAACCACCACACACAAATGAGGATTCTTTTAGAGAGAGAGTGTGTGTGAAATTTAGAGAGAAGGGAATTTTGAACTGGGGAGAAGAGTGGGGGTCCTATTTTATAGGGACTTAATGGAATGAAGGTGGGGGTGCCTTGTTTCATTTTATTTTAGGAGAAAGATTGCAGTCTCCCACCCATCATTTGCATTTCATTGATCTGAGTCAATAACAGGCAAAAAAGGCCCATGACATGTCACCTTTACTATACATAATTCAAATTTTCTCTGACCTTGACTGGTATAAATATTTTTTTTCAAGAAACACTGAAACCAAAAGAAACCACACATAATATTCCTCATGGTAAAACATATAAAATCCACATAAGATTTCCTAGCATGTCATATGAGAAGGCGATACCAAGTTTTATGTAGGTGGGATGGTCGATGCGCTATTGATCAGCTACCCAGAAAAAGGATCTTTCCAAAGACGACTGGTAATATGATGGTCAAGAAAATGATACTCGCATGGATACTTGATTGGAAATAAGAAGATGAACTGGAAGAGAGGTTGCTACCATGAATGTCTATTTTAGAGCATGTGATGATGTTTTTTGGTGTCGCTCTATGAAACGCACGGCCGATTGTCTCCTATCGACTAGTCAAAGTTCCGGTGCTCTGCTAATTTGTATAGCAGCACTCGGGTCGAATCCTCGGCGATGTTACTTTGTAATAGTCGTTTGTTTTTAGTAGATTGTATTTTGAATAGGGGGGGTTGTTTGCAGAGATTAATTGAAATGACTAATTGATTATGATTGATTTAACAAATTGTTAATAATTGGGGTGAGTTCATTATTATGGAGTTAATCTTGTGATATCCTTGAGTTTTTCTTTATATTTCATTTAAATTAACACCCACTTCACAAGTTGACGTCGATTAGAATTCCTAAGTGTTAAAGCTTTAATCCAAGCCTTAACTTAATTAGGATTCTAAACTCAATCAGTACTTGTTTATGGTAGTGTATTTATGGTTCCAATAATCCATGGAAACCACTTGCTAAACAAAATATGTCATTAATCCATGACATATTAAGTCCAACATACACAATGTTAAATTAACGAATACTCATCGAGAAAATACTCTCAATCACTTAAAATCCCTAAATTATAACTCACCCCAATGATATATTGACTCAGAAATTTGGGTGTTTAATATTCTGGATATAATAATTATGATGATAAATTAAGAATAGAAGAAAAATAAAGGGATTAGAAAAGAGTGGTACGTCGACACACACACACGAACGATGATGATAATTAAAAACAGATTTTCGATTGAATGAGGAAGCAAAATAAGGGAAGGGGATTCAACTGAATTTAAGCTATTTTAAGAACATAAATATTAAACTACAGAAGGTGGATGAGAATAAGACATATTGAAGAAGTAACTTGCATAAAAACAGAATTACAAAGAAAGAGAATTACAAGATTACAAAAACGAAGAACACGAAAGTAAGTGAAAACAAAGAGAGGAGGAAAGGTACCTCAAGTAAAAACTTTAGTATGGAAGATCCTCCCAAGTTTTTGGAAAGTCCTTGGTCGTTCCAATATGTTCTCCTCTCTTCTGAAATGCCAACCCCTCTCAAGGAGAGAAGGGGAGAGTATTTATAGCCCAAGGAGTGGACTGTTTGCATTCCCAATCTGTCCCTCCACTTGAATCGCCAATTTTGCCATTCCGACAGCCGAATCATCAAATATATCCTTCTTCAAAGTTGTAGAAAATATTGTTTTCCGACTACTCTTAAAATTTGGAGTCATTTGTACTTATGGATCAAAAGTTATGGCCGGTTGATTAAACAAAGTTAAACTGTCCATTTCAATCCAGTCTTTTTGAAGTCCATAATGTGAAAGGGTTTTTGAATATTAAGATTCCTTCCAATCCGAATGGTTTCTTAAACAAATGCGGCCACCTATATCTCCTCTTTCACACTGAAAAATCGCAGCTCGATGTGATTCTTACATCATGAGATATTTCATGAATACTATACTGATTTTAATTCTCGTCCAGAATGGTGGGCTGGACTTCAAAGCTTTATTTGGGACCCTTGTACTTGGATTTGGGCCTTGAAATTTTTATCCAAGATGACATGTAGTTCCCCTGAATTATGGTGGAGAGTTAATGTTTTTGGAAATCTGGATTGAGCCCAGTAAATCAATCTTCATGGCTGGTCCAGTTTGTTCACAGATTCTTTGGTCTTGTTTGTGAGGACCATATGACCCTTCAAATGGCAGAATTGGATCATGGTACCTTCTAATGAAATGTTTTATATTGAATGGAGAATCCTAAAAAACAATAACCACACAATTTGGATCATTATAGTGACAGTTATTATTAAAACATTAAACTGTCTCAATTGGACTACTTCTAAAAATGCTCAAAAATTATATTTAATATTCAAACATTAATATTTCACACAAATTATGCACATTTCATATAAAATCAGTAAAGGGGGAATATAATAAGTCATGAAAATATAAATAACATCAGCTCCCCCACACTTAGTTTTGTTCATTTCCTCATGTGAAACAAATATAAAAACACGGAAAAATCATTTTCACTCACCAACAAAATTAAAATTTTGTTTTCTCCAATCAGGGGAGGTTTAGAATATTTCACTCATCCATTTTGAAATCCACCACATGTTGTTATAGAAACAATGTTCCAAAACTAATTTATTTTTCCATGCTCAAATTTAGAAATTGAAAATTTGGACACTCAAAACTCACACCTCTCAAGATAATAAAATTTATTTGTGGAGGTTCACTCTTTCACCAACCAAAAGTGAAAATCTTAGAGTTCGAAAAGAGCTCTCAGCTTACAATCCCTATCCAAAGTGAACAAGAATCAAGAGGTCTTTTTAAGGTGTTTTTCTGTGTCTATGGGACGGTAGGATTATAATGTCCAAAAGGGTGGAAAGAGGGGCTAAAACACTAACATGGATAAAACAATGAACACTTTTTTTGAAACAAAACATGGAAGGAAATGAAAACACATATTTACAAGGGAATGATTGTGTGAAGAAAGACACAATAGAGAAAAAAATATGAAGGTTATGAGAAGATTGAATATTTACAAAACAAAAAAAACTTCTCCCAATAAGAATATAAAGCAAGTGTTCCTTTTTTTCTTTTTTTTTTCTTTTTTTCGAAAGTTGACCTTGAAACAGATCTCACACTCATATCCCAACCCATGTTTGATCTCCTCACTACACTAATTGTAATAGTTATAACAAGATCAAAGGTTGAGGAAGAGTGATTTTTGACCTACCCAAGACACAACCCATTTTTTTTTGAATTTTGAATTGTTTTTTTTTTGAATTTTATTTAACACTTTTCAATATCATTTGTACAATACATTCCCAAATCCCACTGAATGATAACCTCCCCCCCCACACTAAAATGGATGCTTTCCCTCAAGAATATGATAACACACCAGAAAGTAAGGAAATGATACCCAAAAATGAAATCCATCCCCCCCCCCCCCACACTTAAATTTCAAAAACTTATGCAATGAAAATCCATGTTGATATTGGGTGGTATAAGGTATTGGGCTTGTAATGTGGCTATCAAAGAAAAGGTTTTCATAGGCTCAAAGGCGCTTTCAAAAGGAGGATTAATGTAAGGGAAATGGGAGGCTATTTGGCTATTGTGATTTTCATGTGGTTCAGAAAATGCCTATATCATATTAATACACACTAAGGTAGGAAATTCATCTCGAAGGTCCACAAACTCAAGACTCACAAATGGGGGTGAAAACACAAATTTTGAAAAGATGTCTATAAGTGGCCTTGGAATGAAAGCAAGTGTTTGTTCTCACGATTGGGGAAAATAATTTTCCAAATAAAAAATTGAGAATTCAAAATGTGTTGGTTTTGACACAAAATTATTTATCCAAAGTCATAATGAAAATACAAAATTTTTGAGATGAAAACATGTCTGTTAACTCCCCAAAATGGTTGTACAAAATTTCAAAACTCGATGGTGAGTAAGCATGACTTATAATTTTTGTTGTATTTTGTTAAGTTATTTTTTATGGTTTTTTTTTTGTTTTTTAGGTTTTTATTTTTGTAAAGATACACCCACACAAAAGAGAAAGTGAAAAATAAAGGTTTTGATAAAGAAAATGGTGAAAAAAATGAAATAGAGAGGAAGAAGAAGAAAGAGGTAGAGAGAGGAAAAGATAGAGAGATTTAAAGGGAAAGAGGTGCCCCTGGTTTGGATTTGGCGGGTCGCCTTCTCCATCTAGTGGTAGGTCAGCTAGAGAATTTGGGGAGCCAGTGGAAGTTGATGTTGTTCCAGGATTGCATGTCCTCTCATGGTGATGCTTTAACCAATGTCCATTAACTATGAATGTCCTTTTGGAAGAGGGGTCTTGGACTTGCACTACACCAAATGGGTAAACATTAGTAATAACAAAAGGTCCTTACCAATGAGAATTAAGATTACTTGGGTGAAGTTGGAATCAAGAATTGAAGAGAATTACCTTTTCACCTTCATGAAATACCATTCTCAGAATGTGTCTGTCATGGTGTACCTTAGCCTTCTCTTTGTATAGATTTGAATTCTCATAGGATTCAAGTCTAAGCTTCTCCAGTTCAGCCAATTGCAACAATCTTTCTTCACCCGATTTTTCATAATCAAAATTACAGGTTTTTGTAGCCCAAAAAGACTTATGTTGGATTTCAACTTGTAAGTGACATGCTTTACCAAAAACTAGCCTAAAAGGAGACATCTAAATGGGTGTTTTATAGGCAGTTCGATAAGACCAAAGGGCTTCACCAAGTCTCTCGGTCCAGTCTTTTCTGGTGGGTTTTACGATTCTCTCTAGAACTCTTTTAACTTCTCTATTAGAAAGTTCAGCCATTACATTTGTTTGGGGGTGATATGCAGTTGAAGTTTTATGTACAACCCCATTCTTTTTCAGAAGATATTACATGGTTCTATTACAAAAATGGGTTCTTAAGTCACTGATCAAGGCACGTGGTGTGCCAAATCTTTGGAAGATGTGGGTTTTTAGGAACTCACTAATAGTATGAGCATCATCCTTCCTAGTGGGTTTGGCCTCAACCCACCTTGAAACATAATCGACTGCAAGAAGAATGTATTAGAATCCATTGGAAGGGGGAAATGGTCCCATGAAATCGATGCCCCAAACATCGAAGATTTCACAAAAAATTAAAGGCTTTTGGGGCATTTTATTTCTCTTTGAAATTGTTCCAAACTTTTGGTAAGTGGGACATGATTGAAAAAACTCATGTGAGTCCTTGAAGAGTGAAGGCCAGAAGAATCCAGAGTCTAGGACCTTTCGGTAGGTCCTTTGTGGTCCAAAGTGTCCACCACCAGGAATTGAGTGACAGAATTCTAAGATGGAAGAATATTCATCTTCATCAACACATCTCCTAATTACCATGTCTGCCCCAGTTTTCCAAAGCTTATTTTCTTCCCAAAAATAGTATTTTGAATCACTTTTCAACTTCATTTTTTGTTCTTTTGAAATCTTTTCAGGAAAAACACCAGAAACCAAGTAATTTACAATTGGGGCATACCATGGTATTTTTGGAGTGATATATGAAAGGTTCTCAGTAGGGAATTCAGGATCGATGATTTCTAAATGAGAAGAATTATAAATTCTACTCAAGTGATCAGCCACAGGGTTTTCTTTTCCAGGTCTATCTTTGATTTCAAGGTCAAACTCTTGGAGTATTAGGATCCATCTTATTAGCCTCAGTTTGGAATCACTTTTCTTGAGTAAGAACTTAATAGCAGAATGGTCTGTGAAGATGATGATTTTGGCACCTAAGAGATAGGACCAGAATTTATCTAAGGCAAAAACCACTTCTAGAAGTTCCTTTTCAGTCACAGTGTAGTGAGATTGAGTTTCATCCAATGTTTTTGAGGCATAATAGATGACATGAGGAATCTTTTCTCTTCTTTGACCAAGAACAGCCCCAACAACTCTATCAGAAGCATCACACATCAATTCAAAAGGTAAGGACCAATCTGGGGGTCGGATTATCGGGGCAGATGTGAGAGCAGTTTTGAGTTCAATGAAGGCTCTCTTGCAAACCTCATCAATATGGAAAGTGACATCATTTTGGAGAAAACGAGTGAGTGGGAGGGGAATTTTACTGAAGTTATGGATGAATCTCCGATAGAAACTGGCATGACTGAGTAATGAACGGATTTCTCGAATAGAAGTGGGTTCAGTTAGTGATTGTATCACTTCAATTTTGGCTGGATCAACTTCAATACCATCTTTTGAAACTATGTTCCCTAGAACAATCCCATTTGCAACCATGAAGTGAAATTTTTCAAAATTTAACACAACGTTACACTTGAAACACTTTTGAAGGACTAGAGAGGGTGAATGCAAACAAGATTCAAATGAATCACCATAAATGGTGAAGTCATCCATGAAGACTTCCATGAAGTGTTCAATGAATTCTGAAAAGATACTCATCATACACCTCTGGAATGTTGCAGGAGTATTGAAAAGTCCAAAAGGCATTCTTCTATATGCATATGTTCCAAAGGGGCATGTGAAAGTAGTCTTTTCTTGGTCCTGAGGTGATATTGGGATTTGAAAATAGCCGGCGTATCCATCAAGAAAGCAATATTGTGACTTTTCGTCTAATATTTCTAGCATTTGATCAAGGAATGTAAGAGGGTAGTGATCTTTTCGTGTTTCATCATTCAATTTTCGATAATCGATGCATACACGCCATTTGTTCTTCACTCGAGTTGTGACTACCTCCCCATGTTCATTTGTGACAACAGTTATCCCACCCTTCTTAGGTAAAACTTGAATTGGACTAACCCATTCACTATCATAAATTGGGTAGATAATACCATCTTGAAGAAGCTTGGTGATCTCTTCCCTAACTACGTCAAGTATGAGTGGATTGAGTCTTCTTTGGGGTTGTCTAACTGGTTTGGATGTCTCCTCCAGATGGATGTGATGCATGCAAAGGGAAGGGTTGATTCCTGGTATGTCATCTAGGGTCCAAACTAAGGCTTTTTTGTTTTCCTCTAACACTTGAACAAGTTTGGACTCCTCGGTTTCAGTAAGGGTGGAAGAGATAATGACAGGATATGAGTGATCATGGAAGAGGAATTCATATTTTAGGTGTGGAGGAAGAGGTTTCAGATCAGTCTCATCTTTCACTTTTGGGCTCGACAACTCAGGAATAGAAGAAGGTACTTCAGTTGCTTCAGATTCATTTTCCTTAATACTGTCCAATGTGGAGCTGTGGAGATCGGAATTGATGTGGAATTCAAGAGAGTTTTCAAGTTCCTCTAGATTGATGGAGTCTATGAATGAGAGGTCCACATCAACTTCACCATTTATGACTTTGTTAATCATGGTGCAGATTTCACAAGATCCTTTATCATTAGAACATGAAGAACATGGTGGATTGGGGTTCGATTGACTCTTAGAAGGGTCCTCAGAAGCATGGATTGAGAATGCAGAGTGATCCTCGGATGGGTATCAGATGGCTTTGAAAATGTTGAACTTGACCAGTTGGTCACCGAATTCCATGGATAAGATGTCAGAATGGACATCAATCTTGGTTCTCATAGTCATGAGGAATGGTCTTCCAATAATTAGGGGAGATCGAGAAGAGTTCATCTCACCTTCTATGTCAAGGACATAAAAATCAGCAGGGAAGATAAGATCATTGACTCGGACAAGGACATCCTCAATTATTCCATCAGGACTGGATGTGCTTCGATTGGCTAACTGAATGGAAACACCCATTGGGTGCAAGGGACCAAGACCATGGTTGGAGAATATGTATTTTGGAAGGACATTAATTGAGGCTCCTAGGTCTATGAGTGCATCATCAAAGTTGGAACTTCCAATTTGGCATGGGACTGTAAAGGTCCCTGGATCATTGCGCTTTATGGGAATAGACTGCTGGGTGGAAACATTTTCAAAGGTCCTAAGTTGCCGCTTATGGGTACAAAACTCCTTGAGAAACATGGCATACTTAGGAATTTGTTTTGTGGCATCTAAGAGGGGAATGTTGACTTCAACATGTCTAAACATGTCGAGCATTTCAGGATCAGGTTCAAAGGACTTCCTTGGTTTAGAAACAGCTTGTGGAAAAGGAATTGGATTCTTAAGTGGAACGGAAGGAGGTGAGGGAATGGATTCGGGTTCTTTTTCAAGTTTATTTTTCTTTTCATTTTCTAGGTCAACATTCAAAGGAGGGTTTGAGGATTTATCTTGAGGCACAACAATTTTCTTTCCCGATTTAAGTGCAATTGCACATACATTACCCGGGGGGTGGGTAATGGTTGAGCTGGGAGTTGGGAAGAATTTTATTGTTGTTGCTGGCTCAGGTGGGATGCAAGTTGACCTATATGAGTTTCAATGTTTTTAAGGCTAGAACGGGTGAAGGAGGCAAGATCTTCCACTTCACTTTCCTACGGTTTCTTAGAAGAAGAGGCTTGTCCCTGGTTGGGATTGCCTTGATTTTGGTTCTTGGGAAATCGATTGTATTGGTTTTTGAATTGGGAAGGCTCACTAGGATGATGGAATCCAGGAGGAAGATTGTTCCTTTGAGGTTGAGGAACAAAAGGATAAGGTTGATGGAAGTTACCAACACCTTGACCATATTGAAACTGGTTTGGGTTTTGAGGAGGGAATTGAGGGGGATGAGATATGGGATTACTATACCTAAGGCCTTGGTTATAGGAAGAAGAGAAGGGCTCAGAGTGAGGTTGGTTGAAGTTTCTAACAAACTGACCTGATAGTTGAGGATTGGTGTTCCGCTGAGCATATGCTGCATTGAGCTCCATTGGTCCGGATGAATCAGATTGATCCTCTTGAAGTTCTGGACATGTGTATATTGGATGAGATGGGGAGCTACAGATTCCACAATTCTTAATAGGTCCAGGGAATAGTGACTGTGGAGAAGATGAGGTTAGGGCTTTGGTAGCCACTGCTAGTTGACGCACAAGACCTGTAAGTTCACTCATCCACTCAATCATCTTGTTAGGCTCTATGGATTGATTATCTTGGGCTTGTTTTACTTGAGCATGTGCCCGAGTATGGAATTTTTGTGTGTTTGCAGCCATATTACTTATGAGATCTCTTGCAGCTGCTGGAGTTTTGTCAACAAGAGAACCGCCACTTGCGGCATCAATGAGGGTTCGCTCCATAGCCAATAACCCCTCATAGAAGTATTGGATCAAGAGTTGGTCAGGGATTTGATGATGTGGGTAGGTTTCCAAAATCTTTTTGAACCTCTCCCAGTACTCATGGAGTGATTCACTTGGGAATTGACAGATACCACTTATTTCCTTTCAGATAGAAGCAGTATGAGAAGCAGGAAAGAATTTCTCTAAAAAAAGACGTTTCATGTCATTCCATGTAGTTATGGAACCAAGAGGTAGGTAGTATATCCATGACTTATCAGTGTCAGCTAGGGAGAAAGGGAATGCTCGAAGTTTGATTTGTTCTTCAGAAACCCCTTGAGGCTTCATGGTAGAGCATACTACTTGGAACTCTTTAAGGTGGAGATGTGGATCCTCACCGGCTAGCCTGTGAAAATGAGGGAGAAGATGAATCAAACCTGATTTGAGTTCGAAGTCAGCTTCAATGTTTGGATATTGAATACCAAGAGGTTGGTAATTCATATCAGGGGCAGCAAGTTCTTTTAGGTTTTTTTCCCTAGGATTGGTCATTTCAATTTCAACTGGTTGGATGAGGACTGGTTCTTGAATTATTTCAGTATCTCTTATGTTCCTCCTAAGTTGGAAAAGTGTTTGCTCAATTTCAGGGTCAAACAAATCTTGGGGATTGTTTGGAAGGCTACGGGGCATTCAGAGATATTTTGGAAGAAAGAGGAAGATAGGTTTTTCTTTGTATTTTTTCAGTTTATGATTTTTATGAGAAGACGGGTTTTTCTTTGTGATTTTTTTTCAATTTTTTTTTTAAATTTTGTATTTTTTTGGGGTTTTTTTGACAATAACCAGAAAAGAAATGACTACTTAAAGCACCATCCCCGGAAATGGCTCCATCTGAAACGCACGGCCGATTATCGCCTATCGACCGGTCAAAGTTCTGGTGCTCTGAAAATGTGTATAGCAGCACTCGGGTCGAATCCTCGGCGATGATACTTTGTAATAGTCGTTTGTTTTTAGTTAATTGTATTTTGATTAGGGGGGTTGTTTGCAGAGCTTAATTGAAATGACTATTTGTTTATGATTGATTTAACAAATTGATAATAATTGGGGTGAGTTCATTATTAGGGATTTAAGCTTGTGATATCCTTGAGTTTTTCTTTATATTGCATTTAAATTATCACCCACTTCACAAGTTGACGTCGATTAGAATTTCTAAGTGTGAAAGCTTTAATCCAAGACTTAACTTAAGTAGGATTCTAAACTCAATCAGTACTTGTTTATGGTAGTGTATTTATGGTTCCAATAATCCATGGAAACAACTTTCTAAACAAAATATGTCATTAATCCATGACATATTAAGTCCAACATACACAATGTTAAATTAACGAATACTCATCGAGCAAATACTCTCAATCATTATACATCCCTAAATTATAACTCACCCCAATGAGATATTAACTTAGCCATTTGGGTGTTTAATATTCTGGATATCATAATTATCATGATAAATTAAGAATAGAAGAAAAATAAAGGGATTAGAAAAGAGTGGTACGTCGACACACACACACACGAACGATGATGATAATTAAAAACAGATTTTCAATTGAATGAGGAAGCAAAAGAAGGGAATGGGATTCAACTGAATTTAAACTATTTTAAGAAAATAAATATTAAACTACAGAAGGTGGATGAGAATAAGAGATATTGAAGAAGTAACTTGCATTAAAACAGAATTACAAAGAAAGAGAATTACAAGACTACAAAAACGAAGAACACGAAAGTAAATGAAAACAAAGAGATGAGGAAAGGTCTCTCAAGTGAAAACTTGAGTATGGCAGATCCTCCCAAGACTTTTCAAGGACTTGGTCGTGCCAATATGTTCTCCTCTCTTCTGAAATGCCAACCCCTCTCAAGGAGAGAAGGGGAGAGTATTTATAGCCCAAGGAGTAGACTGTTTTCATTCCCAATCTGTCCCTCCACTTGAATCGCCAATTTGGCAATTCAGATAGCCAAATCATAAACTATCTCCTTCTTCAAAGATGTAGACAATAATGTTGGCCGACTACTCTAAAATTTGGAGTCATTTGGAATTATGGATCAATGGTTATGGCCAGTTGATTAAATAGAGTTAAACTGTCCATTTCAATCCAGTCTTTTTGAAGTCCATAATGTGAAAGGGTTTGTGAATATGAAGATGCCTTAAAATCCGAATTGTTTCTTCAAAAATTTCGGCCACCTATATCTCCTATTTCACACTACAAAATCTCAGCTCGATGTGATGCTTACATCATGAGATATGTCATGTATACTATACTGATTTTAATTCTCGGCCAGAATGGTGGGCTGGTAATAAAAGCTTTATTTGGGCCCCTTGTTCTTGGATTTGGGCCTTGAAAGTTTTATCCAAGATGACATGTAGTGTCCCCCGAATTATGGTGGAGAGTTAATGTTTTTGGACTTCTGGATTGAGCCCAGTAAATCAATCTTCAAGGCTGGTCCAGTTTGTTCACAGATTCTTTGGTCTTGTTTGTGAGGACCATATGACCCTTCAAATGGCAGAATTGGCTCATGGTACCTTCTAATGAAATGTTTTATATTGAAATTAGAATCCTAAAAAACAATAACCATACAATTTGGATCAGTATAGTGACAGTTATTATTAAAACATTAAACTGACTCAATTGGACTACTTCTAAAAATGCTCAAAAATTATATTTAATATTAAAACATTAATATTTCACACAAATTATGCACATTTCATATAAAATAAGTAAAGGGGAATATAATAAGTCATGATAATATTAATAAAATCACTCTATATTGGTGATGTTTATGAGGAATTGTAGGGGAGAAAACATGATGCTACTGCTTTGGTCGGATGAATAAACTCAAGGAAGATGAATAGTGCAACGTTAATATATGTAAATATACGGTATATTTAAGGATTGTTTTGTATATATGGGTTATATAATTTATTTAATGGAAAAAGTATAGGGTTTGAAATATTTTTAAAAATGGGTCTCTAGATGCGTTAACCTCGTTCACGCATCTTCGGTATGGAGAGATGCGTGAACGGGGTTCACACATCCATTATCCCATCTTTTAAGGATGCGTGAACCATGTTCACGCATCTCTCGATAAAGAAGATGCAAGAATGGGGTTCACGCATACGGCCCGGAAAATATCTTAAAGGGGGTCCCCCCAAATTTATTCTTCTCTTCTAGATTTTACTGTGAAGCCTTGCAGAATGTCATTCTCAACAAATTTTTGCTGCTTTTAAGAAGGTAAAATTTATATTTAAATTTTCAATTGTATAATTGTGTTTATTTATTTCATTTGTATGATTTGTTTATTTGATTTGTGATATGAAGAAAGCAATGTTTGTGTGTATGGTTTATTTTTTTCATATGTATTGATTTTTAAATTATTTTCTTTTGTATGATTTAAAATATGAACGATGTGTTTGTTATATGTATTCATATTGAATGGTTAGGAAAAATAATTATGTCATGTCTAAAATGTTTTATGAATTCATATTGAACGTTTATGAAAATTATATATGTTATAAAAAAATTTATTTTGAAAGTAATATTATTTAAATTATTATATTTTTATACACTAGTAATATAATTTATGAATAATATATTAGTTATATGTATCATATTTAAATTTATTAAAAAAAATATAGAAAACTTTTTCTGTTAATGGTATAAAAATCGATTTCTATAAATAATTTTTTTAAATTATGTTAGTTATAATTAAACTTATTAAATATAAAAAAGGTGTAGATATTTATTATGTATTTCATATATTAATAGGTATAATAAGTATACCCAAAAACATGGTATGTTGTGTGATGACTAATCTTGAGATGACCAGCTGATGCATAATTGAAATTTCATGTCTTGATTTGTGAATGTGGTTATTGTATTTGTAATAATTGAATTTAATTTTCTGTATTGATTAAATATGAGTCCTCTCGTACTAGGTATGTAAGAACCTGCATGTCCGCTTAAAAATGTTATGTGTTTCATACCCCTAGACCCCTCACATGCAGGTTAGTAAATTTTTGATTAAAAGGAAATCAACAAGAGGTTTCCCAAAAGAGGCATCCCCAGAGAGGTGTCCTTGAAGAGGTGTTTTAGAAAAAGCGTTCAACATGTGGTGTTGCTGTTTCAATGGAGACTTACGGTTGCTGAAATATTGGATAATAGAGACTCCATGAGTCTACCCATAGGTTTTGGTTTGTTTATCAAATAATGATAAACTAATCATAAGTCTCAAGATCAATTCATGATTAATTATTCATAAATATTAAAATATATAATTCTAAATTAAATAATGTAAAATATTGATGTTGTATATAATATTTTATTAATTATTTTTTATAGGTAATAATGTCTGCACAAATATATTGCAACGGTGAGACCATTTATACAGAGCAGGGATTTTGTTATAGTGTTCACTTATCAGAGTGGTAAGTCTTCATAGTTGTATGACATTGGATTCAATTTGCAATAAGATTCATAATAAATTAAAATTGAGGGTCGATCAATCCATTTCTTTAATCAAATATCGACATCTATAACATCCGGAACGTTTCTAGAAAACCGAGTACCCTTGGGTCGATGATGATGATTGGATGGATGCATCTTCCTTATTTAGGCATCAGTGTGGTAATTGTTTGATAGAGTTGTATGTGTTCATTTCTGATATAGATGTGGTGCAACTGACTACTACAGATCTATGTTTTGTGAGATTTGTACAAGTTGGTCCTTCATATCAGTCTTTTGCACTGCCTCCTTCTCATTGACTTCAGTAATAGAAGAAAATTATGAAGAAGATGATCAAAATTTAGAAGTAAATGTAGAAGGCAGCCCTTTGTGTACTGATATAGTGAATGAAATATTATCTAAGGAAGAATAATTTGGGGAGCCATCAGGTGATGATGTGGGTGAGGGTGATATGGGGAATGAACCTTCTGAGGTTCCTTTGAGAGATGTAGGTGAGGGTGATGTGGGAAATGAACCTTCTGAGGTTCCTTTAAGAGACATACATCCACAACATCCACCGGTTAGTCGTAATAATCTTCATTATTGAGTTCCATAGTTAAAATAATGTCTCTTGAACAACATTTTTATTGAGATGTCATAACACTTGCTTCTAAATTCCATGGAATTATAGGGAATATTTCTACATCAAATGATAATCCCATCTATGTCGGGCAGGAGTTTGAAAGTAAATTGGTCATAAAAAATATGATAATGAAATACCACATTGAACGATATTTCACCTTTGTTGTTGAGGATTCAAAAAGACAAAAGATATCATTAATTGTAAACAAATATGGGCCAGAATGTAAATTTCAATTAAGGGAAGTATTTGATAAATTATTTTCATGTTGGAGGATAACCAAATTAGAAGGTCAACACACTTTTGTGCATCCAAGCATGTCGTAGGATCAATCTTCCCATGATTTGAAGTTTATATCAAATGTTATTTGTGAGATGATACGAACATGTCAGGATGTTCCCGTTGCCCTTGTTCAGGAAATAATTAAACAGTTTTATAACTACAAGATATCATATACCAAAACATGGAATGAAAAATAGAAGGAAATTGTAAAAGTGTATGGGGATTGGGATGAATGCTATGCTATGTCTCCACAACTTATGGAATTGTTACCTCTCAACAATCAGATTGTTTATCAGTTGGACACTATTGAGTATGTATCTCCCAATCACCGAGTTGATCAAACAAAGGTGAAGTTCAATAGGGTTTTTTGGGCATTTAGGCCATGCATTGCTGCCTTTCCCTATTGTAAACAATTTATTCAAGTCGATGGAACTTTCCTATATGGAATGTATACTTTTGTTCTACTCATTTTTTCCACACAAGATGATAATTTTACTCCCCTTCCACTTGCTTTTTCTATTGTTGAAATGGAGATTTTTGAATGTTGAAGCTGGTTTTTGGAATGTGTACATGTTCATGTCACACAAAACCATGGATTGTGTTTGATATCTGATAACCATAGAGGTTGTGGTTATTGATGGTGTTGCATGGACTGAGCCAAATGCTTATCATCATTATTGCATTAGACATATTGAGAGTAATGTGAATAATAATTTAAGAGACAATTCCATAAAGAAGGTGATCCTCATGTTGGGTATGTTTTTCTAAAGTAATTTTTTTTAAAAAAAATTATTCTCCATTTTAATATATTATTCTCTTATGGTTTCAGCATATGATCCCCAACAGGAATGGTTTAATCGATGCCTTGAAAAGATGCAGACTTCTAATGAAGTTGTGTATGAGTATATGATACAGATTTCAAAGGGAAAAAGTTCATTAGCATATGATGGTGGCAGAAGATATGGCCATATGACCACTAATATAGTTGAGTGAATAAATGGGGTCCACAAGGGTGTGCGCAAACTTTCTATCACAGGGTTAGTGAAAGAGAAATTTTATAGATGTGTTCACTAATTTGTTGACTGGCCCCAAAAGTCATATTAGAGGATGGGAAATGGAATGTGTTTTATGGGGCATCTCCAAAGTGATATTGATTCGATACTGAATGAGGCTTCAAGATGGACTATTCTAGCATTTTATAGGTAAAAGATGAGCTTTCAGGTAAGATTGTTCTATGACCGGGCTACATGCACTAGTGGTAGACTGTTTATAGTGATGTTAGATTACAGATACTGTGATTGCGGCAACTTTCAGGAATTTAGATATCCATGTGCACATGTTATTGCTGCTTGTGCATCAGTAAATATATCATGGGAGCCATATGTTGACCCAGTGTATCACATGAGCACTTTGGTTAACAATTTTAGCACTGCTTGGATGCCTGTTTGTGACATTCATTCTATCTCATTTCATGTTGATCAGCCGACCATCATCCCAGATATTTCAGGTTTCATAATTTGGTTTTGTTTTCATTTATGATTTTTTTCAATGCCTGCCATTTTTTAAATTATTGGCTTCATACTACTAGGTTACGGACCCAAGGAAGACCAAAATCAAGTCGAATCAGAAATGAAATGGATTGGCCTTGACAACGAGGAGGGAGAATATGATGAGGTATTTGTCAAGTAGAAGGACATACTCGTAAGAGATGTCCCCAAGTGGAAGCACAGAGCACCACATCTATTCATCCATGATCGAGTTTTTGTAATGTATCACGAATATGTATATTTTGATGTTTATGTGGAAGTTTCAGTATTGAATACTTTTTTTTCTGACATGCTCTATTTCTAAAATGTTTCAATCTTGGTTTGTCTCCTTTTTTGATTCTCTAATAAAGAATTTTTTGATTCTCAAACTATTCAAAAAAACAACATAGAATGAAATAACTAGCTCATGGAAGCCCGCATGAAATTCTTATAAGACTACTATAGGTTTTAATTAATGAAGACCTCATAAATATTGAATCTCAAAATATGGTAATATGGTGCTTTATTTATTGAGGGGATTGGTCAAGTAATGAAAACACTAATACACACACAAAAAATCATGTATAAATCGAAAATATTAACACAATCAATTTTCATTTCATTGTTCTCGATTTATTTAAATAATAGTTGAAATTTTTTATTGAATTCACTATAATAAAGTAATGATGAAAGAATTTGTGTAGATGGAAGATTTTCCATTGCTCATATCTCAGGCTACTCATGTATCACGACTGCTTTTAGAGGTATGTCCAGTGCCTCAATCGAGTGTACGCAGATCTCACCATTTCCATCATACCACACCACCTCCCACTGTAACCCGTCATCTTCTTCATGCTGGATTCTATGGCTTAGCGATGTGTGACTTCTGTAAGAACCCGTGTTTTTCTGGACTGTCGTTTTGAGAAGAAATTTAAATTTTTTCTATTGGATTCTTGTGAGGGGTAAAATGGTCATTTTATCCTACCATCTTATCTCGAATAATTTTTCTAACAACTCTGTTGGTCCCGGAATAGGGTGTTTACCCTAGGATAAGAGTTTGGGGGAAATAAGAGCTGTTCGAATTTTAGTGAAATATTTAATATTTAATATTATTTAATTGAATATTAAATTATTCACATAGGTTTTTTTGGAAAAAAAATTTAAATGGAGCATTGGATTTAGATTTCATCTATGTCGTTAAGTCTAGAATGGGGAGTTTATCCTAGAGAGGGAAAAAACTCATGTCGGGCGTCGGGGCTGGCCCGTGCCCCTTTTTCTTCCTTTTCTTTTCTTATTTTCTTTTCTTTTCTCTCTTTTCCTTCCTCCTCCTCCTTATGAACGCTCCATGTGTGCTCCTCCTTGTCCATGTCCCATGAGGGAATAGTGATATTTATAAAGAGGGAGATTTGGGAGGAAAGAGGGGTACTTATTCGAAGCCCTCGACGTGCTGAGTCGGGGTGCGGCATCTGTGGACTGTGAAATCAACCGAGGCCTCGACAGTTTCTTCCCAAAGGTAAGGCCATTTACTTTTTCACCATATAATCTATTTAAAATGGTTTTTTAAAGTCTTTAATGACTTATATTTCATGCTTGTATGCCCATGGGGATCGATCTGTTGTTTCGGGGGTGAAAAAGGGCGAATCGGGCGTTTTGAGGGATTTTCCATCGGAAAACCCAAAATACACGGCGGGTGTTCCAGGGGAACATGTCGTGTGTTCTTCCCATTCAGGTTAGATGAAGTTTTCATATGTACACACTGTGTACCTGATTACACGTTGTGTACTTGAGTACACACCATGTAGTGTGTGACCGTGTGATTGGTCATGTGAGGAGAAACACAGAATAAGGGTTTTTGATGAGTACACGTTGTGTACTATGATTAAAAACTATATAGTGGTACTTATGCATGTGTTTTAGTGAAAAATAACATGGGGTGACTTTTGTGAACATTACACGTCATGTACAGTAAAGTACATGTTGTGTACTTTTACAAAGGCAGACCCCATGGGTCTGGCCATGTGTTCTGGCTATGTACTACTCCAGCTTTGTAGTTTTGGCATAACTTATGCTCTGGAAGTCAGAATTGGGAATGTGAGTAGTCTATTCTGAGCTTTTTTACATGTAGATCGCAATAGTGTAATAATTTTGAAATTTATAGGTCATATAAATGGGGTTTTTTTTGTTTTTATCTAAATGGAATGGTTTCTTCTTCCATTCATCAAGCCCAATCGTCACCTAAGGGTGAGACTTGGAGAGGTTGTTAGGATATCTGTTCAGACCAAACTTAGTCAAGACCTTTATTACGAGATGAGTTGTGTTCTATCTCTCATAACCATTTCTATAGAGGATGCTTCCCTGGTGAGACGTTCCCTTCTTTCCTATGAGGCCGGGAGACCGGGCACTTACAACTATTCCTGGAGGGATGCCTTTACTTGTGTGCTGACCTAGGGAGTCCCTTGTAGGATCTCTCTCTTGTGCATCCTTTGATAGGACCCATGTTATGGAATTCCTATGTTTTCCTTCATTTTAGGATTCCGTTTATGATTCAAACCTTATCCTTCGCTAAGGATCTCGTATAGGATGCCTTCGCTCGTGTTTACCTAGAGGATCTTGAGTATGATGTGTCCTCAGTGTTTGAATTGAGTGACCCAGGGGGTACCCATTGTTTGACCGACCCTGAGTTGTGATGTCGGGTTTGGGTAGAGATGGTGATCAGGTGTCACCTAGAACCCATGTGAAACTGGTGATCCCTTTAGGATTTGGATGTATTGTTGGGTTGGGCGTTCGAGCCACCAGCACTTGTTTGTTTATATCTGACTTGTGTTGTTGATGTTGTAGTGGTTACCAGAGGTGCTTTCTGGTTAGTGGCTATTGAGCCTTACACAAGGCATCTTATTGTTTGTTGGGATGACTACTTTTCCTTATGTGCCTGAGTAGTAGGTGTTCTGGTGTTTATTTCTAACTGTTGAGTTGAATTTGTGTACCATTATGCCACGGGCCCATGTTCGAGGTGTCGTGTGGATGAGTCTTAGCCTATAAGATATCTATAATTGCATAGATAATCTAATGATTCATATAAAATATTATTTGGGATCGTTTCTTGGATCTAGGGCCACCCCGTGGGTGCGTTTCCCTTGTTTAGTCGTTTGGCCAGGATACCCGTGGGTATGCCGTGAGGATAGCATGTTTTGAGTTTTCTTGAGAGGAAACCTATATAAATGCTTGTTCGTATATTGGGATCAGTCTGATTACTTGATTTCCTATGGAATTTCTAAGGTCAGTATTTTATTTAGCCTTATGGTAGTGTTTTGTTTCTCCTGAGGGCAAGTTTCTATTTAGCCTGAGGGTAGTGTTTGTTTACCCTAAGGGAAACGTTTATCATGCCTAAGGGCAGTGCTTGTTTAGCCTGAGGGTAGTGTTGTTTATCCTAAGGAAAACGTTTCTCGTGACCTAGGGTAGTAGCTTCTGTTCCTGAGGGAAATATCTCTTACACTCGAGGGCAGTATTTGTTATGCATGAGGGCAGTCACCTGAGGGTTTTGCTTTTCTTCACCTGAGGGAAAGGATTCACATGTCTGAGGACAGTGGTTACTTTTTATATTCACTATGGTGATTTCTTCTATTGAACCTACCAAGATACATCACAGGCATGGAATTGTTATTATCTTTGACATGTTGATATCCTGTTTTAGTTTCTATTGTGGATTTGGTACAGGAGTTGGTCGGTTGAGGCCGAGTATCAGAGAAACTCATAATTGAATTATATTGAATTGGTTTCTTGTTTTTGGTTAACTTGTTCAGAGATATATTTACAGCATTGGATGAAGCAGATATATTTCAATGGTATTACGGAACCAGAGATCGAATTAATGATACACGACTTGAGTGGCGTGACGTCTAGATCAATGACCTTACACAGGTTGTCCAGGAGATCAGGCCCATGGTTCAAATGATCGACCGCTGATGTGGTTTCTTGTTATTTGAATCACCTAATCATGAATATTCATATTTATATATATGTGTATAGGTATGGTACTATAAATTTGTACGTACATTGATACGGACATCCATGGTGGAACTTTTGTAGTTGACAGGGATTATATACCCTGAGTTTGACTGTGGTTGCACGTATGGTTTACTTTCTTTGTTGTGTTCCAGCTAGGCTGAGCACA
Organism: Viscum album; assembly: GCA_963277665.1. Lineage (NCBI taxonomy): Eukaryota > Viridiplantae > Streptophyta > Magnoliopsida > Santalales > Viscaceae > Viscum > Viscum album. The sequence goes on along the minus strand of OY728155.1, from coordinate 236,782,082 downwards.
TTGCTGTTGCATACACTTTTAGCAGCACAGTTATAGGTTTCTTGTCGGGGATCCTGTTGAGATTATTTCTCACCCCTGCACTTACACCTCAGTGTACGTGTTGACCTTATGTCTACTTTTCAGGTTGAGAATGAGTTGCATGGTGGATAGGGGTGGGGCCCAGTGTTGCAAGATCGAGCGGAGCAGCTCGAGTGGTTCTACTGATCAGGCTGCTGCTGTTTGATAGTGTTTTGAGATCGAGTACATGGATTTTCTTGGAGTTAGTAGTTGATACCATTACTTTTAATTTCAGTTTCTTCTGTACTTGTATATGTATGGTCGTCCTGGTGGGTGGCTAGTGTTGTATTGTATTGCATAGTTGTTCAGGATTTTACATCATTTTACTATTACAACTTGTTCTATTCCAGGTTTTTACTACTTCTGCACTCTGTTTACTTTCATATGTGTATGATACATAGTTGTTTCCGTTGTTTTCTTACTATGGTATGAGGGCATAGTCTCCCCACTATCGCACCCTAGGCCCTCACTTCTAGTCAGCATCCTCTCGTGTACGGGGAGGCACGCTTGAGGCCTTATGGTGAACTAGCTCAGAGTACCGGTTTAGTGGCTTCCGGGTCGGGTCGTTACAAAGTGGTATCAGAGGAGTTTTCTTTCATGGTATTTACTATTTAGGATATGTTATATAGGAGTATTAGGAATGTATTGGAACCTGTGATGGATATCAGGCTAGTGCGTTGAGAACACTTGTTCCGGTAAGAAGTCATGGTTTCCAGGGTTAGGGATTGTTGTTCTTATTTTTTGATGTTATAGTTTTATATTATTTTCACCTTGAGAGAAACACGTGTTGTGCGGTGTTTTTATTTACTATTGATCTCTGGCCCTTGTCCATTGATATGATTCTAGGGAGGGATTTTGACTCTTGGTCGGCAAAGGCAAGAGGCATTTCATGCATCATCCTAGGCACGTAGGATTCGCAGCATATAGGCCTTCTAGTGTGTGTTTTTTCTATTGACTGAGACCTTTGAGTCTTCTTAAAAATACTTTCTAATCTGATTACAGGTTACATGGATCTACATTGATGCATTTTTATTGAGGATGATGACTCATTCCTCATGCACAGGTGGTTGAGTGACCCCAGTTGGTCTATGTGGAACATGATGCATTTCTGTTTAAACCCTTAGTGGGTGTTGTTATCAGGTCTGTGGTTATCTAGTCTGATCGATGAGTACGATGCTGATATATACCAAGGATTTTATTATGCACTAGACCGCCTTGTGGTATTTCCATATACGGATGCCGATGAGTGTCAGTTCTGTTTCTATTCTTCTTGGGTTGGGGACTCCAGGGAGTAGATCCTTCTGAGGATTCTCAGAGAGGATCAGGGCCCTTATATGTTGTGTTTTGGTTTTGACTATCGTTGGTCGTTGTGATCATTACCTTCTTGTGAGAGTTTTTGTATCTTTTGGGCTAGGTGGATAGACTTTGGGACCCAGTTGTGATTCTTTTTCTATAGGTATAGGTGGAAGACCAAGAGACCGTTGTTTTTTACTCGAACCCTTGTAGGTCAATGTCTATTTTGTTCTAGGGAATCCTTTGTGAGAATGGTTGTCCCTTGTTTTCCAATGAATTTTGTTGGTGTTTTTTTTTCGCAAATGGCTTCGATGGGTAGGACTGTTTGGGGGCCTGGCCTGGTCAACCAGTGTTTCTGATGTTGTAGTTGTGGGTGGCTTCTATTGAATCTAATTCAGTGAGTGGTCGGGTGCAAGCTGAGGACAGATGTTTCAAGACTTTCTACGGACTCAGATCCTAGAAGTTGTGTTGTAATGTCCCTGTCGTAGATATGAATTTGTGAAATGTTGGGTTACCATGAAATGGTTGACCCATGCTTGAATCCTGGTCAGGTTTTGGCAGGATGTTGGCATGGCTTGGAGAGATCTGGACACACCTTTGGTGAAATCTCAGGGTACTCCTGTTAGAGATGATCATGCTCTATCTTGATTCGTCTTGAGTATGCAGAGAGATCTTCGACCCGACATTGAGCTCATTTTTCTTTCCTAATGTTAATCCCTATTAAGGATGGAACCATTTCGGGTTGCAATATTGAAGAGGGGTAAGGAAATCCATATGGTGGGGAGTGCACCATTGGCCTTTGAGGGTGGTTTTCCTTGTTTAGTTTAAACTACAGTGTTTTCCAGTTGCCTTTGGGGCTCAGAGTGTCTTTAAAGATGATGATAAGGGTATTCCTATGGTGGGGAGTACCAAATCGGTCATAGTTGATTGTATTATGTGTAGAAGTTGGTTGTTAATTCTATAAGGTTGTTTGTTGGATGGTCTAGATAGCTTGGTTTTTTAGATGCTCGGGTTTAGTTCATGCCTTCTGGTCCTTTTTACGGGCTTCTCGGAGACGATAAGGTATATGGTGGAGAGATTGTAAGAACCCGTGTTTTTCCGGACTGTCGTTTTGAGAAGAAATATAAATTTTTTTTGTTGGATTCTCGTGAGGGGTAAAATGGTCATTTTATCTACCATCTGATCTTGAATGATTTTTCTAACAACTCTGTTGGTCCTAGAATAGGCTTTTTACCCTAAGATAAGAGTTTGGGGAAAATCTGAGCTGTTTGAATTTTAGTGGAATATTTAATATTTAATATTACTATTGAATATTAAATTAATCTAGTAAGTTTTTTTTGAAATAACATTTAAATGGAGCATCGGATTGATATTTCTTCTGATCCGTTATGTCCAGAATGGGGATTTTAGCCTAGGGAATTCATAAACTCATGTCGGGCGTCAGGACCGGCCCGGGCCCCTTTTTCTTCCTTCTCTATTCTTCTTTTCTTTTCTTTCCTCTCTCTTCCTTCTGCCTCTTCCTTGCGCAAGCTCCATGTGTGATCCTCCATGGCTGTGTCCCCTGGGTGGATTGGGAGGTTGAGAAAGAGGGAGATTTGGGAGGCAAGAGGGGTACCAATTCGAATCCCTCAATGTGCTGAGTCGGTGTGTGGCATCCGTGGACTGTGAAATCAACAGAGGCTTCAGCGGTTTCTGGCCAAAGGTATGGTTGTTTACAATTTTTCCATAGATTCCCTTTAAACATGTTGTTTTAAGCCTTTAATGCCTTATATTTCATGATTGTATTCCCATGGGGCTCGATCTGTTGTTTTGGGGGTGAAAACGGGTGAATCAGGCGTTTTGAGGGATTTCCCATCGAAAAACCCAGAATGCACGACGTGTGTTCCAGGGGAACACACCGTGTGTTCTTCCTATTCTGGGAAGAAGAAGTTTTCATAAGTACACACCATGTAATAGAGTACATTCCGTGTACTTGAGCACATTTCGTGTACTTGAGTACACTCCGTGTAGTGTGTGGCTATGTGACTGGTAGTGTGAGGAGAAACACGGAATAAGGGTTTTTGATGAGTATACGTCATGTACTATAAGTACACATCGTGTAGTGGTACTTAAGCATTTGTTCTTAGTGAAAACTAACATGAGGTGACTTTTTGTGAACATTACATGATGTGTACATTAAAGTACACACCGTGTACTTTTACACAGGCAGACCCCATGGGTCTGGCCATGTGTTCTGGCCATGTATAACTCCATCTTAGTAGTCTTGGCGTAACTTATGCTCTGGAAGTCATAATTGGGTGTGTGAGTAGTCCATCTTGAGTGTTTTCCCACTTATATCGCAATGGTGGAATAATTTTGACATTTAGAGATCATATAAATGGGGTTTTGGGGGGTTTTTATCTAAATAGAGGGGACTCTTCTTCCATTTATTGAGCCCAGTCGTCACATAAGGGTGAGACTTAGTGAGGTTGTTAGGTTGGGTGTTCAGACCAACTTAGTCGAGACCATTAATATGAGATCAGTTGTGAGCCATCTCCCATAACCTTTTCTATAGAGGATGTTTCCCTTGTGAGACGTTCCCTTCTGGCCTATGAGGCCATGAGACCGGGAAATTCAAAGGATTCTCGGAGGGATGCCTTTACCTGTGTACTGACCTATGGAGTCCCTGGTAGGATCTCTCTCTGTTTCTTCCTTTGATAGGAACCATGTTATGGAATGCCTATGTTGTCCTTCATTTGTGGATTCTGTGTATGATTCCTCCCTTATCCTTCGCTAAGGATCCCATCTTGGATGCCTTCACTCGTGTTTACCTATAGGATCCCGAGTATGATGCCTCCTCAGTTTATGACCTGAGGGACCCAAAGGGATACCCGTTGTTTGGCCGAACCTGAGTTTTTATGTCGGGTTTGGGTAGATATAGTGATTAGGTGTCACCTAGAACCCATGCCAAACTAGTGATCCCTTTGGGTTTTGGATGTAAATTTCGGTTGGGCATTCGGGCCACCCACACTTGTTTGTTTATATCTGACTTGGGTTGTTGATGCTGTGGTGGTAACTAGAGATGCTTCCTAGTTAGTGGCTATTGAGCCTGACACGAGGTGACTTCTTGTTCGTTGGGATACCTACTTTGCCTTGTGTGCCTGATTAGTAGGTGGTATGGTGTTTATTTCCAACTATTGAGTTTAATTTGTGTACCATTGTTCCACGAGCCCATGTTCGAGGTGTCATGTGGCTGAGGCCTTAGCCGATAAGATATCTAGAATTGAATAGAAAATCTTATGATACATATAAACTATTATTTGGGATTGTTTATTGGTTCCATGGCCACCCTGTGGGTGTGTTTCCCTTGTTTAGCCGTTTGGCCAGCATACCAATGGGTACGCCATGAGGATAGAATATTTTGAATTTTCGTGAGAGGAAACATAGATAAATTCTTGTTTGTATGTTGGTATTGGCCTGGTTACTTGATTTCTTATGGAATTTCGGAGGGAAGATTTTTATTTATCATGAGGGTAGTGTTTTGTTTCACCTAAGGGAAAGTTTCTGTTTAGCTTGAGGGAAATGTGTGTTTCCCCTGAGGGAAACGTTTATCATGCCTGAGGGAAGTGTTTGTTTAGCCTGAGGGTAGTGTTGTTTAGCCTGAGGAAAATGTCCCTCATGTTTGAGGGTAGTAGCTTCTATGCCTGAGGGAAATATCTCTTACGCCTGAGGGAATTATTTGTTATGCCTAAGGTAAATCACCTGAGGGTTTTGTTTTTGTTCACCTAAGGGCAAGGATTCACATTTCTGAGGACATTGGTTACTTTGTATATTCACTGTGGTGATTTATTCTATTTAACTTGCCAAGATACATCATAGGCTTGGTATTGATATTATCTTTGACTTGTTGATATCCTGTTGTGGTTTTTGATATGGATTTGGTATAGGAGATGGTCGGTCGGGGCCAAGTCTCAGAGAAACTCAGAATTGAATTATATTGAACTGGTTACTTGTTTATAGTTAACTTGTTCAGAGATATATTTCTGGAATTGGCCAAAGAAGGTATATGTCAATGGGATTACGGACCCAGAGATCGACTTAATGAAACAAGACTTGAGTGGCACGACGTCTAGTTTAATGCCCTTGCACAGGATGTCTAGGTGATCAGACCTATTGTTCCAATTATCGACTGCTGATGCAGTTTCTTGTTATTTGAATCACCTAATCATGAATATTCATATTTATGTAAATGTTTATAGGTATGGTACTATACATGTGTACGTACATAGATATGGACATCCATGGTGGCACTTGCCTAGCTGATAGGGATTATATAACCTGAGTTCAACTGTGGTTGCACGTATGGTTTACATCCTTTGTTGTGTTCCAACTAGGCTGAGAATGTTGCCGTTGCATACACTTTTATCAGCACAGTTATATGTTTCTTTTTGGGGAGGCCTGCTGAGATTATTTCTCACCCATGAATGTACACCTTGGTGTACGTGTATACCTTATGTATGATTTCCAAGATGAGCATGAGTTGCATGGTGGATTGGTATGGGGCCTAGTGTTTCATGATCGAGCGGAGCTGCTCGAGTGGTTCTACTGATCGTGTTGCTTTAGTTCAACAGTGTTTGGAGATCGGGTACATGGATTGGCTCAGAGTTAATTGTTGATCCCTTTACTTTTTCTTTCAGTTTCTTCTGTACTTGTATCTGTATGGTCGGACCAGTGGGTGACTAGTGTTTTATTTTATTGCATAGCTGTTCAGGATTTTATAGCATTTTACTATTACAGATTGTTCTATTTCTGTTGTTTACTGCTTCTGCACTCTGTTTTCTTTCTACTGTGTATGATACTTAGTTATTTCCGCTATTTTTTTACTCTAGTATTAGTTAATAGTCTCCCAACTATCACACCCTAGACCCTCGCTTCTAGTCAGCAGCCTCTGGCATACGGGGAGGCATGCTTGAGGCCTTGTGGCGAACTGGCTCGGAGCACCAGCATTGTGGCTTCCGGGTCAGGTCGTTACAACTTCACCTTTCTTGATCATCAGATCATTTCTAAGATTTTAGAGAGATGCAGGAGAGAGTCACATGCATTTTATTTTAGAGAGGGGTAGATGACTATTACCCTGCAAGATGTGGCCAATATGTTGGGCCTCCCCATCGATGGTGCGACTTTGACTTACCATGTTGGAGTATATTTTCTGGAGCATGTTCATAGACTATTAGGAATAGAGGTCACTGATGTTGTTAGGACCATCATTGGTGGTCGATTACACATTCCTTGGTTTGACCATCACTTCACACAGTTAGAAGATGATGCTAATGAGATCATCGTGCCGCGATTGGCACGTGCATATATTTTGAGGCAGATCGATGGCACACTTTTTGTTGATCACTCCAATGCTTTTGTACAATTGATGTATTTATCTTTTTCAGAGGATTTGGACGAGGCTAGCCGATATAGCTTGGGGTCTTCTTGTCTAGCATATACATATAGGGTGTTATGTAGCACATGTCACATAGATAAGATGCAGATCATGGGATGCATGGTTCTTCTACAGAGATGGGTATGGGTGCACATCCCTTGATTTTCTCCACATGCTCACTTGCCATTACTTGTAGATATTGTAGCAGAGAATCTGCATGGACATTGGTATGTTATTACTTCCTTATACTGTCTAACTTAATTTTATAACTTTCAATTATGAAATGTAAATATAACAATATTATCCACCGGTGGAGTCAGGCACATCGACATTTAGATTCCCCCAGACACGACGTCCATGCCTACAGAATTATGTTAGACAATATTCGACCACACAATATAAGACTATATAAGTGATTATTATTTATATGGTTAAATATTTATTCTTTACTATAAATGTATTCATTTATTAATTGATTTTTTATTTTTATTTTCTTTTAGATTTTATGGATTCCATATACAGATGATATTATCCAGAGTCTTCCACCATACTATACGACGATGCTTGTCATCGGCTCCTGTAGGGTTCCATTGATTCATTTTCATATAGTCGAGTTTCATCAGACCGACAGAGTTATGAGGCAGTTCATATTCATTCAGCCTGTTCCTGACTCGCCCAGTCAGTTAGATTCACAGCATCCCCTGAAGATGTTAGGGAAGATAGATTTTGATTGGAGGATATACCACGCCAGATATAATGATTTATGGGATAGACGATAGGACATCCAATTGTGAGGGGTGAGGACGGTGTGTTTTCATATGTTGGATCAGATGGACTACGCAGCTTGGTATTACAGGTCCCCTGTCAGATTTCAGATACGACACAGATGAGTCTTTAATGAGATGGTATACATAGTTCCTTCCACAATTTAGTGAAATTTTTATTCATATTACTTAACAATGTAATTTTTGTTTCTTAGGATTCTCATATTTGTCATCTACTACACATGTATGATATAGTAGAGGAGACTGTATTTGACCCAGCATATTTTCACACCATTGTATCACAGTTGATTCCTTCGATGTAAGAGATTTATCATGGCATTTTCTTTGATCCACCACATGCTGAGGAGGCTTCGGAGCCTGATGAGGCTCATGTAGATGTACCGGGGGTGATGACCCTATTATGGATCTCGTTATTCCACAGGAGGAGGATGTTCATATTGATCTGCCAGATGCTGTTGTTCCATAGGAGGACCGTGTTCCGCATGATCAGCCATATGCTCCACCAACTTCTCAGGCTCAACTAGGTAGATATAGACATTGAGTGGGTTGATCCTAATTATTTATTAAATACATACTTAGAACATTAGCCATATTCATTCCATGTTGGTGAGATTTCCAACCAGCATCTACTACCATTAGATGGAGTACAGGGTACAGACAGTAAGATTATACATCCATCAGCTGCCACACAATAGGATGTGGTGGTGGCTACTGAAATTGATGTGCAACATATGCTAGAGTGCAGATAGAGACAGACACGATGTGGATGCATCATGCATACCCCTGGCTGGGGGATAGAGGAGCATCCACTCTAGAGTCATATATTAGGTTGATTTTTGGTTTACAATACTTTATGTATGTGCATTGCTATTATCATTTATAGAGTTATAAATTTTTTAATAAGTGTCTTACTGTCATCAAATTATCTTCTAAAATTAATAATTTTTTCTCTAAATCATTAATAAATTTTAATACTCTGGATTAAAAGATCTGTGAACATCAAGAAATCTTGAAAAATATTATTAATCTCAATTATTTGAATCCTAAAATCATGGAACATGATTCTTTGTTTAAAAAAATTAAATTTCACAAAGAATAATTTCAATGAATAATGAATAACTGTGAAGAGTAGATGATTCTAATTGAATATAAAAAAACCACAATATGAGATGTATGAAATTATAAGTTCATTTGGCCAATTTTGTGAAAATACATTTTCAAACATTATAAAAGGACACATGTTTTACTGGTACACAATCTTCACTGGAGGATTTTTCTGTTAAAATAACTCGATCATGTGATAAAGTAATGGACATTATGAAAAATAATTATTTTATATTCTTCTAAAATAAGAACCAATACTTAAGAGGGTTAAGAATGTGTTAGAATTTGTAAGAATAAGTATTGAAGAAGATCATCCTTGGTGAATTTATATAAGATTTCAAAACTGATGATTATGAGTGTTTCTCTTTAGGGGGAGGTAAATGATGAAATATTAAATTAATTTCAAAATTAATATATCAATTAGAATCAACTCCAATTACTATAGAACATTCTTGAAGATCATTTTATAAAAATATATATGTTTTTTTTAAATATCTCTTCCTTTGTTAACAAAAAAATACTGAATAGAAATGGGTTGTAATTTAATTAATCAAATATATAAGAAGTTTTTGCTTTTAAATAAATGATTATTTTTTAACCCTTCTTTAGGATGCTTGAATGGGGTTCAAAAATCCTCTAGAGACTTCATAAAGAATGTGTGAACCCCGTTCACACATCTACCATTGCTAGGATGCATGAATGAGGTTCACGCATCCTTAGAAGAAAGGATGAGGGATCTGTAAACCCCATTCACGCATCTCTTCACACTGAAGATGCGCGAACGATGTTCCATCATCTAAAGACCCATTTTTAAAAATATTTCAAACCTTATCCCTTATCCATAGAAAATTTTAAAACCCATATATAAAAAAATACATATATTTGAGCCCATATATATATATATATACATATAACCATTTTAAAAAATTCATCAAAAAAAATTAATCACTACAATTTAAATTAAAATATGATATAATATTTTATTAGATAATATATATTACAAAAAAACATAATATTCATGTATAATATAGAAATAATGTCTTAGAAAAATAGTGTATTACTATACTGAAAAAAATAATAAACATTCAAATGGATAAGAAATATTAAAACATTTCAAAAAAATATTACATTATATAGAACAATAAAAAATAACGTATGGAAAAACATTTTTTTAATCAAGTCACCATTAAAAATTAAGATTATGAAAAAATATAAATGATTAAACAATTTGAATTTAATTATATTTGAGGTAATTATAATTTAACGAAACAAAAATAATAAATCATAAATGTATTAACACATGTGTCCAAACACTAGAACTGACATCATAAATGTAAGACCAACCACATGACGGTCGGGGTGACCATGTGAAGGCTGAGCCAACCTCCCAAAGGAGAGATGACCATGTGAAGTTGAGGTAGAAAATATCGATGATGAGAAGACACTACCACAAAATAGGTCAAGGGAAGAACCTCATTTAATCAATGCTAAGAAGAAAGCACTGAAAAAGGGTGGGCCTTTATCAGAACTAACTAAAAGCACTGATAAATCTGCCCTTTATCAGTGAAAAACAAAGCACTGATAAAGGTGTAACCTTTTTCAGTGCTTTTTTAGCATTGATAAATGTGTACCCTTTATCAGTGTTTTTTAGTAGTGATAAAAGTTTTTAGTAATAATTTATATACATTTATTATATTTATATTTAAAAATAATGTTTATTTGTGTATGTTAAATAAAAAATTCATGTTTATAATTAATATATATTTTTTATAAATCATATATATATATATAATGATTTTAAAAATGTATAAGATTATAATTAAATATATTTGTGATTCCAATGAATTTGGTCAATTAATATGTTGATCACGCATGCATATATGTTATGTATCATCATTAATATTCATTTATACATTATAACCATTGGCCTAAAGGCCTTTATTTTTTATTGATTTTGATAATCCACCAATCAAGGGGTGAGGTGGAACCCATACAAGGATCGTAGGCATACGTATTACATGTCTTGTAGGCCATAAAGAAATTAATTTCTCATAGGCTTCAAACATTACATATAATCTAGACTAACTTATTAGAACTGCTCCTCCCCACATCTTCATCATGACATTTTCTCTCCACCTTTGCATGGCTGTTTGGGTAGGTTTTCCCATACATGCACAAGCTTGTCCCGATGGCAGGTTTCATACCTTCTAATTCTTGGAATCTATTTAGATTTTGCACTGGTGAAATCTCATTGCTCATCCTGCTTCTAAATCTTGTTTGTTGTAGGTTGTCTACTTTGTATCTACACTTAAGGTAGCCCGAAGGCCTTCAGGCGGCCCAAAGGGCTTACTCACCCGAAGTCCTGGGTGGCACGAAAGCCTAAAAGGACTCGAGGACCAAATTGGTGGCCCGGAGGCCCAAACGGGGGAATATTCCTGACTACTATAGTGCCATACAGTGCCTGCTAGAGTACCTGCTACATTACTGCTATAGTGACCCAGAAATTAGCCTCCGCATGTATTTGATCCCGGGTCGTCTGGATGCACTTAAAGAGTCCCCACGAACTCAGCTGAACCTGCCTTCCCCGCATGCTTTTCCTCTGTTAAGAACCTCTTCTCCTCAGTCATAATTCCCTCTACTGTTAGGATTCCCTCTATCGCTCGCCTCTCTTCTACTGGGTGACTCTCCTTTGCGAATGACTCCTCTATTGTGTGCTACTCCTTCGTTGGAGTACTCTTCTACCACACGTCTCTCCTCTATCATGAACACACATCCACTACGCACTGAACCAGACATTCTCTATGAGTTTTCTCATCAATATTATATATTTTTTCATGTTATTACAATTTATTATTGATAGTGATGTTGTGAATTGTACGGGCTAAACGTCCCATTGAAAATCATGGTCATTGGTGGTCCTTGTTTGTGCTCTAAATAAATTTCATGTCGGTTTTCCTTGTTTCAAGAGGTTTTGTCTCATGCTAGATTGGGTGATAGGCCAGGTAAACCAATTCTGGTTCATGAACAAATGGTATCAATTGTGCTTTGGTTACCAGATTCCACCTGTTGGGATATGATGTAGATGATATAGGAAAAATATTCAAATTTATAATGAAGTTGGATTCCTTCGTGTTTATGAGTTATCTCAAGATACACCAATGTCCATGTAAGTCTATTGTGTAGTTATGTGGGCTATGATAGAGGTGAAAACAATCTCTAGAAGCCCCATGTGAAAAAGTATTTTAGTGACATCATATCAGGTGAACACATTGGTTTCCTTTAAAAATTAAATGTAACTCATATCCTTGATCCCAAATAGATTTGTTTGTGGCCTTTATTTTATTACACAAAATATTCCATGAACTCACCCAATTAGTTAAACTAGTTTCCACCCACATCAGTTGTCTTTCACAGTATTGGATTGGAAAAGCCAAGTCTATATTTAATCTCTCCCACTATTAATTTCAAATCCTTATTGTTACATCAGTGCACTCTTCTTCCCTCAGAACCCTCATTGTTGCTGTAGTTGAGCATCATGATACCTCATGAAGTTTTTATCTCTTACGATTCAGTTATGAGGTTGGAACATATTTTTAGTAAATGAATGAAATTCCCATTTAAAGTTTTTTGACTTATCGATATTCCTCCTTTATATTTTCATCTAGTTTTCTCCAAATTCCTACAAAGTGTCTCTTTTTAATAAATATTCAAAAGCATTAGAAAATAGGCAAGAAATTATTTTTGAATAAAATGATCTATAAATGAAATATAAATAATTTAATACCTAAATTATATCTATTAAATCCCCCCAAGCGTAGAACATTTCTTGTCCCGAATCACAAAATCTAAACTCATTCAAAAAGGAACAACCATAATACTATTATTAAAATTTTATTATAAATAATATTAAACCATTATCAGTGAGAGAATACATTTTCTTATATCGTATAAAATATTTCTCTTTAAATCCTAAATTTTCAATGAAACTAAATTCAACAAATATTTAACATTTCCCATTTAAAAAATGGTGGAACTAATCATAATTGCTATTTTCATATATTAATTCACTCATTCAATATTATACATTTTTTTTTCAAATATATTGGATGTTAGGGGGTGGATGTGGTGGAGGCCTAGGGAATCATCACTTATGATGAGGAAACTATCCTATGGAAATGAAAAACTACCTTGGTAAAGAATGATAATTTCACTTGACCTTACGATGTATATTGTGAAATTCCCCTCCCTCCAAGCGTGACAAACCACGATGCACTAATCAATGATTATCCTACACTTATTGATGTATTATGAAATATCCCATGTGGTGCTAGAATTACCTCGATGGAATCCAACCAGGAGAGTGAATTCAGTATCTTCTATAGAATTATCGATATTGTAAATCCTAAAAAACATGATAGAACTGAACATCACCTTTTTCAATGTCCTAATAGAGATTCCTTGTCCATTGTAAGATTGGAATACAAAGTCCAACTAGCCCCTATCATCCTACACATGACCTCCATTATTCAAAGAACAAAAGATCCATCCACATTCAGTTCAAACCTATAATAGGTGTCCTATATCTAACCCATCACCCTTTGTTAGGCTTACCTCCTCCTTAAGGGTCATGTTAAATCCTCAAGACAATCCTTTTAAAGTAAGCTGACGACACCCTTTCTTGGGTGAAAACACCATGGTTCTCCATAATTGAATTCAAGAACACATAAATATGTGTTTGAGAGCTAGACCATCATTCTCTTACATAGTTCCTTTCTCCCAAATAACCCAACACACCATAGAATAAACCTTGTCACACATTGTTATCACAATACCATGCTTCCTAGCCCCAAAAAACAAGGTCGTAATAAACTCTTAAGGTGGTTCCCCATTCAAAATAATCTTTATTCTCTGCCCGGCACTTCCCAGAATGGTAATTTCCCATTATCCTTTAATTTGGAGATTCTAAGATGATTGATATATAGGGAAGTAAGAACACATACAATGTTGTAAGAGTTTGTGTTCAAGAATGAACTCTTTGTACGTTGATTACATTGATATTTAATATATTTAAATGTTAAACATATTATTACATATTGTTCATTTTTCTTTATGACTATTGTGTAATAATGTACGGGATTATTTGTTGCATTGACAAGTTCATAGAAATTCTCTGCTATAATGAGAACCTAGAAGTGCTATGACAATGTTCTTAAATATAGTTATGTGGTTGGATGAAATAATATGATGGTAAACATAGTATATAGACCATCAGTTCCGAGTACTCATAAGCATATGGGACTTAATATAATGATGTTCGCACATGGTAATCTCAAATACGGGAGATTATGAGAACATACCCGCCAGTAGAAATTCTGCATGTTTTAGTGTCATCGGATATTTCTATCTACGAGCATGTGTAATGGTCTATAGACTTTAAGACTATAATTAATACATGACATGAATCATGAACTTTGATTTACTAATGAAAACTATCACACAGACAGTTGGTGGAAATTAGGGTACATTCGGTGCATCAAGAGTGACATGTTATTAATGGATACGTCGAGGAATGATTTGTCCCATCCATTTATGAAAGTTGATATCACATCCCTTTGATTGAAATAGAACCATTGCATGAAATTCCATGGACATGGTTTAATAAAGAGTTTATTTTAGGTAGTCAAATAATGTCAAATCAAGTATAAAAGTTGATGAAACTATCCTGAAACCATCTTGATTATATATTGGGGAAAAAGATTATATTACACAGAGTGCGTTTGTATGCAGATATCATTGTAGAAACATTAAGTTCATTCTCATGGGTTTCTTGACTCGTTTCTAGACAGTACTCTTAGACTTTAGGAAAGCCTGCCTAATGCCAATGAGAAATAATCATAGTGTGTCACACACTAAGTGTTTCTGGTGGTCTCGGTCAGATTCTATTTTAATTTAATTAATATAATAAATATTATTCTCAAGACAGTGGAATAATTTTATTCATGATAAAATTATTGCATAAATAAATAAATATTTATTTGTGGTATTGTTAATAAAAAAAATATATTTTTTATTTTATTAAAAATTTAAAAAATATTTATTTACTTGTTTTAAATAATATATTTAATTAATATAATGATTTATTTATTTATTTATTTGGGTTTTCAATAATTGGAAGTGGAGTTCGAGCGGACCAAGGACAATCCGGTAGTAAAATAATTATTTTCAAGATTTTAAATAAATATGTATCTTGTTGGCACAAAACAAAATAATAATAACTTGATTATAATTATGTTGAACAAGATTTCATTTATGATCTCATTTTTCACAAGTTGGTGCACCCCAAATAATGATGTGGTTATTTTTGATATGTATCAAGGGTTTTTTCTATGCTCATGAATATATTTAATTACTGTTACATAATTAAATATTATAATATAATCCCCATGTCCATAAATAGTGTGGTACATATATTGTGCCTTGTACGGGAAACCAGTGACGTAAGAGCAATTCCATGTCACGAATTTTCTCTCGACTTCTCTCTTCTCTCTCTCCCTCAATAACGAGAGATTTTATTCAAGATCGAATAATTGAAAATCAAGATCGATTGATGTTAGAAATTTTATAAACCGTGCTTGCACCCAAAAAGCAAGTGAAGTTAACCGAAGACCATTAGAACATGTGTGGATCACCGCTAGAGCGATTATGATTTGGACCCTTGTAAGAACAATGAGGAAATATAAAAGGGTTATCTCAAACGATCAATATCATCAACAAAGAACGTATCGAAGAACTAGGAATTTTATTTCTTTATAAATTAAATTTAAATTAATTATAAACATGATGTACAAGATATTCTCAAATTGTGAATCATAATTATTTATCTAAATCATTGATTCTATTTTGTGGAGACTGACATTCATCATCGTATTAAGCCTAGAATAATCATTGATCATGGTCAAAATTAAGGTTGGGAGCCAGCCCATCCACATTTCTGCAGCGCCCGGAACCTTGAATTGGTATTAGAGTGATATCATCATAGTTTTTAATTATTTAAATAATTTTTTGATGATTTACGTTTAATTTAGTTTCCCAATACAAGGTTAATCATTCTTTTAAAGTAGATTTTGATAACTATTCTCCCTCTTTTCATTTCTCACAGATATCAAAGAAATGAATTATTTTTCAATTAAAATTAAAATAGACATCTCATCAGGAGGCACTGATGATTCTACCCAGGGGACACAAAATTACACGCCGTTTGTTTGGACATACATGCTATTTTATATTCCATAAATGTCATTTAATCCAGACTACATGATATATAGCCATGTTGAGTGCATTGGGAGTAATTCAAAAATTACTCATGTAGTGTTCCTTTTTTACACGTGGTGTGTTTAATTTACATCGCATATAGACCAAGAAAGATAGGCACACACTTACTAGATTACACGCCGTGTGGCCCACTACACATGGCGTGTAGCCCCTTCAGGTTAGGGGCTGAACCATGTATTCCATACAAAACTTTTCCCACCGGTAACCATGTAACGCAAAGACAGCCTGACATGTAGCCTATTGTACACTTCGTGCACTCTGAAATTTCCAAAATATGCTTCACACGCCAAGTCCCTTGGAGTGTACTTCTGGATAGACGCTGAAGGTAGTACACACCGTGTAATCGGAACTACACGTTGTCTACTTTACCAAATCACACAAAGTTAAAACCTTAATGTTTGTGTAATGTTGAGAAGTACATATCATGTATAAATCAAACTACAGGTTTTTACTATATGCATTGAAACATTGTGTATTCCATATGTCATAAGAGTAATATAGTATGTGAATATAATAAATGTAGGGTAGATTCGAACATGTTTTCCCCATGATACCTCCAAGGTGCATTTATTTACTAGGATGAGAATATCAAAGAAATTAAGAAAATGATTAATATAAAAGGATTGATTAATTAAATATAACAATTAATCGATTCAAATATCAATGTATCTTAATAATAACGATTAAATAATTTAATGCTAGTTTTATTAAATGTGTTACTTGTTTCATGTATGTGGGTGATCATGAGATAGACCATGTCCTTTGTATGTGATTGGTTTCCTTTTAATTTATTTATTAATTATTGTCTTGTGACCCATATCTCCTCATTAATATGTAGGGATTTCATGCCCCTTATTTCTTTTATGTAACCCCCTTTTTTACCCCTCACCTATGTATGAGTTAAAAAGAATATGTAACGAATGGAGTTCCCAATCCTGTGGAGGCGGTCCAAGTCAGGAGCTAAGGAGAAACCAATCCAAGAGGATACAAAGGTAGACAAGTTAAAAGCTGTAAACATGATGGTGTTTCTCCCCTAGGTCTAGGTTAGTTTAACACCCTCTGGATAAAATAACCATTATAAAAAAGCTCATGATCATTCCCTTTACCTTATTTTAATTCTATGAGATGCTTGGTTTTTCATTATAGATGTGTTTTTGTGATCACATAATTAATTAACTAACAAGCATGTAATATGGAACTCAAATAAACTAGGATTGTGCATAAATATTATAAATACATGGTTAATCACTTAAGTAAGTTTTACTTAATATTAAAAATCATGTGATAAATATAGTAAGGCAATTTACACATATAATGTAAGACTAATACTTCTATTACTTGATTAAGGGAAAGACTTAATAAAACTACGTGTTTGACGAAACTCTGTTAGGAAATTTAATTTTATAGAGGACACACTTATGAAAGGTTTTCGTTTGACATAAACATATTACTTCAAGAGGAGTATCCCTTTCTAGATTTGGTGCAATATTGGAGGCCAATGTTGAGGAAATCCAAGCAAGGATTTTAGGATTTGGGAGTCAAATCAATGGATCATGGAGCTGCAAGCCCATAGTTGGAAAATAACTACCTACCTAAATACCATAAAATAGATTGACAACCCCTTTTTGGGGATACGAGAAGGGGAATATGTATCCTTGACACTAGAAGTTCCTGAAAACATGACATTCTGAGTTCAATGGTGA
Source organism: Viscum album (assembly GCA_963277665.1). Lineage (NCBI taxonomy): Eukaryota > Viridiplantae > Streptophyta > Magnoliopsida > Santalales > Viscaceae > Viscum > Viscum album. The sequence goes on along the minus strand of OY728155.1, from coordinate 236,764,395 downwards.
GGGACATTGGGACTTGATAAAATAGTGGGAGACTTTATAATATTAATTTATTATTTCTCATAAAATGTAATCCAGAGTGTTCTGATCATCAATGCTCTAATCATCTACTCTATTAATTATATAATAAAATGATAATCTCATCAACTACACTATCCCTGCAATCAATTATGAATAAAGACAACATCCCCACCTGCATTATCTTTTTGGAGTGGTTTCGATGCCTTTGGGTTATTCTACACCATGAACAGATGTCTTATGTACTGGAGTCATCATTACCTAATCCTCTTTCCCAATAGGTGAGTGACAAAGAGTTCTTGGTCTACAAGAAACATATGAATGACGCAGTTGATGTTCAATGTTTGATGCTATCATCAATGTCTAGTGAGCTCATGATGTCTCATGAAAACATTAATGCCTATATTATGCTCAAGAATCTCTGTGATCTTTACTTGGACAGAGCAAGAAAAGAACAATTTAAGATATCCAAGGCACTTTTTCAGATTAATCGTGGAGTGTGTTCCCTAGTTGGGCCTCACGTAGTCAATCTCATTGGATATATTGAGTACCAGGATGTTCTATGGTTCAATCTCCTCAAATAACTGGGTGCTGATTTCATCACTCCCTCACAGCTTCTCCCACATTGTTTTGAATTTTAATATGAACAACATTGAGAATTCACTATCTGATATTATTATACGCATTCTCCATGTGGACAAAGATATGAAGCACAAAAACCCTTCTTTAGTTATAGTGAATAAGTGGAAAGGGAAGGTGAAGAGATTTATAACCAAACATTCTTTATTCCCTTAAAAGAAAAGGAAGATCAAATGGGAGGCTAGGGAACAAGAAGAGGTTTGTTTCACATGTGGCATGAAGGGCCACAAGAAGAATAACTACACCTAGCCTAAGAAGAAAGGGGAAGCTTTATGTTCACTTGTTATCAAATAAAATCTACATGTTTATACAAATTGGGTACTACATATAGCTTTGGGTGCTCACATATGTATCCAAATTCTGGAACAAATTAGATTACTGAAAACTGATCAATGGGAGGTAGATTTCTGAGCAGCCAATGGAGATAGACATGCTATTGTATCTGCCAGGTACTACCATCTCATATTTCCAACTAGGATGATCTTAGTATTAAAGGGTTGTTATTTTGTTCCTTATATTACTAAGAACATTATTTCTGTACACAGATTAGATACAAATGGAGTTTTTTTCATGTTTGGAAATGAATGTTGCTTCTTTCACAAATATATCAATTTTTATAGGGAACGTTTATACACAGGTATTTACATGTTGGGTTACAAAATCTAAGTAATGGAAATTGATAACAAAGATACATCTCTTGAATCGTTTTATACCAAATTTTGGCATAACCGTCCAGGTCATGTAAATGAGAAACTCTTGAAAAAGTTACAAAAATATGGATATTTATATTCTTTCATACTAAAACCACTTGGCATATTTCATCCATGTTTACAAAGAAAAATGACTAAATCCATATTTAGTGGGAAATGTGAAAGGTCTAAAGAGCTCCTTGAATTGATTTATTCTGAGGTGTGTGGACCACTTCCAATTGATGTAAGGGGAGGGTACTCATACTTCATAACTTTTACTGATGATTTTAGTAGATATGGGTATAAATACTTGTTGAGGTATATGTAGGATTCTTTTGATAAGTTCAAAGAATTCAATAATGATGTTGAGAACCATCCTGGTACGAAGATTAAAAAACTATGCTCACACTAAGGTACAGAATATCTTAATCAAGACTTCAATGATTACTTACGGGAGTTTGCGATCCTATCCCAACTCAGTCCTACATACATGTCCTAGTGGAATGGTGTGACAGAAAGAAGGAACAAAACCTTGTCGGACATGGTGAGATCAATGATGATCCATGCAAGTCTTCCATTATCCTTTTGGGGATATACGTTACAAAAAATATAGCACATACTAAACCAAGTACCAACAAAATCAATAAATGATATTCCATGTGAGTTTTGGAGTGGAAATAAGTCCATGATATTGAATTTACCTGTGTGGGGAAGAGAAGCATTTGTTAAGGCCACTTCAGGTAACAAACATGCACCCTGGGGAGCAAAGTGTACCACTATAGGATAACCCAAAGAATCAAGGAGATATTACCTATACAACCCCTCATAAAAAAGGATATAGTGGAAAGACACGCCATATTTACTAAGAGGGATGACATATCCAAAATTGATTGTGGTAGTGAGATAGACTTTGATGAAGTCGAGATTCAAGGCACAAAATAGTTTTTACAAGAATTGATTCTTAAACGCCTCGTGCAAGAATGAACTATTATAGGGACATAAGAATTGTGTAGGAGTACAATAGAGGTTAGATAACAAGAATGATATGAGTTTTTAGTTATCAAGGTTAGTGACTCTTTATTAGTTGATAATAATGATCCTCTAACCTATAAAGAAGTAGTAAGTTGCATAGATGTTTCGAAGTTGCAAGAATCCATGAATTCTGGAATGGATTCCATATACCAAAACCAAGTCTGTATTTTGGTAGATCTTCCAGTAGATGTAATGATTGTTGGTTGAAAATGGGTATTCAAGAAGAAACAGGACATGTAAGGACAAGCCAGTACCTATAAGGCATGACTGGTTGCAAAAGGGTTCAATTAGCATTGATGCATTGACTATGTAGAAACATATTCACTAGTTTCAATGCTGAAATCCATCAGAATTAAATTATCCACTGTCACTTACCATTACTATGAGATTTTGAATATGGATTTTAACACATCCTTCTTTAATGGGAACCTTCAGGAAGATGTCTACACGACACAACTTGAAGGGTTTATAACTCCAAAGGATTCCAATAAGGTATGCAAGTTGCAAAAATCCATTTATGGGTTAAATAAAGCATACTGGTTATAGAACATTTATTTTGATGAATCTATAATAAAATTTGGTTTTATAAAGAATGAATGTGAGCCTTGTGTCTACAAATGGTTTTGTGAGAGTACAATAATTTTCCTAATAGTAAATATTGATGAAATATTACTTATGGTAAATGATATACCTGTCATACTATCTGTTAAGGCCTAGTTGAATCAATTATTCTTCATGAAGGAATTGGGTGAGGAAACATGTATTCTTGGTATCAATATCCATCATGATATATCCAAGAGATTACTGGGCCTAAGTCAAAGTATAAACATTGAAAAGATACTAAAGACATTCAGTATGGAAAATTCCAAGAGGGGGTTGTTGCCAGCATCACATGGCATTCATATTTCCATGAAAATGTGTCCTAAGACACATGAATAAAGAAATATAATGACAAGGACTCAATAAACATCAGTTATTGGGTTAGCCATGTGTGTCATGATTTGTACTCGGCTAGATATCCCAAACGCATTGGGTGCGGTAGACATATTTCAAGAAAAACTAGGTGACCACTATTGGGTGGATGTCATGACGATCCTAAAGTATCTGAGGCATACTAAGGATATGTTCCTAGTTTATGGAGGATATGAGGAACTATTCATTAGAGGATATGCTGATGCTAGTTTCTAAACAGATCAAGATGACATGAATTCACATACGAGATACGTATTCACTTTGAATGGAGGTGCAATGAGTATGAAGAGCACAAATTAGAGTGTGGTCGTAAATTCTACAGTTGAATCTGAGTATATCACGGCTTTTGATGTAGATAAAGAATCAGTTTTGATGTGGGGTTTCATCTAAGATCTATATGTGTTACCCAGTAGTAAAGATCCCATCACACTGTGTTGTGATAATACTACAGTGGTGGCTCTCACAAAATATCCAAGCTCACATCAGTGGATGAAGCACATACATATGAATTATCATCTGTTGAGGTATTTTTCTCAGAGAGGTGAAGTTACAATGAGTAGTATTTCCACAAAAGAAAATGTGGAATACCCCTTCTATAAATCATTGACTCAAAATAAACATGATCGTCATGTGAAGTCTAACAGATTGAACATCATAGGTAGTTGGATTTCGTCCAAGTGAGAGTTTGTAAGAGTTGGTTTTCTAAAACCAACTATTTGTACATTTATTATATGAATATTTAATATATTTAAATATTAATCATCTTATTACATATTGTTCATTGTTCTACAATACTATAGTGTAATAATGTCTATGATTATTTATCGCATTGACAAGGTCATATAAATTCCCGGCTGTGATGATAACCATGAAGTGCCATGAAAATATTTGTAAATATAGTTCTGTAGTTGGTTTTCATAATATTATGGGAAACTAAGTATACATGCCATCAGGTTTGATTACTCAAAAGAATTTGATACTTATTCTCACGAAGTTCTTACTTGGTAATGTCCATGATGGGAGATTATGATAGCATACATGCCAGTAGAAATTCCACATGTTTTGGTGTCATCATATATTCCTATCTATGAGCATTTTAAATGGTCCTTAGATGTTAATATTAACAAAAATATGTTTCATGATTCCCACACTTTGATTTACTGACGAAAATAGCCACATAGAGATTTGGAGAGAAGTGGGGTACACTGGTTGCGTCCCAAATGACATGTTATTAATGGATAATTTGTGGAAGGATTTGTCCCTTACATTTATGGAAGTTGATATCTTGGCCCTTTGATTGAAATAAAACCATCACAAAAAATTTGATGTCCATGGTGTAATGAAAAGTTTACATTAGGTAGTCCATGAATAACATAACAATCATAAAGGTTCATGACAATGTCATGAAACCATCATGATGAGATATTGAGAAAAATGGATTATATTATATAATTAGAGTTTGTATGTGGATGTCCTTGTTGGGACTTTAAGTTCCTTATATTGGTTTCATTAACCTGTTTCTAGATAGTACTCTTGAAATTTAGGTAAGCTTACCTTATTCCAAAGAGAAAGAATACTAGAGGGTGACACACTAAGTGTTTCTGGTGGACTTGGTTAAATTCTATTTGAATTTAATTAATGGAATAAATATTATTCTCAAAATAGTGGAATAATTTTATTCATTTTAAAATGATTACATAAATTAAATAAATATTTATTCTTAGGATTGTGAATAAGAATATATTTATTTATTTTATTAAACATTTAATTAATTTTTATTTTCTAGTTTGTAAATAAAATATTTATTTAAGAGAATAATTATTAATTTATTTATTCGGGTGTCCAATAAATGGAAGTGGAGTACGAGTGGACCAAAGACATTCTAGTAGAAAAAAAAATATTTGAAAGAAGGTAAATATTTTTTTAACTAGTTGGTTCAAAACAAAATAACAATAACATGGTTATAATAATATGGCACAATATTTCATTAGTGACACCATTTCTCACAAGTTGGAGTGCTGTAAATAATGATGTGGTTATTGTTATTATATAGTATGGGTTTTCTCTTAGGTTATGAATGTATTTCATTGTTGTTGTGCAATTAAATATTATAACCAAATCCCCATATCGATAAATAGAGAGGTACGTCTATTGTGCCATGTATGGGAACCGATGATGCACGACCAATTCCAAGTCTGGAATTTTTTCTCGACTCTTCTTCTCTCTCCCTATCAAGAATGAGAGACGTCCTTCAAGATAAAAGAACATGAAATCAATATCTATTGACACAAGGCATTTACTTCATCGTGCTAGCACTCAAAAAGAGAGTGGAATCAATCGAAGTCCAATAGAGCACATGTGGATCACCGCTAGAGGGATTCTAATTTGGTTACTCTCAAGCACAACGAGACTATCCTAAAGGATTGTCTTGGATGATCAATATAATTAATGAATAATGTAACGAAGAACTGGGTATTTTATTTCTTTAGAAATGAAAATTAAATTAATTATAAACATGATTTGCAAGATCCTCTCTATAGGTTTCATGCCTCTTTTTTCTTTATCTAAATATATTATTCTATTCTGTGGAGACTATCATTCATCATCGTATTGATACTGGAATAGTCATTGATCATGGTAAAAATTAATGTTGGGTGCCATCCCAACCGAGCTTCCGCTGCTCTCAGAACCTTCTATTGTAATGCTGAAAAAACACCCTTCTTCTAAACATTATCATCTATTTGGTATAACCACATTCCTCAACTACCAATCCAAGAAGTTATTCTTCTTATGTATCTATTTGAATAATATATTTCTCATCCACTCATCAGATACATGGTTATAATGAATCATCAACTAGTAATCCTTCCTACTGAAGTGTTTGCGTAATGAATCAAAAAAAATATGTGTCATGTGCATCCACTTTATTGATCTTCCAGTGAAGGAAATTATCATATTACCAATTTTTTTTATGAATATGTGATGTATGATGGATTCTATGAAGATATATTATTAACTTGTAACCATAAAAATGAGAGGTTATCACCAACCTATTTATGATTCTAGTAACTGATATTGTCTCGACCCCACACACAACACACCTACACCTTCATAAAATTCATCTTTTAGATCATGATATGTGAAAGGATAGAAATAATCTTATTTTGACCAACCTAGACACTCCATTCTTCTATATATCTATTCTTTAACAATCTCACAAATAAATAGTTCACTTTTATAATGTCTCGTTCTAGATTCACATGCATTCTCTTCATATCTTAAAGAACACTCCATAAATTAACACCCCTTCCTTTATCACATTCATTATTCTCTTAAAAGAATAATAGTGTAATCCTTCACTAGTTAGCATCTTATATGACATAATTTATGATTTTCCAAATACCATTCATGGTTCCCTTAGGTTCCTAGATTACTAAGACGATTTTCATTAGAATTGATGTAAGTGAAATATTCAGCAGTTTTATCCTTCTCCCGAATGATAGAAAGCTAATATTCTAGTTGGAAATGTTTCCATTGATATAAATAATTACTCATTAAAAATAAATCATCCTTACTTTTCCATTTAAAATGGGTTTTCTGATATACTCTATTAGCGGGTTTCAACATTTACTTCCAAGCATATCTTGTATAGTTATAACATGTTTGAATGGTAATTTTTTTAAATGTAACCAATACTCTTCCATTTATTTATTCATTCTATAATCTAGTTTTTATAGGATTATATAATCATATTTAATCCATTGATGAAACATTTCCTACCATAAAAAATGAGTTAAATGATGTTATACTTCATGAAATAAGAAACCATTCTGGTTGTTAACCTATTTTATTATTGAATGATTTTTCTATCAATCATGCCACATTAGATGATCCTAGTGAGATCCCCATATTTCTATGTAACCCCTCTTGGGTCATATTAGAATATAATGTTGAATGAGATTTAAAAGGGGAGAGATATATGAGAACACGATGTGGATCTCATAAATCTGCTGAAGATAGCTTCCTCATGACACGACCATGACTTATCGCATTATGATGCCTTTAAATTATATTTCAAGTATTAACAAAAAATACAATATGAATCCTTTATTATTCCATAATTTCCCGCAATCCTTTGGTGAAAGTTTTTTCATCTTTCGAGACCCTTCATCCCATATTCCTTTGATTTATCTATTGGCATAAAGAGATCAATTTATGGTGATCCATGACAAGTTTCTCTTCATTTATACTTGGTTTCCTCAATGTTCATCATCTGGAGAAGGCATAAGAAATTACATTGGTTGGTTCAAGTAATATTGAGATGAGTGGTTGATAGAAATGTTTAGATTCTAGTTTATAGAGGATTCACTTACATGATCTTGTATTGCTAACTATCTATTTCATTTTACATGAACAATGGTTGATAAAATATTCTATTGAGTTAGGGGTTTAGAAAATTTTATTTATTTTGTTTAAAATGGAGAATTTTCTTGAATTTTATTGATTTGGTTGAATATTATGGATTATGTTACCCATAACACCTCAACCTAAACCAGTGAGTTCAATACAAAGAGCCACAATACCTCATGTGCCCCTACCAATCAATGTATTAGGGTTATATCATCAATCCTCTAATGATAAAAGTTCTTGTCTGATGATTCAATAATACCTACCCCTTGAATTCATGTTGTTAATGGTAAATCCCTATTTGATCATGAAATTATTATAACATGATAGATTTTCCACCAATCTATAAATAAATGTGGATTTCATCATCAGATCATCAAGGAAAACATAGATCCAATATATATCTCTACTCATTTAACAAAGAAGAAGAGATAAATGACATGGATCTAAGAATAAAAAAACACTAAAAATGCACCAGACCAGTCAAAGGATGATGGATCAAAGGGAGATGGATGGGAGAGCTTTAGAGACTAGGAGGGAGATCAATAATTTGAAATGGGAACATGGGAGTTATATTTGGGTGTCATAGATGAAAAAAACATATAGTTAAAACCAATAAGGTGTATTAATTGAACCACTAAGAAGGGACCACTGACCAGTCTGCAATAATATGATTTTATTTCCTAACAAGAACAAGACACTTCTTCTAGTGATAAGTTACATAGAGAAATTATTTGTGTGAAAGTAATTACAATTGAATTACTTTTGATTATGTAATAGTTCATGCTTATAGATTTTCTTAGGTGTATATATAGAGGAAGGAACCAATAATACTTCATGTGAGAGACATATAAATTTTTCTTAGGGTGTAAAACCAATTGCTTCAGTGTGATCCAATGATCATTGGGATAATATATTGTTTTTAGTAAACTAGAACACAAGTGTTTCATGGTTGTGTGTGTGGTCACTCACAACAGAACATATCTGTTGGAACTATAGTGTTGTGGGGGAGGAAATTGATATAACAGGATAATGAAAGCATGGGTAAGGGATATCCAATGGTGGGGTTAGAAATATCAAATAATTATGAAAATTATTATTATGACACAAACCTTCTGAATAATGTTATGAAATCATACAAAACTAATTTATTTGTGATTAATCGAGATGCTTTCTATGTATATTTTATAAAGTGTCTCTATTGGGATCTATGTCATTGTGAAAATGAAAAACTGACTCTCTTAAAATGATTCAAGTGTTTTGAAAATGTTCTTCGAGGTTTTTCACTCATTTTAAATGATTAATATTGTTGGGTCATGAAGCTGCCATGAATGTTTAAAAAAAGGAATTGTGGTTTTGTGATAGAGTTTTTGGAACATATTGATTTATTTTTAAAAGGATGTGTTATTTTAAAGATGAATTATCGTGAATGGTTGGTTTTTAATGGGATTTCATGTGTGATTTTTAAAATAGTATTCATAGGACATTTGAACAGTAGGTTTTTCATAATCATTTATGTTTTCAATTTTATAGAATTAGTAAAACCATTACACTATATCAATATTTTGGGTATTTTTTTTAAATACTAATATCACTGAATCAAATAGGATGGATATGAATAATGACTGGATGTGTTCCAATAATTTGACAAGAGATTATGAATATGGAGTGAAACAGTTCATCAAGTTTACAAAAGATCATGCATATGACCCATCTCAAAACATTTGTTTGTTTTTACATGATTATTATTCAATATAATTTAGTCTAGAGGAGTTAGAAGAACACTGTACCTATCAAGAAATAGATCAAAGTTATAAATATTGGAATAAAAATAAGGAAAAAGAGAATGTATCTAGTGGATGGGATAACAATGTGTTTTATGGATCAACTGATATGATTACAAGTGTGGATAATGAAGAATACTCTATCAGGGATGTGATTACATATGTGAATAATAGTTAAGATCATATTGAGGAAATGACAAGGATAGTTGAAGATAAAAATCTTGATTAACAAATTTTTTTTTGAGTTGTCAAAGAGTTGTGCACAAACACCTTTGTATGGTAGTTTCCCTAAATATATAACATTTTCACCCCTACTGAAGCTATATAATTGGAAAGTAGACAATTGATGGAGTGATTCCAGTTTTAGAGAATTACTTTCTCTCTTTATTGACATGTTAACAGAAGATAATGAGCTCTAGAGACGAAAATATGATGCCAATCTAATTTTATGTTCGATGGGTATGGTCTCTGAATGAATACACTCCTAATCTAATGACTATATACTATTTTTAAAGGACCAAAAATCACTTAGAGAATGCCCAAGGTGTGGTTATTCTTAATACAAGAAACATGAATCTGGTCCTATAAAAGTTCTATGGTACTTTCCAATAATTTCAAGGTTTAGGCGCTTATATGGAAGTGAGGAGACTACATGGTAGTTGACGTGGCACACAGGAAGAATAATTAAAGATGGAAAACTATATCACCCAATAGACTCTCCTCAATGGAAGTGAATCAATCATGATTATCCTCGTTTTGGAAACGAATCATGAAACCTTTGTCTTGCATTATCTATAGATGGAGTGAAGCCTTTTGGTTTTCAAAGCTGCACTCAAAGTTCATAGCTGGTTATGTTGAGAAATTATAACTTGCAACTGTGTTATGCGTGAAGTGAAAACACATCATGATATCTATTCTTATATTAAGACTGAAACAACCAAGTAATAATATTGATGTTTATTTGGATCCATTGATCAAGGATTTAATATTATTGTGATATTTACGTGTAACATTGTATGATGCTTATAGAAGTGAATATTTTATGTTGAAATCCATGTTATATGATATGATAAATGAATTTCCTAATAATAGATATTTTTTAGGATATATCATCAAATGATGTCATGGGTGTCCCGTATGTGAACAAAGTACGCAGTCAATTAGGTTGAAACATTCATCGAAAACCATATTTATAGGACATCGTAGATCTTTATCCTAAAGAGATATTCACTGGTCTTGGATGACATCTAAAATAGCGCTGTCGTGGGCGCCCTCAAATGATTAATGTGATTTTGGGGTAATTAGGTGCAACAGAGTGGCTAACCAAGGTCATCTCTCAAAGGAGGAAGTAGATTTAAAACAACATTTTAAAGGTATTCTAAAAATAAAATATAAGATAAAAAACACTACTTGAAGGGATGGGGGTTGGTTATAGTTTATGAATCTAGAATAAGTTTGCTGGAAGAAGATTTTATTTTTTTATTTGTAGTTTTGAAATGAAGTTCGATTAAAATAACACATCAAAAGGATGTTTTTTAGACAATATTTAAAAGATGTAATCAATCTAACTCTACCTATTAATTAATTTATTAATCATTGTCATTTAACTTAATATCCACTTAATTATGATCCCTTAATTTTTTAAATCCCGAACCCTATGAGAATTAACTTTACCACAAAGATAAAGTGAATTTAACCTTAGGCTAACTTCAGAACATGCAATCGCAGCACCCTACTTTTATTTATTTTCTAAGGTTATCTTATAGTCAGTGGTAAATTAAGGCACATATCCTCTCTGGAAATTAGAATTAATTGAGTTTAGGGATTATATTTGAACACTAAAAATTTATCCCGTGTGGTTTTGAATTACCAGTTAAGTTCGCGCTCTCACAATTCACACAATTCTCGACCTCACGTGATTTATGTTTATTGTTCAATTGATTTCATAGTTTCATTTAAAATAAAAAATCAATTAATAGATCATATTATTTGAATTACATAATCTCATTGATTCAAATAATTAAATGAAGAGGGTAAAATATAGATCGATTGCTAAAAGAATACTCTTCCATGGGTGGCGTAATCATCGTAGAAACGTTTTGCATGTGCAAGGTTTATAATGGGTATAAACCAATAACGCTTCTACTCAAGAATTCCAGCCCAAAAAGGAATATTAAGAGAAGAAGAAATTTAAACAAAACAGAAGAAAATAGAAGAAATAAAAGATGAAAAAAAAGTTTATTAAGATAACACAAACATTACATCATGAGGAAGAAGATTAGGGCTTCGACGAAGGGATCCTTGGTTCAAGAGATACCCTTATTGAATTGCTTGGATAATTGAAGTGGAACCTCTTATACTCTGCCCTATACTTCCTAATGCACGTCGCAACCCCTAAAAATGAGAAAAACTCTAATTTATAGAGGGGAGGGGAGGGGAGGTTACAAGTGGTTTCAAATGTGAATGTGGAAATTTGGCCAAATATTTTAATCCAACTTTCACCTCCCATTTGACCTCCTAAACGCGTGAATAAGCTCTTCTTCTAAAAGGATGATTTGTTCTGAATCATGTCCCCAAGCTTTCCTAAAAATATGGTCTCAATCCAAGCCCGGATGAAGATGCTATGGCCCAAATACAGAACCCATGTCCATTCTACTGAGTCCATCCCACCATTGGTTTAATGTCCCATTTACTACATCCAAATTCACTTTTTAGCTCTACTGTCCTGAATGAAAGTTGTAGAAAATTAAGTTAGGAACACAGGTAAAACATATTAAGTTCAAATAATAAATATTAAAATATGTATCTTCAAAATACTACAGTACATTTTAAAAGGGTAAAACTGGAATTTTCATCAAATTTTCAAATGAATGATCTAATCCCAAATATTTAATAAATGAATATAATTAGGACAATGTGAGGAAATTATATAATTTATTATCAATAAAATATTCAATAAAATTGTTTTTTATCAACTCCCCCACACATACCCTTTTGCACTCCTGGGAAAAACCTCATGTCAAGTAAACATCAATATCAAATCAAAACCAATTTTAAAACACGTATCCTTGATATCAAACAATTACACACCAAGAAATAAAAGATATCATGCCTCATAAAAAACCATTATTTCATGTTCTTAATTTATATCATTCAATATATTTCCACTTTATTTATCCTCTAATGCACAAAACACTTACCTCGCGTGAATTTTATCTTATCACACAAATGTCAAATTTCTTTTTTTGCAATGTCTTTCTCATCCAAACTCATACAAGGGTCACCATAGAATTGATAAATTATTATATCACTACCCGATTTGAGCCAAGGACATATGTTTATCATGTGAAATTTTCAGGGTTGTTCTGTGGCTTTCGGTTGGTAGGATTAAGATATGAAAAACTCTGAGGCTGAATGAGGAGGGCTTGACTCTTTTTGAAGCAAAATTTCATTAATCTAATTTTCTCTTAAATGTGGTCTTCCCATCAATCCCCATAGTATAAATTCAGTTCCATCATCATGAAAGTCATTTAATGTTTACACCATTCATCATTTCAGCATCAAAAATGTCAATCTTCTCAAACATGATTTTCTTGAAATCTCCAGATAGGCACAGCTTCCCATCTCAATTAGAAGCTCTAGAAAAGGCACAGCTTCACTTGTCATTAAAGCTCCAGAAAATGTATAGATTTCAATATAATTGCTTTCTTCAGTAGAAAACACATCTCTTCAAAATTTAATTTTCCACCCAATGTATCACAAAATGTTTTAGCACAACACAAGATAGATTCCAACACACTAAAGCTCAACTAGATTATGAAATTTCACTTCAAGAGTTGGTTGGATAGGGAAAATTGTCTTGTAATGTGGCTAACCTAACAGGTTGTGCATGGATTCTAAAGGATACAAGGATTAAATGTTCAAGGTAGGCCATGATAAAAAAAGGATTCTTTCAAATAGGGGCTTTAATACCAAACAAATGCCTCAATCATTTAAACATAAGTACCTCAAACCCTCAAGTTTTGACATGAATAAATCAAATTCTGGTTAAATCAAGTATGGTTTCGTTCTCTCAGAAAGTGAGTTGAATGTAAAGATATGAAAATAATGGTTCAGAATCCTCACAGTTAAGTGATTTCAAATATAAAGACAGTGAGATGTGGCCTGGGATTCAAAATTCAGTGTACTTTTCATGAAATTACTAAATATTTGAACATGAAACAAATTCATTTCAGCATTCATTTAAGCTTAGTTTCAAGGGATAAATTGGTTCTCTTATTGTTATGGATTTAAAAATGGTGATGAGAATCATTTCAGCTCAAAAGTTTCAAAAAAACATAGAAAATTGTAAAAAAACACACAAAATTTGAAAAACACGCATGTTTTTTTGTTTTTTGTTTTTTGTTTTTTTTAATTACTAAACTAAAAGGTTTCCTCCCCCACCCTTAAAATATTTCATTGTCCTCAATGTGAACCGATGAGATGATATATGCAAATCAAATGCAGAATTTTTAAATAGGACAAATATTATTAAAGTGAAAGGGTTAGGAACAGCCTGATGTTCTCAAGTGATGATGGGGTAATGTAGTGTGATAAAATCCACTGCATTAGTAGGAATTCCCTCAATGTATCTCTTCAAACGTTTCCCATTGACTGTAAAGCTCCTTCCAGTGTCCTCTTATGTGATCTCCACTACACCATAAGGAAAAATATTAGATACAATATAAGGACCTAACCATCTGGAGCGCAACTTACCAGGCATCAGCTTCAGTCATGAACTATAGAGAACGACTTTCTCTCCAGAATGAAACTCCCTTTGTTAGATCATTCTATCTTGATCTACTTTTGATTTTTCCTTATAGAGCCTTGATTTCTCATATGAAGACAATCGAATCTCCTCAAGCTCTTGAATTTGCAGCTTACTTTGGATTCCATCTTGGGCTAAATCCATATTTCATTTCTTTATATCCCAATAAGCTCGATGCTCTACTTCCATGGGGAGATGACATGCTTTCCCAAAAATAATCTGAAATGGGGACATTCCAATGGGTGTCTTGTATGTTGTCCTATAGGCCCACAATGCATCATCCAAGTGCTTTCTCCAATCCTTCCTCTTTGGATGCACGGTTCTCTCCAAGATTTGTTTAAACACATGATTTGAAAACTTAGCCTGGACATTTTTTGAGGGTGGTATGGTGTTGATGTTTTGTGTGTCACCCCATACTTCTGAACGAGGGAAGAAAAATTACGATTATAGAAGTGTGTCCCTTGGTCACTGATGATCGCCTTTGGTACTCCAAACCTGCAAAAATATGTGCTTTGAAAAAGTCCACAACAACATTTGAATCATCAGTCCTAGTGGCCTTGGCCTCCACCCATTTTCTCACATAATCAACAGCAACCAAAATATACAAGAAACCATATGAACTTGGAAAAGGACCCATAAAATCAATGCCCCACACATAAAAAATCTCACATAATAGTATGGGTTGTTGGGGCATCTCATGTCTTCTAGAAATATTCCCAGTGTGTTGGCAACGAGAGCATGACTTAGAAAACACATGGGCATCATGGAATAAACTAGGCCAATATAATACAGAGTCCAAAACATTCCTAGTTGTCCATTGGGGTCCAAAGTGTCCACCACATGCAAGTGTATGACAGAATTCCAAAACAGAATCAAACTCATGATCAGGAACACACCTCATAATAACTTGGTCACTACACATGCACTATAAGTATGGATCGCCCCAAACATAAAATCTTGACTCACTATTTAATTTTTGGACTTGATGTTTCTTTAAATTTTCAGGTATTTCAGAGGCAACAAGGTAGTTAAATAAATCTGCATACCAAGGATGCATACCTGAGATGGAATAAAGATGCTCATCGGGGAAAGTGTCTCGAAGTGGTACCTGGTCCAAGGTGTCATTCTCTAGTGTGTGAGTAAGCCCACTCATGTGGTCCGCCACCAAGTTTTCTGACCCCTTTTGGTCCTTTACCTCAATGTCAAGTTCTTGAAGAAGGAGCATCCATCGGATCATCCTGGGATTTGCATCTGGATTCTTCAAGAGGTACCTCAGAGCTGCATGGTTAGAAAAAAAACAACTACTTTAGAGCCCAATAAATATAAACAGAATTTATCTAAAGAAAATATGACATCAAGAAACTCCTTTTCTGGGGTTGTGTAGTTTGATTGGGCTGAATCCAGTGTCCTTGATGCATAGGCGATCACATGTGAACATCCCTCTACCCTCTGAGATAAGACAGATCCAACCGCAAAGTTGGAGGCATCACACATAAGCTCAAAAGGAATCTCCCACCATGCGGGCTATATGATCGGTGGAGTGGTAAGACACTTATTTAGCCCATCAAAGGAAGTCCTTCAAGAATCATCAAACACGAAATCAGAATCCTTTTGGTGTAATCTTGACATAGGAAGAGCAATCTTACTAAAATCTTTGATTAAATGCCGATAAAATCCTCCATGTCCTAGGAAAGATCTAACATTATGCACACATGAAGGATATGGTAAGGATGAAATAATGTCTATCTTAGATTTATCAACCTCTATCCCATGTTTTGACACTACATGCCCTAATACAATGCCATTCTCTACCATGAAATGACACTTTTCAATGTTCAGGACCAGATTCTTCTCAATACAATGATTCAATACATTTCCCAAACTATTTAGACATTCATCAAATGAGGATCCATACACTATAAAATCATCCATAAATACCTCTATACATGTATCAATAAAATCAGAAACAATACTCACCATGCATCTCTGGAAGGTACCTGGGGCGTTGCAAAGTCCAAATGGCATCCTCCGGTAGGAAAATGTGCCAAAGGGACATGGGAATGTAGTCTTCTCATGATCCTATGGAGCTATAGGAACCTGAAAATATCCAGAAAATCCATCCAAGAAAAAATAGTGTGTCTTCCCAACTAGTCTCTCAAGCATCTGATCAATAAATGGAAGGGGGAAATGGTCTTTGTGAGTGGACTGATTTAGTTTCCTATAATCAATACACACACACCAACTGTTGTGCACCCTCATTGCAACTAACTCATCTTTCTCATTTTTAACAACAGTAACACCACTCTTCTTAGGCACAACCTGAATAGGACTTACCCACAGAGAATCTGAAATGGGATAGATTATACCTACCTCGAGCAATTTCTCAACATATTTTTTAAAAACTTCCAGGAGGGTGGGATTGAGTCTCCTTTGCAGTTGCCTCACCGGTTTAGCCCCATCCTCCGAGAGAATCCTATGCATGAAAATGGAGGGGATAATACCTGATATGTCAGCCAAGGTCCACCCAATTGCCCTGATTTTCTCCCTCAAAATATTCAAAATATTTTCTTCATGTTCAAAAGGGATATTGTTAGCAATGATAATAGGTAATCTCTCACCACTCAACAAGTGTGAGTATTTCAAATTTGGTGGCAATGGATTTAGTTCTAATGAAGGAGGGTGTAGTATGGATGGAGACATTGATGGAAATGAAATATGTGCACAAAGAGCATTTTTATCAGAATAGACATCATCAAAATCAGAGAATAAAGCATAAAATCCATCAGCATACTCAACAGCCATGTAATAATCAGAGTGAACATGATCAAAATCAGAATATGAATCCACATCAAAATCAAATCCAAGAGAGGATTTTGAATCAGCAACATGTGTGGAAGTGCACTTAGACATCAAACTCGAACCAATACTCATAATCTCCCTAAGAATAGGACAATAAAATTCCATGGAGTTTTTATTTGGTGGTTCAAAATGGGAGATAACAAATGCAGAGTGATCCTATGAGGGGTACTTCATGGAATCCATAACATTAAATATCACAACTTCATCTCCAAACTCCATGGAAAGTGTACCCTCATTGACATTTATGATATTTTTGTAGTTTTCAGGAAGGTTCTACCTAAGATTATGGGAGAATGAGAACTTACCTGATCGTATTCCATGTTAAGCACGTAGAAATCTGCTGGAAAGATCATGTCTCTTACCCGGACAAGTACATCCTCAAGGACTGCCGCTGGCTATGCCGTAGCTCTATTCGCCAGTTGAACCACTACTCTCATCGGCTTCAACTCACCAACCTGTAAAGAAGAGAATACAGAGTGAGGCATCACATTTATTGAAGCTCCTAAATTACAAAGAGCATTAGAGAAGTTCAACTCACCTATGGTACATGGGATGGTGAATGTTCCTGGATCCTTGCACTTTGTCGGCATTTCTAGAGTTGGTGTAATGAGTGCAAACACATTCCTTCCAAGATTGATCATCTCATTTCCCTTGATCCCTCTTCGATTGGTACAAAGTTCTTTTAAGAATTTCGCATACCTTGGGATTTTCTTAATGGCTTCAAGTAGAGGAATGTTGATCTCCAGATGCTTGAATGTGTCCAAAACCTCCTTTTTCATTGCTTCTTCATCCATATTCTTGGTTTGAAAAACCCTATTTGGAAAAGTAAGGGGTTTAGGAGGAACACCATCAATATTTTTCTTACCTTTATCTTTCTCCTTGGATTGATGATCAGTTGGAATGGAATGCGGCTTCTCTGGACTTGAGGTAAATCTCGGTAGAATGGTAGGTACATATGTATCGATAATTTTCTTCCAACTTCTCAATGTAATGGCACTGACTTTCCCCTTTGGATTTGGAGTGGGTTGGGAGGGTATATTTCTAGAATTTGTACTTACAAGTTCATGGAGGGCAGTGGCAATCTGGCTCATTTGAGTCTTCAACTCCCTCAACTCCAAACCTTGACTCTTCAGGTCATTCTGTTGATTAAGAAAAATTTGTTTCAAAAGATCATCAGTGTTAGAGTCTACATTGTGTTAGAGATTCCCTTGTTGCTTACTTATTGATGTTTGAGCTTCGAATCTCTTTTGGGGATGTTGGAAACCCTGTTGGTAAGGTGGAGACTGCTGGACGTTTGGTTGAAAAGGGGGCCTTTTTTGTTGCCCAGAGCCATACCTCATGTCTGATTGAACCTTCCACCCTTGGTTGAATGTTGGTGCAAATGAGTCATACTTCTTTTGGGGATGTGGATGTTGTTGTTGCTGATATGCTCTCCTAGGGAATACAGCTACACAATCTTATGTTTCTTGTAGTTAGGGGCAATAGTCAGTTGGGTGGATTGTCTCAGTGCAAATGCCACAAGGCCTTGAAGGAGGGGGTAGAGATGTCTTTTGTGCCAAAGAAATTTTCCTCACCATAGTTGTCAATTCTTCTAACTTCGTATCAATCAAATGACTCTCAAGATAAGAAGGACTTACCAGATGTACTCCCCTGACATGTGGTGTACCTCTATCGCCAAATTGTTGGGAGTTTTGAGCTATCTTGTCGATCAATGCACGTGCTGCTACTGGTGTCTTGTCCACCAATGCCCCTCCTGCTGCAGCATCCACTGTGCTTCTCTCCATAGGTGTGAGTCCTTCATAGAAGTACTGGATGAGTAGTTTCTCATTGATTTGGTGATGTGGGTAGCTTTCACACAACTTCTTGAATCGCTCCCAATACTCATACATTGACTCCCATTATGCTTTATTGATCCCTGAGATCTCTTTATGAATAGAAGTGGTCCTCGATACTGGAAAAAATCACTGAAAGAAAAGATGTTTCAAATCATTCCAACAAATTACATCTTCAAGTTGTAAATAATACATCCAATCTTTCATAGCCCCATCAAGTGAGAATGAGAATGCTCTTAATTTGATTTGATCTTCAGAAACATTTCTTGGTTTAAGGGTTGAGAAAACGGCATTAAATTCTTTAAGGTGTTTGTTTGGATCCTCACCAGATAAGCCCTGAAATTTTGGAAGAAGGTGAATTAACCCAGATTTTAACTCAATGTCTGATTCGAGATTCGGGTATGCAATACAATTTGGTTGATAGTTAATATCAGGTGCATCCAATTCTCGAATGGTTCTATAATGTTCATTTCCATTATTTCCAGTCATTAGTTCCTCTTTTACGTTTTAATTTGAATTGCTTCCAATTTCAATGTTTCCATAAGAGAGGAATTCACCAACTGGTTGAATATTGAAACTTCCCGTAGACTGAGAATGTCTGATTTGAGCCCAAAGGCTATGTTCAATCTCAGGGTCAAGATCTAAGAGATATTCGGGATTAGTTTGTGTCATAAATCAAATAAAAAATGAAAAGAAGTAAAGTGGACCATAGTAAAATAAAAATGAGAAGTTTGAGTTGATGGTCCAAAAATAAAAGAAGAGGATGAAAAAAAATTGAAAACTTGAGAAAGGGGAAAGATGAAATAGAGAGGTGAAGAAAATAATAAAATGAAAAATAAAATAAATAACTCTAAATTGTTGAATAAATTACTTTCCTCCCCGGCAATGGTGCCAATTTTAAAGAGCGCTTTCGTGGGCGCCCTCAAATGATTAATGTGATTTTGGGGTACTTAGGTGCAGCAGAGTGGCTGGCCAAGGTCGTCTCTTAAAGGAGGAAGTGGATTTAAAACAACTTCATAAAGGTATTCTAAAAATAAAATAAAAGATAAAAAACATTACTTGAAGGGATGGGGGTTGATTATAGTTTATGAATCAAGAATAAGTTTTCTGGATGAATATTGTATTTTTTTTTAGTTTTGAAATGAAGTTCGATTAAAATGACACAACAAAAAGATGTTTTTTTAGAAAATATTTAAAAGATGTAATTGATCTAACTCTACCTATTCATTCACTTATTAATCATTATCATTTAAATTAATATCCAATTAATTATGATCCATTAATTTGTTAAAACCCGAACCCTACAAGAATTAACTTTACCACAAAGATGAAATGAATTTAACCTTAGGCTAACTTCGGAACATGAAATCGCAGCACCCTGCTTTGATTTATGTTCTAAGGTTAGCTTATGTTCAGTGGTAAATTAAGGCACATATCCTCTCTGAAAATTAGAATTAATTGAATTTAGTGATTATATTTGAACACTACAAATTGATCCCGTGTGGTTTTTAATTACCAGTTAAATTCACGCTCTCACAATTCACACAATTCTCGACCTCGTGTGATTTGTGTTTATTGTTCAATTTCTTTCTTAGTTTAGTTTAAAATAAAAACTCAATTAATATTTCATATTATGTGAATTATAGTATCTCATTTATTCAAATAATTAAATGAAGAGGGTAGAAGATATATCAATTACTAAAAGACTACTCTTCCATGGGTGGGGTAATCATCGTAGAATCATTTTGCATGTGCAAGGTTTATAATGGGTATAACCCAATAACGCTTCTACTCAAGAATTACAGCCCAAATAGTAATATTAAGAGAAGAAGAAATTTAAAAAAACAGAATAAAATAGAATAAATAAAATAAGAACAAATAAGTTTATTAAGAAAACACAAACATTACAACATGAGGAATAAGAATAGGGCGTCGACGAAGGGATCCTTGCTTCAAGAGCTACCCTTATTGAATTTCTTGGATAATTGGAGTGGAACCTCTTCTCCTCTACCCTAAACTTACTAATTCACGCCCCAACCCCTCAAAATGAGAAGAACTCAAATTTATATAGGGGAGGGGAGGAGAGGTTACAAGTTGTTTCAAATGTGAATGTGGAAATTCGGCCAAATATTTTAATCTAAATTGAACCGCCCATTTGACCGCATAACGCATCAATAAGCTCTTCTTCCAAAAGTATGATTTGTGCCAAATCATTTACCCAGGAGTTCCTCAAAATTTGGGCTCAATCCTAGCCCAGATGAAGAATATATGGCCCAAATACAAAACCCATGTCCATTCTGCCGAGTCCAGCCCACCATTGGCTTAATGACCCATTTACTCCATCGAAATGCACTTTTTAGCTCTAGTGTCCTGAATGAGAGTTGTAGAAAATTACGTTAGGAACACTAGTATAAAATATTAAGTTGAAATAATAAATATTAAAATATTTGCCTTTAAAGTACTACAGTATATTTTAAAAGCGTAAAACTGGAATTTTCATCAAATTTTCAAATGAATGATCTAGTCCTAAATATTTCATAAATGAATATATTTAGAACAATGTGAGGAAATTATATCATTTATTATCAATAAAATATTCAACAAAATAGTTTTTTATCAACATCATTTGATGGAAGTTCAGAATAACGTACAACATCGTCTACACTAATAGGTGAGAAAATGTTTGATAAAGTAAAAGATATAGACACCGTATTTGGTAAACTGTTTGAAAAAAATTTAGGAAAACCAGTTGGAAGAAGACATAAGTTTTTCTGAATAACCATTGTAGAATTTTCTATATGTCATATAATTTGATGATGTTATTCATGTCGAAAAATATATATGTGATAGTATCATTGGTACATTTATAAATGCATCTAGTGAAATAAATGATGGAATTTTCTAGGTTATACATGGTTGACATGAGAATAAGAGAAGAGTTGGCACTAGTAAAGGTTTAAAAACAAAATTTTCTTCCTCCAGTAGCTTACAATCTTTCCAGATAAGGGATATATTTGTTTTGAAACTTCTTGAATGGTGTAAATGTTCCATAGGGGAATTCATCAAATATAAATAAAATGATGTCAATGACTGATTTAAAGTTAAAGGATCTTAAATCACATGATTTCCATGTTTTGATTCAAGATCTAATTCTTATATATTTATGTTTCATTTTTCCTAGAATGTTAATTATACATTTATGAATATTTATTTCTTCATCAAAGATATATGCCACAAATTTATAGACCTGACGAAATTACTGAGTATTGAAAGAGAAATTGTCATCATATTTTGTGAATTAGAAAAGTCCTTCCTGCAAAAATTATTTGATATAATGGTTCATTGGATGGTTCACTTAGTGATATAGATTCAACTATGTGGTTCTATACATTGTAGATGGATTTACCCCCATTGAAAGGAATATTTTGATTTTGAAAGGATATGTCAAATATCGAACTCGGCTAGAGGGTTGTATCACGAAGTGATATATTGTTGAGGAAGCTATTGAATTTTGTACAGAATACCTATCTTATGTGGAAAGCATTGGTATACCAAAATATCATCACACTGGGTGGATTACAGGGGATGGATTTTATAGAATAGAGGTTTTCACAATCAATATTACATATTACGAGCATGCCCACCTTTACGTTTTACCTAAATGTTTGGAGGATGAACCATATGTCGAAACCCACAATAAAATTATTATGAATTTGAATCCATAAAGGGTTGAAAAGTAGATATCAAATACACATAATTTATAGTTTATAAGATGGTTTCATGACCATATATTTAAGTAGTAAGATAAAAATCCGGAATCAATTTTAGAATGACTTTGATGGCTAGCCGGAGGATGAAGTGTGTATGTATTATCATATAATTCTTATGTAATTATTGGTTATAAATTCTATAATAATGAACATGATGAAGATAATATAATTCAGAATAGTGGAGTTACACTTGTGGCTAATGTGATTCATGTTTCTGATGCTAAGGAATGAAATCCAATTTATTCGAAAATGTCATATTTTGGAATCGTCAAAAAAATATGGGAATTGGATTATACGAACTTCCAAGTGCCGATTTTTCAATGCAAGTTGATTGATAACAGGAGTGTTATTAAAATAGATGAGTTGGGATTCTTAAAAGTTGATTTCAGTAAGGAAGGTTACAAAGAAAAAACCATTTATGATGGCATCACAGGTAGTACAAGTATTTTATGTTACCGACCCTGCAAACCAAAGGTGGTTAGTAGTTCTATTATCAACCAAAACCACAAGTGTTTGATTAAAATTCAATGGAGGGTGTCCCTTTAATTAGGATTCCACAATCCATTCGTTAATTTCCCAATGTAGACAGAATCGTGTATGTTGGAGGAGATGACAATTAATGGATTTGGATAGTCGACAGAGGTGTCAAATCCATTCATCCTTAAAGAAATGAGAGCTAAATAATCATGTTATATATTTATTGTAATATAAATCATATTACCTTATGTTATTATCTATCTTTTGCCTCTTTTATGTAATCTAAATTAAATGTTAAACCACTTCTGTAGATAATGGCTTATACACGTTATTTTTCTCCCAATCCTGAGGCACAACAGGTCTCTCAACCTATTGTTGCTCGTAGTGTAAAGGACCAACATGTTTCTCAACGTACTACTACTTCTCCTCTCAATACAGAGGTACAACCACCATATTCCCATGCTAATTGTAGCACTCTAGAGGAATATATTTATGATGTTTAAACCATGTAAATGGTAGGAAACAAAAAACTGGTGGCACAAAAAAATAAGAGCTCCATAGTTTGATGGTGTTAGCAACAATCCTAAAAGAAAAAGTGGAAGGCATCAAATATGATGCTAGATGGAATATGGGGGACCAATGTGTTAACCCCAAAGAGGATATGCTTAGTAGTTACATTAGAATCATCAATTTAAAATGTGTGTCGATTGATGTACAGTCGTGACACCATGCTGTCACCAGGATGAAGATACTCAAGTGGGGAGATATTACCATAACATTATGATATCATTTCGTTAAGTTACTAAAAAATAAAATAATGAAACATTATATTACTCTTCATAATCCTTGTAGAGTGTATTTATAGTGGATGAATATAACATGGACTATGTATTAAGTGTTTTTTGAAGGATTCATAGTGGATTTCCCACAATTTTAATGTCATGTTTCCTTAAATATGCTGAAGGTAAAATAAACTCACACCCACCTCCTATTTATGAACCCCTAATAACTCAATGAGCATGGGATGCATTTACTAGTCGTCATGTGGATTAGTCTATTCATGTGCATTACGTTTGGTAATACATTGTTTGGTGATACATGTATTCATCACTTTGATTGACATTTTTTAATTTAGGAAACATAAACTGAGTGCAGAAGATAAGAAACGAGAAGAAAAACTAGTGTACCCCTACCATAAAGAAAGAATGGGGTATACTTCACTTGAAATTTTTTCCCCATATTTTAAATCTACCGTAATACTTTTATGCAACATAAAAATTGCCATAACTATTTTCCCCAGTTTATATTCAAATTGATGAATCAAAATCCAAAGTCATTTCCATGTCACGCCATGTTCTATGGAAGGAGGAGAATTTAAATAAATATTGGATACTAATAAATGAAAACACACAAAAAGTGTGGGAAACATGTGTATGTACAACGTATTAAATATTTGTTTGGCTTTAAATCAATATCACATAAAAGTTATTACTTATTTTCCTATATTCTCTATCATACATAATCATAGGAATCAGTAACATCCAAACCGGATGTAGACATACTTTCAGTAGCCTTGAAGCATGCAGAAAAGAATATCCGCCTTAGAGGTGTAGGTTTTGGGGTGACACCACAACCATTTTTTGAGAACAAAACAAGAGGAGGATCAATGTTAAGAAATAAAAATGATGAGAGAAAGTATAAATTTCTTTGAAGAATGTATGTAATTGTAGAGAGAGTTAATATAAAATTTGACAATGGGTGGGGGGAAGAAACAACTAAATAAAAACCAGCACGTGAAGATCCTGCACCACCCCCATTGGCTTTGAGGAAAGACACACCCCTAAAAACCTATGTTAGATCATGTAATCAAAGTTCTAATAATTGTTCCTGTGAATTGTGAATCAGATAGACAGTGATACCATTCCTATACTGATATTGTATAGGGTGAAAATGACTATGATATATATCTATCAACACCAACCAATCACCTTATATTGACAGTTATGGTGTTCAATATGCAAAATGACATGCGACACAATAAACCACTTCCAACAGGTCATGTAAAAGTGTTGATTAATGTATCCCATCAGCCATGTTCTGAGATACCTATTCCAATTGTTGATGATGATATTAATAAAGTAAAATATGATCTTGTAACATTCACTACATGTCTGTCACAACTTGTAAAAAAACATGTAAATAAAGAGGTATTAATTTACAATTTTTTTCAAGAAAAAGCATTATAATTTAATGAGTAAAAGGTATGAACCGATGAACGTTATTATAGACAGCCATAGGGAATGGGGTGAAAAGAAAAAATTGCTCAAAACCATATCAAGGATAAACCAACTGATCGAAACGATCTACCAAAAGCACCTTAAACCCACCTGTTCAATATATGCATTTATTTTCATTGAAAGATCATGTGAATACGAAGTTAAAAGATTTTGGTACTCATAGAATTCTTTCAGATGAATATATATACAAAGGGGAAGATCTATATTTCATTAGTGTTGAAAATATATGTGAATTCCTAGAGTACGATTTTCATGGTGGCTAAGTAGTAAATGTATACGTGAGGTATGTTTTCATGATTTGATTTTCCAAAATCCCATATACTATTATAATTTTGACTAAATACATTTCATATTTTTCATAGGAGTATATTTGGAAAAAAATTGAAGGGATTTCACCCCGAAGAAAATCATTAACTTGTTAGTCCTCACGTCAGCGCTACCTAACCAAAATAAATAGAATCTGGGAAAGAGGGAGAAATAGTGGAAAACTTACTCAAATCATTTAACGAAAAAATTACAATTGACAGACTGTTATTAATACCAATGATGTAGGGAAAAAACACTACAATTTATTCATATTAAATATATTTTAATTTCTTATTCCTTTTTGTGTTTTTAGGCATCATTGGATGCTCATTATGGCAAATTTGGATACTCCAACGATTTATTTATTAGATTTAATGCATGGATATCTGACAAACCTACCACACATGATGGAATTTTTCAATTTGTAATAAATTACATCCAATATTTTAGATCTAAACGTCTAGTTATATAATTTATATTATCTTTTAATGAGGATCATGTTATAATAGGGTGGTGTGTGAATGTTGACTACATCATGGAATGAGGCTTGAGGAAAAGGGCAAGGAAAATCATAAGTACTATGACTGGATAAATATCAGAGTATATACCATAATATTTGACCATCCAAACACATATTAAAAAATTACTTATTTTTCTCAATTTTTCGATAGTGTCCGATACAAAAAAATAGAAAATATTGTGGTCATTATATTTGTAAATTTATTAAATAGATCATATTATAAGAAGAAACCAACATAACTGAAATGGTATTTTCAAAGATAATTAATATTTCATTTAAAATTTTTATTCATCATTTGTGTATTTATATTTTTTCAGTACTACCATGATTTTTGAAAAGAATCCTATTAAAAATATTATATATATTTGTATATAAATTAATAGCCAACATACTTGATGGAAGAATGTACACAAATAGTATAAATATGTGACAGGTATGACGCTAAGTGTCTACTATTATTTTAAATTGGTAGTATTTTTAGTAAAAAGAACATATGAGATACTGAAAACTGAGAAAACGTATTAGGATTGGTTTGATACTTTAAAAAAATGATACATAAGTAATTTGTGACATGTATGAGACAACCAGACCTAAATCCAATGAATTGTGTGATTGTGATGACGTTATGTGTGTATTTTTACATTAGGTTAATAATTAATTTAGAAAAAAGAACAAGTGACATACTGAAAACTAAAAAAAATGCTTTCATATTATTTTAATACTTTAGGAAAATGATCCATCAGACATGTTTGATGTGTAGAAATCAACCAAACCATAATCTGATGAATCTTGTAACTGATATAACTAAAAGTGTCTATTATCAGTTTAAAATTGAGATTTTAGATCAAAACAAGTCACTCAATGAAAACTAATAAAACTTTACCTGATTGTCTTCATAATTTTGGTCAATGATTCATAAGTTCTTTTTGATGTGTATGAAGTACTCTCATGTCAAACTAACTCTTGATGCAACCATTATGAATCAAAATGTGTGTTTCTAGTTTGAAATGATATTTTGGTAGAAAAATATAATTAACATACTGAAAAATAAGAAAATTTATTTGGATTGTTTGGATACATTAAGATAAAGATCTATAAGTCATTTTTGAAGTGTAGGAATAAAAAACACCTCATTATGATGCACAGTGCGACTAGTATGGCTCAAAGTGTCTCTATTTATTTAAAATTCACATTAATTTAGTGAAAAAACACATCTAGCATAATGAAAACTGAGAAAAAGAATTCATATTGTTTTGATAATTTAGGAAAATGATTTCTGATTCATTTTTGATGTGTAGGAATCAACCCCACCTCAATACAACACTCAAAGTGACCACTATAAATCCAAATGTGTTAGGTAAAAAGAAAACTAAAATACTAAAAACTTACCATAAACATTCAGATTATTTTGATACATTATGAAAAAGATCCATGACTCATTATTTATGTGTAGGAATCAACAACACCTCAATCTACCACATGGTGTGACCGGTATAACTAAAAGTGTCTATAATCATTTTAAAATTTACATTTTAGCTTAGAACATGTCACTCACTAAAAAACATGAAAATTATTTATGATTGTATTCATATTTTAGGATAGTGATTCTTAAGTGATTTATGATGTGTATGTAGTAGTCTCACATAAAATTGAAATGCGATGTGACTGGTATGACTCAAAAATCATATTTCTACTTTGGAATGATATTTTTGTAAACAAACACAACGGACATAATTAAAACCATGAAAACGAATTCATATTATATTGATACAATATAACAACAATCCATGATTCATTTGTGATGTTTCGAAATCAAACACACCTCAATAAGACAAACAATGTGACCAATATAAATACAAATGTGTTATTATTTAAAATTTAGATTAATTTAATTAAAAGAACAAGTGACATACTAAAAACAAAGTGTTGGAAAAAAACCTCTCAAGGTATCATTGAAGCATTTATGAGGTGATTGTGTTTGTTGACAAAGTGGGCCTCTGTGTTGTGTTTGTTGACAAAGAAAACCACAACATACATATTTGATGACAAAGGGGATTTAATGGTGGTTTTTTTAGTTCAACGGATGTTGTTAATGATCCATGATTGATTCAAGAATGTCTAAAAATGAATGTATGATCCGAAGGCGTTTCAAAAAGAGCACATACAAGGTGGCTCCATTTTCCAGTGTTTGCCAAATTTTTGGATCTCAAAATCGAAAAATAGAGAAAAGTGTTTTTGGAAAAGGGACTAGCGCGCCAGTGTCTTGGAAGACATTAAACTTTCACGCTATATGTATTTCAAGATCAGAACATCAATATATGGAAAAGGAAAAAAGGGACACCCAATTATTAGTTTTGTTCACGCAAGTGACTTGGGAAATAGAGACTAGGGCGGCGAGACTTGCGCGCTGAGAGGAAACTTGCATGCCCGACGCTCAGGGTGTCCAAATGGTTATAAATAGAGGTCGAACCCTCCTCATTTAGTGTGAGTTCAACACTTGGAAAAAATCAGAGCTCCCATCGCGTAGGTGTAGTGGTCAAGCAAGTGATGGTGTGGTCGCGCAAGTATAAAGATATTCAGAAGTTGCATGCCAGTTGATTATTGTGCACCCTCAGTGGTTTGGGTGAGAATGGTTGTGAGTCCGCCAAGTATAGAGTTGAAGAAGGGGGTGTCATGCAGGTGGTTTGGTGACACTTGTTCACCAGGCTTTGAAGAAGCGCAATAGTTGATATTTGTGCACCAAAATTGGTTTGTACATAAAAGGGTGTGAGTCGCGCAAGTTTGGAGTTGAAGAAGAATGTGTCGTGAAAGTGGTTGAGGTGAACTTGTGTGCCATCTTGAACTTGCACATTGGAACTTGCGCGTTGGCTCGGAGAAGTGCACTATGTATGGTAGAAGCACGACCGTAATTTTAGGGCTGTGCTGAAGCTGGAAGATTGCGCGATACCTTCGGTGCAAAGTGACATTCATCTACAGGTGAAAGTTGGACTTCAAGAGAGCATCTATGTAAAACTGAGAATGTATTAATTTGCGATAATGAAGAGACCTATAGGTCTATAAACTGTGAGTGGATCTTTTCCAAAGAAGTCAGCAAAGGAAGAGGAAGAAGTGATCCTCTCCACTGCCAGTGATCCAAAGAGAGAGAAACATGGAGTGACTCTTGGGAAAGCAGTGAGATGACCCTAAACATTGTAAAGTCAGTGAGCCTTGGAAAAGAAGTGATCAATCCAAAACTTTGTAAACAGAAGTGCGCTTTTAGTTTATTTGGTACATTGGCACATCGCCAGTGTATGCTCCTTGAACGTATCCCAGTGAGGGTGAACCATGTAAAAATCGTTGTGTCCTGTGCATGATTTAGTTTTTGTTTATACTTTTCTACAGTAAAGAGAGAGAATAAATTATTTCTTAATAGCGATACAAGATCAATAGGGGTAGTTATTTTAATCTGTCATACCCTTGATTCACCCCCCCCCCCCCTCTCATGGTATCTAACCTGGTGGACCTAACAATTAGTATCAGAGGGAAAGGTTTATATCAGTGGTTCTCTATCAAATGGAGGTTACCAATCATAAAGGGATTTTGATCTTCGATGAGAATAATTTTCATCTATGGATGAATCGGATGAAACACTACTTCCGATCTTTGGTAATGGATGTATTCAAAGCAGCAATTCATGGTATAACAGCTAACATCAATAGTGGAGCATTATCGGAAGCCAAGTGAAGATAATTGGATTCTGACGCCAAGGGAATTAATGCTTTAGGCGGGGCTATCCAATGCAATTTAGACCAAGTTTATGTAATGAAAAACATCACATGCTATTGGGGAAAAGCTGTTGAACATATATGAATATGATACAAAGGTCAGAGAAGCAAAGCTACAAGTGTTGTGTAAAAAGTATAAAGATCTGAGAATGAACCTGAATGAATCTATTGATGAATTCTTTGATAGTGTAAATATTATATTGGAGGACATGAGAGGTCTTGGAGAATTTATTGAAGATATAAAAATTGTGAAGTGCATCCTGAGGAAACATCCACCTCCGTTCAATATGAAAGTTTCAGTTTTGGAATATAAAGACACGAAAGAGCTGACAATGGATAACCTGCACAACACACTTGTTGCATATGAAATGAGAAATGATGATTACGAGGCTGTGGAAAAGGGAAAATAAAAATAATTGGCATTTAAGGCCATGATGAATCTCACCATTGAATATCTTCAAGAATAATAAGAGACAGATGAGGTGATGTCATTATTTTCATCAAATATCCAAATAGGAAAAGGAAAGTTAAAAGAGAAACATTCACTAGCATGATTTCAATGTGGAATGTTTGGTCATCTTGTGTCCTGTTTCCCCAAAAAGATTCAACATATTGATAATGATGATGACGAATTATAAATTCCCATGAAGAAGTCTTCATTTTTTGTGAAAGGGAAGACACAATTCAACAGAAGTTTCTTCAAGAATAAGAATATTCATTCAAAAAATTTGAAAGGTCATATGAGTCTCAGGATGAAGAGGATAAGGAGATTGAAAACAGAAAAGATTTTGGAGAAAATTCTATGGTGGAAGTCGTCGGTAGTTCTCAAGAAAATAACAAAACCGAAGGTGATGATGAAGAAGAAGAAGTTGGAGGAAGAATAGATATGCAAGACGATTTAGAGGCTGCTCTTGAGGGGAAAGTTTTTTGGAGATACAAATCAAATAAATCTATCAATGTTCTTCATGATACTAAACTCAATATGTAGAAGCAGGAACAATAGAAGTTTGAGTTGATGAAATTAATTGAGAAACTCAAGTTATCAACACTAGAGAACTCAGAATCAGTTTGTGAGCATAAGCTCAAGATTGAAGAATAGAAAAGTGAGATTGATGGCTTGAATAGAGAATTGAAAGATCAAGTTAGGTGTATTGAAGAACATGAAGAAGAAGTGGTCAGTTTACGATGAAAAATGAAGGATCAAGAAAAAATATTGACTCCCAATGTGATGTCAGGAAAGCAGGTCATTCAGAGGATAGAAAAGATGAAAGAGGAGGATAGTAGTTCAGTAAGAAAGAAGAAGAAATCAAGCTCAGATGCTAAGGCTGGATTGGGGCTTGATCAGAAAAAAAAGCTGAAAAATTTTGATGGTAGACCGCAAGAACCCAATACAAGATTGAAGGTTGATTTGGGAAGAAAACAGAATCAGAATATTCAAAGATCACAAGGGGAAACTAGCGGTGTAAAAGTGACATGAAGAAATTCACCTTATATCAGGTGTTATTGTTGTGGAATGATGGGACATTCATAGTATGTGTGTTCCATATCCATGAGATATTGAAGGGCACAAGAATAGGGGTGGAAGCCAAACCAAGAACAGTTCTCTTGAACATGTTTCGAATGACACTGTTTTTGGTGCAGAGTATTTGGGCACATGGCCAGATACTGTACATCGACCATACAGAAGAATGTGCTCATGTAGAACCAAAATGTTCACAAGCAGCGGATCAATGAACCAACAGGTGAGTTCAAAATGAAAAATTGATATACATCTTTACAAGATGATGCCAGTCCGTCATATTTTGAGAAATATCAGAAGTCTCAATCTTTTCCGAGTGTGAGCACAAAAATATGGACCAAGAAGAAGAGAGAAGAGAAGGGAGTGGTTGCTGAAATTTCCCCTAATGCATCAGAATGTACTGGTGTTTGGATCCATGATAGCGGTTTCACATCTCTCATGATAAGTAATAAGAATCTTGTTACAGGCATAAAATATGACAAAGAAAGAGTTGTCATATTTGGAAACGATGAAGGCTTGATGATTATTGGCTCATGAAAATACAGGTTTGGGGGTAAATAAATAAGGCATGTTGATGTTTTGGTTGTAGAAGGCCTCAGTCACAATTTGCTCAGCGTAAGTCAACTATGTGACTCATAACATTCTATAATGTTTACAAAGAAGATTTGTATCGTCAAATGAAGAGACGGGGCAGTGGTTCTACATGGAAAAAGAATAAAGGGAAATCTCTACCTTTTAAGTGGAGAAGATGATATGTGATTTTTATCCAGAGATGAAGAAAACAAATTGTGGCATAAACAACTTGGTCATCTATGTCAAACATCTATAAAAGATATGCTAAAGTGTGAAGTAGCAAGAGAACTCCCTAAGCTATCATGTGATATTACACATACGTGTGACGCATCTCAACAAGGGAAGATCATCAGAAATATATACAAGGAAAAGGAAAAGAAGTCGACAAGAGTGCTTGAATTGGTTCATGCTGATGTCTATAGACCTATTTAACCAAAATCCATTGATGGTAATAGGTATTAAGTTTTTTTCATTGATGAATATATTAGAACAGCATGGGTATCTGTTATTTCCCATAAGTCTGATGTGTTCAGCTACCTAAAACAGTACCGAAGGGAATCTGAAAGGATTCTTGGACAGAAAATTCTGATGTTTCATACAGCCAATGGTATGAAATTCACAAAGAGTCAGGTGGAAGAGTATCTCGAGAAACATGGGATAAGGAATCATGTTTTTTCAGTAAGAACTCCCCAACAGAATCGAGTGTCTGAAAGGAGAAATCAGATCATCACAAACATGACCAGAACAATGCTTATAGAAAAAGACATACTAGAGAAGTTTTGGAAGGATGCAGTATTGACATCAGTCTACATTTCTAATAGGGCTCTGTTGTGTCCGATGGAAGGAAAGACTCCGTATGAAATGTGGTATGGAAAGAATCCAACAGTGAAATACATTCAAATATTTGGAAGTAAGTTCTTCTTTCTCAACAGAAAAAAGCATAGGATGTTTGAATCACGTGGAGATGATATAATATTTCTGGTCTACTCAGGAAAAAGAAAAGCATACAAATTATTTAACAAGAGGATGGGAAAAGTAGTTGAGATCAATGAAGTCACTATTGTGGAAAATGAAGAGAATATTCAACAACATAGTGAATAGTTTCCTGATTAAAGTGATGAAGAGGATAGTAAAATAGGAGGAGAAGTGGCAGATGATGACTCAGAAGAGGACATTGATTATGAACAAGAAAGTTTCATGTTTGTGTCTGAAAGGAAGCCAAAGATTCGAGCAAACATTGATAGGTAGAATATCATTGGTGATCAGACAACTCCAATTCAGACAATAAGAATTAAGTCACTGCAGCAGGCATCTTTCTTATCTCAGGTTGTGCCAAAGTTCTTTTCTGATACAGCTAAAGATGAAAACTGGGTTTAGTATATGAATGAAGAGCTTGATCAGATTGAGAAGAACCAGACATGGGAGATTGTTTCGAGACCAGCAGATAAGAATTTCATTAGAACTAAATGGGTCTATCACAACAAGATGAATGAAGATGGTGCAGTGGTTTGAAACAAAGCATGACTAGTGTGAAAAGGATACTCCCAGATAGATGGAATAGATATTGATGTGACATTTTCACCGGTTGCAATGCTGGAGACAATTAGATTATTCCTAGACATTGCAGTGAAACAGAAGTTCCAAGTGTTCCAGATGGATGTCAAATCTACATTATTGAATGGGGTTATAGAGAAGGAAATTTATATTGAGCATCCAGATGGTTTTCTCATTCATGAGGATGAGAACATGGTTTTCAGGCTGAAGAAGGCATTGTATGGGCTAAAACAGGCACCAAGAGCATGGTACTCAAGGCTTGATTTGTACTTGGAGAAGCTTGTTTTCCAACGTGGGGGAGTTGATTACAATCTATCTTTCAGCAACAACAGTAATAAAAGGATTATGGTGTTGGTTTATGTCGATGAAATAATATTTGGCGGATCAGATGAAGCTCAGTGCAGACAGTTTTCTGAATTCATGAAAAGTTAGTTTGAAATGTCAATGATTGGAGAGCTAACATTTTCCTTTATTTACAGGTGACACAAGGAAGGAATGGAACATTAATTTCTCAATCCAAATATGCCAAGGAGGTTTTGAAAAGATTTGGAATGGAAAATTCCATGGATATGAAGACTCCAGTTTCTACCATGACAAAATTGTCCAAAGATGAAGATGGAAAGGCAGTTAATATCATAGAATAAAGGAAAATTATTTGAAGTTTTTTGTACTTGACCACAATAAGGCCTGGAATTGTTTTTGCCACATTCTAAGAGGTGAGATATCAAAGTAATCACAAGGAAAGTCATATGGTTGTAGTGAAAAGAATACTTCTGTATATCATGGGCACGGTGTACATCGGCTTAACATATAATGACAAATCTCAGACAGAGTTATTGGGATTTAATAATGCAGACTGGTCCGGTTCAGCGGATGATAGGAAATCAACATTAGGTGGTGCTTTGTATCTTGGTGGATTGGGTATTTCTTGGCTAGGAAATAAGCAATAATACATTTCTCTGAGCATCGCAGAGGCTGAGTATATTGTGGCCACTCAAGCATGCACACAGTTATTGTGGATGAAGCAGCAGCTTGAAGATATGGGAGTTGAAGTGAAGTCTCTGATCGGAATCTAGTGTGATAACTCTAGTGCTATTAATCTTAGCATAAATTCAGTTCATCAGTAAAGGAAAAGGAATATGGATTGTTCGGGGGGAGACAATGTGGTTTTTTGAGAAATCATGATAGATAGGGGGAGAAGCTGATAGGTGGAGTATCCAGATAGGGGGAGTTGAAGTTGGTTCAAAGCACTTAGCCAGATCTTAGCTTGGATAGAACATGAAATAGTGTTGAAGAGGATTTGCAGCTGACAGGTGGAGTATCAAATCTGAAAAATCTAGAAGCGATCGATTAAATAATAGATAACACAACAGATGATGATCGTGATAAAAGAAGAAGAGTGGTGTTGGAATGTGGTAAGAATGTTTCCAAAAATTTGTATCATTTTGGTGTCAATAGTATGTGTCAGAGTTGAATTGATTCATTGATGAACTTTTCATTTTCTCTTGTTTCTCATGCCGAGCATTGCTCATGTGGGCTTAGAGTATATGTTGAGTAAATCCTTGATCGCTATCGGAATCACAATAAGATAATGGTGGATGAAGAATTAACGATGTATATTTTTATGGAAAATTTGTCAAAAAACCCAAAGGGGGAGATTTGTGGGAAAAAATCCGTCAAGGTGTCATTGAAGGATTTTTGAGGTGATTGTGTTTGTTGACAATGTTGGCCTCTATGTTGTGTTTGTTGACAAAGCAAACCATGATGTACAAATTTTTTTACAAATGGGATTTAATGGTGTCATGTAGAGTTAAAGGTATTTTGTTAACGATCCACGATTTATTCAAGAACGTTGACAAAGGAATGCTCGATCTGAAGGAGGTTCAAAACGAGAATATACAAGGTGGTTCCGTTTTCTAGTGTTTCCCAAATTTTTGGACCTCAAAATCGACAAATGGAGAAAAGTTTTTTTGGCAAAGGGACTTGCGTGCTAGTGTCTTAGAGGCCTGGAAACTTGCGCACCATATGTTTTTCAATATCAGAACATCAAAATATGGAAAATGAAAAAAGGGATGCCCACGTTTTAGGTTTGGTCGCGCAAGTGACTAGGGCGACAGAGACTAGGGCGGCGAGACTTGCGCGCCAAGAGAAAACTTGTGTGCCCGGCGCATAGGGTGTCCAAATGCCTATAAATAGAGATAGACCCCTCCTCATTCAGTGTGAGTTCAACACTTGGAAAAAAATCAGATCTCCCATCGCGTAGATTTTTTGGTCACACAAGTGGTTGTGTAGTCGTGTAAGTATAAAGATATTCATAAGTAGTGCGCAAGTTGATTGTTTTGCACCCTAAGAGGTTTGGGTGAGAAAGGCTGTGAGTCTCCCAAGTTTAGAGTTGAAGAAGGGGGTGTCGCACAGGTGTTTTGGTGACACTTGTACGCTAGGATTTTAAGAAGCGCAATAGTTGATAGTTGCATGCCAAAATTGGTTTGGGCGTAAGAGGGTGTGATTCGCGCAAGTTTGGAGTTGAAGAAGCAAGTGTCGTGCAAGTGGTTGATGTGAACTTGCATGCCATCCTGAACATGCACACCGGAACTTGCGCCCTAGCATGGAGAAGTGTGCCAGGTATAGTAGAATCATGACACTCATTTTAGGACTGTGCGGAAGCTGGAAGATTGCCCGATACCTTTGGTGCAAAGTGGGATTAATCTACGGGTGAAAGTTGTACTTCAAAAGAGCATCTACATACAACTGATGATATATTCATTTGTGATATTGAAGATACATATAGGTCTATAAACTGTCAGTGGATCCTTTCCAGAGAAGTGAGCAAAAGAAGAGGAAGAAGATGATCCTCTCTACTAGTAGTGATCCAGGGAGAGAGAAACAGGGAGTGACCCTTGGGAAAGTAGTGAGATTACCCTAAACATTGTAAATCTAGTGAGCCTAGGAATAGAAGTGATCTATCCCAAACATTGTAAACAACGGTGTGCTTTTAGTGGGTTTGGTACATCGACACATCGTCGGTGTATGCTCCTTGGACATAGCCCAGTGAGGGTGAACCAAGTAAAAATCGTTGTGTCCTGTGACTGCTTTAGTTTTTGTTCATACATTGCTGCAAGAAAAAGAGAGAGAAAAGCCATTCTTAACAGTGAGACAAGATCAATAGGGGAAGTTGTTTTAATCTGCCATACCCTAATTCACCCCTCCTCTCCGGGTATCTAACCTAGATGACCTAACACAGAGAAGCAAATTATGTTTTTTTGATACTTTAAGACAATGATCAATGAGTCATTTTTTATATTTATGAATCAACCAACCTCAATTTGACAAATGTTGTGACTAGTATGACTAAAAGTTTCCATTATTAGTTTAAATTTTACATTTTTCTCAAATATTTTCACCCACTGAAAACCAAGAAAACACTCTTTGACTGTCTTCATAATTAGGGAGAGTGATTTTAAAGTCCTTTTTTATG
Source organism: Viscum album (assembly GCA_963277665.1). Classification (NCBI taxonomy): domain Eukaryota; kingdom Viridiplantae; phylum Streptophyta; class Magnoliopsida; order Santalales; family Viscaceae; genus Viscum; species Viscum album. The sequence continues at coordinate 236,727,104 of OY728155.1, read as the reverse complement.
TTTATGAATAAGTATCACCTAAAACTAATGTACGATCCGACCAATTTGACTCAAAATGGGTGTTTTTGGTTTGAAATGGTATTTTAGTAAAAAAACACAACATTCATACTTAAAACCACAAAATCCATTAAGATGGTTTTCATACTCTAGAACAATGATCAATGAGTCATTTGGGACATGTAAGAATCTACCACACCCCAGTCCAACTAACGATGTGACCGTTATAAATCCAAATATGTCATTTAAATTTGATATTAATTTTAGTAAAAAAAACAAGGGACATACTCAAAACCAGGAAAATATTTTTAGATTGTTTGGATATCTTATGATAGTGATCCATAACTCGTTTTTGATATATAGGAATAACCCCCACCTTAATATATTGCCCGATGTGACCTGTATAACTCCAAATGTGTCTTTTTTTAATTAAAAAATGACCATTTATTAGAATATTATTTCATATTAATGTTTATTTTATTTCTCTAGATTATTAATAACATAATATTTGTTTTCATATATAGGTGGAACATTTTTTGTGTTGGAATTATTTGTTCAACAACTAATACCATGGGTGGAATATTTTGAGAGGGGATCACAGATGTCAAAGGGTGAAGAATTAATGTTTTTAATTGTTTGTTGGATAATTATAAATGTAATTATATAAAACATTTTATAAAATGTATATAACATTGTTTTCCAATCCATTGTGTGTGCTACTTTGTTCGTGTGTGTGCTGTGTAGGTGTTGTTTTGTGTAGGTGGTGTGTGTGTGTAGTGCAGGTACTACTGGTGGGCGTACTATTTATATGTGCAGGTGTTGCTAGTGGGTGTTCTATTATATAAACAACACATTGCATGTATCTAGGCCATTATCAGTGCTAAAAATAGCACTAATAAAAATTTTCTTTTATCCACACTACAATAGCATTGATGTGGGGCCTTTATCACTACTTTTTTTAGTATGGATTAAGTACACCATTTATCAGTGCTTTTTTAGCACCATTAAAGGGGAACCCACTTTATCGTAACTAAGATTAAAAAAACTTTTCTATAACTATTAAAAGTTATTTCTAGAATTGATAAATGAACTACATTTAGTAGTAAGACCACGTGGCATCCAAACTGACCATGAAATATCTCTGCAAGGACCACTTTTTGAGAACTGGTCGGTAAAGAACACCTCATTGAGAACATTCCACGTATTTCGTCACTATGCTTTCCTCTAACCATTTATATCAATCTATGACTATTCGTAAGACCTCCATGTACATCATTCAATATGTTTTAATAGTCAAGGACTGTGAACATGAAGGATCCTTCAAGGACAACCAATTCCCATGATTAGATAAATTACACAAGTTTGTACCCATTCGACCATAGATTCCCTAGATAAGAGGATACATAATGTCATCATCCATGATAAGTGTAAGTCATTGGGGGAACATAAAAATTGATTCCATGTATATTGAGGTCACCTATAGAGAAGGCACATCAACAACCTATACATGCTCGATGATGGATTCCTTATATTCCTATTGAGCTGGGTCATATAGGGCATTCCACTTTGAGCAATCACATACTATTTCATAATAGATTCCATTATCTTTCCATTATACCCCATTATTTCCTACTAATAGATAGGATGATATGTGGAGGAGGACCCCATTTGTGTATAAAACCCATGATGGTTAATATTATCAATATATTCAATATGTAAGGGATCCTCATAATGGACTCTTCAAAAATAAGTCCCATCCAAATGTAATTAGCCAATGTTCATGATATTCCATTATCTATTACTTAAAAAACCAGAACAAATCACATAGGCTTAGATATTTTAGTTGTTTATACCTATGGAATAATTAAAACATATCTAGTGTGGGGATCTTCGTCAATGTAATCCCTAATCATATCATTCATTCTTGCTGTCTTAGAGTGAAATCACCATATCAATCTAATCATATTCTCCTATGAAATGTCCCTGATCATCCACCATCTATTGTTTCTCACAATGAGAATGACTCACATGTGCTGAGATATTTGGTTCGACCACACGATTAGTATAATATAAATACCATTCAATATGGACCTCATTTTCATTTGTAATCCTCGGCTATATATTATCACCCTAAGGGTCATATTCTTAATGAAGAATCATAGAAATACCACACAAGTGTATGCCCCACAAAATCCATGGTTGTGACACCTTTGATAACACAGTTTTCATATTCACATGACTTAAAACATAATTATAGTATCCTTACCACAAGATGTTAAACCTCATAGAATGATCTCATCAAATGACCTTAGGGCTATTACAGTCGAAAAATGTGGGATCTAAATATTTTCTTCAATAACACATGTAAGAAGAATTTTCAGAGTCCAACCCATATATATATTCAAATATTTTGATTTAGAAGTTCCCTAAGTGAGATATACTATTATTATAACTATATTCCTTCATAGTACTATATTCAAGATGACATCATTTCCCCGCCTGAAGGGACTTATTTGTATCACCTTGAGTGTTAATGGACCATATTTTTCAAATAAATTAAAATTTTCATTTATATATTGCTATCAACTAAGTCAAATATTCCATTCACACTAAACTGAATTTTCATACATTACACACTACACTGATTTGGCATATGATTCATGCAACACTGAGTTAGCATACAATACACGCAAAACTGAGTTTCAACGAAACATCATTTTATTGTTTAAATGAGATAATTAAAACCTAGCCATTAAAAATAGTTATATGAATAGTAATAACTACTTTTAAAAAAATTTAAACAATTTTTTTATACAAATAAAATATATTGATAATGAATGAGAAGATTTTTTTACTGTCCACCTATGTTTAAAAATATAGTTTTCTCGAATAAACATCTTTTAGAGTACTTCAGCGAATCATAATAAAAAAACTTTCAACAAATTTAGAAATTTACTTTTATAAAATAAATTTTATTTTTGAAATTAGAATATTGGTTTTAGAATATGGTTAATTTTTGGGATTTTTCTAACAAACTTCATTTTTCAATAAATAGTGAAAAATAACAGATTTTAATTCAAAATGAATTTTTAATTTAATTTATTTATAAGGATAAGATAAATTTTAATTTTATTTCCAAGTTTAATTAGATAATATTTTTAAAAACTAATCCAATTTTTGTCCTTAGAACCATTTCCACATTGAAATTGGATATAAATACTAAGAAAACTTTTTTATCATTTTACTTTAAAAACCCACAATATCATTTCAACAATGAGATTAATTTTAAATTAATTTATAAAAATTATGTGATTATAATTTATAAAAATGGGTACAATATTTATAATAATCATAATTTATAATGTATAATATGTTCATCTTTGTTTTTGACCAAAAAAAATTGTGAAATTGATTCAAATTAATTACATCGGTTAAGAGAAAAATAAGTCTAATAAAGTACTAAACCTTAAATTTAAGATCCAAAATAACCTAGAAACTTTTCAAAAACCCATTATATGTCCATATATCTACACTATATTCACTTTTAATGAAATTTTATCATTATTTTACCAAACAACAACATGGAAAACGTTGGTGTAATTTTCTCTACAAATATTTACAAGAGTATCACTCCCCCTCCACTATAAATGTCCACCAAAACTACCCATTCATCACACCTGTAAAAAAAATTTATTCGGAAAATGTATGCCCAATTATCCTACCAAAATGTCTCCTATATACCTTTAATACTCCTTTTGGGCTAAAATCCTCCCAAGTAAACCATTTTACAGAAACAAAATGGAGTTACTCGATTTAGAGGTAACATCTTCTCCCAAGATCCTTTCCTTTATTTTCCATCTTCTCCCCCTCCACTATCTATATTCCTTTACTATGTGACAAAACCAATATAATAAATATACAAGGATGTTTATATTCTTTTTTTTAGCCTAAAATTACACAAACCTCCATCAAATTGATATCAATCATAATATTTCCGGTTATGGGGAATTACCGCCTCAGGAAACAATGACTGTTCATTTCTACTGTACCACTAATCATGGTGGATATTATGATGAACAATATATTTATATATGTAATATATTATATTTTTTATTTCATTATACTTATATATTAATTTTACTAAAAATGACTTTTTTACTTTCCATTTGGTGTTAATATGATAATCTTGTTTGAGGAATTATGGACTAATGGCCCCTCAAAGAGATGTGATTTGATCACCCACCACATGGAATGTATTAAGGATGGGTTTAGTGGAATTAAATGATATAATATATATATATATATATTCCAATTTAATAATTATATATATATATATTCATACATACATACATACTTACATATATATGCCATTTATATACTTTCTTTCAATACGAAAAATAAAAATGGAAAACATGATTGATGCGTACGTACGACTTACCATCTCCATAAACGGTGATTTCCATCACATACATAATTATGATATAGAATATTATAATATAAATATTCTTGATATAAATGATATTTATATCATGTTCTTCTTTCCGGAATCATGATATAAGTATAAGGATCAATAATAAAACAAATTAAGACACATGTGAAGAACCAAGAGAATATTACACGAAGTGAAACCTTAACATAGGATCGTTAACAATATAGTGAAATAAGGTCATAATAAAAGAATAGATGGAACTAAAAATATGAATATTATTCTATAATATATTTATAATATAAATATATTTATTATAAAGTAATATTTTACAATACAGAGAGAGTCAACACACAAGGTAAGGGGAATTTCATCTCACTTTTAATTTCCATGTAATACATGTTGTGTTCTCCACTATTTCATTTTGTGTGGTGTGTGTAATTCCCATGATTTTATTCTAATAATATCATACATAATTTTACGTGTATTCTCATGACCCATTTATGATCATTCTTCTATAGGGTTTTAGATTCAAAAGATGCCAAATCGGTAAAAATGGTTAATCTCAATTTTCCGTCTTCTAGACTCATGTATTGTTAGAACCTACTATTTTTTAAGGTGTATATAATTCTATTTTATATAATAAATTTTCTTAATTAATTATATTTTATTCTTTATGTAATTTTCTATTCTTACAAGTAGTGTATGATCCAAATTTACCAATTTAAAAGAGTTTATTTAGCCTATCTCATCGTTTTTTGAGATTGTTTATGTTTATACTTCCTTTGATGAAATATTATGATACATACCTCAATAATTTTAATGGGTTTTCTTATCATATATTTATCCAATATATCCTCAAATATTAGTACCATTTTCCCACTCTATGGTACTTAATATAATTTTTTTAGTAAAATCAGAACATTTCTCTCTTCAGTCAGAAATCTATTGTATTCAAAAAACATGTTTTCAAAAAAAACACTCTTGAAGATAATTTTCAAGGAAAAACATATTTTAAAAATTATTTATGGTTTTAAATGCTTCCATTGTATTATTTCAATGCTATTTTCCAAGAAAACGTTTTTCAAATAGTTTTATATAATAAAACATATTTTTTAAAGAAGAAAATATATTTTCCTCAAGAAATGTTTTTAAAAGATATTTCAAAATTAGTTACCATCTAAGATAACATCCATTGTTGTTACTCCAGAATTTATGGGTAAATTATTAAATATTTCCATTTATATTATTTCTCAAAAAGGATTATGTTTTGATGGCATGATGTTATGAAACCCATTTCTCCTTCACAGTTTATATGATTTTGAAACTCTCTTCTTTTTAGGGGTTATGTTTAAGATGAAATGATTATGAAACCTATCTCTTTCCATAGGTTATGTTATGTTTACATGTTTATACACCAATTTAATTTCATGGGTTTTGATAATGTCAATTTATGATCTTGTGGATCATGTATTTATGATTTCAATATGCGATGTACCTAGGTGTAACATATATAACAAGATGTTATGGGCTTGACTCAGGGTTATTTGGTACACGGTAACGGAATTCCTACACACCTATTTCGACACTCCTGGGGGATATTCTTTTGGAATTCACAAACTCGTCATGAAACATTATAAAGGGTTTAAATATAATATGGTTAGGAATAACATTGGATAAACATAAGGTGTCATAAGTCAAGGATGGTGTCATAAGTTAGATATCCTATAAGTTATTTTTCTATTTATGTGTTTCCTCATTAAGATAATTATTTATTACTATATGCTTTTGGTATTAGTCAAATACTGGAACCTGAAAGAATGATGTTAATATAGAATGTGATAGACAATTCAATGGTTTTCCTTTTGAGAAATCAAATTCTATGGGAGAAGGAATGGAAAATATTGTTTCTATGGTCACATATATTTCTTATGATATGAATCATGGTTGAATTGAAAATTATAATAGAAGGGAACAACATTATATTGAGTCTTCCATGAGGCAACATCCACCTCCTTTTAAAGGGTCTTCATATATACTTGATGTTGAACAAAGAATTAGTACCACAGAAAAGATATTCTATCTTCTTCAGTGTACAGTGCATGATGAATTCATTCTAGATATTTATTAGTTAGAAGGATAAGAATATTAGTGTTATACTCTAATCATGAATACAAGGAAACATGATGGAATTGAATCCATGGTTTGGGATGAGTTGAAGAACTTATTTTTTAATAAGTACTTCCCTAGAATTCTTCGTACCAAGATAGGGAAATAATTCGTTGAGTTGAAGCAAAGGGGTGTTGAATCTGTTGGTACCTATGAGGCTAATTTCACAAGAGTTATAAGGTAGGCTTCATGAATTATCATCCAACCAGAATGTAATGTTGATTAGTTATTTGGTGGATTAAATCTATGTCTTATAAGGGAATTGTCCATATTATAATTTTTTATCTATGAATAGATTTTTTGTTTTGCTGTCAGTGTTGAAATGAAGGTTGGATTCACATATCAATCTCATGGATGTGACAAGAAGAGGATGATAGAGATTAAAGAAAACTCTATGAACCGTGGAGAAAAAAGGATGAACTTTCCTTTATGATCTTAATGTGGGAAGAAGTGTGGATGATATTTCCTTATGGGATCTAATGAATTTTTTATTTGTGTAATGTAATTCCATCAGACAATAAATTACCAAGGTGATGGGAAAAATATGGCTCAAAATTCTAATAGAGAAAGAGATGCACAGAATTAACCTCCCACAATTCAGTGCTACATGTGTAAGGAGAATGGGCATTATTTTAACCACTTCACAAACCCAAGGTTTGGTGATGATGATTGAAATCTGCAACCTATTATGTTTATGGATAAGGGGAAATCTTATGCAGTCACTATATCTGATGAGGGGTGTGATAATGATGTGTTTAAATGTACACATACCATCCACTCTAGAACTCCTAATGTCATATTTGATTATGAATATAACCCATCATTTATATTTAATGAATTTTATAGGGGTTTAAGGATTCCAACAAAATAATTAGAGGTGGAATTAGCACTACAAACCCCTAATGTTATGATAATCGATGATTGAATCTCAATTTTATGATTCCTATCCAATTGATGTTGGTGGGAATGTACTTTCAACAAATGTTTTCATTCTTACTTCGGTAGAATTTGGTGTCATCATATCCATGGATTGAAATTATCAACATAAATACCCCATTAATTATAATGGAAGGGAAATTACGTTCAATTTCTCAAACCCTCAAATGACCATCCATCAATGTGATGATATGTTTTAACTTCCTAGGGAGATTAAATCGACTGTATGGATCTTAATTCTCTTAAAAAGGGGTTTTTTATCTCAAATGGTTGGGGAGAAGATCAATATATATATAATATTCCTATTTTTTGGTATTTTTCAGATGTATTTCTGTAAGAGTTACCTAGTCTTCCACCAAAACGTGAAGTTGTGTTCTCGATAGAACTTGTACCAGGTTTGACTCCAATTTCAAAAACTATTTACAGAATGGCCCTGATTGAGTAATAGAAATTGAATCAGAATGTCTATGAAAACCTTGATTAGGGATTCATTTTTCCATGTGTGTCATCGTGGGATGCATTGGTTTTTTTCTGAAAGAATAAATATAGATCAATTGAGGGTAAAGAAAGAGGATATACCCAATATGAAATTATATAAAAGGGATGGTGACTATGAATATATAGTGATTCCTTTTAGTCTTACTAATTCCCATGTTATCTTCAAGTATTTAACGAATATAGTCTTTACATATTACCTAGAAAAATGTGTGAATGTTTTTATAGATGATATTCTAATCTATCCCAAGAGAAAAGAAAAGTATAAAGATAACTTTATAATTGTACTTTAGACCCTAAGAAAGGAGAACTTACCTGAAAAATTTACAATGTGTGAATTTTTTCTGAAAAAGGTTTCACTTTTGGTCCACATAATCTCACGATATGGTATAACATTAGATCCATCAAATACATAGGCTATCAAAACATGGACTAGACCAACCAAAGTTACTGAAATCCATAGTTTTCATGGTTTAGATGGATATTATTGACTATTTGTGGATAATATTTCAAAAATACTTAATCCTATGACCAATATAACTAGAAAGGGTGTTAAGTTCCTCTAAAAATGAATGTGAGGAAACTTTCAAGGAATTGAAGAGACGGTTGGTCAGTGCACCTGTGATTACACGACCCTATAGTTGAGAAGGGTTTGTAATCTATAGTGATGCACACAATATGGGATTGTGATGGGTTATTTTGAAAAATAACATGGTTGTATATTATTACACATAACAGTTCAAGATTCATGAGTGATATTACCCAACTCAACTTTTAGAGTTAGAAGCGACACTTTTTTCATTAAATATATTAATGCATTATCATTATGGGGAAACATTTGATATATACACCAATTAGAAAAGTCTGAAATATATATTCACACAAAAGGATTTGAACATGTGTGAGAGAAGATGGTTAGATTTGATAAAAGATTATGATTGCTGAATACATTACCATGCTGGGAAAGAGAACAAGGTGTCTGATGCTCTGGGTCAAAAAGATCATGATAGCTTATCTATGATGAGAATCACAAAAGATCTAATATTTCTTCATTTGAAAAGGATGGATCTAGAAATAATTAAGGAGAAAAATATTATCTTTCTAAAATAAATGATCAAACCTATATCCAAGTTAATATTATGGAGGTACAAAAATAATATTAAGAGCTACAAAAGATGGTAAAAAATGTTCCTAAGTATAACCTCGATCAATATAGAATGATAAGGTTCACAAACCTTGTATGTGTTCTTTCCATTCCATATTTTAAGAAAGAGATATTAGAGGAAGCTCATAGTTCGTCATTATCTATTAATAATGGATGTTAAAATTTTATATGAACTTAAAAGAATACTTATGGTAAGATGGCATGAAGAGAGATATCATAGAGTTTTATCTCAGTTTTTTATGCTAGAAAGTTAAGGATGAAAAAAAAATATAAAGGGATATTTCATCCATTACCCATACCAAATTGGAAATGGGATAACCTCATTATGTATTTTTTTTCATTAGACTACCCAAAACCTATAAAGGATTTAATGCAACATGGGTGGTAGTTGACCACCTTACTAAGTCAGCAAACTTTATTGATAATGAGAATATTTATCTCTTGATCAAATCTGTAGGATATACATTAAGGATTTGTTAAGGTTTCATGGAGTTCCACATTTTATTATATCATATCAGGATCTTAGGATTACATAAATGTTCTTGAGAAGTCATCAGTAATTTCTTGATACATAATTTTGTTTCTGCACTGCTTATCATCCTTAGACAGATGGTGAGTCTGAAATAACAATTCAAACTGTTGAGGATATTTAGAGATCTTGTTTTATGGATTTCATAGGTGATTGGGATCAACAAATTTCTCAATTTGAGTATTCTTAAAACATTTTAATTCTCTAAATAATTCATATGAAACTTTATGAATACCTTTATGGGAATAAATTTATATCTAAAATGTGTTGTCATGAGGTTGGAGACAAAAATATTTTACAGCCCATGATCACTGAAGAAATAATTGAGAAAGGTAGAACCATTCAATATCACATCAGGGAAGATCAAAGTTTGAAGAAACGTTATGATGATAACCATTGACATGATATATAATTTGAAGTTGGTGAAATGGTGTTTCTATAAATATCACCCTAGAAGAATGTTATGATATTGTGGAATAAAGGTAAACCTATCCCTAGGTATAACAACCCCTTTGAGATTCTTGATAGTATTAGGATAATAGCCTATCTCTTGGAACATCCTCCAAATATATCTCAAGTACATGATGTGTTCCATATATATCTCATGAGAATGTACATACCTAACTCTTCATATGTGTTAAGATCATTGGTCATACCGATGGAGCAAGATCTCTCTTACGTGGAGCAACCTGTTGAAATTCTGGATCGAACAGAGAAATTTCCATGAAAGAAGAGGACTCGCCTAGTCAAGGTTATGTGGAGATATCACCAGATATAGGATGCTATGTTGGAACTTGAGGATATTATGAAGTAAGGGTATCCTTATTTTTTTAGCCAAGTGATGAATTTTTAGGGATAAATTCATTTTTAAGGGGATTAGAATGTATCAGACAGAGTTTTTATGGGCCTTTTTTTCAATTAAAATTTCAATGTATATCTTACAATGAACTAAGTCAAAGATTACTTTCACACCAAAACAACTTTTTGTACATTTCAATCTACACTGAGTTGGCATACGATACATACAACACTGAGTTTCTATACGATACACACAATACTGATTATCTACAAAACATCATTTTATTGTTTAAATGAGATAATTAAAACCCATCCCTTAGACATAGTTATATGAATAGAAATAACTACTTTTAAAATATTATAAAAAAATTGTTTTATATAAATAAAAAATATTTATAATTAGTGATATGATTTTTGGTATAGTCAATCTATGTTTAAAAATTTTATTCTCTTGAATAAACCACTTAAATTCCTTAAGTGAAAAGTAATAAAATTAATTTTAGAAAACATTAAGAAGTAAATTTTTTAAAATAAAATTCTATTTTGAATTTATAATTAATTGTAATAATAGGGTGAATTTTTGGGATTTATTTGAAAAACATCATTTTTGGATGAATATTGAAAAATAAAGAATTTTAATTTAAAACTACTTTATAATTTAAATTATTTATAATGGTAAATTCAATTTAATTTGATTTAAATGATTTATAAGATAATATTTTTAACAATTAATAAAATTTTGGTTCTTGGGACCATTTTTCACATTTAAATTTGTTGTGAAGGATAAGAAAACATTCGATCATTTTAATTTAAAAACATGTAGTGTCGTTTCGACAATATGATTAATTTTAAATTAATTTCTAGAAATTATGCGATTATAATTTGAAAAAAATGGTTACCAAATTTGTAATTATTATAATTTATAATTTAAAATAAGGTCAAATTTTTTTTGACCAAAACTATTAGTGAATGTGATAAAAATTAATTACATCGGTTAAGAGAATAATTAGGCTAATAAGTAATAAAACATGAATTTAAGACCCCAAAAGACCTAGACACTTGTAAAAAACATATTTTGTGTATATATTTTGACTCTATAATCCAATTTATCTACCATGATCTACTATTGTATCCACTTGAAACACATAAATCATTGGGGTAATTTTATCTTAAAATATTTACAAGAGTGCCACTCATCCTCTACTATAAAAGGACCCCACCTCTACCCATTCAGAACACCTCTAAAACCTTTTAGATTACTATAATTTATACCCATGTAGCCTCCAAAAATTACTTCAATTTACCTATAATCCCCCATTTGGTCAGAATTCCTCCCTAGTAATTCTTTTCGCACAAACCAAAAAGAGTAACCTAATTTATAGGTAACATCTTCTCCAAAACCCCTTTCCTTTATTTTACTTCTTTATGCACTCCACTCTCTCTATTACAATATTGTGTGAAAACAACAATATCAAAAATATAGTAGGATGTTTTTATTATAATTTTTAGGCTTAACCTTACACAAAACTCCATATAATGGATATCAAACCTATTGTTTCTGTGTATGGTGAATTACTGCCTCACAAAATGATGATTGTTCACTTATACATTACCACAAATCATGGTGGATGTTATGATAAAAAAATATATTTATATATGTAATATATTATATTTATTATTTCAATAACCTTTTTTATCCATTTTATAATACTCATATTTTTTACTATTCATTTGGTTTTAATACGATAATCTCGTTTGAGGAAGCGTGGACTACTACCCCCTCAAAGTGATTTGATTCGTTCACACACCACCTGGAATGTATGAAAGATGGGTTTAGTAAAATAATATGATATATAATATATAAATTCTAATTTATGAATTATATATATATAGACAAAAATATATATATACATATATATATATATATCATTTTCATACATTCTTTCAATACAACAAAAAAACAGAAAACATCATTCATGTGTACATACGGCATACCGTCTCCATTAATGATGTATTGAATTACACAATTAATTATGATATATATTATTATAATATAAATATGCTAGATATAACTGATATTTTTATCATGTTATAAAATATGGAATCATGATATAATTATAAGGATAAATGATATAACAAATTAAGACACATGTGAAGAACAAAGTGAATATTACCTGAAGTTAAACCTTAACATAGGATAATAAAAAAGTGGGTAAGATAAGTTAATAATTAAAGAATATATGCTTATATATATAATAATATGATTCTATAAATGATTTTGAAAAATCATATATTTATTATACAAGAATCTTGTACGAGTATGGTTAGAGTCAAGACACAAGGTAAGAGGAATTTCATCTTACTTTTAATATTATGTGAGATAAATGTTATGTTTTCCACTATTTACTTTTGGGTGGTTTATGTACTACACATTATTGTATTCTAATAATATAATAATAAAATTTATAGGTACCCAAAATCCCCTTTTATGATCCTTCTTTCAAGAGGTCTATGTATCAAATGTTACCAAATTTGTAAAAATGTTTGGTCTCAATTTTCCTTATTTGAGTCTTGTGTTTTGTTATACCACTAAACACTTTTTATAGGTGTCTATAATTCCATGTTATATAATGAATTTATTTAATTAATGATATTTTATGCTTTATGTAATTTCATTTTCTTACATGGAGTGTATAATCCCAAGTTACAATGTTATAAGAGTTTATTGAAACAATATCATTGTTTTTTTAGATTGGTTATTTTTATGCTTTCTTTGATGAAATATTATGATCCATATATCAAGAATATTCATGATATTTATTATAATATATTTGTTCATTATATTAACATTTTTTAGTACCATTTTTCTACTATTTGGTACATAAGATAATATTTTTAATAAATTATGACAATCTCTCTCTTCGGTCATAAATCTATTGTATTCAAAAACCATATTTTCAAAAATGTTTTCAAAATATACTTGAAGATAATTTTCAAGGAAAATTTGTTTTAAAAAATGTTTTATTTTTTTCAAATCATCCTTTAATGTTTTTTAAGAAAAAGGTTTTCTTTATTAACATGCATTTTTAAAAGAATAAAAGATATATTACTCGAGAGATTTTTTTAATAGAACATTCAAAATTATTTCCCATATAAGATAACATCTATTGGTGTTACTCGTGCCTTTATAGAAAATTATTCTATGTTTCCATTCATATTATTTCTCTAAATGGATTATGATTTTATGGAATGATGTTATGAAACCTATTTCTATTTCACGGATTCTATGCTTTTGAAACCAACATCTTTTAAGGGGTTATGTTTACGATGAAATGATTATGAAACCTGTCTCATTCCATATGGTATGATATGTTTACATGTTTTAGAAACCTATTTCATTTCATGGGTTATGATATGTCTATTTATGATCTTGTGACACATGTATGTGTGATTTCATTATGTGATGGGTGATACCTATATCTCCCACCAATGCATTGGTTAACTATTTATATCTCACTTGATAGACATGGCTAGAATGAGGGTTCACTCAGTTTAATAATACTGGGATGGAATGGGGGTTCACCCAATTCTGTAAAGGACTTTTTCCACTTAAATTTTTTTGGTAGTGATTACTTGCCTACACAGAAAATTAGTATGTTCTTTTGTGTTTTCCAAAATTTCATGTTTTATTCATATGATATGCTTTCATGTCTTATGATCCTTATTTCATTATGATTCATATATTATGAAGTTTCAATATTTATTCCATGATATTTGATATACATGGTATGATATTCTATTTTTATGATCATGTTCTCATACCCTTATGCTCATGTTTATGATTACATGTCTCCCTTGTTTACCCTGACTGGGAATTTGAGCTCACCCCTTTTATGTTTCCTTTTCCCTAGGTTGTGATGATATGTACTACGTTTGATATGTTAAATAAGGGTTCTAGTCACAATGAACATTGTGGGAGATGATGTAGGTCACTTACATACCAGTTTTATATTTTCATGTTTTCAAATGTTCTAGACTAGTATGGTATTCTTGCATCTCTTCATGTAATGTTTTGTATTTTGTGAAAAACTTATCTAATTTTAATGTTTCAAAAGGGAGGGTTGCTATATTATTATCTTCAAGAAACCACCATGTTTTTTTTCATTATATCATATTCTTGATGGGACCATATCTACCTCACATGTCCATGATCCTATTGGGGACCAATCAGTACTTGATTGGGATATATTTTATTTGAGGTCAACTAGAAAGGGTCATTCTTGTGTATGTCTCATGCCAACCACTATTAGGAACCTTTTTATTAATTTAAAAATATGCAGGACATGAATCATTATTTAAGTAGTTCTTAACACACAAACTTTTATGGAATGATCAGTCCCGTTAGGTGAAACTATGCTAAGTTGGCTCTATTTCCATTCATAGGGATACATAGGAATCCAATTTAATTGTCCTGATCACAAAATCAAACACTAAAAATCGACCTAAATTAAATCCAATTATAAATTTATTTATGAAATTTAGTTAATTTAAAATATCATCACTTCATCCCATAAGGGGAAAATAGAGAACTATTATAATATAAATAAAATTCATGTTATTACATCAATAATTGATTGATCACCATTCATAAGGAAAACCGATTAAATTATTAATATTACTAGGTGGGATTCATTATTAAATATTAAATCTAAAATAGAGTCCTGTAGTAAGTAAAAATTCCCCCTAAAGGGTTTAAATTAGACCAAAATCCATTCCATTTGGTTTTATGAACAACTATGCAGTTTATGATATGTCTAATTGGCTACTAACCATTGGAATTTAGGACCCCAAAATTATAATAAAAAATATGAAGAAATTACATGACCGAAACAAAAAATATGAAAAAGATGTAAAAATTATAATTAATAAAATTGATGGTTGTGATTAAATAACATTACATTAAGTAACTATATATGTTTAAATCCTTATCATTGATGTTTCATAGAATGGTATTCTAATTTGTAGATGACTATTAGTATAATAAGTGTTTTGAAGCTCTCTTCAGTATAAAGAAATGAAATAATTACCAGAAGCTCATTTTTAGTCCTTTGTTTTTAGTAAAGATGTGAAAATTTCTTCTGAAATAGAACTATCACCAACACATCGTCTCTAGTGAAAGGTTGTTAACAGCTTGGTTAGGAAGAACCATCGTAATGGTACCATCTCAATCATTTAAGATGGTTGATCGTGTATTTGACATTGAAAACCCAATATCCAATCCCATCAAAGGAATATGGTGGTTAGTCAATTTCCACTCATGTCCACCTTTAACCATTTAAGGATACTTTCCCAAGAAATAAATAATTCATAACTCCCCTATAACAACCAAAACATTTTCTGGTATGTCTCTATTAAACAATTTATATTCATTAGATATCCTATATTGCATGAATCACTGAGTCTCAATGAAACAATGCTTTTTTATTTATAGGATAATGTCATAACCTTGCCATTAAACTTAAATATTACACTTCTATGTTTTGAATTTCAAAAAACAAACATACATGGTTGTGATCAGGTTGATATTTGGTGTATCATAGAATCAAGTTAATTTTCATTGAATAGTAACATACCCTTTTGAATAGTAACATATACTTATCAATAATAACCTACCCTTATGAATTGTAATACAACCCTTATGAATGGTAACCTTACCCATGAAAGTGTAAATAAAATTTAGGCACCTTAAAAATGAATATGAATATTTTAAGTGGTAGTATTTTTTGATTAAATGATGATTTTAAATAAAAATTAAATTTCTCATATTTAGAAAAGTATTTTTGAAAAATTGAGTTCATTTTTTTATTCTACTTTATAATCAATGGTTAGGTTGAATATTTGGGATTTTTCTGAAATACTTGAATTTTTGGTGTATAGTAAAATATGATAAATTATGATAAATGCTAAATACATGATTTATTGAGTCATGGATGATGTCATGATGACTTAATCACACATTGTTAGAACTAACATGAAATTATTACTAATTTTGGACATGAAATCTTCAATTTTTCTTATCTTAGGGATAATTAATAAACTAATGATTAAAATGTTAAGAAAACCCTCCTCCCCTCAACTATATAAACCACCCTCACCCCCTCTTCCTCCCGCACCAATAAAGATTTGAGACATACCTATGTTCTACCAAATAAACTTCCCAATCCCCCCCCCAACATCCAATACCTACTGGTCTCACAAAATGTCCAAAAACAAATGCCTTAAGGTGATTTTCAAGGAAGAGTACTCAAGAGGTACACCTCTGATCCTTTTTCTTTCAAATTATTTTACTAGTTCCATTGTTTTGATAATCTATCCTCACCTACCCTCATCCAAATGCTATGATAATTATAGTACCTTGCATGAAATTTTATTTTATTATTTTAATGGAATATTTCATCATCATCTATCTTTTCCCCCTCCTCTTATACTAAAAATGAAAACATCGTCCGATATGTGTTAATTTATCACATTCAAGGACGAATGGTTTTGAAATTATATTACTTTATTCAAGACTGATCATGAAACATTTTTAATGGTTTAACCAGATAATAATAAATTCATTTTATATTATTCAATGCTTTTGAATCCTTGGACACTCATAATATAAAATAATAATACAAAACAAGTTCATTGTGCACAAAACCGCCAAGTAAATCGAAGCGTTTATCATTAACTTTTAGCTAATGAGTCATCCTAATGGTAGATAGAAAATCATTATAAGATTATTTTTATCTATATAATGTCAATAATAATATATATTAACAATTCTGGATATTTAATCGCATTTTAAACTAACTTCCATTCCTGAATACAAGTAAACCAATCATGAAAACCAATGAAGAAAATGACTCCAAAACAATAAAATTGGCCCTCTTAAACCCATAAAAATGAAATGAATGAACCTAATAATATTATAATAAATAAATTAAATTTATATGATGTTCTTTTATTATTAATTAATTAATCTATATTTTATTATTCATGTCATTAAGATCAATCGATAACACCTTCGGGCATAAGGTAACGGGTTTCTCATCTCACTTTTATTTCCATGAGATTTCCATTATTTGAAACTTATTTCATATTTGTTATTTATGTTTATAGATATTTGAAATATAATATCATGATTCTACTTATATTTATGTTATTCAATGATTCACTTGATGATAATTAACTCTATTGATTACAATGTTGTAAGGGACTTTGTTTTGTTTTTTATTTCATTTTGATTTACGTGGTATTGTAAATAGAATCATTATTAAGTTGTGTACCTACTGCCCATTTGAGATTATTTTTCATTTTAAATTTTATATATATTATATATCTGTATTATGGTTTCATGGATATGATTAATATCTTAAGCAGTATACCCTTTTACATACGATGTTTATTTGGAATGTTGTTTTAACTATGCAAATATTGAATGGAAATCTTGTTGAATTCGCATCCTCTACTCTATACAGATAATGAGTAGGAATATTGTAAGTGTATTAAATATATATATATAATGAATTATTTGGACTTGAAGTTTTGGGTGAGGACCGCAATATCCCCTCGATGCATCGATAGGTCTCATGAGACATGTCAGTTAGCAACAAACCCTTCGAGTTTGTTCCCCAAAAAGAATCTAACGGGTATCTACCAAAAAAAATAAATTGTTTTGAAGGTATAGTGGTATCATGTTCTAGATATATAATAACCAATTAGTAATCATTCTCTTTATTCATTTATAGTGATTACTATCCATGAGGTTTTCACTATAATAAAAACGTTGAATGGAATTTAATTCTCAGTTTATTAAGGGCTTGTATTTTTAATTTATTCACCATGTTATATTGACTATGCCAATTTGATTATGATTAAATTATTTTTGGTTCATGATTAAAATATTTTTAACCCTTACATTGAATTTTATCTCACCCATTTCTTTTTTTATCTTCAATCGTTAATGAAGAAAAGACCATTTATTTAGTTCTCGTGGATGTAGTTTATTAGTTTTTGTTATGTATTGTATTTTGTTACAACTACCAATGTAATATGAGGTAAATGAATTATCTAGATTCTTAAATACGACTAATATGATATTTCCTTTGGGATTTAATTCGTATGATTGTTCCTTTGGGATTTAATTCCTTGTAATCATTCTAATGTAATAAGTAATGCACAAACTTCAGGTTTCTAGGGTTGGGGTGTTACAATTGGTATTAGAGGAATTTTAGTATCATCTTTTGAAACTATAATTAGGAAACATGTTTAGCTGTCATTACCCAAAGTTAGAATTTGAAGATAATAATAGAAGAATATCCCAGAATTTTGGTAATGTATGGATTATCTGGGTCTTCCTAGGAAATACATCCCTATCTGGATACTACAAGTGGACGGTTTTGTTATAGATTTACCTAGGAGTAAAAACTTCCACAAGGAGTTTCGATCCTGACTAGAGGTATCCTGGTAAACAAAAATATTCCTTATAGTGCACCTGGTTTGACACTCTTGGGGGATATTATTAGGATAATTCAATTTTTTTATAAACAATTATAAAGGATTTAAATGTAAATAGAAACAATGTTTTCGATTATGAGATTAGTTTTGAATAAATTTCAGATTATGTTAAGTGTTTTATGGTTAGAAATTTTGAATTATGACCTAATTTAGTGTATTATATTGTTTAATGATAGAGCCTAAAGGAATAAGGGGAATGAATATCTTGGAAAATGTAGGGATTTCCCCATTCAGCAAGTCAACATATTCAGTGTTAGAGTAGATTAGATCATGATCATATTGAGAAAACTTACTCGGGTTATGTATAATAACCATGATATATCAATATTGGATCAGTTAATGTGGTAGAATCCCTCTCTCTTTTAGTGGGACTACTAATCCAGTGGTAGCTGATCTATGGATCAAGTCCCTTGAAAAGATATGTTTGGCATTAATTTGCAATGAAAATGCAACGGTAGTACTGGTAGTATATTGCCTCATGGGTGATACTGATCAATGGTGGTCCTCGATCCAAAATACCATGGAGGAAGAACAAATAGAAAATATGGAATGGAGAAATTTTAAGAAAATATTCGTTGAAAAATATTTTCTTCATGAACAATGAAATGAAATGATGAGGAAATTCATTATCCTAAAGAAAAGTGGAGAATAGAGTGTTGTGAAGTATGAGGCCAACTTCATAATATTATCTAGGTATGCTATAGATTACATACATGATTTGGAAGATAAGATTGTTCATTTCTTTTATGGTCTTAGGCCAAGTCTATAAAGGGAACTGGCTTCTCAAAAATTTTCATCATACAATGAAATTATATTATGTTCCATCAAAATAGTGAATGAATTTTCTAGATCAAAAATATTCAATGGGAATAAATATAAGAAGAATATTTCTAATAACCATGGAAAATATGAAGTTCCAATAAAGAATAAGGGAATGATGCAATTTCCATTATTTGAGAACTGTGGAAAGAATCATCCTAGTAGTTTCTTGAAAGGCATGGGATTATTTTATAAGTGTGGAGAAAAGGGCCATTGATCTAGTGAATTCAATGGGAAGAGACAAGTCAATGAAGATATATTTTAAAAGTTTAGAGAGAGGGGACACTTTTGAAATAAGTGTCCTGAGCTCCAAGCAATCTTTCCATAGAAAAGGCCATGAGAGCAAGGGAAAGATTATTCAATTAAAATTGTGGACGTCAAAGTTCATAATGATGTGGTGCAAGGTACTTTAATTATTTCCTCAAACTTAACCAATGATTTATTTGATTATATATCATCGCATTCATTTATATATTCCCATTTTCCAGAAAAACTAGACATGTCCAATTTGATTTAATAAAGGAGTTGTCAGTGAAAACTACTAGGGGATATTTTATTGCCAAAAGAAGCATCGATCAGTACCCCTCATAATAAAAAAACATTCTTTAGTTTATAAACATATCATCATAGAAATGATTTACATTGATATAATACTCAGTGTGAATTTCCTGTAAAATTATTGTCCGAAGATCTATTGAAAGAATAAGGAAGTAAAATATTTTGAGAATGCTGTTGAATCCCTTATCTTTAGAGCAGAAACCTCACCATCTAATTCTTACCTTGATACACCCATAGTAGCTCGACTGAATTAAATTCTTGTAGAGGAAGACAAAAAAATATCTAAGGGTAAGGAAATAAATATTGAAATTTAGGATATATCTATTGTGTAAGAATACATTGATGTATTTCTAGAGGATTTACCTGGTCATCCTCCAGATCGGGATGTTGAGATCTCTATTGATTTAATTCTTGGTGCAAGTCCTATATCAAAGACTCCTGATAGAATGTCCGCTGTGAAATTAGTGGACCAATAGAAACAAATAGACGAATTGAGTGACAAAGGATTTATTGGGCCAAGTGTTTCTCCATGGTGATCCCATTTCCTCTTTATCAAGAAGAATGATGGATACATGAGGACATGCATTGATTAGAGGGAAATAAATTCTATTAAAATAAAGAATAAGTATCTTATGCAACTCATTTAGAATTTAATTGATCAATTTCTTAGAGCCCGACATTTTTTGAAGATTGACCTTCGGTCTGGATATCATCATCTATTTGTGAGGAATGAAGATATTCCAAAGAAAACATTTCAAACATGGTATGAGCATTACGAGTTTACAGTAATTCCTTTTCGACATACTAATGAAACCTCTATTTTCAAAGAAATAGTTAACAGTGTTTTTATGAAATATATTGATGAATTTGTAGTGATATTTATTGATGATATCCTGGTATACCCCAAAAACTACAAAGACCATGAGAATCACTTGAAGATTGTTCTAAAAACTCTTATAAGAAATGAATTATATGGGATGTTTAGAAAGTATGAATTTTGGATTCAATATGTATATTTTTTTGGCCATATTTTCTACATGTATGTAATCTTAGTTGATCCTATGAAGACAAAAGAAATCCAAGAACATCACATGCCAATGAACATAATATAGGTACATAGTTTTATTGTCTTAGCAGGTTACTATCAGCGTTTCATTCATAATTTCACTTGATTGGCTATGTAGCTAACCAAGATCACATGTACAGTGTTTAAGTTTATATGGATGAAAGAATATACATAATTCTTTGAAGAATTGAATTGAATATTTTTTAATTATCCAATTTTGACAATTCTATCTTAAAATGATGGATTTGTGATATAAAGTGATACATCAAAGAATTGGTTGCGTTTCTCCCTTATGAATAATGATAAATTTATTTCTTATTCATCAATCCAGTTGAAGGATCATGAGAAAAATTACCCAAAACAAGATCTTGAGTTAGAATTCATAATATTTTCTCTGAAAATATAGAGACATTATCTCTACAGTGAAATATGTGAGATATAGACGGATCACAAGAGTTTGAAATAAATTTTTACACAAAACGAACTCAAGATGAGGCAAAGGAGATAGCTCAAGTTACTCAAAAATTATGATTTTTCAATACACTACCACCCAGGGAAGAAAAATAATGTGGCAGATGCATTATGCTGGAAAGATCATAGATCTCTAACAAAAATGGGGATTTAGAGAGATCCAATATTCATGGATCTACTAAAGATGGATATGGGAATTTTTAAGGAAGGGGAAACTAATTTTCTCTATAAAATTATTTCTAAACAATATTTACTTGAGAATATAAAAATATTTCAATCAGATAATCAGAATACATAAAATAAAATTAAAGTTGTTAAGGATGGAAGATTGGCATACTTCATGTATGAGGATTGAGTTCTAATATTTGGGAAGATGTTATGCATTCCATTAGTGCCTGATCTAAAATAGTAACAATTAGATGATACTCACAGCTCAAATTTACCT
Organism: Viscum album; assembly: GCA_963277665.1. Classification (NCBI taxonomy): domain Eukaryota; kingdom Viridiplantae; phylum Streptophyta; class Magnoliopsida; order Santalales; family Viscaceae; genus Viscum; species Viscum album. Next base: position 236,704,668 of record OY728155.1, on the reverse strand, counting down.
ATACACCCTAGTATCACTAATATGTATAAAGATCTAATGTAACATTTTTGGTGGGATAACATGAAGTGAGAAATTGCTGACTATGTGTCAAGGTGTTTAGTTTGTCCAAAAGTGAAGGCTGAGAGCCATCATTCTAGAGGGGTTATGTAACCTCTAACTATTATTATGTGGATGTGGGATGAAATTATGATTTATTTTTTCATATTACTATAAAATAAACCTAGAAGGAAGGATGTAATATGGGTAATTTTTTATCATCTCACAAAATTAGTACATTTCCTTGCTTTAAGAGAGGATTTACCACTTCAGCACCTGGAAAGACTTTATATTAATGAAGTTGTGAGACTTAATGGTGAAACTCTATCGATTGTGTCCAATCAAGATCTCCGACTTACATCAAAATTATAGAAAATTCTCAATAAGGCTTTGAATATTGAGCATCATATGAGTACTTCTTATCACCCCCAAAGCAACAGATAGTCTGAAATGACTATTCAAACACTGGAATACTTGTTGAGATCATTCTCTCTTGAATTTCAATATATGTGGGATCGATAGTTTTCTTTGGTGGAAATTTCCAAAAATAATATTTTCCATTATAGAATTAAAATGGAACCATATGAAGCATTATATGGTAAGAGGTGTCAAACTCCAACTTGTAGGGATAATATTGGTGAGAAAAAACTTATAGTCACAGAACTTATTGAAGAGACAACTGCACAGGTAAATAAAATTTAGGCCCATATTAAAGTATCCAATAATAGGAAAAAGAGTTATTCTGAAAATTAGGGAAAGGATTTAGAATTTCAAGTAGGAGATCATGTCTTTCTAAAAGTATATATGTGGAAGGGTGTGTTATGTTTTGGTAAGAAAGGGAAAGTAAGCCCCCGGTACATCGAACCATTCAAAATTTTAGAAATAATTGGAGCGATAGCTTACCATTTAGAAGTGCACCAAGTCTCTCCACAGTTTATAATGTGTTACACATTTCATTTTTAAATAAATAAATTCCATACACAATGCATGTACTCACCTATGAAAAAATATATATGAAATATGATTTTTCATACTGTGAGGAGTCGATCGAGATTCATAACATAATGGAGAAGGTATTGGGAAATCAGAAAACTCAACCAGGAAAGGTTTTTTGTAGAAAACATAAGATGGAGGAAGCAATGTGGGAAAATAAGGATATTATGAAGATGAACCACATGCATCTTTTTAGGGATAAATATACACGATAAAATTCAATGACAAAATTTCCAAATTAGGGAAGAATGTAACACCCCAAACATTTTATAGTATGTTTCTCTTTTATAAATTATATGCATTAGATAGCCTATATTTAATGATGAACCAACTCTTTGTGAAACAAAACATGGTTATTTATTGGAGAAAGTTATATCCTACCCACTAAAATTAAATTCTCCACTTCTGTGTTTTGAATTCTGAAAAATGGACATTCACGGTTGCGATTGAGGTGGTATTTGGAGTCTGATAGACTCAAGTTAATTTTTAGTGAATAGTAACATACCCTTATGAATAGTAACATACCCTATGAATAGTAACATACACTTATTAATAGTAATATGACCGTTATGAATGACAACTTTACCCATGAAAGTGTAAATATAATTTCGGAACCATAAAAATGAAGATGAATATTTAAAGTGTTGGTATTTATTATTAAATGATTATTTAAATTAAAAATTAAATTCCTCATATTTAGAAAATTATTTTTGAAAAATGGGGTTTGTTTTTGGATTATACATTTCAATAAATGGTTAGGGTTATTTTTTGGGATTTTTCTAAACTACATGATTTTTTGGTGAATAGTAAAATATGATAAATTAGGATAAATGAAAAATAAATGATTTATTGAGTCATGGATGATGTCATACTGAGATAAGAACACATGGTTCGAACTCACATGAAATTATTACTATATGTGGTCATGGAATCTTCACTATTTCTTGTCTTATGGAAAATTCATAATCAAATGATTAAAATATTAAGAAAATCGTCCACCCCTCCACTACATAAACCACCACTCACCCCTCTTCCTCTCACACCACTCAAGCATTGATTCTTACCTAAGTTCTATGAAATACACTTCCCAAGACCTCCACACAAGTCCAAGTCCTTCTAGTATCACCAAAATGCAAAAAACAACGGCCTTAAAGATATTCTCAAGGAGGAGTACTCAAGAGATGAACCCGTCTTCCTTTTTCTTTCAATATCTTTTATAAGTTGCATTCTTTTTTGTCTCTGTACTCACCTACCCTCATAAAAATTCTTTTATAATTACATTACCTTAAATGAAGTATAATTTTATTATGATAATTTAATATTTCATCATCATCACTCTTCCACCCTCCTCTTATAAAGAAAATGAAAACACCATCTATGATGTGTTGATTTATCACATTCAAGGACGAAGAGTTTTAAATTTAATTTACTATATTTAAGACTGGTCATGAGACATTTTTAATGGTTTAACCATATCATAATATATGTATTTTATCTCATGAAATAATATTTAATCCTTAAACTCTTATAATATAAAATAATAACACAAAACAAGTTCATTGTGCACAAAACTGTCAGGTTATTACAAGACTTTATCAATAACTTTTATATAATGATTAATACTCATGTTATATAACCAAATTCATTACATGATCATTTATTAATATTTAATTTCAATGATAAAATATATTTTTAATTTTGTATGTTTAAACACATTTCAAATTAATTTCCATTCATGAATACAAGTAAACCGATCTTAAAACCCAAGGAAGAAAATGCTTCCAAAATCATAAAATTGAACCTCTTAAACCCATAAAAAAAATTAATGATCCTAATAAAGTTATAATTAATAAATTAAATGTATATTAGGTTCTTTAATTATTAATTAATGAAGATATATTTTATTATTCAGGTCATTAAGATCAATCAAAAACATTTTCATCCATATTGTTAATGATTTCTTATATAACTTTATATTTATGATTTTTCCATTGTTCACCACTTATTTATTTTATGTGGTGTATTTTTACTTCCATTTTATTTATAATATCAATATTATCTTCATATTAATTGAATTTAGTGATTCATTTGATTATAATTAACTCGATTGATTACAATGTTGTAATGGAATTTAATTCGGTTTCAATTTTATTGTGATTTACATGGTATTGTGAACCTAATAATTCTTATGTGGTTTAAATAATTCCCCATTAAGATAATATTTCATTTGAAATTGTAAATATATTATATTTACATATTCTGGAATCATGGATATGATTATTTTCTTATGTTTTTTTTTCTTTTACAAACAATGTTTATTTGGAATGTTGTTTTAACTATTGAAATATTGATGAATTTGTATCCTCTACTCTATAATGATATTGAGAAGACATATTTTACTTGTATTAAATATATGTATAAATAGTGTTTTAGACATGAATTGATGGTTTGGGAATTATATAGTCCCTCGATGCATCAATAGGTCTCATGAGACAAGCTAGTTGGCGAAAGACCCTTCAAGTTTGTTTCCAAAATAGGATCAGATGGGTATATACCTGCAGACATAAACTATTTCAATAGTACGATGGTATAATTTTATATATACATAATGTCAAATTAAAAATAATTTTATTTATTTATTTATAGTTATTACTATCCAAGAGGTTTTCAATATGAAAAAATTTATGGATGTAGTTTCATTCTAAGTTTATTAATGGCATGTGTTTTTCATTTTTTCACCATGCCATATTGACTATGCCAATTTGATAATGATTCAATTATTGTTGATTCATTCTTCCAATATCTCTAAGCATTAAAAATCATTTGATCTCACCCCTTTAATTTTTTTACCTTCAACATATTATGAATGTGATACCATTTATTGAGTTCTCATGGATGCTGTTTGTTAGTTTTTCTTAGGTATTTTATTTTGTTACCATTCCCAATGTAATATGAGTTACATGTATGTATATAGTTTCTTTAGGACTACTAAAATGATCATTACTTTATTATTACATTCCTTTTAATCATAAAAATTTAATAAGTAATGAACCGGCTCCAGGTTTTCAAGGTCAGGGTGTTACATCCCCAACTTAAAGGATATCATATAACCCATTTATGAAACCATTACTCGAGACATGAAATAGATAAATTCCCCTGCCACCATACATCATTAGTGAAACACCACTTATAATCATTATTATCATTATTATGTGGGTTTTCAGCAGACCTATACAATAATTACTCATTCTGGGACCCCGTTGAAGGTCTCATTAGGGATTAGTGTGTTGAAGAATCTGATGAGATGATCTAATCATCTATTCCTCTTAAACTATATTGATGGAATATTCTGGTTACTAGCTGAGTAGGTGTGCATATTTTTTTACCTAGAGATGATTCCCACCCATATATAATTTAAGAACCCTATGATCCCCCGCATATTTTGGTTCACACTGTTGGAAGTCTCCCTTATATAGTGTAAAATGAGAGGAAAGTGCGTATTATTACATCCTCATAAATGGCTTGTCAAAATACATTGATGCCAAATGGAGTACATGAGAGGAAAAATATCTCCATGTTTATCAAATTCATATATTATAATTTTATATCAACATAAATAAGATAGAACTATATCTCTGATAAAACTTGTTACAACATCCAGAACATTATAGATTTTATAGTGGATGCCCGACTATATGTTTTTAAAATCTAATAACCACATACACATATTCCTATTCCCATCAATAGTGAATCCTATCCACACATTCAAATACCTATTATTGAGAAAAAACATATTTTTTCTCCCATTTATGAGGATCAGTGACATATTTCAATGAAGGACCATTCTCATGATCAGGCTCATATCCCCATTCCAAATGGGGTTCAATAGTTTAATCTAACAATCACCTTGGGATAGGTGGCTATCCATAACATAAATATAAAAAATATCTAACAACATATTTCAATGAAAAATCAGGTCCACAATTATATCCTAACCCATAATATGAAAATTTTCTAGTATACTCTGGCTCTAGTAGTGGGAAACGATCATCAACATATTCTAGAGACCAATAAAAGGAAGTCATATATTTTGAATCCTATTGATGAACAAGAACATATTCACAAACTAGAATAGTCCTCACATGGGGAATATATACCCTCTTTCATTATATAAGATCACTATTCTAGGATTCATTTTAGGGAAGTTCCGTATAAAAGAAATAGCATTCAATCTTCTTGTAATATTTTTTGTAATTACATAATAACAAAAATATCCACCCCCCTTAAAAATTAGAGAGAGTTGTTAGCATATTATGAAGATGACTCGGTGAACATCTTATAGGGTTCAAATTTATATACATTCCAACCAACTGCACGTGGCTCCAACAGCATAATAATAAAAATCTAGATAAAATCATCATCAATCGTGGAATAATTATCAAAAGAAGGATGATATTCTTACCTTAATCAGTAACAATGTTCTTAAGGTAATACAATTCTTATCAATGGTGGATGTATGATCATTTGATTCCTCATAACTGGGTGGACGGGATATTTATTATTGATTACCTCCCAATGAAATAATATATATAATTAACCAAGACAGAAATATCATTATGTTACACAATTACCAATGATAAATAGTATATCTCATAATAATCTAACACAACGTGGATAAAATTTTGTTTCAGTGGCTTTTATGACTACTTACTAGGAAACTTATTTTATAGAACTTGTGAAAATTTCCCTATAATAGAACCAAAATTGACTTTGTTCATGATTACTTATAATATATATTAATCATCTTCACCTGGGGAATGGGAAAAAAGAAGGTATCATCTCAAAAACATAGTAAGTTAAAAAAAATAAATATATCATCAAGGGTAAAAGCATAAAAAATGGAAAACAAGAGTATGAATTATTTTTTAAAAATAGCATGAAAAAATAATATTTTTCCATAATTATTTCTATGATAACATGTAATATCAAAAGAAAAAACATGAACATGACATAATAGTGTAATATGAACATGAAATCACAACAAAAATAATTATATTATAAGTTGAAGGAATCATAAATATGTGGAACAAACATAAACCATGATATCACAAACATATGGAAAGGATCCAAATCAATATATCATATCATATTTTTCTTATTGTATCCACTTGTGCACAATAAATATATTTTGACACTCCCCACCACAATAGAATAACATGGTGTTCTTAGGCTAATCGCCTCTATACCATAAAATGTATCTCAGGAGATAAATATATTAACAAATTAATTAGAGTTATATCCTAAAAACCCTTAATTTTCATTATATATAGATTAAAATGTGTTCCAAAAGAGGAAGACAAGAAATACCTATAACTAAAGAATGATAAAACTCATGATAAAGAAATGGGCTTCATAATGGTATCTCAAATCATAACTGAAGTATATATCATAAAAATTCACAAGATATGGAAGAATTATATATATTTTTTTATATTATTATAATATATAATCACATGTCTTAAAAAATGACTTCCAATGTATAAAAATCATGATAAACAATAAGGGGTGTAAGATTACAAATCAAGAACATATTTAATGATTTTAAAAGTGAGAAATGGATACTTTATGTAAAGAAAGGTATTATTAATTTCCCCTAAAATAAGTTTAACTATGTTTTATTTCCCAAAATTATTATGTGTTCTTAAATATATATTTTTGGTAAAATAATTTAATGGAGGTGGTGGTATACATGAAATAATAAATATGGGTATGGAGATATATGAGGATGAAATGAGCTGAAACATATTTGTGTTCCAATATAGGAATTAAGAACATTGGTTGGTAGGGAAAAAATTTACATGGAATAAAAATATTTATTAGAGAGAATGTGGATAATTATTTATAATTCCATATATTTATATGGATGAAATAAATCAAAGAGAAATATATGAATCCAAGGTATAATTTTCCCTTGAGATAAATTATATGTACAATATAAAATCTAAGAGTTGATGAATCCAAACATAGATATATGATGTTATAGATGAAATAATATAACTCAAAGAAATTGAGTATGAATTAAACGAAACCATTGCAACATTGAATAATATGAAAATAAAAATACCATAAATATAGAACATGATAGGGATTTTAAAAACCTTATATTTCAATAAATTTATGTCAAAAAAGATATATATGTCTAACACATACATAAAAATATTAAAAATTATTCAATATGATTCATATCTAAACGAAACTAAATTGAGATCTAAATACCATTACCTTGGGTTTAGATTTGTTCTTCACATGAACCTAACAGGATGGATAATCAAATTACCCTTTTGAAAAACTATAATATGATAATTATTCATCTATTTTTATATTATATTATATATCTATTTCCATGTGTTATTAATTTACTATGTAGTTTTTATTTATGTTTTTCAATTGAGGTTTCCCTATCATTTTATCAATAAAATTCCTTGTATGATGAAAATTTACAAAGGGGTTATAAAATAGAGTCATAGTTTATTGAATTTTATATGTTTAACTCCATTATTATTATATTAACACAAAATATATGTAGGTTTATAGGATTCTTTAATGGATTCAAGTTATTAAATGTTCCTTTGAGTTTTAAATTAATGTGTTAGAATTTACTATAATAATTTATTATTTAGATCACATATATAATATCAAATATTTTCATTCCATATTAAAAATATTGTAATTAATTTCGTTTTAATGCATTATATAAAAATTTATAGTCATCCATTTTTGGGGGTAAAGGTAAAAAATGAAGTTTCCAGGAGATGAGAGTTCATACATACACATACGACATGTTCTTTTTCCATAGGACACGAGGGAGGGTATAAACAATATAATTAGCATTTAATGTTATTAATATTGTTATATTTATTATTATATATTTTCATTAAATAACACATTTTCACCCATTTTAACAGATTATGAAAAATAGAACCCACCTTTCATGGAGGTAGTAGTCCGCTCAAAGGCAGAACGATATCTTCATTTTTTGAATTATTTATTCGGGAGGTAGAAGATGGATATTACATTATCATAATAAAATTAAGATTATTAATTGTACCTATGTTTTAATACATTCATGTTTATATAAAATGTTATGGGGTAGTGGAAATTAAGAATAAAAGGCTAAGGTGTAAGAATTACTCATGTGGGCGACTTGAACATTCTCTTGAAAGTATTCTTGGAAATTATGAAAATAAGATTAAATCAAAATACTAGGGTATTATGGATTTTGAAGATAATTATAGGATTTGATACATGGAAATTGTTTCATGAGTAAAATAAAATGTAGATTGGTCCTGAAGGGGTGGTGGGAGGCCCCTTTTTTAAGTTGAGGAACATTGCATTTTTATAAATACCCATTACAAACAAATGATTTCATAACAATATTAATTTGTAAATGGATCCAAAATTGGTACATAATTCAGTGGATTGGGTAGTGGATTGATAAATACACAACCATTATTTTTCACACAATATTTATGTACGTTTTGAGTCATTTACCATAAGAAAATCACACTTTACCATTTTGGTTTTTACTATTGTAACCAGTTATTAACTATATATTTTTTATTTTAATAAAAATTAATCATAGAAATTAAAACCAAATTTGGGTGTGAAAAAACTAAACATAACTTATATTTAATCAACTTCTATTTATAAATATGAAAAAAAAATCAATTAATAAATATAATATATTGAAAAAGAATTTCTATAGAGAACCATTATCTTGAACATGAATTTTTATTATTCTAATATAAAATTAATCATCAATTAAAAGAGTTCAAATATATTAATATAAATTATATACATAATATGTGATTCATTATATAAAAATATATATTTAATTTGTTGTATAAAAATTACATAACGTTAATTAAATAATTATGGTAAAAATAACACTTTTATCATTATCATGATTGTTAACATTAACCATACTATACATAAATTTATGCCTAATGATGAAATTTACCATATAATGTAAAAATATCAATTTAAAATACAAAATCCATTGTGTTAAAAAAATTGATGTGATTAAATATAATTCTTAATATTGGTGAATAAAACAGTCCTTAAAGTAAAATGTAACTTTTGTTTCCAAAACTGTAAAACTGAGTTTTATAAATTCAACATAATATTTTTAAAATACTTATTTTACATAATTAATAAAAAATATTTTATGAATAAGGTTTCATAAATATTTATGCCTTTAATTTTTTTATGATAATGACATAGAAGTGATGTTTTCAGAAAAAATAGTATTTTTTAATATTCACCAAAAAACTAGATCGGAAAAATACCAAAAATTTATCATGGTATAATTTTTTTATTTCTAATTGATAAATTATTTTCTTTTAATATAACTAAAATAAGAAAAATATTTCACTCAAATTAATATATAAAATATAATGAAAACTACTTTTATAGAAAAAATGAGTTTCTAAACATTATATGTTCTTAATATTATTTTAAATTAAGTAATAAAAATTTTAGGGTTCAAATATATTAATAATAAAATTAGTAATAGTTTAAGAAAAATACATTTAGTCTGAAAAATTACACCAAGAATGAAAAACTAATTTTCAGGAAAATAAATTTGTAATCCTAAATAGATATTAAACTAATTATAATAATAATTAATTAATTATGTACAAATAATTTAATGTTATCAATACATACATCTTAAAATATTTTAAATAATATTAAAAAATAATTATATAATAATAAAATTTCAGTGCAAAAAAATAATGTTTTTTATTAAGATATTATATTCTAGTTTTTTTATTATAATTTCTAAAATATAAAATTTAAACCTGATATAAATAATATATAACTCAGTTATATCCATTTTAAAAAAGTATATAAAATAACCAATTCAATAATGACAATTTATGTCATGAATAAATTCATAAAGACCATATTTTTAATGGTCAAATTCAATTTCTATATACACAATTACTAAATTCACTCATTCGATTCTTACTTGTTAGTTCAAAATTATAATTTCCTTTTCATTCATTTTAGATCAAAGAAAATTATTCCTCTTTTCATGATATTCTATATCATTGCTGGTTATTTTATATTAAGCATGGTGATTATTCAATGTGGTAATGATCCCTAGGAATTTCTAGTTATAAAGATCTTATGTTTTCTCTTTATCGACCAATTTAATTTTTTTATAGTACCAATGGATTTAATTATCCATGATGTATAATAATCTTTTTATTTGATACATGGTTTCATATACTTTAGTTGTATTGTTCTAATATAATTTAATAATGTTTATTTATATTGGTTCACATAATTTATGGAACAATGTCTGATCAAGCATAATTTTTTTTGATGAAATATAGAAAAATTCATTATAAATATGTGAAAAGAATTTAATGAATCCAAAAATAGTTAGTGTTCAAATTGATAAAGATCAAATGGGATTCTATAAAAATATCATGTATATAAATACTATCCTTTATGATTTCTCATCTAAACTTGGATATCCTCCCTTTATCAAAAACACATCTAAATAGAAATGTAATAAAATACCCATCATCAACTACATGAAATTCCCTATCGTGAGCCAATAATCATCCATAGTCGTCGTTAGATAGTTGGGGTAAACATTCATCATCCATAACTCATATAGTCCACATCTAACCATCTATATAATAATGAATATTGTGGTCCAATATTGTGGATAAATATTACTTATATAATAAATAAATTTTATGGATATATAGAGAGTTTTAGATGATAATGGTATTTAATTAATTATTTTGAGTAAAGATGACTCTCAATATAAGGTTCTCTAGGAAATAAATGTATAATGCGCACACTATCTATGCCTAAAAATGTGTAAAACTCATCAAATGCATATATACAATCATATACCCCATGAATTTTACACTAATTATCATAAGGTGATAGGAAATATCTTTAAACATGTTGAGTCAACAACTTTTTCAATAGTGCAAGCCCCAAAAAAAACAAATGACCAATGAATTTGCATCATGATTTCTTTCATAGATTGAAGACACTATAATAGATAATTTTGAATTCTTCTTACTTTTTTTGCATTTTAAGGTGGGGTGAATTTGTAGCACTACATTATACTACACTATTGAGTAAGTAGAGCCCTTTGAGGTACAAATCTTACAATGTTATTTCCTCAGGCCATGTCATACTTTCATTAGATGAAAATGCATAATATTCCCCACCTCACAATTTTTATTCTTCTAAAACCCAGAAAATGTGATATTTTTTAGAAATAGTAATTAATAAGATGTATAATATGCTTTTGTAGCTATAGTAACACCCCGAGCTTCCATGATATGCTTCTTTTTAAACAATTCAATAGCTTGCGCTATATGCAACACGGAGTTCAAGCACACTGTGACATATTAAAATAACCGTTTAACAAGGTTTTATGAATAATATTAACAAAATATTGAATTTTATATATATTACATATAATTTTAACTTCCATCTAATGTTTTTATTTGACATAATATAAGATAAAATTCAATTTTTCAAATAAATGATGTATTTCTCAAAAATATAGTTTTACTGCCATTTAATGGAGATGCACTTTTAAATCCCATATTTCAAAATTTTATATATATTAAATTTTTAAAAATAAACTTCTTGATTAGAATCGGGAAATAAAATATTAGTTTGGAAATGTTTTTTGTGTTTTTTAATAACTTTCATATTTTAATGAATAATGAAAAATACTGCGTTTTAATTCAAAACTTCTATTACATCAAAATTATTTATATAGTTAAATTTTTTTAATTGGTTTTAAATTTTAATTATATTAGTTTTAATCATTTAATTTAATTTTTACCATTGTATGAAATGTCACATTTAATTGAGACATAAACACATGTCAATATTTTGATATTTTTTACTTCTTAAAAACCTGCTTTCTAGTTATGACAATGAGAATTAATTTTAAATTAATAAATCAAAATTATTTGTTTTTAATTTGTAAAAAAACAATTTAATATTTGGAGTCATAAGGTTTAAATTATATAAATAAGTATATTTAATTATTGGGCATTATGAATAGTAAATTCAATAATTATTTTTATTTACCACGTTTGAAGCATAAATTTAATATATAAGGGAAAAAATAATATTATAATAATATAAACATACCCTAAAAAAGTTTTAATCTTATTGGATGAGTCATGGGTGACCAAAAAAATCCTTGGGCCTAATTTTTGGTATTTAGGAGCCAATTGTGTGTGATAATGACATGTTATAATAAATAATTTAATGTAAAGAAAAATATCACATAAACATGTTTCTTTTTACTAAAACCATTTTAATACATGGCTATATGGCTTATATCTTTTAAAATAAATAGCAATTATAAATCTAAACTAATTTCCTATAACATGGTATTTTATTTATAAATTTTATAAATAAAATAAAAAAATTATTTATGAAACAATAATGATACAATGATTACCTTATTAAAAATATAATCAAATAAATGATATTATAAATATTAAAATAAATATTTTTTGAAATATTTAATGTTATCCACGAATTTTATGGATGTATATGACATATTAGGTAAGATTATATGATTCTTTAGAAGTAATCAAGTTGTTATGACTTTTACAAAAATGAATTACTAAATAGTGTCAAAATTTACATAAATGAGATTTTAAAACAAAAACACATTTATTAAATGATATAATAGTCATAATAATATAACATCCGTCCAAAGAACTTATATAGTGTAATAAATTTAATAAATAGTCCAATTTATGTTCTTTTGGTATTTTATATTAAGTATATTAACCATACAGTATAAAAATGAAAGAAAACATGGTAAGTGTTAACAAATTTTACTAAGGGTTAAATATAAAAGATAAGATTTATTTTATGGCCTAAACATGTCTAAAACCTATTGGTTGAGATGATTTATACCCTTACTCATTTTATCCTAGAAATATATCACTTTGGTGTTATTATAATTCTAAAATCAATTTAAAATAAAATAATACTGCAAGGATTTCCTAAAGTTCCCCTTACCTCTCTTATAAAAGCTCACTTATCCTACTCTTTTATTCACAACTCAAGTTCCCTTTGACTCAGCAAAACCCTAACCAAATCTCCACCTAAATTCCCTCACTTAATTATATAGTCCAAAATTTGGTCAGAAAACCATCTTAAAGAGTCCTTTTGTGCAAATAAAATGGAGACACCCGAAGAAGAGGTAATCATTTTATCACATATTTCAAAGTTATTTTCTTCTTAAACTTGCTCTTTATATGTTTCTTACAGACAAAATAAATAAATAAATTTTCATAAATATACTTTTATGTTATTATAATCATCAGAAAACAATATTCATCATTTTTTCTAACATATGGAAAAAATGTCACTATGCATGTGTACGTACAACTTACCGTCTACACACCGTGGTGTAATTTTTTTTTCAACATTTCATTATTTGGATGGGTATAATGATGAGTATAATATACATAAATAATTAATATGACATGATTATTATTCATTATAATTAATATATCATCTAGTTTCATACTATTTAACCATTAAAGGAATGATATTGCCGCTCTTGCGTACGTACAACGTACCGTCTCTACGATGCAATGAGATTCATTCTAGACATTAACCATTAAAGAATTATTATAAGATACATTTTATGAGTAAATATAATATTTATGAACTTAATATCATTCTAGATATGAATAAAATATATCCAATTCATAAGAAACATGAGTTACACAATAGAATATGCATAGGAAAATGAAGTAGTTAACACCCGAAACAGTGGTAATACTGAAATATTGTTAACAAAATGATATAATAGCATAATATATGATATAATAAATATATATAGGGTTATTTTATAAATTAATAACATACTTTAATCATTATAAAAGATGTTAACGCACCCTCAACTAATGGAAAATTCAAGGTAAGTGTTCTTTTCACAATCTCTTTATTATCTGAGATTTCTTATACATAAGTATCCACTAGAGCATCCCTATCATCCATGAACTTGTTTATTAAAATATAATTAAAAATATAATTAAAAATTATTTAAATTAATTTTTACCCATGTTTAAAGTTTTACAAATTTTTCTAAAAGGAATCTTTCTGTCATTTTCCAAACGAGTTACATCATAACATTTTTGAAAAATTAAGGAAAGAATGTTTTTTTAAAATATATCGGGTGGTCAAATATTTTTACCATTATGTTTCCTTACCATTTGAAATATTACCTTACCTGATTTAAAGGTTATTTTCAATATAAATGTTTCATTTTAAACATTCCGTAGATTCTAAATGATTTAATGTAAAATTGGATATTTCCCTCAAAGAGTTTTAATGAATTTATTAAAATATTGACATCTATGTCGACATCCTTTGTTATATTTTATTCTTGTTTGAGGTTAATTTATTATAATACAATATTCCATATTATATTGTTGATTTTTTGATATGTTTGATTGTTGATACATTACATTTATACCATTCATGGTTGATAGTTAAAGTATTAACATTTTATATGGTAGTTTTAATATGAATGTTTATGTAATGTTTCAACCGTTTCATATGAGGAATGCATTGGACAAAGAAAGTGATGGTCAAGGTCCAATATAGCCCCTCGATGAATTATTAAGACTAATGGTACAAATATTTTCTTGGAAGAAGGCCCTAATAGAATATTTGTGTATGGTCTTGGTACGAAGCCTTGACGTAGTGGTTATGATTCCCGACACTATGAATTCCCTCATTATGATATTAGTTATTCATTTTACATGTGATTATTCAACTAGTAAAATATCCATGTAAATGTTTAAATTTAATTATTTGATTTATTCTTTCAATATTATTCTGAAGATACTATTTTAAGAGTCTTGTGTTTTAGTTTTGTACCTTATCTTAAAGGTTTATTCTTATTTGTCACAGATTCTGTTGTATTGTTTATCCTTACTGAGCATATGTGGTCACTCCTTTCTTATGTTTTATATTCCCAGGATGATAATAATTTCTTTATCATTGATATGTAGGGTTAAGTTAGAGTAAAAATGGAGTTCTTAATGGTTTATATATGCTATATTTTATGTTAGAAATTATAATGTAAAGTTCATGCATTTAATATATTTTCCATGATTGATAAACTGATTGGTCCTTTGAGACTTGATTCCTTGTAGTTATGACATTGTATTAAAATAATTCACTGGTTGTGGGTGACTAGGGTCTGGCGTTATAGTTGGTATCATAGAAATTTTAACAACACCCTTGTAAATAGATTTAAGAAAACATAGTTTTGGGGTCATAACCCTAAGGTAGAAATTATGGATAGTATAAATGAACCCCCCTTGAATTTTGTTAAAGTAGATATTAAATGGATATTCAAAGAAATACATCCCTTTCTCGATAGTACAATTGGACATGGTCTGGAAAAGATGTACCTGGGGGTGAAAACCCCGATATGGTGTTTCGGGAATGACTCGGGGTAATCTGGTACACGACAACAAGACTTACAGCTCACCTGGTTTAACAATTCTAGGCGATATGCTTAGGATAATTCATAATTTATTTAAAAACCAATATAAAGGATTTATAATAAATATGTCTTCAAAGGAACCATGTTTATGATTATGGATTATATATGGATAATTGTTTTTGTATTTTGTTTAGTATTTTACGAGTTTAGAATTATGCATTATGATTCATAACCTAATCTAGTGTATTACATTTTTTAGCATTGGATCCTAGTGTAAGAAATTGAAACTGTATCAATTCCCATAATCCATATATGGAATTATCTCTTATACATGATAATTATTGTGTATCTAGGGATTCCACTGGTGTTGAATAGTTTATAACCATACAGGGACAGGTGAACTAGGTTATGAATAAAAACCTTACCAGAATAGAGCACCCAGATCCACAATTTAGAGAATCAATGTTAAACTACTTCATGAAACAACAAACACACAAATTCAACGGAACTACAAATCTATTTGTGGACGAGAAAATAATAATTTCCTTATATAAAATGTTTCTTGCTTTGGGATGTAATGAAAGGGAAAAAGTTGACATGGCAGTTTACCATCTCTTAGGATATATGGATGGATGTTGGTCATTAATTCAAAACATGAAGGGGGGTGAACAAGTAGAAAATATGGAATGGAGTGAGTATAAATAAATTTTTCTAGAGATATAGTTTCCTCGTGAATAGAAAGCTGATATGGAAAGACAATTTCTGAGTCAGAAGAAATAAGATGCTCAGAATATTGAAATGTATGAGGAAAACTTCACAAGGTTAGCAAGGCATACATTATAATACTTACGTAACCCAAGAAGTAAGATTGATATATTATTTAATTAGTTAATACCATTCCTTCAATGTTTACAATTATCATAATCTTTCTCACAACATGAAGATATAATATCATGCACTATTAAGACGGAAGAGTAATTATCTAAGTCTTATGACATTAAATGTAAATTAAGAAAATAAGAGAACAGTGGAGTAAGAGATAGATAAAAGGAAAATGGGAAATAAATATTTTACCTTATGTTATAATTGTTGGATGAAGCACTCTTGTACATTCTTGAAAAGATTTTGAGTTTCTTAAAAATTTGGATAAAAAGGTCACCAGGATCATGATTATAAGGGAATGAAATAAGATGTTCAAAGCTATAATTGTAAAGATATGGGATAGTATGAAAATTATTGTCCAATGTGTTAAAGAAATATGGATCAGAAGAAGAAAATAGATCAAGGTCAAGCTTATGTTGTTACTATAGTCAAAGTAGAATAATTAATCTATTTGTGTTTTTGAATTGAATTATATTATGGTTATAAGAAATAATGTGTTATATATAAGTATTATATTATAGTTCTTTTTGTTTTCATTATGATTTTAATATGATGAAGGTAATCATATATTCAATATGTGACAATAAGAGAAACGTAATGTTGTTTGGGGAATATGATGTTAGAATTGATTTTGGAAATTTAGAGACATTTTAGACAGAGTTTGTAAACAAGTATTTTGAATAAATATAATGGTTTGAATGGATTAATTTTATCATTGGATAGTATTGTTTAAGGTTTCTTAATATTATTTTTCGAATGTTATAATAATATATTTTTAGAAAATGTAAAACTCACAGGACTGGTGACAACCCATCGCGTTGGACAAGGATGCGAGAATCCAACCGACAACCAAAGTGCGACTAGGCTTTATCGCCTAACACTGGCCAACAAAAAGTCTCCGGTTATTATAACATATTTTTTTAATTAAATGATATATTTTTATATTTTTAACATTATATGATTAAGTTAAATAGAATATTTTTTAGTTTTATTATCTTTTAAAGAGAAATATGAGTTTGTGGTTGGAATTAGTTAAGGGATGAAACTATAAATTTCAATTAAGTATGCTTCCTTTTGTTCTTATTTTATTAAGGAAATTAATTCTTCAAAATTAGGGAAGGGATCAAAAAAAATTGTTTTCTTAGTACTTTATTTTTTGATGAATCAATTGGTCCCTTGGATCATTGATGATTTATAGATTTCTGTTTGATAAATTTTACATAATAATGTTCTATATCACTACCTATATGAACGGGATGGTTACTCTTTTTTTAATGTCCATTTTTTTCTACATGGAAACCTAGTATGTTTAGTCTCTAGTAACATTCTTAATTCCATTTCTTTTTTTTGAAGTGGAATTTTTTATCAACCATTTTTCTGATTTGAGATTACAACAAAGGGGTTTTGAATAATCAATCCTTAGTTACTGATCCCAAATTTGAAAATTATGAGGATGTAATTTACTGGAGGGTATATTGTAACACCTCATGCTTCCACAATATTCTATTGTCTAATTAGTCAAACAACTTGTGCTACATGGATCCCTAAGTTTGAGCACACCATGGCATATCAAACTAGCCATTTTAGAAGATGTTATGAAAATTATTAACCAAATTTTTAATTATATATATATTTCATATAAATTTAAAATTCATCTTACTTTTTTCTTATACATAATATAAGAACAAATTCAATTTTTCAGATAAAAGAAGTATTTTTCAAAAATGATGTTTTACCGCCTCTTAATAGAAATTATTGTTTAAATCAAATCTTTGACACTAATATATTAAATTTTAAAAAATTACTTATTATTTATAAGTATGACATAAATATTTATGTTGGGTAAATTTTTAGTATTTTTCTGATAACTTTCATATTTTAATGAATAGTGAAAAAAATGCATTTTAATTCAAAACTACTTTTTTATCTAAATTATTTATATAGATAGATTATATTTTTAATTGTGTTTAGTGTATAATTGTATTATTATATTATCATTTAATATAATTTTGATCATTGGAAGAAATTTTGTAGTTAAATGGATCATAAACACATGTAAATCTTATGATAGTTTTTACTTATAAAAACCCGCTTTCTGGTTTTGACAATGAGAATTAATTTTAAAATGTCTAATATTCAACACCACACAATTTTTATTCTTCTAAAACCAAGAAAATGTGATATTTTTTTGAAATAGTAATTAATTGGATGCATAATAACATTTTGTAGCTATTGTAACACCCTGAGCTTCCATGATATGCTTCTTTTTAAACATTTCAATAGCTTGCGCTACACGCAACACCGAGTTTGAGCACACCACGACCTATTAAAATAAATATTTATGAATTTTTTATGAATAATATTAACAAAATATTTAATTATATATATATTACATATAATTTTAACATCCATATAATGTTTTTATTTGACATAATATAAGAATAGATTCAATTTTTCATATAAAAGATGTATTTCTCAAAAATATAGTTTTACTGCCTTTTAATGGAGATCCACTTTTAAATCCCATATTTAAAACTTTTATTTATATTAAATTTTTAAAAACAATCTTCTTATTTATAAGCAGGAAATAAAATATTTGTTTGGAAAATTTTTTGGTGTTTTCTAATAACTTTCATATTTTAATGAATAATGAAAAATACTGCATTTTAATTCAAAACTGATATTACATCTAAATTATTTATATAGTTAAATTTTATTTTTAATTGGTTTTAAATTTTAATTATATTAATTTTTATCATTTAATTTATTCTTGACCATTGTATGAAATGTCACAATTAAATGAGACATAAACACATTTCAATTTTTTTATATTTTTTACTTCTTAAAAACCTGCTTTCTAGTTATGACAACGAGAATTAATTTTAAATTAATTAATAAAAATTATTTGTTTTGAATTTAGAAAAAATAATTTAATATTTGGAATCATATGGTTTAAATTATATAAATATGTATATTTAATTTTTTGGTATTATGAATAGTAACTTAAATACTTATTTTTATTTACCACGTTTAAAGAATAAATTAAATAAATAAGGGTAAAAATAATATTATAATAATATAAAATTACCCTAAAACAAGTTTTAATCTTATTGTATGAGTCATGGGTGACCAAACAAAGCCTTAGGCTGAATTTTTTGTATTTGGGAGCCAATTGTGTGTGATAATGACATGTTATAATAAATAATTTCAAGTAAAGAAAAATATAACATAAACATGTTTCTTTTTACCAAAACAATTTTAATATATAGTTATATGACTGATATCTTTTAAAATAAATAGTCATTATAAATCTAAATTTATTATCTACATCATGGTATTTTATTTATAAATTTTATAAATTAAATAAAAAAATTATTTATGAAAAAATGATGATATATTGATTACCTTATTAATAATATAATCAAATAAATGATATTATAAATATTAAAATAAAAATTATTTAAAATATTTAATGTTATCCACGAATTTTATGGATGGATATGACATGTTAGGTATGATTATATGATTTTTTTAGAAGTAATCAAGTTGTTATGACTTTTACAAAAATGAATTACTAAATAGTGTCAAAATTGACATAAATGAGTTTTTAAAACAAAAACAAATTTATTAAATGATATAATAGTCATAAAAATATAATATTCTTCCAACTGACTAATATAGAGTAATAAAATTAATAAATTGTCCACTTTATGTTTTCTTGGTATTTTATAGTATGTATATTAACCATACAATATAAAAATGAAAGAAGACATGGTAACCGTTAACTAATTTTACTAAGGGTGAAATATAAAAGATAACTTTCATTTTATGACCTAAACATTTTTAAAACCTATTGGTTGAAATGATTTATACCCATCCTCATCTTATCCTATAAATATATCACTTTTGAGGTATTATAATTCTAAAATCAATTTAAAATAAACTAATATTGCAAGGCTTTCTTAAAGTTCCCCTCCCCTCTCTTATAAAAGGTCACTTATCCTACTCTTTTATTCACAAATCAAAATCCCTTTGAATCAGCCAAACCCTGACCAAATATCCACCTAAATTCCCTCACTTAATTATAGAGTCCAAAATTTGGTCATAAAACCATCTAAAGGAGTCCTTTTGTGCAATTCAAATGGAGATACCCGAAGAAGAGGTAATCATTTTATCACATCTTTCGAAGTTGTTTTCTTCTTATACTTTCTATTTATATGTTTCTTACATAAAAAATAAATAAATATATTCTCATAAATATACTTATATGTTATTACAATCATCAGACAACAATATTATTCATTTTATCTAACCTATGAAAAAAATATCACTATGCCTGTGTACGTATGACTAACCTTCTCCACACCGTGGTGAAATTTGTTACTCAACATTACTTTATTTGGATGGGTATAATGATGAGTATAATAGACATAAATAATTAATATGACATGATTATGATTCTTCGTGATTAATATATCATCTAGTTTCATACCATTTAACCATTAAAGGAATGATATTGCCACTCTTGCGTACGTACGGCGTACCGTATCCACGATGCAATGATATTAATTATTGACATTAACCATTAAAGAATGATTATAAAATTCATTTTATGAGTAAATATAGTATTTATAAACTTAATATCATTCGGTATATGAATAAAATATATCCAATACATAAGAAACATGACTTACACAATAGAATATTCATAGGAAATCAAAGTAGATAACACCCGAAACAGTGGTAATAATAAAATATTATAAATCAAAATGATATAATAGAATAATATATGATATAATAAATATATATAGGATTATTTTATAAATTAATAACATACTTTAATCATTATACAAGATGTTAATGCACCATCAACTAATGGAATATTCAAGGTAAGGGTTATACTCACAATATCTTTATTATCCGAGATTTCTTGTACATAAGTATCTACCAGAGCATCCCTATCATAAATGAACATGTTTATTAAAATATAATTCAAAATAATATTGAAAATTATTTAAATTAATCTTTACCCATGTTTAAATTTTTACAAATTTTTTTGAAAGGAATATTTCTGTCATTTTCCAAACGAGTTAAATTGTAACCTTCTTGAAAAATTAAAGAAAGAATGTTTTTTTAACATATATGGGGCGGGAAAATATTTTCTACCATTATATTTCCTTACCATTATAAAGATTCCCTTACATTATTTAAATTTTATTTTTGAAATAAATGTTTCATTTTAAAAATTTCACGGCTTCTAAATGATTTAATGTAAAATTGGATATTTCCCTCAAAGAGTTTTAATGAATTTATTAAAATATTGACATCTATGTCAAAATCCTTTGTTAGATTTTATGGTTATTTGAGGTTGATTTATTATAATAAATATTCCATATTATATTGTTGATTTTTTGATATGTTTTATTGTGGATACACTATTTTTATACCATTTATGGTTGATGGTTAAAGTATTAACATTTTATATGGTAGTTTTAATTTGAATGTTTATGTTATGTTTCAACCGTTTCATATGAGGAATGCATTGGACATTGAAAGTGATGGTCAAGGTCCAATATAGCCCCTCTTTGAATTAGTAGGACTAATGAGACAAACTAGTGTCTTGGAAGAAGTCCCTAATAGAATATTTGAGTATGGTCTTGGCACAAAGCCTTGACATAGTGATTGTGATGCCCAACACTATGAATTCCCTAATTATGAGATTATTTATTGATTTTACATGTTATTATTCAACTAGTATAATATCCATGTAAATTTTTAAAAGAAATTATTTGATTTATTCTTTCTATAATATTCTGAAGATAATGTTTTAAAAGGCTTGTGTTTTAGTTTTGTACCTTACCTTAAAGGTTTATACTTATTATTCATAGCTTCAATTGTATTGCTTATCCTTACTGAGCATATGTGGTCACACCTTTCTTATGTTTTATATTACCATGATGCTAAGAATTGTTTTAGGATTGATATGTAGGGTTAAGCTAGAGGAATAATGGAGTTCTCAATGGTTTATCTATGATATATTTTATGTTATAAATTATAATGTAAAGTTCATGAATTTAATATATTTTCCATGAATTATAAACCGATCAGACCATTGAGACTTGATTCCTTGTAATTATTACAATGTATTAAAATAATGCACCGGTTGTGGGTGATAGGGTTGGGAGTTATAGTTGGTATCATAGGAAGTTTAGCAACACCCTTGGAAATAGATTTAAGAAAACATAGATTTGGGGTCATATCCCTAAGGTAGAAATTGTGGATAGTATAGATGAACCCCCTTGAATTTTGTTAAAGTAGAGATTACATGAATATTCCAAGAAATACATCCCTTTATGGATAGTACAATTGGACATGGTTCTGTAATATATGTACCTAGGGGTGAAACCCCAGACATGGTGTTCGAGGCTTGACTCGGGGAAATCTGGTACACGACAATAAGACTTACAGCACACCTGGTTTGACAATCCTAGGGGATATTATTAGGATAATTCATAATTTATTTAAAAACCAATATAAAGGAATTATAATAAATATGTCTTCAAAGGATCCATGTTTATGATTATGGATTTGATATGGATAATTTTGTTCGTTTTTTGTTAAGTATTTTACTAATTTTGAATTATTCATTATGATTCATAACTTAATCTAGTGTATTACATTTTTTAGAAATGGATCCTAGTGGAAGAAATTGAAACTGTATCAATGCACATAATCCATATAGGTAATTATAACTTATACATGATAATTATAGTGGAGCTAGCGATGCCACTGGTGCTGAACAGCTTATAACCATACTGGGACATGTGAAAAAGGTTATGAATAAAAACCATACCTAAATAGATCACCCTGATCCAAAATTTAGAGAATCAATGTTAGACTACTTCATGAAACAACAACCACTAAAATAAAATGGGACTACAAATCCATTTATGGATGATAAAAGGATAATTTCATTATAGAAAATGTTTATTGCTTTGGGTTGTAATGAAAGGGAGAAAGTTGACATGATAGTTTACTATATCTTAGGAGTTATGGATCAATGGTGGTCATTAATTCAAAACATGAAGGGGGATAAAGAAGTAGAAAATATGGAATGTATCAAGTATAAATAACTTTTCCAATAGATATAGTTTCCTCTTGAATAACGAGCTGATATGGAAAGACAATTTCTGATTTATAAGAAATAAGAGGCTGAGAATGTTGAAAAGTATGAGGCTAACTTCACAAGGTTAGCGAGGCATACTTTGGAATACTTACGTAACTCAAGAAGTGAGATTGATATATTATTTAATGGGTTAAAACCATTCCTTCAATGGGTACAAGTCTCACAAAATTTCTCATAGCACGAAGATATAGTATCATGCGCTATTAAGATGGAAAAGGAATTATGTATGTTTTATGACATTAAAAGTAAATTAAGAAAAGAAGGGAATAGTGGAGTAAGAGACAAATAAAGGGAAAAAGGGAAATAAGTATTTTCCCCTATGTTATAATTGTTGGATGAAACACCCTCGTACATTCTTAAAAAGAATTGTAGTTTGTTATAAATTTGGAGAAAAAGGTCAGCAGGATCATGGTTATAAGGGAAAGAAATAAGTTGTTCAAAGCTATAATTTTAAAGATTTGGGACAGTATGAAAATGATTGTCCTATGTGTCAAGGAAATATGGCTTAAAAGAAGAAAATAGATCAAGGTCAAGCTTATCTTGTTACTACAGTCAAAGTAGAATAATTAATCTATTTGTGTTTCTGGATTAAATAATTATATTATGGTTTTAAGAAAGAATGTGATATATAAAAGTATTATATTACAGTTCTTTTTTTTCATTTAGATTTTAATATGATGAAGTTAATCATATATTCACTATGTGACAACAACATAAACATTTTTTTGTTTGGGGAATATGATGTTACAATTGATTTTCGAAATTTACAGACATTTTAGATAGAGTTTGGAAACAAGTATTTTGGATAAATCTAAAGGTTTGAATGGATTAAGTTTATCATTGGATAGTATTTTTTAAGATTTCTTAAAATTATTTTTGGAATGTTATAATAATATATTTTTAGAAAATGGAAAACGCATAGGTCTGGTGACAACATATTGCGTTAGACAAGGATGCGAGAATCAAACCCACAACCAAAGTGCGACAAGGATTTATCGCCTACCACTGGCCAATAGAAAGTCCCCGGTTATTATAACATATTTTTTTATTTAAATGATATATTTTTATATTTTTAACATTATAAGATTAGGTTAAATAGAACATTTTTTAGTTTTATTATCTTTTGAAAAGAAATATGAGTTTGTGGTTGGAATTAGTTGAAGGATGAAACTATACATTTCAATTAAGTATGCTTCCTTTTGTTCTAATTTTGTTAAGTAAATTAATTCTTCAAAAGTAGGGAAAAGATCATAAAACAAAAAATGTTTTCTTAGTACATTATTTTGTGATGAATCAATTGGTCCCTTGTATCCTTGATGATTTATAGATTTTTTATTGTTAATTTTTTTATAATAATGTTCTCTATCACTATCTATAATAACGGTATGGTTACTATTTTTTCCATGTCCATGTTTTTTTACATGGAACACTTGTATGTGAAGTCTCTAGTAACCTTATTAATTCCATTTCTTTATTTTGAAGTGGAAATTTTATCAACCATTTTTCTTCTTTGAGATTTCAATAAAGGGATTTTGAATAATCAATCCTTAGTTAGTGAACCAAAATTTTAAAATTATGAGGATGTAATTTATTGTAGGGGATAATGTAACACCTCATGATTCCACAATATTCTTTTGTTTAATTAATCAAATAGCATGTGCTACATGGATCAATAAGTTTGAGCACACCACGACATATCAAACCTGCCATTTTAGAAGATGTTATGAAAATTATTAACCAAATTTTTAATTATATATATATTCCACATAACTTTAACATTCATCTTAATTGTTTCTTATACATAATATAATAACAAATTCAATTTTTCAGATAAAAGAAGTATTTTTCAAAAATAAAGTTTTACTGCCTTTAATAGAGATCATTATTTAAATCAAATATTTGACACTAATATATTCAATTTTAAAATAATTACTTATTATTTATAATTATGACATAAACATTTATGTTGGGGAAATTTTTAGTATTTTTCTGATAACTCTCATATTTTAATGAATAGTGAAAAAATGCATTTTAATTCAAAAGTATTTGTTTATCTAAATTATTTATATAGTTATATTATATTTTTAATTGGGTTTAAAGTGTAATTGTATTATTATTTTATCATTTAATATAATTTTGATCATTGGAAGAAATTTTACAGTTAAATGAGACATAAACACATGTCAATCTTTTGATAGTTTTTACTTGTAACAACCCGCTTTCGGGGTTTGACAATGAGAATTAATTTTAAATTAATTAATACAACTTTTATGTTTTGAATTTGGAAAAATGGATTTTATATTTTGAATTATAAGGTTCAAATTATGTAAGTATGTACCATTTATTTTGGGGAATTACGAAGAGTCACTTCAGTAATGTTTTTTATTTACCACGGTTAAAGGGTGAATTATGTAAATAAGGTTAAAGGTAATATTATAATAATATAAAAATAACCTAAAACGTATCCTAATAATATTATATTATTAATAAATTACCAAAACAATCCTTAGGCCATTTCTTGGCATTTGGGAGCCACTTGGGTGTGATAATGACATGTTAAAATAATTAAATAAAAGTAAAGAATAATATAACATAAACATGTATCGTTTTAATAAAACAATTTTAATATAAGGTTTTATAAATGATATATTTGAAAATAAATAGTCATTATAATTCTAATGAGATTTCATACAACAGGATTTTTTATTAATGAATTTTAGGAATTAAATAAATAAATTTATCTATGATACAATGATGATACAATGATTACCTTATTAATAAAAGAATCAAATAAATGATATTATAAATATTAATATAAATATTATTTGAAATTTTTAAGGCCATACAAGAAATTTTTGGATGAATATGACATTTTATGGATTATTTGATGTTTTTTTAAAGAAATCAAGTTCGTATAACTGTATCAAAAATTAATTACTAAATAGTGTCAAAATCAACATAAATGAGTTTTTAAAACAAACACAATTTTATTAAATGATATAATATTCAATAAAATATAATATTAAGACAACTGACTTATATAGTTTTAAAAATATCATTAATGGTATACTTGAGGTTTTCTTGTCATTTTATAATAACTATATTTACCATAGAGTATAAAAATACAAAAAGACATGGTAAGAGTAAACTTATTTTACTAAGGGTTAAATCTAAAAGATAAGTTTAATTTTATGTTATAAAAATGTATAAAACCTATTGGTTGAGATTATTTAAAACTATTTTCATATTATCCTAGAAAAATATCACTTTGGAGCTATTATAAGTAGAAAATAAATATATAAGAAAATAATATTTCAAGACTTTCCTAAAGTTCCCCTCACTTCTACTATAAGAGTGCCCTTCTACTTCTCTTTTATTAAACCCTAATAATCCCTTTGGATCATCCAAAATATTAACAACCATCCTCCAAAAATACCTCAATTAATTATATGGGCCACATTTGTGTTGCATAAAATCAACTTATGGTGTCCTTTTGTAAAAATAAAATGGAGACACCTGAAGAAGAGGTAATCGTTTTATCACCTCTTTCAAAGATCTTTTCTTCTTCTACTTGCTCTTTGTATGTTGTTTCTATACCAAATAAATAAATTCAGTATCACCCATATACATATATGTTAATATAATCATGGGACAATAATATTAATCATTTTATATATCCTACAAATAATAATATCACCACGCGTGCCTACGTACGGCTTACTATCTCCACGCCATGGTGTAATTTGTTATACAACATTAATTTATTAATATTGGTATATTGATGAGTATAATAGTCATACATAATGAATATGAAATTATTATGATTATCTAAAATTAATATACCGTCCATTTCTATTCTATTTGACCATTAACAGAATGATATCGTCACTCATGTGTATGTACGGCCTACCGTCTCCACGACGCGATGAGATTCATTCTCCACATTAACCATTCAAGAATGATTATAAAATTAATTTTATGAGTAAATATATTATTTTTGAACTCAATTTAATTCGGGATATGAATAAAATGTATCCTATTCATAAGAAACGTGACTTACATTATAGAACTTGCGTAGGGAAATGAAGCAGTTAAGACCTGAAACAATGGTAATACTGATATAATATTAAAAAAATATATAAGATGATCATATATGATATCATAAATATGTATGTGGTTAATTTATAATTTAATAACATACATTTATCATTGTAAAGGAGGTTAACACACCCTTAACTAATGGAAAGTACAACGTAAGGTTTATTTTCACAATCTCCTTATTATCCGTGATTACTTATATATAATTATCTACTAGGACTTTATTATCATCCATTTCTATGTTTATTAAAATATTATTTAAAATATTATTGAAAATTATTTAAATTCATTTTTACCAATGTTTTAATTTTTACAAAACGTTTTGAATGTAATATTTCTTTCATTTTCCAAATGAGGTACATTATAACTTTTTTAATGAATTAATGAGAGAATTTTTTCTTAATTAATACGACACGAGCAGTTATTTTCCACAATTATATTTCCTTAACATTATTAAGTCTCCCTTGCAAGCTTACAATATTATTTTTGAAAGAAATGTTTTCTTTTAAAAATTGCATGGATTTTAAATGATTTTAAGTAAAAAAGTGATATATCTCTCAAAGGATTTTAATGAATTTATTAAATTATTCACATCTATGTCAACATAATTTGTTTTATTTTTTTATTGCTTTTGGTTGATTCATTATCATAAAATATTACATATATAATTGAAGGTTTTGTGATATGTTTGAAAATGTATGTGCAATTTGTATACCATTCATGGTATATGGTTAAAGTATAAACATTTTGTATGTTATTTTTAATATGAATGTTTATGTTATGTTTCAACCTTTTCATATGATGAATGATTTGGAATTAGTAAGTGATGGGTAGGGCCCACTATAGCCCCTTGATGCATCAGTAGGTCTAATGAGACAAACTAGTGTCTTGGAATAAGGCCTTGATAGAATATTCGTGTATGGTATTGGCATGAGGCCTTGATGTAGTGGTTATGATGTCTGACACTATGTATTCCCTGATTAAGAGATTAGTTATTAATTTTACATGTGATTATTCAACTAGTAGACTATCCATGTTAATGTTTAAATTAAATTATTTTATTTATTCCTTACATATTATACTCAAGATAATGTTTTAAAGGCTCGTGTTTTAGTTTTTTATATTTCCTTAAAAATTTGTATTTATTTGTGATAGTTTCTCCTATATAGTTTATCCTTATCGAGAATCTGATATCACCCCTTTATTGTGTTTTATTTTCTCAGGATTCCAAGAATTGTTTTATGATCGATATGCAGGTTTAAGTTATGAGAATAATTTCATTCTCAATGGTTTATCTCTACTATAATTTATTTTTGAAATTGTAATGTAATGTTCATGCATGTAATATAATTTTTGAGACTGATAAACTAATCAGTACTTCAGGACATGATTCCTTTTAATCATTCCAATATATTAAAATAATGCCCCAAATCTGGGTGACTGGGGTTGGGGTGTTATAAATATATAGGTCGGTTCGATCTAAAACATCATTGATGATCTCTGATCTCTTCAATTGTTGGGTATCTCATGTAGAACAGGAAAACTAATAATGTTCAAGATCATCTGATGGATCCCTCCCATCTAGATATGTGTTAAAATAAGTTTTTATGGAGGATAGAAATTGGAACTCTTAGATTTCAAGGTTTTGGTGGGGTCTTACGCATGCACAACAACTTTTCCAAAGGTTGTTTACACAATATTGTTGGTAAAGATGCTGTTTATGAAGCCGAATTATGGGATATTATTTTTGCTATTAAGAATGTTATCATTTATAATTGGAATATTGGGTGTATTGAATCTGATTCTGAGGTCACAGTTAGTGCCCTCAAGATGAGAACCGGGAATGTTCCATGGAGAATTCTACCACACAAGATTGAGTTTCTCAATTAGACGAGGTACCTTAATCTCATAGTCAAACATGTGTATAGGGAGACCAATCAAGTTTTGAAGCTGTAACATCCCAAGGTTTTCTAAAAATAAATTAAAAATGCTTGAAATTTTGTTTAAGGTATATATTTATAAGTATCCTTTAAACATAATTTTATTTCTTCTATGTTTTGAATTTCAAGAAATTGTCATCTACAATTGTGTTCAGTATGTTATTTAGAGTCTGATGGAACAAACTTGTTTTTTTTTGTGAATAGTAACATGCCCTTATGAATAGTAATATGAATAGTAATATGACCTCATGAATAGTAAATAATATTATTATTTTATTTTCCCATGGCAATAGGATAATGGGATCTTAATTAATTTTCCAATGTCACATAAAACTAATTGCACTTCAATTTTGTTATTTTTCGAATTAACTGTGAACTTATTTAAAAATTAAATTAATAATATTTAGAAAATTATTTTCAAAAAATGGAGTTCATTTTTGAATTCTACACATCTAAAAATGGTTGGGGTAAATTTTTGGTATTTTTCTAAAACTCTTGAATTTTCGGTGAATAGTGAAATACGGTAAAATACCGTATAATCAATTTATCAGTAAAAATGCACTATTTATGACATCATAAGTGATGCAAGGCCACTTGCTTTGAACTCACTTGATATTTTCACTAATTAAGGCCACTTGATTTGAGATTATTCATAGTCTTGATAAATATATTATAATAATGATTAAAATAATCTAAAATACCTCCCCTCCCCCACTATAAATACCACCCTCACTCCCCTCTTCCTCCCACACCTCTCAAGCCTTGAGCATTGTCTAATTTCTGCCAAATTCCCTCCTCAATATTCTTCCCCACGTCCTAGAGCTTCTGGTCTCACCAAAAGACCAAAATCAAAGCCCTTAAGAAGGATCTCAAGGAGAAGAGATCAAGAGGTAAACATCCTCTTTCATTTTCATTCTTTCCTTCCATTTTATGTTATTCTCTTCCTTTCCCTTTGTCTTTTGTTGGGATATTTCATTAAATATTTACCCTTACTGTCCAAATTTTTTATTATTGATGAGATATTCCATTCCTCTCATCAATCTTGTTTTTATGAAATTTTAAGAGGCCCCGTTAGGCTGCCGAATTTTTTGTAAGAAATTTCTCATGTTTTCTTTATTTCATGATTCCTTCCACTTATTTCTTCACCCCCTCTTATCCAAGAGGCATGAAATCTCCAGAATCATGTATATTCTGGATGTTTTCATGTTTATGGAAAATTACAAATCATTATTCCTCTCCTCTCTCACTTATTTAAAGAATAAAAAAAAACATTGTCCATTTGTGTCGAATTACCGATATCGTGGACGATGTATTTTCAATTTCCATTAATTATTTCAAGTCTGGTCATGAAACCATTTATATGGTTGAACCAGGTTATAATATATGTTTTATGACTCATATAAGGTTCTGGAATTCTTTTGTACTCATGATTCAAACTTATTAGACTAAATGAGGTTGTAATTATCAAGGAACCACTTAAATTATCTAAACGAACATAATTAATGTTTTAACTTATAAATCATCATCATATAAAGCACCAAAGTGATAAATGGTATAATTTATGGTACTGGAATTATGTAAATACTACTCCATTCCAATTCTGGAGTTTCACTTCCAATCAACAAGAACGATTCATCATGAACCGATCCTGAAAATCACAAAAGAACTCACCCAAAATAATGCAAGGAACCAAATACTAACAAACAAGGGATGAAATGAGGTTATGAAATGAACATATAAGATGTTATAAACATGAACATGTTTCTGTAAAATACTAATAACACCCTTTTGACCATTATACAGGAGGTTTAAACCATTTTGAAGTAAGACAAGCCCAAGGTAAGGGAATTCTTAACCCGATTTCCATTCTTTGGGTTAACCTTCTACTTTATAATTTATGTTCTATTTAAATTGTTTGTGTGATGTGTTCTATTTATATTATGTTTAATTATGTGTATTTATAGAGTATATACATATTCCATCCACTCAATTAAGTCTCACTTCAAGTATATGATGTTTATAAGGGACTTTTCTTCTAAAATCCTTTTTTAAAATTCTGTTTTATAAGATTCAAAGGCAATGTTTTTATGCTATTGTTTATGTTGTATGATTATGTTTTGGTTATTTGGAATTGTTTATGATGAAGGGTGGGACCTATATTTCCTTCCAATGCATTGGGTATGATTAAGTTGGAGGTCGGCCGTATGGTTACTCCAAGTGTAACTGCGATGGTTACACAAAGTAAGGTAGCCGTGAGGGTTACAAATTTTAAGGTAGCCAAGATGGTTACAAGATTATGTAAGTAATTCCCCAATATAACTCTATGATTATAATTATGTTTGTGTGTATCTTTTGTAAATCTCATGTTACACAAAGTAAGATTTTATGGGTGTAAAGCATGTATTTTGAAAATGTTTTCATACGCCATGCGTATTCATGGACTAATGTGATTTTTCCTTCTTTTTCATACCTTACTGATCTTTTCTGCTCATCCCAAGTTTTTAAATGATTTTTCACAGGTTAATGGATGAATAATACAAGGAAGTAAGACATGTAAAATGTTGAAGAATTGTCAAGGAGTCTTGTTTTATGTTTTAATGTTTTATTTTCTGAGGAAAATGGAAACTGATTTTATGGTATCCACTATGTAACAATGTGTAATGTTATGAATGTTTTGTCTTAATTATCTAAAGCTCTAAACTTGAAAAGATCCTAATTGTATAATGAAGTGTTTTCTTGAATAAATTCAAGATTATGTATGAAATAAGTTCAGGTCCTTATAGTTGGTATCAGAGGATGGTTTAGATATCTTTAGGGGTTAAAGTGATGCTAATAGAATACCATAAATAATTCTCACCCTATGTTTAATTTGTTATAGCATTTAAAGATTACCATGTTGCTTCATCTAAGAAATGTTTGTTTAGAATGGTTGTCCGCAGAAGGATCATGGATGCTGAAGAGGATAGGCACCGACAGGATGACATCCCGAAAACAGCCTTTCATACTAGATATGGGCATTATGAATTTGTTGTTATGCCATTTGGATTAACTAATGCACCTGCTGTATTCATGAATCTTATGAATAGAGTATTTCATGAGTTCTTGGATAAGTTTGTGGTTGTATTTATTGATGAAATTATGGTTTTTTCTAAAAATAAAGAGGAGCATGAAAAACATCTAAGGGTTGTTTTACAAACTTTAAAAAAAAAGAAACTATATGGAAAATTCAGCAAGTGTGATTTTTGGTTGCAACAGATTTCTTTTCTTGGGCACATTGTAAATAAGGATGGAATAACAGTTGATCCTGCCAAAACATAAGTAGTTGATGAATGGCCAAGACCCACAAATGTTATAGAGATTCGTAGTTTTCTGGGCTTAGCAAGTTATTACCGACGCTTTGTTAAGAACTTTGCACGGTTATCTAGCCCAATAACTAAGTTAACACGGAAAGGGGTTAAATTTGTTTAGACAGAGGAATGTGATGTTTGTTTTCAGGAACTAAAGAAGAGATTGGTGAATGCTCCAGTTTTGGCCTTACCTTCTCGGAATGGTGAGTTTGTCATCTATAGTGATGCTTCTTTGAAGGGACTTGGTTGTGTTTTGATGCAGAATGATAAGGTAATTGCCTATGCTTCGAGACAACTTAAACCTCATGAGCTGAATTATCCCACACATGATTTGGAATTGGTAGCTGTGGTTTTTTCTTTGAAAATATGGAGGCATCATCTATACGGAACCAAATGCCAAATATATACTGACCATAAAAGTCTTAAGTATATATTCACTCAGAAGGAATTAAACATGAGGCAAAGAAGATGGCTAGAACTGATAAAGGATTATGACTGCACGATTAATTACCATCCTGGAAAAGAAAACAAAGTAGCGGATGCCTTAAGTCGGAAAAATCATGCATCATTAACCATGCTACATTTGGAATGTGATCCCTTGATTAATGATTTGATAAATTTTGGCTTAGAAGTTGTTGGTGCAGGGAATATATCTGTTTTGTTTCAAGTTTCTGTGCAGTTTTCGTTGTCAGACAGAATTATGAAAGCGCAGAGGGAAGACCGTGAGCTACAGAAAAAGGTAGAATTGGTTAAAATGGGTAAGTTTCCAGAATTTAATCTTGATAATGATTGTGTTTTAAGGTTTGGAAAAAGGTTGTGTGTGCCTTGTGATTCCCAGCTAAAGATAGAATTGTTGTGTGAAGCTCATAGTTCTCCATTTTCTGTTCATCCTGGAAGTACTAAGATGTACAGAGACCTTCGGGAGTATTACTGGTGGAATGGGATGAAAATAGATATTTCTGATTTTACAATGAAATGTTTGACATGTTAGCAGGTTAAAGAAGAGCGGCAGTTACCGAAGGGGATGCTTTAGCCTTTGCCAGTTCCAGAATGGAAATGGGAGAATATAACCATGGATTTTGTGGTGGGACTACCAAAGACTTCTCGAGGTAACAATGCGATATGGGTTATTGTTGATCGGCTAATAAAGTCTGCTCATTTTCTTTCTATTCGAGATACAATGACATTAGATCAGCTTTCTCGATTGTACCTCAAAGAGATTGTTAGGTTACATGGAGTTCCTCTTTCCATTGTGTCTGACCGAGATCCCAGGTTCACTTCTAAATTTTGGAAGGGACTTCAGAAGTCTTTGGGCACAGAGTTGAATTTCAGTACAGCATTTCATCCTCAATCAGATGGGTAGTCAGAGCGAACGATTCAAACTTTGTAGGATATGCTTCGAGCTTGTTCAATGGGCTATCAGGGAAGTTGGGATCAGCATCTTTCATTAGTTGAGTTTTCTTATAATAACAGTTTCCATTCTAGTATTCAGATGGCACCTTTTGAGGCCTTGTATGGAAAGCGGTGTCGGACTCTTGCGTTTTGGGATGAAGTCGGTGAAAGAAAGTTGATGGGGCCAGAATTAGTAGAAGAAGTGGCTGAGAAAGTGAGGATGATCCAGCAACACATGAGGACAGCTCAGAGCAGGCAGAAAAGTTATGCAGATAACAGAAGGAAAGACTTCTCTTTCAAGGTAGGGGACCATGTTTTCCTTAAAATATCTCCTTGGAAAAGTGTGATGCATTTCGGTAAGAAAGGGAAACTAAGTCCACGGTTCATTGGTCCTTTTGAAATCTTGGATAAAGTTAGAACAGTTGCGTACCGCGTAGCTTTGCCTCCGAGCTTGTTTCAGGTACACAATGTTTTTCATGTTTCGATGTTGAGAAAGTATGTTCCAGATTCATCACATGTCTTGAGGCCGGAAGAAGTTCAGCTAGCAGAGAACCTTTCTTATGAAGAAAAACCGGTTCAGATTCTTGATCGAAGAGAACAGGTTTTGCGGAATAAGGTAATCCACCAGGTAAAGGTTTTGTGGAGAAACCACATGGTTGAAGAAGCAACATGGGAGTCTGAAAATGCTATGAGGGAAAAATACCCTCAGTTGTTTAATAAGTAAATAAAATTGCGAGGACGCAATTTCAAGAAGGTGGGGATAATGTAGCATCCCAAGGTTTTCTAAAAATAAATTAAAAATGCTTGAAATTTTGTTTAAGGTGTATATTTATAAGTATCCTTTAAACATAATTTTATTTCTTCTATGTTTTGAATTTCAAGAAACTGTCATCTACAATTGTGTTCAGTATGTTATTTAGAGTCTGATGGAACAAACTTGTTTTTTTGGTGAATAGTAACATGCCCTTATGAATAGTAATATGAATAGTAATATGAATAGTAATATGAATAGTAATATGACCTCATGAATAGTAAATAATATTATTATTTTATTTTCCCATGGCAATAGGATAATGGGATCTTAATTAATTTTCCAATGTCACATAAAACTAATTGCACTTCAATTTTGTTATTTTTCGAATTAACTGTGACCTTATTTAAAAATTAAATTAATAATATTTAGAAAATTATTTTTAAAAAATGGAGTTCATTTTTGAATTCTACACATCGAAAAATGGTTGGGGTAAATTTTTGGTATTTTTATGAAACTCTTGAATTTTCGGTGAATAGTGAAATACGGTAAAATACCGTATAATCAATTTATCAATAAAAATGCACTATTTATGACATCATAAGTGATGCAAGGCCACTTTCTTCGAACTCACTTGATATTTTCACTAATTAAGGCCACTTGATTTGAGATTATTCATAGTCTTGATAAAAATATTATAATAATGATTAAAATAATCTAAAATACCTCCCCTCCCCCACTATAAATACCACCCTCACTCCCCTCTTCCTCCCACACCTCTCAATCCTTGAGCGTTGTCTAATTTCTGCAAAATTCCCTCCTCAATCTTCTTACCCACGTCCTAGAGCTGCTGGTCTCACCAAAAGACCAAAATCAAATCCCTTAAGAAGGATCTCAAGGAGAAGAGATCAAGAGGTAAACATCCTCTTTCATTTTCATTCTTTCCTTCCATTTTATGTTATTCTCTTCCTTTCCCTTTGTCTTTTGTTGGGATATTTCATTAAATATTTCCCCTTACTATCCAAATTTTGTATGATTGATGAGATATTCCATTCCTCTCATCATTCATGTTTTTATGAAATTTTAAGAGGCGCTGTTAGGCTGCCGAATTTTTTGTAAGAAATTTCTCATGTTTTCTTTATTTCATGATTCCTTCCAATTCTTTCTTCACCCCCTCTTATCCAAGAGGCATGAAATCTCCAAAATCATGTATATTCTGTATGTTTTCATTTTTATGGAAAATTACAAATCATCATTCCTCTCCTCTCTCACTTATTTAAAGAATCAAAAAAAACATTGTCCATTTGTGTCGAATTACCGATATCGTGGACGATGTATTTTCAATTTCCATTAATTATTTCAAGTCTGGTCATGAAACCATTTATATGGTTGAACCAGGTTATAATATATGTTTTATGACTCATATAAGGTTCTGGAATTCTTTTGTACTCATGATTCAAATTTATTAGACTAAATGAGGTTGTAATTATCAAGGAACCACTTAAATTATCTAAACGAACATAATTAATGTTTTAACTTATAAATCATCATCATATAAAGCACCAAAGTGATAAATGGTATAATTTATGGTACTTGAATTATGTAAATACTACTCCATTCCAATTCTGGAGTTTCACTTCCAATCAACAAGAACGATTCATCATGAACCGATCGTGAAAATCACAAAAGAACTCACCCAAAATAATGCAAGGAACCAAATACTAACAAACAAGGGATGAAATGTGGTTATGAAATGAACATATAAGATGTTATAAACATGAAAATGTTTCTGTAAAATACTAATAACACCATTTTGACCATTATACAGGAGTTTTAAACCATTTTGAAGTAAGACAAGCCCAAGGTAAGGGAATTCTTAACCCGATTTCCATTCTTTGGGTTAACCTTCTACTTTATAATTTATGTGCTATTTAAATTGTTTGTGTGATGGGTTCTGTTTATATTATGTTTAATCATGTGTATTTATAGAGTATATACATATTCCATCCACTCAATTAAGTCTCACTTCAAGTATATGATGTTTATAAGGGACTTTTCTTCTAAAATCCTTTTTTAAAATTCTGTTTTATAAGATTCAAAGGCAATGTTTTTATGCTATTGTTTATGTTGTATGATTATGTTTTGGTTATTGGGAATTGTTTATGATGAATGGTGGGACCTATATTTCCCTCCAATGCATTGGGTATGATTAAGTTGGAGGTCGGCCGTATGGTTACTCCAAGTGTAACTGCGATGGTTACACAAAGTAAGGTAGCCGTGAGGGTTACAAATTTTAAGGTAGCCAAGATGGTTACAAGATTATGTAAGTAATGCCCCAATATACCTCTATGATTATAATTATGTTTGTGTGGATCTTGTGTAAATCTCATATTACACAAAGTAAGATTTTATGGGTGTAAAGCATGTATTTTGAAAATGTTTTCATACGCCATGCGTATTCATGGACTAATGTGATTTTTCCTTCTTTTTCATACCTTACTGATCTTTTGTGCTCATCCCAAGTTTTTAAATGATTTTTCACAGGTTAATGGATGAATAATACAAGGAATGAAGACATGTTAAATGTTGAATAATTGTCAAGGAGTCTTGTTTTATGTTTTAATGTTTTATTTTCTGAGGAAAATGGAAACTGATTTTATGGTATCCACTATGTAACAATGTGTAATGTTATGAATGTTTTGTCTTAATTCTCTAAAGCTCTAAACTTGAAAAGATCCTAAATGTATAATGAAGTGTTTTCTTTAATAAATTCAAGATTATGTATGAAATAAGTTCATTTCCTTATAGAAGCACTTTCCAAGTGAAATATTATGGATATGAGTACAATGTGGTCTTTTATGACGCCTAATCTCTGTGCTCATCTGGTAGAATATAATATGAGGGGAGTGGTGTAATATAGCCTTTGTAAAAACCCCCTTATAAGTATTTCTTTAAATATTTATTTTTATTTAATAATATATAGGTCTATCATGTTTGGAACCTAGATTTTTCGAGTAGGATATAGAATTAGGAATCAATTAAATATGAAAAGGCCACTTATTTGTGAAAATAGGTCCTCCTATATTGAGAAAACTCTAAGAGAAAGATGAAAATGATCATAATAATTCATAACCCCTCCTATACCATGTAATATTATGACAAATGCGATAGGCCACAATAATATAGTCTTTAGTGTCAAAAAACTAAAAATCAATAACAACCCAATATTTTAAATTATATAATTTTATTTAAAACCTAATGTGTTCAATATCTTGGTTCACATGAAACACAAAATTAAAATGAATGATATAACATTATATTACTATTAAATTATAGCCATTGAATTTTAGTGTAAATATATAAGTAAGCTAATAAGTAAATATATATATAAATAAACAATAATTCATTTTTTAACACTAATTCATTTATTAAATTAATTTATTATATCTAAATAAAAAATAAAAACCTTTAATGAGAAAAAATATATATTCCTGAAAAACATTATTTCATGTGTTTCAATGATTATTATAACATTGGTAAATAATGGTTTAAATGAAAAATTTCTGTAATAAATACAACCAAATATTTCATTATCTCTCTAATAGTTATTATTATAAAATTGATAACATAATTTTATCATAAGAAGATACATGTTTCTTATAATTTTTTTGCATTATGTGTTCTTATATTAAAATTAATGATTATCTCTTTCTGAAACTGAAAAATATAAAATTATTTAATAATTTTAAATCAACTTTTTGAAATTATTTAATGGTATGAATTTAATATTTATGAATACAATTATGTTTCATAAGTACATATTAAATACCATGAAAAAACAATTAATTTTCAACAAATGATACTTTTCAAAATACTGTTTATTTATAAATTTTATGGATATATGTCAAATTAGGACTCTGATATAATTTTTGTTCATATATAAAAATAAATTAAGTCTCATTTAATTTTTAATAAATTTTAAATAATATTAAGAACAATTAATTACTATAATTATTTTTTTGTACAAAAAATCATATTTTAACAAATTATATGTATGAACATAAAATTTAAAAATCTCATTTTTAGGAATTAAATTAGATTAAATGGTGTGAGAAGTTGTATTCTTAACATTAGGATTTGGTATTAATGGTCATATATATATTTATTAATAATATAATTACCATGGTTAAATTTGAATCAATAAAAATAATTTATAAAATGGGAAATCTATTGTTTCTCTATTTTTACTAAATCAATTTGAAACATATACATTATACCTTACATTTGTTATGTTGTAATCTCATACCTATATGTATTTCAATAATATATCCAACTAACCCACATAACCATGATGCAATTCCATTCTAAGATATTGTGTAATATTCATTTTCAATGATTTCACCATCTTTTTTCACCCATAAAAAAGATCAATTTCGCCCATTTAATGACACAACAGTAGGTAAAAATTTCTATAAAAATCTATCCAATTTTATTTTATTGGGGAATATATACTCATTTTTAAGCTTTCTTCTTCATTAAAGTCCTCATGTCCTTTATTTCTAAAATATACTTCAACAGGAGATCTAAATTATCAACATAAGTATTACATACACATTACCTTCCTTTCTTTGTCCTTCTCAAACACCCACATCCATACACAATCTATCCATATGTTTGTAATGAAATAAGTATAAATAATATACTAAAATGTTATTATATTGATCTTATAACCATTATCTATTCCCCATTAATTCAATTGAGAAAATGAAAATGATTCTAACGTATGTGTGTAAACTACCACTACCATGAACGACATGTTTCATTTTTCCTAACCATCTTTATAATTTTATTCTAGAAGTGGTTTTAGTGAAAAGATATGTTATTTATATAATTATTTATATTCAATAAAAATAAATTAGTCTTTATATATAAGTTTAATATTTTCAATAAGCGATCAATGTAAAACTAAAAATAAAACTAACATACAAGGAGGAAAAAAATTTGTTAATAGGTTACAGTATATTTTTCCTTAACATTATTTGTATAAATCTTCCTAATTTTCTTTTAAAACCTTAATAAAATATAAATAACTCCATAATTATTTTTTTAATGATATTATAATAATATAACTGCTTTCATTTACATTATCACATGTAGAATAGAGAATATTTTTGTTAAGTCCGTTTAACAACCTACACAAAAAAGGATATAAATTTATATTACGATATATTGGTGAACACTATATCATAATCAAATATGTAAATAATATGTATTTATCTATAATTATAAAATAAAAATTTATATCTTCAATTTATACAAAACCGTTTATTTGTTATATATATAAAAAAACATATCGTCACCGAGTTAATCTATGAGGATCGTAATTGAATAACAAAAAGAAGAAAATTATATCACTATAAATAATTATAAATAGTCATTTATTTTTCAATGAATTATATAATAATTCTGGTAATTTTATGAAGAATAAATAAATACAATTGTATCATGAAAATAGTACAAAACCAACAAGCTTACTCACACCCAAAATGGAAAATAGGTAAAAATTATTTTATATAAACATAATGAATGAATATACATAATGAGTATAAATGGTAATATATATGAATAAGGTTTAAAAATAATATATTAAATTTTTATTTCTTTTATATATGTGGATAGAGTGTATTAGATGAAATCTAGATTAACGGTAAGGGTTTAAATCTATATTATCCTTTATTGGGACATGTTTTGATTTTATTCATTAATATTTTTTCTTATAATGTAAATATATACCATTAACATTGGATATAATAAATTATTTTTGATCTTGTAAGATTAACTTCCATTCATTGTCTTCTTTGATTCAGACTATCATTGATATCTTTCTAAAAATATAATGGTTTTGCACAACTCAATCTTCTTTATTGATCTATAACGTTTCTCCATGACCATCATCTTTAATTTAATATGGATTTATTTATTTCTATATTAAGATATAAATATTTATTCAAATTATCCTTATTGATGAATTCACATCATTTTTGAAAATTAATCTCTACAAAGAATAATTATAATCCTCTAAAATGATGTCTTATCGCCATTGTCCATATTTTATTCTTCCTGGTAACACTCTTATATTATATTTTTAAAAAGTTTTATGTAATAAAATTTGTGACTATAATATTTCACATTATATCTATTATAATGGATTTTTTATTAAATCATTTCATAATGTGGGTTTTAGGATAATGTATTTTTAAAAATATCAGAATGTTTTTTCCTTCCATGATAAAATGTATAATCTTCAAGAATATATTTTGTTTTTAAACCTTTAAATCATTTTAAATGATGAATTATTGGATATTCATTTTAAATTAAAAGTTTTTTAATCATTCACTTCAAAATTTTGTAATGTCGTTTCAAATGTAAACCAAAATATAGTGTTTTACTGAAATGGTAAAAATATTTTCTAAATATATTATGATTTTTCATCTATTTTCAGTGAATTTGTTTACGAAAATAACTTATTTGGATTAATTTTTCATGATTTACCAAAACATTGTATGCATACTTTTGTGGATTGAACTATTGTTGTTAAACAATCCCATTCAAAATATCCTCACATGTTGTACTATTTGAATCATTCTTTTTTATGGTCTTCAACTTACATTTCATAATCCTTCTAAATTTCATATGTTACATGGGGATAAATTCTTTTAAAACAATCCAAATTATTTCTAGGGATGGTTTTAGTCTTATTTTTTTTGTAAATAATCATGAAAACCTTTTCTTTCATTGGATAATAATGTTATAATGAATTTTTGAAAATTTATATATATTGATAACTTATCCATGTTTATAATATTGTGTGATAGGTGGATAAAAAATTATATAACCCTCAAATTCATTGAGTAACGTTTTTATATAATGAAATCCATTACATGGTGAAGCAATGGTTAGCGTAAGCCAGCTATGTTATGTGATTGGTGGGCCCAAAATTGTATAACCATCCAATGTACTGTGTAAATATTTATATCTCATGATATATTATATATAATAAAAATGAGTGAATTTAATCCTTTATGTGATGTTTTAAACTAGGTTATGATGGACTATGGATTGAACCATGATTTATGTTAATGATGTCATGCATTGTGTTGCTTCCTAAATATTATGATTCCTTTATACTTTGATATCAATTTATTTATTCTATATTCTCATGAAATGATTATTGGATTACGATCCATGTTTTCTTTGGTATGAATTACATTATTAAATACATTTTCCTTATTTACATTTTTATAACCATATGTTCATGTTATGCTCGCATATGATTTTGGATTTTTATCACATATTCTTACCTTTATAATGAATTTGAACTTAAATTTTCTTATATATCACATTTCCATTATAATAAATAAATAAAATATGGGTGATGTGTATATAATATTACCGTGTATAGAAAATTTATGGGAGATATTAAATACTACTTTTAGTTTAACCTGTTCATAATATATTGAAGAAATTCCAATGGGGTAAGAAAGAAAAGAGGGTTTTTTGTTAATGGTTCTTGTTTTTCCAAATTATTAAAAATAAACATCACCTCTCGATCCTTTTATTTTATTCCATAATTAAATTTATTTGTAAAATAATG
This sequence comes from Viscum album, assembly GCA_963277665.1. Taxonomy (NCBI): domain Eukaryota; kingdom Viridiplantae; phylum Streptophyta; class Magnoliopsida; order Santalales; family Viscaceae; genus Viscum; species Viscum album. The sequence goes on along the minus strand of OY728155.1, from coordinate 236,661,847 downwards.
TAATATTATGTGTTTAAGTATTTTTTCTCTATAGTGGGTTTTAGAGAAGGTTTTAGTTTTTTAGAGATTTGATAAAGCCTTATATTAAGTATAAATATAGTATAAAAGCATGAATCTTTGGGAAATTATATATATTTTTGTTATCATTTTAATTAAATACTTGTTTGGATGTTACTTGTAGATACATGTGCTAAAAGAGATTTACCTATTTGTAAAAAACCTGGAATTCACGTTCTGTGTATTAACTCAATTTTTAGTTAGTGTACAACAAATATGTCTAATAGTACATCAGGATTGAAATTTATAGATCATTTTATTTTTCTAGTAAATTTATTTGCCTAATCCATTAAAAGTGCTTCATTATTTCTAGGAATTAGGATAATATGTACGAGTGAAACTAATATAAATTATCTTAGATCAATCCAAGAGTCATTTAGGTTGAATTGAAAGATAATTTGGTGGTTTTCAAGAGTAATAGATTTCAAGGATGAATTTTAATGAGATAATATATGCAAATTATATTATGATTTAAATTATTAATCACTAATTTTAACCTATTTTGGTTTTAATATTTGCCAAAGACCAAGGGAACTATGATAATAATGGATGCAATTGACATTATAGAGACTTTCCTAATGATAAATATAATCATATAAGATAAAGAGTAATAAGTCATATGATTATAAAAAAATATATGATGATTTAGTATTATCAATATAGAAATAGATTAATTTCCACAAAAATAAAATCAGATGCTATTGGATTTTCATGGATGTTCAAGTGATGAAGATGATGTAGGAAATAATCATAAATCATCTAAATGTCAACAATTTTTTAAGTGATATGAAGTAGAATGTCTCAATGTAGCTAAAATATGTTTGATCTATGGTAATATATTGAATAAAAAAACAAGACACTGATGAAAAATGAATATTTCAGTTAATAAGATGCTAATAATTAATGTTTTCTCTATTTAAAAACTAGAAATTTGATGATTCATATGTAAGGTATTTTGTCCCTATACATTCCAGTGTAATAATCTAAGGGATTAAGAATAAAATCAACACCAAAAACCTCCTGGACTATTGGAAAATGTAAATATTTATGGAAAAAATAATAATGAAATAGATAGTTATAATTAAGTTGTTCTATATACACATTTTGATCTCACTAGATTTTAGGATGAATATTTTCACCAACTAATACCTGTTGAAATAATAAATCATAGTCATATCATTATTATATAAAATGTAATTGAATATTCATCATGGATAATGTGATTATTGTCCATGAATGTCTTATTAGAAACTCATTTGATGAATTTTATGTTATTTTTTAAATGGATATGTGATCTACACAAACACTTAATTGTAACTAAATAAAGAGATCATATTTCATATCTAAAATAAAGTTATAAACTCATATCACTAGAAGGTTGAGGATGAAATTTCATGTAAAAATGATTCCACAATATTGGATTGAAACCCAATAATAAGAACTATTGATCATAGTTTTTTTAAGAAATTTCACATTGGTATATGTCCATTAAAATGGAAGGAATCATTTTCCATGACTTTCCAATGTTAATAAGGGTGATTCCACTTTCTAAATAAAATCATATGTCAGCTACATCTTATAAACATGAATAAACGTATCATTTGTGAGTAATAATTAAAATAAAAATTATAAAATATATTTATGGGAGGGGGGATAATGATATACTCATCAAAAGAAACTTTTTTGGGTATTTTAATAACCAAATTTCTGGTTAAGTGATAACCTTACAAATTACAATAACTAATTCAAAAACATCGAAGAAAACAACTTCCAAATTCAAATGATTCCTCCACTATAGACCCACACCAAAAAATTCAAAATTCAAATTTCAAATGAAGCTACATAGGTCAAATCTTAGACTGACAACCCTATATCATGATACATTAATAAACTAACCAAAAGCATCAAGAAAAAATATCTAGTGAGACCCCATGATCCCTAGAAGCATTGTGCCGATAATGAATAATAACGATGTAGAGACCATGAAAATATAATAAGAATCCTAAACACCATATGCATCATCCTTGGATGAGTTACTCAATATATCCACATAGATGAAGTTGATACATTCAGGGACAAAAACCGTGTGATAAAGATTGTACCACCCCACCACGCCCTCCAAAATAGACCAAAACCACCCTAACAAACCATCGAAACCAACAAAATGGGTTCTACCACATTGGAACATGATGATAGAGTAGACGGAGGGAATATGAGATGGAACCACCCCATCGAGCCAAAGAAAAACATGATGATAGAAAATATCCATACACCAAAAATATATCTCTAAGAACCAAACCAACATTATAGACAAATTCCATTAAAACAGATGGCCAAAATCCTTGGAGACTGGCTACAATGCAAGATAGAACCAAAAAAACCACAAGACCGAAACCCACAAGAAGAAAACCTCCACCATTGAAGAAAACTGAAGGAAATATCAAGTGATTCCCACTGTAAAACCATTACAAGTTTCAACCTAAAAATCCCAAAAATCCCATGAAAATAGATGTGACAGACCAATATAGGTCCCAAAATGATATATTTGGAAGAAAGAGTAGTATATGAACAAATTAAAGGCCTCGACATAGAGAATAACTGCAAGATAAAAACTAGATGAAAACACACTCAAAAACAAAGAAATAAAATCCTCTAAACTCGACCCAACACATTCCCCATTCATCTTCAACTAGTACATCTACACTAAAATAAAATAATATTATGAGTAAAAATCTGTATTTCCAAAAAAATGGATTTTTCTGTCACTATAAAGTTTACTATATTGTGGTTAATTATTTTTTTAAGTACAACGAATTGATAATATGTACAAATCAAAAATTTAACCATAATACAAAAATTTTTACTAGATATGTTATCAATTTATGTATTCTTAAAATCTATATGTTTCTTAAAAAATTTATTATGCATAATGAACATTTATATTTAAAGTAATTTTTATCACTTTTATAAATTGAATCAAACAAAATTATTTCAATATAAGTAATCATAATTTTAAAATTATTAAATTGGTTTATTTTTCTATTCAGTCATAATATTTTGTTACATAGGTGAATATCATCATGGTAAAAGAATTATTTTTCAATGATTGATACTTTTCTAAGTAGTGTGTGTTATTAAATTAAATTAATTTATTTTAAATTAGAAATTTATTAATTTTTTTATAAATATATATAAATAAATTAACACTAATTTAACTGGTAATAAATTTTAAAAATTTATTAGAATAATCAATGATTAAAATGTCATTTTTTTATAAAATTTTATTTTAAATATAATATATGTTTGAATTTGAAGGTTAATATTCAAAAATTCAAAAATTGAATTATATTATATGGATTTTAAAATATTATTCACCATGTTTAATATCTATAATTATTAGTCATAAAATATTTTTAGTAACTAAATCATTAGGTCGTTTACCCTTTAATTAAGATTAATAAGTGTTAATTGTTTTATCTAATGTGGCAAAAAAATTTAAAATTAACTTCAAACATAAACGATATACAATAAATTTTGGAAGATATAAATTAATTCTTACATTTTTCACCAATATTTACCCTCATAACTCACATAACTCTTGTAATTTCATTCTTACCCATTACCTTACATTCTTTTTACATGATTTATCCATGTTTTCAACCTATATAAAGGAGGTTCAATTCAACTGATTTAGAGTAATACACCTAGTTTAAATTTTTATGAAAAACTAAAAAATTTATTTATTAAATACCCACTCTAAACTTTTGTAATCATGTATCATAAATTTTTTTCCCAACTCCTTTATTTTGAATAGATATTTCAGGAGAAGATCCAAATTCTCAATGTATGTGTTACATAACCATTAACAAACTTTATTTATCTTTCGCATCCACCATCCACCATCCTCTGAAACCATTATAATTATATTTATATAATTAAATAAGAATATATAAAATACATAAATTTCTATATATTGATTGTATAACCATTATCCATTCTACACCCATTATATTAAAAAAATGAAAATGTTTTTCAAGCGTGTGAAAGGACTTCCATATCCAAGAATGAAACATTTCTTTTTTTATCACCATCTTACAAGGAGGATTATAATAATTGATTATGTGAATAGAAATTTTATTTATTTCAATATATATATTCAATAATAAAAATTAATCATTATTTATGTAGTATTATCCATAATTGATCAATGTAAAACTACCCACCAAAAAGGAATATACCAAAGGGAAAAAAGATTTATTAAGAGGTGAAAATATACTTCTCATTTACCTTATTCTTATAAATCATCCAAATTATTATTCATAACCATTATAACATCTAATTAATTTCATTATAAAATTTTGAAAATGATATGATAAAAAAATAATCTTTTCTATGGATATATACACACATATATTGAAGCAAGTTCTTGTATCATTGAATTAACTATATATGTGGAAAATGATATAAATTTTTATCAAGTTAGGATTTGGAAAAATATTATTTTATATTAATAATTATAATTTTTTATTGATAATTTTAACATACACATATAATTTATTAATTAATCCAACACTATTTGTTTGTTAGAAATTACAAAAACTCGCTCGTCACCGAGTTCATCTTTGAGGAATGTAATAGAAAATCCAACAGAATGAAATTATATCATTATAATTAATTATAAATATAAATTTATCATAAACTAAAATACATTATAATGATGAAATTTGGGAGGATAAATAATATTGACAACACAATCATGTAAAAATTAAAAAAACCTTGATTACTCACACTTGATATTTAAAATAAATAATTACTACTTGATATATATATATAAATAATATTTATGACTGAGGAGTATACATGTTAATAATTATAAATAAGATTTTATAATAATTTATTTAGATAGTTATGTTTGATATGTATGTAGTTACAAACCCTTCAAATAAATCTAGTTAAAAAGTACAGTTTTATTTCTCTACCATCATTCATTTAGAAATGTATTGATATAAATCACCAATATTAATTTATACAGTGTAAATAGTTCCCCTTGAATTATAATAGATTAAATTATTAGTGATAATGGAAATTATACTTCAATTCATTATCTTCATTACATTGGTTTGTTATTTACATCTTCTATAACATAAAATGATTTTTGACAACTCAATATTCTTACATGAGTTATAATATTTATCTATAAACATTATAATTAAGATCATATGGTTTACCATATTTATATACATGGAGATCATATTTGATTCAAATCATTCTTATTGATGAATTATCTCCCCCATGAAAATGTAAATATGGAATGAACAATTCACAGCATCTTAAATGATGGTTAATCACCGATTCCAAAGTATTCCCCTTTTAGAAAAATTTTATCTTATTATATTTTGAAACCCTATTATGTATTAATATTTTTAACTTTAATATTTTCATTTTACTCTATCCAACATTATGTTTTATTAATTATCATTTTGTGTTGGGTTTTCAACCAATGATGTTTTTATAATATCAAATGGTTTTTTATTATATGGTCAAATATTTTATCTTCTAGTCTGTAATGTCCCAGTTCTAGGTTCCTCCCATAGGTTCCATGAACCTAGTTGGTCACATAGCCTCAAGTGCATTTCCCCAAATGCTAGAGGCTGCTGACTAGTATTGTGGGCATTGTCATGACATTTGGGAAATTGTCCCCTCATTAGAAGAGTATTCACAATATAATATAAATATAAAACAATAGTGGAAGTAGTAAAATCATACATCATAATAAAAAAGTTGTATACTGATAGTAATATAATAATTAGAGAATATATAAATGACGCATGGAACATGTATCTTAGAAAGTAGGAAAAAGTCACAATGCTAAAAAGGAATATAGAAACCAATGTACAAAAGAAAACAAGTAAACTCCACCAGTAGAACATGCCTTAGCATGGTTCCATGCTCTCCATAAATAATAGAAATCAGGTACCTGAAGAAGAAGGGCACTTTCCATTATCTATACCTGCCACCATATAACCTGTTTTGGTCTACAAACATGACCCAAATTTGGTGTGAAACAAATCCCTGTAGGAAACCACCAAAATATCAATGCCTAACTATCAGTGAATATATATATAGTAGGTTATATAGAAAAATGAGGTAATAAACTGGGAAGTATTCAAAAGTAAACAATCATATAGTTTTCAATTACATTCAATTACATTCTTTAATTTTTCAATCCATTTACTAATGAAATCTTGAGATCTAGCATAAGCTATGTATCCCCCATTATAATAGAAAAAAACAGATGTCTTAGAATACCATATAAACAAAGCAGTAAGATTGATTCCAAGCTTGTGCTTTGGATTAACAAACTCATCACAATCATTTAGTCATCCGCAAACGACCCTCTCAAAATGTAGTCACGGTCTAAACCATATGGTACCACATATTAAAGGTCCATTAAAAATGACCTCTAGGGTAGCATTAACGATCAATTCCCATGGTAAACACAGTATAGAGTAAACATAAATGACCTACTAGGAACCTCTCATGGTCAATACCCATGGGTCTAAATATCATCAAATAATTATAAACAGCCTCCATATAGATCTCACAATCAATACCCCCATGGGTCAACATATCATAAATAATTGATAAAATCCCTCTGGTTATCTCTCACGGTCAATACCCCCTTGGTCAATATCTACACCAAGGATCTCTTGGTTTTGTGCCAATAAACATGGAAACCCCCACAATTTTCTTTATCTAAGGCTCTCATGGTCTATTGAAAAAACAAAACACACATCAAACAAGTCAGAACATGTAATCTATAACTACATGGATAACATTCACATGAATAACACATGTAATTCATATAAACAATCAATATCCATCCTAAACAAGTCAAGGCATGGAAACTAGGTATGCCTCATTGGCAACCTAGGGAGAATGGTCATAAATAGTGAAACTAGGGAAACAAACCCATAAGGTGTCTCTTAAACATGTCATATAGCCTTACGCATATGAAAATACTCCTTTTTAATTAATTACACCATAGTGGGTAAATAATAGGGTTAAATTCCACAACACGCAATACCCCAAAAATGGGTATTCATCACTTTAAGCATATATAATACAAAGACGAACAACAAAAGGCACAAACCACCTACCTTGATGTTTCACAATCAACGATTTTGAATTTCGGCTCTTGAATCAGCCTAGAACAATGTAGATCTACAAAAAGTGAAAAAACGATCGTCCTTGAAATACTCACAATATATGGAGAATCTGGATGAAAGGATCTAGGGAAAGGGAGAACTCAACGATGGGAATCCAATTCACTTAACATCGTCTTAATTGGAGGTCTGATGAAGCATCGAGAGGGGTTCAGAATTCTTTATCATTCTCTCACTCTTCTGTACGAAACACGAGGTGAAGAAGGGTGTTATTGATGTGAGATGTGACGCTGCACCGATTTATAAAATAAAAAATAAAAGTACATGGTTTCTTTATTTAATGTACACTCCAGGTACTAGCCTCAACCAAGCCCCCATTTAGGTGGTCTTCCAGGTCACCTACACGGCCATGTACTTGGTTGTTACACAGCCACTACACGACTATACATGGAAACCATGTACATGGAGTGTACTCAAAAGTATAAAATGTGTACTTAGAAAATGTCTATTTTTTCCTTTTCCTCTAAAACACCTGAAATCAAGATCCATACCTGAAAGGAAGATCTCAGTTCTTACATAGACCACATTTCCTTTGGATAACAACTTATATTTATTAATAATCCATTATTAGATAATAATTATAAAAGAATTGTTTTCAATGTTTTCACACCATGATTTTATAAAGGTATTTCTAATGTGAACTATAATATTTTATTATACCATAATATTAAAACCATTTTCTAAAAATATTTTTTGTTTTTTATTCCTTTTTCCTTCTTCATTTTCAAATGAAATTAATTTATTATGATTCAAGATACCTTCGTATTTGGTATTGAAGCATAATTATTTCATGTTTTTTCTTCAATAAATGTCATGATCATTCATAGATTCATTTGTTACATAGGGATATGTTTTTTGGATTTCATCCACTATATAATGATGGACGTGTTATGGTATTTTTTTTCTGAAATACTCTTGAAAACCATTTTTTATCTGGTTAAAAATGTTTTAATGATTTTTTGTGTGTTTTTATATATCAAAAACATATTATTATACATAGTTTAATTTTATGGGTGGGACAAGAATTATATAACAATCTATTGTATTTAGTAATTTCATTATGTCATGAGATACCATGTATGGTGCATATGTGGTTATCCAAGGACTCTATATTATGTGATTTGTAAAAAAATTATTATATATCCATCCAATGCATTAATAAATTTTTAATATATCATTATATGTTAAATATGGTTTTAGGGAGTGAACCTAACCCTTATGGTATTTTTTACACATTGATTTGATGGTCTAGGGAGTGGACTATGAATTATGCCCATGATGTCATGAATTATATAACAAACCTTATTTTATAACACCTTAATCAAATATTTATTACATAAGGATATACATAATATGACCCTAGATGATTTTGAGTCCAATTTTATTTGGGAAATTAGGTATTTAATATAAAAGCATGAAACATAAGTACAAAAAATTATTTCAAAATTGTATAAGAAGTGATTATATTCCATGGATCTTCAAAAACTAAATGGGAAGGCCTATGGATGTACATAAGAATAGGGTGATATACAAAGTACACTAATGAAAAAAATCATAAAATATGGTAAATAAGTTTATGTTATCCAAGATTAATACTAAGGTAACATAATATGGATGAGTAAAAAACAATACCAAATGAATTGGAGGTCTATTTATTTCCCAGAACACCCATAACTTTCACAACATGTACATGGATAACCGAGAAGTATATGTCATATAAAATATGTATTTATTTTATTAATTTTAATCACACGACTACGGATTTAGGTTTAGATAGATTTGTGTTTCCAATAAATAAAGGATATCTACATATAGGTGAATACCATGGAGTGGGAATGGGGATGGGTATTTACTACGCAATTGTTCATTATGGAAAATTGTAGGATAATTTATATAGAATAATAAGGGTATGTAAAGATTCATTGAAGGGTTTAATTAGACTAAAAGGAGTCCCTCATCACTTCGAAATAAAAATTATTGTAATATGGATGTGTAATAATTCATTCTTAATTGGGAAATTGTTAATTAAAGGGAATAATTTAAGGAAGGTTCTTCCATAAAAATGAGAAGGAGATGATCCTACACCTTGAGAGGAAGCTTCTAAAATATTTGGAGGAGATTCTTAATATCTTGAGGGAACCATGAGAGGACTTTTGAAAGTGTTGTTCAGAGTAAATTTGTATACCAATTATTTTTAGTGAAGAGGAATGATAGGTTGGTTGGGATTATATATCAAAAGTGTTTATAATTGTATATTAATTAACAAAAATAGGTTTTTAAATATATATGGTAATGTAATCTAGACCACAAAAATTACATTGGTTTTGGGAACATTTATTCTACCAACATAGAGTGGTCTTTAACAGATTATATGTATATGAATGGAATAAATTAAAATAATTCCCTTGGTACTGTGGAAATTAGTCATGTTTATAAATAATTGATTTTAAAAAATTAAAATATACTATAGGTTTTGTAGGATTCATTAAGGTTTAATAATTTTTTAAAAAAATATAAAAAACATAAAATATTTAAGGGAATACATAATTTTTATTTTAGATAGTAATTATAGTATTTATTACATGACTTTGGGGATTTTATGATATCATAATGCACACTGTATTTTCAGACAGTATTTAATTTATACCACAAATTTTGAATCTATGAAAATTATTAAAAATCACTATTAGATAATTTTGACATTATAATTTCAAAAATAATATTTATTTTATCATAAAAATTCTCTAAATGTGAGAATTTAAACTATTTAATAAAAAAATATCATTTATTTAAAACTACTATTTTTTGAAAATAATAGTTTTCTATCCCTCATAAATATTATTTAAGACTTCATAAAATTATATTGTATTTTATATTTGGTAAATATTATTTAATGAAATAATTTTATTAATTTTTGAATTAATTTAAAAATTCATAATTTTTTAAAAGTAGTTTCTATATTGAAACAATAAAAATTTCCAAGAATATATTATGTGTTTCATCGTATGAAAATATAATTTGTATTAAACTCATTGATAAATCATTATAATTTAATAAAATATTAATACCATCATTATTTTATTTTAAAAATAAAAATATAAAAAATCACTCTTATTAGGGTTTAGATACATAACCATTTAACACCCCAGTGAATTCCTTAAAGGTAAGGTGTGTGATGGTGATACATTCATGAGTTGGTTCGATAAATATGTTTGGCCCATGATATCTATGGGAATAATAATCTACCATAAATGGTTTCTATCATGATTTAGTCATTGAATCTAATCTTGGTCTTGGTAAAGGTAAAATCGTAGAAGATTCTATCTCCCTTAGAAGCTTTAATAAATGGACTTCATAGGGTGTATTCCCACTATTCGAGGCCATAAATTCCTTTTTATATGTCAAATGGACATTATCAAAACCCTTAATATATTAATATTAATGGTCACTGTATAATTAATATATTATTGATGATTATTATTATTAATGGTATTTTAAATATGACAGAACATATAACAATATTAAATAACCAAAGTAGTGTATTTTTTTTCCATAGAATCATTTTTAATATGTTATCCACTCATTTTAAAAATGAATTTCTTTTATACATGTTCATTTAATTACATTATTTACAAATTTAAATCTTTTACCATAAAAAATTTCATTTCAAACACTAAAATAGATGATGTTACTTCTATTTCACCACATGTTCCAGTTCTCATGTCACTTCCCCAAACTTTGGGTTCTACCAAAACACATTAACCATGTGAGTTGTCTTATTTTGTATAACATTTTATCTTCAATTTAATATCTTCATCAACAATAGCTCATGTCAAATATCATTATCCAACAAAATTTCTAAGAATTTTGTTTATGTGAGGGGTCTCGTATATACTTCCTTAAAAGTGATACATGGAACACATCAAGAACTTGAGATGGGTAATGTGGGAGTTCTTGTCAATAAGATACCACTCTAATATAATCAAGTATCTAAAAGGGTTTGATATATCTAGGATAAGCTTTTCAATCTTCCCAAAAATCATTAATTTCTTCCATGGAAATATATAAAGGAACACATTATCTCCAACCTCAATCTCTATGTCTCATCGTTAATTATCTTCATAAATTTTGCGTTGTCTCTATTTGGATTTCATATAACACTGAATGGTTGGTAAAATCCCTTAAATCTATTAGATATAATAATGTACCATCAAATTTATATCCCTGTATTCATCCCTTCATTTCCAATTATGAAACCTATTCCCATACAATTCCGCATAAGGTTTCATTTGAATGCATGAATGGGAAGTGTTCATATATGAGAACTCCACTTAGGGAATGTATCCATCCTGACATCCTTGGAATTCAATTTAACATGGTCTCAACATATCATCAAGATTTTGAATTGTCCATTCAGACCAATGATATATCTAAGGGTGGTAAGTAGTGCAGAAGCTTATCTCTATATATAATGTTTTTCAAATCCTTATCCAGAACCTAGAGGTAACCCTCATATATCAATCTTATACAATAGATATTTGACCCCATACTATCTTACAACTTATATTATGTATATATTGATGAGTTTGTAAAGATAGAAATAATTATTTATAGAAAATAAATGTGATGACTTGGTAACACAATTAAATGAAACCCAAATGGCGTTATTACCAATAGGGGTCTAAGAGAGTCCTATGATTAAATAAATGTTTATATTTTCTCATTTTGATAGTAGTATTGGGAATGGTTTCATCTTCCACTTAGACTTCTATCATTCTAACTTGACTTATTATAATACTAAGCATTGTGATACATGATATGTAATCACCCTTTCATGTTATCCTACCAGAAGTTTTCCTTAAAATCTATATATATCTTATTGCTTCATGGATGACTAGATAATAATGATATTTTCCCAAAAACTACATGTTCAATATTTTCTTCTAATTTTTACGGGACACATATCCAGGTTCTAAATGTTATAAAAAAGTCCTAAAAAAATTTCAACTACCAAATATTCAATACCTTATTCTGTAGAACCTCATCATCCAAATAATCCTCCATGATCCTCTCAATAAATGATTATTGAGAAGTTATTTGAGAATGGTTGGATGAACATACTTTTATAATTACCACATCCAACCCTATTAAATACAATAATATCGGATCCCTTGAAATCCACATCATAGATATAATTGTAGGAGCATTTCTACTTAGTGAAACTACCATATTGTTTTCTTTCTTAGATTGTAATAGGTAACATAATCATAATCCAACCAGATATATAACCAATTGTGTTGGATTATGTTGATATCCTTTTGTTTTAATATATACTTGAGTCTTTTATGATCAGTATATATACCACACTTCTCCTATTAGAGATAATTTCACCTAATCATCAATTCAAAGATCACTACAACCAATTTTAGATCATTAATTTGGTTAATTATGTATAATTATTTTCCATGAGTCATATGATGTCAATTTTTATATTTCTGAGTACACAACCCAATACATTTTTTAATGCATCAAAAATATCCCAAATCCTTCCCTATTGGTGGGTAATGTGAGCATAAGTATTGTGGTTTTCATATTCCTCTTCTCTATAAAACATTATTGTAATTCATTATTCAATTAAAAATTGTATCCCTTCCATGTAAGATTAATTAGTGAGCATGAAAATCAATAAAATTTTATCAAAAACTAAAGATAATACCCAACAAATACATGGAATATACGAATATTCTTCATATATGTTGGTCTGGTTGATCCTTTAAATTAATATGTTTTTTATATATCCAAAGATAACCCATTATTGTTGATATAATTTCCAAATAAAGAAAAATTATCTAAAGAACTCACATTTACTATACTTTATTTATAACATTCCCTTTTTCAAGGTACTTAGTATAATATTTTACTTCTCCTCAGGTTCCACTTTATTTTAGAGAAGATAATAATATCATGTATAAGGAATACAAAAAATTTGACTTGGTAATCCCTAAGTACTATATTCATCATGTCATAAAAGATATATAGAACATTAGTGAGTCCAAATGGAATCACTATGAACTCATAGTTCCCACACCTTTTATTAAAAGAAGTAATAACGATACCCACCTTTTTAAAATTTACTTGGTAATATCCCAAATAAAGATGCACCTTAGGGAAGTACTGGTCTCCATGTAGCTGATCAAAAAAGTCATCAATCTATGGAAGATTATACAGTTTCATTACCATTACCTTATTGAGCTCACAATAGTCAATTCATAGGTTCATTGACCCATCCTTCTTCATTATAAAGAGGACTAGTACACCCCATGGTTAAACACTTTGAAGTATAAACCGTTTATCCATATTCTCCGGTAATTTTTTCTTATTATAATCGATTTAAGAAATTACCATTTTATATAGTGTCTTAGGCATTGTTAATGATCTGGGTATGATCTCGATTGATAGCTCCACCTGATGTCTTAGAGTATGACCAAGAAATTATTCATGAACCACATCACTAAATTACCTTACAATGGTAGTTTCATTAAATTTGATCTTTTTATTAGCATTAATAATTTTAGGTAGATATTAATACTTTCTATGGAAACATATCCAAGCATGAGATGATAGTGCATGATAATATTCATCATCCACCTTAAACATGTCTCAAATTAGAGGAAAATTACTGATATAGATGGTGATTTCCTTCTCTCAAAAATTTATGTTGTCTATATAAAAGGAAATTCAATATTTACCAAGAATTTCATCAAATTTCCCCATTGGGATTATCACAAGGTTTGATGTAGAATCATGTAATATTTTTGAAAGGGGATATCTTATATGCTTCGGATGGAACAATTGACCCATTTTACATATTCAATCAATACTATGCTTCCATGTTTTGTGGTGGTGACTGAGTGGATCTACTAAACATACAGGATATGAAATAATGCGTAGAACCAAAATCAATCTATAAATTTAAAATACATGAATTTATAACTATAATACTTATCACCACTTCATTCTTTGCATCGACCTCATTATTGGTTATGGAGTATGCATTCTCATTCTCTCTAGGCCCCAGAGGTTTTCATCATGGATTATTATCAACAACAAATGGTATATGTCGTTGATTATAATAGTGTATATCTTACTTTTAGTGGAGTTAATGTAAAATTGGTTGGGGGTTTACTAGAGAGTTCATTTCATCCATCACATTAGTGGGTTTCTCCTTTCTTAATTCATTGGTTTGGTGCCCTTCCTTCCCATACATAAAGAATCTCCATGTCCCCTTAAAGTAATTTTCATTGTTCTTCTTCCCTCATTTTTGAAAAGTGGGGTGCTGTAAATTTTTTCCACTTTTGGATTTCTCTATCATATCACTAGAATTAAATTCCATTTTCTACTTCTTACCCCTATGATATCATTGAGATTTACTAATCCCTATTTTGACTTTGAGGGAACACCATACAATTTCCTCATAGCTATCAATGTCCTTTATTTCCAATAATTTTTTTTACTCGACTTTATCCCTATAAATAAGTGTTTATTTTTAAATTCAGGGGTTATGGAAATTCCAATGTAATATCAAGAATGTGTTGTGATGTTTTCCCCATATTCCATGATGGAATAATCATCCTTTTTCTTATGGATAAGGAAGTCCCACTCTATTCTATGTCACAGAGTTTAATGAAACTATTTTTTTAAAAACGATTTATAGAATTTCCTCAACACCATTTCAATGTTATCCTAATATTTATTTATATTTTTGATCAACATTCATTGTTTATAAACTTCTACTTCGATATTATAAACAACAATCATGACCTTCTCTTTCCAAAATCATTGAAGGACAAAGAATTTATATTCAATTGAGTTGATACATTGTTCTAAGATTAAGGGATCATAAGACACACTAAATTTCAGTGGCCTTTGTCAAATAATTGTCACATTTGTATCTTTATATTTCTTAGGGGGATTTATATTCAATATTAGAATCAATTGAGATGAAATTGTCATGAGGTTCACAATCCATGCTACCATTGGGTTAAGCATCTGAATTGGGTAGTCATCACATTGCCCCTCAATTTTTTTTGTTGAATTAGTTCCTCCTATTTCAATCCCTTGACTTAGAAAATAGAAAAAATTAGGGATAAGTATTTTTTAACCATTAAACAAAAAAAATAGAAACCATTAAAATAAAATATATTACACATAAATTTCATTGTTCATTATCCTATAAATTTCATAGGTTCAATTTATGTTATCCATGATATATTTCCTAACATAAAATATTGTGGGACATTTTGTTCAATTGGTAATGGGTTTTAATGATAGTGTGAATTTAACAATGAATATAGCTAGAGGTTTATATACTTGTTTACAGTAAGTACCTTTTTCGTACACTTGGTGATGATTGAGTCTAGCTCAATTTTCCCTTTTTAGAGTTATTATTCCTAGGTACAACTATGGAAGTTACACATCCATTTATAGTATCTGGATAAGGATGTATATTTGTTAACAAACATAATCATTAATTACTTAAATTGTGGGATGTTTTCCTATTTTATCCTTATCCATATTTATTTAAATAGAATTTTCTATTCATAATCCAAAATATAACAAGAATTTCCACTGATTCTAACTATGACAACCCATATATAATTAAACATTTATTAATGATTTATTACATAATGATGCACATAAAAAACCACATATTATTGTGAAGTATATTTCCTTTGGTTAATTAGGAAAATAATACAAAACATTTCGACCAAATTTAAAAAAAATATATTATTTATAAACTCTACAACATTCACTTATATTCCATTTATCTTCTTAAATTACAATGGATAAAATGGAGAAATACATAAGAAATAGGAAAGATATAAAGACCAGTAAGGGAATAATTAAATAATATTATATGTTAAATAAGTACATGTGTTTTAATAGGCATATCAAGGTATCATAAGATGGGTGAGAATCATTATCTTTAACAATGACGCATGAAGTAACATGAAAACATATTTGAAACAAATGGATGTTGTAACAAATTAAAACATGACCGCATAAACATAAGTCAACGATAAATTTAAATAAATCTAAACATTTTATTCCTAGGATACCTACCATTAATCATACAGGTTATCTTATTTGGTAAAAACATTTCTTAATGCATTAGTGGTCTATGTAATTTGGGTCCCACATGGCACTTTAATTTTATGTACTAGAATAAGTGTGTCACATAGATCATACAACGTAAGAATGACTTTAATAAATTTTAATCCCAAAATTAATGAGTGTGGGTTATATATATGGATTTTAATAATAAATTAAGTATAGTTACTACTAGGATAATACCATTTAGTTGGAATGGTGATGAGTATTACTTATACAAATGTTTGGAATAAAAAATCATAGGATAATTTTGATAGAAAAATTGGGGTATATACTGATTCATTGAAGGGGTTAATGAGAGTGAAAGGTGTATCTACCCAATTTTTAGTAATATAGAAAACATTATTCATGTGTAAAAACAAATTCCAACTTGAAAATTGTAAAATAAATGGGAATAATTTTAATAACGTGTTTGAATTGAGAGGATAAGGGGAGGATATTTTACATTGAGAGGGTGATTCTAGAAGAATATGAGAATATTATTAAGTGCTTGGGGGAACCCTGGGAGTGATCTAAATAAGTACGGGTAGAGTAAATTCATGGTAAAATTGTTTTGAGTGATGATGTGTGGGAGGTTGGGTAGGTTTATATTTAAAAAATTTGGATAATTTTTTATTAATTTCCAAACATAATATGTGGACTATATAAGATATAACAATAAAAACTACAAAAATTACAATGGATATTACTATTATTTACACCTAATATGATAGGTGTGACTTATTATATTTTCATATGAAGTGAAAAAATTAAAATAATTATCCAGGTGATTTGGAAGAGAGTCATGTTTATAAATAACTGGTTTTAAAAACTTGAAATACTGTTTTGGGAGGATTCATTAAGTGTTTGAAAAATTAATCAAATAACATCAAAAAAATTATTTTAAAGTAAAGTTATAATTTTGGTCTTGGATTTTCATTATAGTATTTATTAAATCCGTTTTTCACTTTTATGATGTCATAATACACATTTTATTATTATATTATATTTAATTCTAACTAAACATTTGCCACGCTATAAAAATTCTGAAATAATCATCATTAGAAATTTTTTACTAAATGATTTCAAAAATAAATTTTATTTTGTCTATAAATTATATATGTAATTGAATTTACACTTTTAAATATAAAAATCCACTTTCTTATAATAATACTAGTATTTTGACAAAAACAATTTTATAACCCTAATTTTTTTATTCATAAAATTATTTTATAAATTACTTTTAATATATATTTCGTAATATAAATATTTTGTTAATATATCATTCGATTAAAAATATATTGAATTCATTAAGATGACATCTTTATTGAAATAATATATTTCCAAAAAATATAATTTCTCTTTCATTGTATCAGAATCAAATTCTTATCAAACTTATGGTTTAATAATTATATAATATTTACATATAAATATAATCATTATTTTATTAAAAAATTAGAAATATAGAAATTAATATTGTTAGGATATAAATACATATCCCATTATTACACCAGTAAATAACCTAAGGGAAAGGTGTTCGATGGTGAGATTTTTATGGGGTGGTTCGGTGAACATGGTTTGGTCCGTGATATTGACGTCCTTCAACTTCTCCCATAAATTTTTATATCAAGATTTAGATGATAAATAAAAGCTTGGTCTTGGTCAAGGAAAAATCCTAGTTATTATATTTCCCTCAAAAGATCTAATAAATGGGATTTATAGGGTACTAACCTATGGGTTAAGGCTATCTCCTACTTTTTCTGTTCTAAGTGGACATTTTCATAACCCTTAATACACTGATTTTAATAGTCATTATAAAAGATATATATTATCAATGGGTATTATGTTTAATTATCTTTCAAATTTTATATACCATATAAGCATAAAAAAATACCAAATTTGTTCATGTTATTTATATAACATCATTTCCTAATAAGGCATTTAATCATTTAAAAATGGAATTTCATTTAAAAATGTTCAGGTCGTTACACTATGTTGTGGTAAAAATATTATGATGACATGATCATTTGATATCAGTTTCATGATTATAAATCTGCATTCTATGATTCTTAGATTATGATCCATGTTTTATTAGTTATGAATTATATATATTATGATCATGTTACTTGTTTACATTATCATACATATATATTCATCATATGCTAACTTTTGATATTTGATAGTTTTCATTTATTCTTACCCTGGTAGTGTATTTGATCTGACACCTTCATATATTCATGGGGCCCCAGGTAATGAAGGAATGTTATACATGCAGTATGCCTAGATTATTACATTTTTTTATATTTTTGGGAGATATCGAAGAAAAGTTATGGTTTAACTAGTTCTTAGTATAGTTAAAACAAATTCTCAAGGGATAATAATGACACTAGTTTTTGTTAGATAATGGTTCTGTTTTTTCAAATCTTCTCATGTAACTAGATCATTTGATCATTGGTTTGAATTTAACAAGGAATTATATGTGTAAAATAATGTAATATTAAATTTTAAAGGCTTTGGTTACTCTAAAATACAATTCTGTAAGGTTGGGAATGTTTTCATCTTATCATCCATGGACATAGACTCATAGATCATTGAAGCCCTAATGAATTCATGATAGAGTTCTGTCTGTTGTACCTATCGTACCCCTCGTGGTTTAATTTTCATGATCACAATCACTCTCTTATTTATCTAATCTTGTTTTAAGTGTTTTTGGATGATAGGCATGATTTCAGGTTGCCAAGGAATTGGGCCAAGAAAGCCAGAAGGCAAAAGTGGACTGATTTCAGTCCACCGGCCAACCGGTGGATGACCACCGGCCAGCCGGTGGAATCTTGACAGAAGGCATCCTTTCTGTCCAGACCACCGGCCAACCGGTGTCCCATCACCGGCCAGCCGGTGGAACCCAGACAGAAGGGACACCTACTGTCTCACCACCGGCCAACCGGTGGCCTCCTCACCGGCCATCCGGTGGTTCCTGGGCAGAAGGCCTCTACATTTTCCAAAGCACCGGCCAACCGGTGGCCAAGCACCGGTCAGCCGGTGGAGCCAGTCAAACTAGCCGTTGGGCTTTGACCAGCCTGCTCCCAACGGCTCCGAACACTTTTTAAACGGCTCCGAAGACCCCGAACGGCCATATGAGGGTTCCCCCTCTATAAATAAAGGACTAGTAAGCCCCGGAACAAATAGTGGAACAATAACAAAGCCAACGGAAGCCAACGGACACATTTTTCATCATTTGGCAAACCTCTGGTGGATTCCTTCAAGGAACCTCAATTGCTCCAACCCACTTCCACATCCAAGGAGCACCATCAAAGAAGCTTGGGAGCGCTCTTCATCAACTTCATCAATCCTTTGGAGCCCAAGGATTCTCCTCTTACGGTTTTTCATTATTTATCTTTTTGAGCATCAATTTGGGTTTGTGCCTACAAACCCCTCTTTCTCTCATCTTCCTTTTTGTTTGGGTTTTCACACCACCTTCAAGGTGTGAAGAGGTTAGTCAAGCCTTCCCTTTAAAAGGCTTGAGTCATAGGTGAGCTATCCTTCACCTGTAAGAAGGCTAGTGGGTTCTTGCTCAACCATTAAAATCAAGCTGTAATAGGTTCTAGACTACCTTATAGTCTAGTGGGTTTCTTGCTAAAACCATTAAAAAGAAAGCGGTATTAAATCTCTCAACGGTTGAGTTGGGAGCGGAGACGTAGGCTTTGGTTTAAGCCGAACTCCGTTATCAAGTTTTGTGTCTTGCCTCTTTTATTTCTGCTGCACTTTTTACTTTGATTTTAAATTGTTAACTTTTTTAAAAAGGCAATTCACCCCCCTCTTGCCATCACTCTCCTCCCCAACATTTGGTATCAGAGGCAAAATTTGAGTAATATCCTAACCGGTTTCAAATTCAAGATCCTTTGTGATGGCTTCAACTTCTTTCGCCCCCGAAGGCTATTCTTTGGGTCGTGCTCCATTATTTGATGGAACCGACTATACTTATTGGAAAACCCGCATGACCACTTTTCTTAGAAGTATAGGTTATCCTATTTATAAAATTGTCATGCATGGTTTTTCTCTTTCTTCTCCCGATGAATCCAAATGGACTCAAGCCGATATTAAAAATTTCGAGCTTGATGGAAAAGCCATGAATGCTCTTCATTGCGGCCTTGATCGTAATGAATTCAATCGAGTTTCCACATGCACTTCACCTCATGAAATCTGGAAACTATTGGAGGTTACCCATGAGGGGACCAACAAAGTTAAGGACACTCGATTGGATATGTACCGTCAATATTTTGAGTCTTTTACCATGCATCCATCTGAAAATATTACTGAAATGTTTACTCGTTTTACTGATGTTTGTAGTGGAAGAAAATCTCTTGGAGATGATGTGTCTGCAGAAACGATGGTCAAGAAGATTCTTTAGATCTTACCAAGTTCATGGGCACCGAAAGTCACGGCAATTCAAGAAGCAAAAGATGTCAAGAAAATGCCGGTCGAAGAGCTCATCGGATCCCTCATGACCTACGAGATCACCATGAGGAGGCAAGCTGAAAAGGAAGGCAACCTCATCAAAACTCCAAAGAACATCGCCTTCAAAGTTCAAAAAGAAGAAAGCTCCTCCTCCTCATCTTCTTCCTCTTCAAGCGGTGATTCAGAAATGGAGAATCTTGCCCGAAAAATGCACAAATTCATGAAGAAGCACAAGAAGAAGAAATCCCGCAAGGCTCAACCCAACGAAAAATCTGAGCCTGAGGTAACATGTTACGGGTTTGGCAAGAAAGGCCATTACAAGCCCGATTGTCCACTCAACAAGAAAAAGGCCAAGCAAAAGGAAAAGAAGAAGGCATTCAAGGCCACATGGAGTGATAGCTCCACATCCTCCTCCTCCTCCTCCTCAAGTGACAACGGTAAAAAATGCCTAATGGCATTTCATGAGGTATCCACTTCCGACTCCTCATCCTCTAGTTCTTCAAATTCTTTCAATCATTTATCTTATGAGGATCTCCAACATGCTAGAGATAAATTGGAGGAAGGATTTCACGAAATTTCTTCCAAATTTATTGCTTTAAAAAATAATTTCAAAAAACTTTATTCCGAAAAGGAACAACTTCTCAAAGAAAAGGAGGAGTTGTCCCTCAAGGTCCAAAACCTTCCCGATGTTGATTCTATGGAATCAACAATCAAGGATTTAAGGAAATCCCTAGCTAAGTTCACCGAAGGTGAACATAACCTTTCGAAGCTCCTTGGTTCCCAATGCGTATCTAGAACCACCCAAGGGCTTGGCTATTCCAAGCAAGCTTCCTCTTCCCATGCTCCAAATATTTTTGTAAGGGGGAGCTCCCAATATAAATTTTGCAACTATTGTAAAAAACTCGGGCACTTAATTTATGAGTGCAATTGCAAAAATGCCCGGTATGGAAGGCCCAAAACCATTTCCTTTAATGATGAATTTCATAGGAGAAGACCCGCCACTAGACAAGTTTGGATTGAAAAATCCCTTTTAGTGAGTCTCACCGGACCAAAATTTGTCTCGGTTCTAAAATCCTCTCCCTGGTGATTTGTTGTTTTTATTTAGGGGGAGTTTGGATCGTTTAAGCCTTTTTGCGTTTTTATTTCAAAACTTTCAATTCAAAATTTTCTATTCAAAACTTTCAATTCAAAACTTTCAATTCAAAACTTTCAATTCAAATTTCAAAAATTTCAATTGGTTTAAAAAACTCTATCTTGTTTTTCAACCTTTCCCTCAATCAAGTTTTATGCCCCGTGCTATTTTGATAATCAGAAAGGGGGATAAATTATTGGTTGATTGGGGGAGAAATCTTTCTCTCATGCTTTGCTTCACTTTTCAATTTATCCTTTAAATCATGCCTTTCATTTCAGTCTTTTACATTGCTTGTTTTGGTGATTGTGATCATCAAAATAGGGGGAGATTGTTGTACCTCTCGTACCCCTCGTGGTTTAATTTTCATGATCACAATCACTCTCTTATTTATCTAATATTGTTTTAAGTGTTTTTGGATGATAGGCATGATTTCAGGTTGCCAAGGAATTGGACCAAGAAAGCCAGAAGGCAAAAGTGGACTGATTTCAGTCCACCGGCCAACCGGTGGATGACCACCGGCCAGCCGGTGGAATCTTGATAGAAGGCATCCTTTCTGTCCAGACCACCGGCCAACCGGTGTCCCATCACCGGCCAGCCGGTGGAACCCAGACAGAAGGGACACCTACTGTCTCACCACCGGCCAACTGGTGGCCTCCTCACCGGCCAGCCGGTGGTGCCTGGGCAGAAGGCCTCTGCATTTTCAAAAGCACCGGCCAACCGGTGGCCAAGCACCGGTCAGCCGGTGGAGCCAGTCAAACTAGCTGTTGGGCTTTGACCAGCCTGCTCCCAACGGCTCCGAAGACTTTTTCAATGGCTCTGAAGACCCCGAACGGCCATATGAGGGTTCCCCCTCTATAAATAAAGGACTAGGAAGCCCCGGAACAAATAGTAGAATAATAACAAAGCCAACGGAATCCAACGGACACATTTTTCATCATTTGGCAAACCTCCGGTGGATTCCTTCAAGGAACCTCAATTTCTCCAACCCACTTCCACATCCAAGGAGCACCATCAAAGAAGCTTGGGAGTTCTCTTCATCAACTTCATCAATCCTTTGGCGGCCAAGGCTTCTCCTCTTACGGTTTTTCATTATTTATCTTTTTGAGCATCAATTTGGGTTTGTGCCTACAAACCCCTCTTTCTCTCATCTTCCTTTTTGTTTGGGTTTTCGCACCACCTTCAAGGTGTGAAGAGGTTAGTCAAGCCTTCCCTTTAAAAGGCTTGAGTCATAGCTGAGCTATCCTTCACCTGTAAGAAGGCTAGTGGGTTTTTGCTCAACCATTAAAAGCAAGTTGTAATAGGTTCTAGACTACCTTAAAGTCTAGTGGGTTTCTTGCTAAAACCATTAAAAAGCAAGTGGTAGTAAATCTCTCAACGGTTGAGTTGGGAGCGGAGACGTAGGCTTTGGTTTAAGCCGAACTCCGTTATCAAGTTTTGTGTCTTGCCTCTTTTATTTCCGCTGCACTTTTTACTTTGATTTTAAATTGTTAACTTTTTTAAAAAGGCAATTCACCCCCCCCCCCTCTTGCCATCACTCTCCTCCCCAACACTGTCAAGCCTAAGTCATCCCCCTACTATAGGAATGGGGTTACGTATATCATAATAAATAATTACCCCACCCTTCATATCATCAAAATCCCCAAATGTATCCCGATATATTAGTGACAATATCCTGATATCCCTCTCCCATAGGGATAGGGGAACTTATATCATTGTCACTTCCCCCACCAAGGGAGTCATTATTCATGATACTGGGAAAAGTATGACCTATATTATCTCATCAATTATTTTCAATTCATGAAATACTCTCATTATTAGATAAACACTTAGAAGAAGTTTTTGGTATCTCTGTTTAGGTCACTCTATTTATGCTACTCCATACTAAATAGG
The DNA here is from genome assembly GCA_963277665.1 of Viscum album. Lineage (NCBI taxonomy): Eukaryota > Viridiplantae > Streptophyta > Magnoliopsida > Santalales > Viscaceae > Viscum > Viscum album. Next base: position 236,637,937 of record OY728155.1, on the reverse strand, counting down.
CCTGAGGAAATTTCAAACCCCATAGTGATTATAATAATAAATGGGAATCCAAGAAAGAGCAGTCCATAGAGAAATAAAAAATATCCCTCAAAAAATAGAGAGAGGACAATATAACTCCACACAATTGAGAGTAATATGATGACATGGTCCCCACATCCTAGTATTCTTCAGTTAATAGAATCAATAAAACTTTTAGACGATTAAAATAATAATATAAGGGGAAAATGAAGGATATATTTTAGTTCAAAATGAATTATACACAATATTATGTGAGCTAGGTGTTCATAATAAATATCATAGATAATCCTAGAACCTAAACCCCCCAATGACATGACAAACACTCTAAAACATATATCAGCTAAAGATAATGGGAATATAGTAGTGTTTTCTCAAATGATCCTTAATGGAAGTGTTTCACCTTCTAGTGAGTAGAAACATTAATGGCATGAAGTTAATATAGATGAATTGGTGTGGTTCAATGTCAATATTCCTAGGGTAAATATTCCCACTCAATAGATTCAAATGGTAGGAACAAATTTATCTTATTTAAAGAGAGTTCCACACCCTGGAAACCCACTCCACCAACTAGGGAAGCGTTTTTCATCTTATAGGTTCATCACATAGTACACTAATTAAAATTACTTTGAAAACTATAGAGTATTCTGATTTCCATTTATTGGGATCTCATGTTTCATAACATTATTCCATTTATACTAAACCCATGAAAAATGGATTTTTATCGCAAACACATGCAAGTAAGTCATATCATAACACAACTAATGCCAATAATAAAGGTTCTCATTAGTTGATAAAATTTCCAGATTTATTTTTCTATATAAAATACCCCATCACTCAGATCAATTCCACAGAGGGGAATAGAGTACCAGTATAGATATAAAGATAACATTACATTGTATGTGTATAGGTGAACCCTCCTCCTATCAACTTTATAAGTCTATATTTTTTGACCATCAATGATTCTAGCAATAGAAAAAAACATTTGATGCAGATTATTTTTCATTTTCACCCCATGATGGTAAAACATGAGTATTAAGAAGATATTAAACTCTTATGTGTCATCCATACATTGGATTTTCCAAATAGTTTCGACTATAGTAACCTCCTCTGTATGAAATATGTGAACATGGTTGATTTATGTCACAAATTTCTATATTAATTTAGCTCCACATTTTGGACGAAAATAATCACTAAAATCAATTTGTTTTAAAAATATGGGAATGAAAAATTCCCCTATTTTATATTTGTATGGAAGGCTATAAAATATTACCTAGATATGTATCATCTATAACAACAATATTTACTTGTATATAATTTATATGACAAGTTTAAATAACCTCTTATTCCATTGATCTTTCTTAATAGGTGAAGAGAACTGGCTTCAACAAGCTAAAATCTAGAGGATACTCTACATTGTAGAAGACAAAATTATTGACCCATGTTATCCAATAAATAAGTGAAAGTTAGTATGTTTGAATAAGTGACTATCTTAATAAAGATACTTCTAGTTACATCTCTACCTCTATTTCCCATTCAATATCATATGTCACTTTTGACTACATGACTACAACACCAATAAAGTCATCAGTATGAGTGGGGGAAGAAACAAGTCTATCATACTTTTATAGATAGAAAAAATAAGGATTATAACATTTAGGGGGAATAAAATCAATGATATTTTATTATAAAAATGGAAATAAATGTACATAAATTGTTGTAAATATTGGTATAGAACATGTTAATTATTAATGAAAAATTAATTTATTATCCCAATCACCTGATGTGGGGAAATTATATCTAACATACCTTGTCTTCAAAGACATACTCCAAAATACGGATACCTATAGAGAATAAAAATTAGTATAACCTTAATAAAAATTTTCCTATGTATACATGATTACCCAAAAAAGAGGGAACATGGAAATAAGTCCCAAGAAAACTAGCACTAAAGATCAATGATTTGATGACCTAGAAAATAGTTGATCAAGGAAATTCCATACCCGTAGAACAATTGAATCTAGAAATTATGATCCTAGTTAAATAGAAAAAACAGGACTACTTGGTTTAGTATATTGGTTACCCAAAAGCATACAACTTCAAAAAGGAAAAAATTAATGGGAAAAAGAATAATAACCTTGAATGATCCTTACAATGGTTCAAAATCTACGAGACTTATTTTCACCAACATAGGGAAGAAAACCACCACCCAATAAAATAGTCCCCTCATCAAATGAATATATATTATATGAATCATTTAACATTATTTATCTGAAAAAACCCTTTTTACGAATAATCTACGTGATAATATGATCCTCAATTATCCTTTTATAATCAGTGATGATACCATATGTGAAAAATCCAAAGAGAATGAGGGGGATTAAGATTAATAGGCTATAGATACTCATGTAATTAAAGAAGAATCGTCTTAGAATACATTTATATAGACACAATTGAATGATAGGAACTCCAATGGGATCATTAAGAGAATCAATCAACTCCTAGATCATCTTGATCTAAGTAAAATCATTTTGTACTAGAATATTTATCTGTAGATCCACATAAAATTGGTCACCATAATCAAGATATATGTATATTAGCTAAATACATCTCATTAATTTATATATCTATGAATAATACTAATATTTCTTATCAAAAAATTCTTTAACCTCTAATCCTCACCTCAAAGAGAAGCTCCTTGGTGGGAAACAAATGCCTTAACCTAGAAATATGACATCAGGATGGAAATAGTTTTATTTCATTCCAAGAAATTTCTCCTCGATACCATTTTCATCTCAATGTATCTTCAAGAAGCATTGGTCAAATCTCTATCCATCCCTCATAAATTATTTGTGATGGTTTCTAAAATAGAGGTGTATTTGTGAGAGGCTGATCACGGAGAATGCCACATGATCATGTCATTTAAATAATATGATTATGATGTTACTATTAAAGGAAATATTTGGCCCATGTACATGAATAGAAATCCTATTATAATTAATTATCTCCAAGAAATCATGGAAAAATGGTTAATAATTAACCTAATATAGTTCTATTATAACAAAATATCGGATTAATTAAAAAGGATTTTCCCCATATCAGATTAATATCAAAGAGTCTGGTAAGAGTTCATAATAACCCCATAAAAGGATCCTATTTGATACCAATTTTTGGGATTGTATCTCTAATGATGATTTCCTGGTCATCTTTGAAGATATAATATTTAATGTTTTGTTAAGAATAATAAGTAATCACATGAATAATATATTGTTCTCATAATATTATCAATCATTAAATTTGATGTTACTGGGAATGTTTGAGTTTTATAAATAGAAATATCCCTATTCAATGATTGTGAGGCTCAATATATAGAATTAAACTATTATGAAAGGGATGGTAAGAAATTGTATGTAAATGTAATGATGAATTTTCTACTTCATATGGATTTGAAATCACACCTCTCAATCCATGTAATATTATTAAATATGATTAGGTGTTTCTAATTAACTAAATAAAGACATAATTTGTGAACCAAGGAAGCGATTTGGTTTTCTAGACCTTGAAAATCCAATATATGTATTTCTTAGTTTTATATATATTGGTTATATCGCCACAAATGAATGATCGCCCCTAAGAGTATGGGAATTCCCCTATAAAAGATCATGCCCAACCATCCCCATGAGCATATGGGTTAACACCAAGATGTATACCTATATATGAAACAATTACTAATTGTAATTACCCTATTGAATAACCCAAATATCTAGTGGATAACATTAATTCCTTCTTGGGTGATGATAAAGACCCCCATTATATTCAAATTAACATCATACCTAGGATCACAAGAGGATAGCTTGTGCCCAGTTTATGATAAAGAGTCCTCTATTTTACACATAGTGGATAGTTCTTCTTACAAAAGAAACAAAGATAATTTACATTATACATTAGAACCTTCATATTATTTAATATCTTTGAAGGTTTCTATGACTTATACCCAAAAAAATTGTACCTTTTCCACATCATTTTAATTCATCTCCTCTACTCTTTAAAATAAAATTTATTTCAGTAACTATTACTATATTTTTGACACTACAAATGATATGGGAGATTAAGAAAAAGTTGAATTGTATATTATGGACTCTCATATATTATTTTTGTAATGTGTGTCAACTAGGGAAGATGACCTCTGATAGGTAAACATCAGCATAAATAATTATTCATGATATACATTGGTGAGAAATACCAAGACTCCTGATGAAATGATGAAATATATTTCCATTATTAAGCATCATTCTGAAATATTAATGTTGAAATATGTTTATATTCTCCAGATGTAAATTGAGGTATCCACCTATCATTTGGGAATATAAGAGGATCACCGCAATTATAATCTGGGGATTATAAGAATGAATCTGAACCTCACCGTCAATGTCTAAGGTTGAGTTAGATAAGACCATCAAGGAAAATACTATTTAGGATGTCCAAAATCAGAATTGGATGGATAATATTATCCCAATAATGATAATGAAAAACAATTTGGATCTATATTAATATTATTGTATTCAATCAGTATTTCATAAAATATGAATTCAATGTATGAACCAAATAGATGTTGATAGATGAGACCATTGCATTTTATTCCACTTCCTTCTCAAATTGATGTTGCAGTTATAATAACCTTTAGATGAACCATGAATACAAAGAAGATACACCTTTAAAAGACCTATTCAATGAAGTATATATTCATTCCCCTCCTAGGGAATATCATATTATGGAATGTGGATCATCTTGTTGTAAAACCCTATCAAGAATTTGATCATATATAAATTCTATATACAATGTTCTATAAAATATACAACACATTTTTTAGATAACCCTCATTAAGTACAAATTTTTTGTGACTCCAGAAATGTTACTTGGTTTTTCGATATTCCATGATGTCATCATGGTTAATCCTGGGAAAATAAAAAAAATTATAAATATTCCACATCCACAAAACCTCAATTACATGAGGTGATTGTATGTATATATTACATATATATAATTCAACATTTCAAATATTGATAAAAAAATTATTCTATTTAAAATATTGAAGGTGAATATAATATTATATAAGAGGGTTGAAGGTTACTATAAAACCTTCAACAACATCAAGAAATATTAAATACATTGACCTATTTGGATGCTTCTTGTTGAAGGGAAACCACATAATCATTATGTGTAAGACCATGAGGGAAAATATAGAAAAATACATTCGTAGAAGAATTATAAAAGAAAATAAAATATATTCTATTATCTTAATAGGATTATTCTAGATAAAATACAAGATATTTTGATATTGGGAAGAATTTACATGGGATAATATTTTTAGTATGAAATTTCATGAATTATTTAAAGAAAAAATATTCCCAACTTGTGTCCCACATTGAACTACAAAATTATATACTTAGATGTTAAATGATAATAGAGATACTGGAATACTAACTAGAAGTATTTTGATAGTTCATTATATAGTTCATACCTTGTAAAGTTATCAAGGATAAGACATTGATATAATTTCTGGTGCCACATTTGTTCATAGAGAACACACTGATAAATATAGAGAAAACCATTAAAGGAGTCTTATCCCTTCATAATTCACCCTTAAATAGTAAATTTACTATGGAGGATCTTTTCAAATCCCCAAAATAAATATAATGGATGATACAAAGGAAAAAAGGGTTGGTTTGGTTATTGTGTTCATCTTCCCATTCATAGTAGTCCTTTAATATTCATTTCTTATTTCAGAGGGTTGTACTAATAATGAAAATGAATGTCATTCCCCATCATCAGTCAATAGTTGACCCGTAAATTATATTAAGACACCTACAAATTAAAGTTGATTTAAAGTTTGTAATTAATCAAGCCACTTGAGAATATGTTATACAAAAGGATGAACTGGTCTCTTTTTTGAACATTTGTATAAACTAATGGCATAATTCCCCCAAGAAATGACTCTAACCCATGTTTGACATGCTCAAAATGATCATTTTGATCCATTAGCTTACTCAGTTATAGTCCATACGAATCCATGCTAGGTTGAAATAATTATTCACATTTCACATCATAGGGTCATATATATACACATAAGATATAAAATTAATGAGATCATAGATATTATCGTTGATCTTGATCATGACGATCTAATATCATCTTCAATCAATTCTAATTTTAGATGGATGTACCCTATTATAGACTACATATAAAGAAGGATCCTTCAGTCACATTGAACTAAGAATGAACATATCTACCACCAGGTTAGAAAATTGAATCAAAAGGTTAAATAAAAAATTAATAAAGTCTTATATAAATGTGTTTGTGAAGGCATAATTTTCAGAAGAATTTATGTAAATAAAATAATCAAAATATTTCACGAGGTTTATTCTAGATCAATTAGTAGACATCATTTTGAAACCAAGATGCATAGGTTCATATATTTTTACCCCAAATTAATACAATATTGTGTTTAATTCACCATGAAATTCTTTGATTATCAAATAAATTCAACTTTCACCAATCAGAAAATAGAACATTTGGATACATCCATATGTTGATGTCTATTTTTCATGAAAATATTTGATGTCATGGTTCTATATCCACTAACTACAGATGAATTCTCCTCCATGTAGGCGATGGTTATACTCCTTAAGGTGGTCCGACCAAAAGATACCATCAAAATTATGATGTTTAATATCATCACTAGAATTGATCTCCCTCAAATGATATTGATAGTAAATGTTAAAAATTTCTATTCTCTCAATTTAATAATACTATATCAAAAAGAAAAATTCCAAAAAAAATACACTCGCTATCATATAGAGGAAACTGTGAATATAGATTATTTTACCATGTCTCGATTTAATATTATTTTGAAGATGATTAATAAGAATATGAAATATGACCTAAATAAGCTATTGTATTCTATATAGAATTATCACACCACAATATACACTATGATGAAAGAGACCCCATACTCTAATTTGAAAATAATAGTAAAAGGTTTACATATTTATGTTCAAATTTATTCAATTATCATTTGAATATGAAAATAATTTTTTTAAGATGAAAAATCCTAGAAATGGTTGGATAAATTAGTGAATCATTATGAAACAATATTATGCACACTTCAAAACCAAGAAATCCATCAGATTATGGTTGATTGAGCCTTAAAAGATAAATTTAATGACCATAATTTATCCAAGGAGAGCTCATGTTTTATCTTAGGACCGAATTTATTTAGTTGAAGAATCCAATGAAATTAGAGGAAATGTGGCATGATCCTAATGTCTTACATGAGGTTTAACCCAATAGAGGCATATAACATGATAGCTATAGGGGTGAGAACATCATTACTCTAACAAAAAAAGGTTTCTAAAAAATATAATTTCATAAGAACAGATCAATGATTTCCAACCATACATTCAGAAATTAAGCATTATAATAAATGTATGAGCTGGAAGATTATAAACTCTACAAAAAACCTCCTAGTAATATGATGAAAAACATCACAAATATTTATTTTCTACATAATATTAAACTATGTGGTTGTCATCCTCATCTGAGAGGATAGAATTTTATTAACATTGAACACTTATTGAGTCACTCAAAAGAACTATATATGGATTTATTCCCATCCTAAATTGATATATAATGACCCATAAAACCCTTTAACCTATCCCAACCATGAAAATATCAAATCCCCCCGTCTTGGTGTTGGATCATATAACTCTTTATTCACATGAAATATTATCATTTTTAAACAATATAATGAGATTCATTAACAATGCATGGAACTAATATCTGCAAAAAACCAAAAAAATTGTAAATCCCCTCTCTTATAATGTGCTAGATCAATTTACAATCCATTAACATGAGTTCTATCATATTTAAACCTACTCTATGAAAATTTCTCTTTCCCTTATATAAAATATTTATTTATGTAGGTGTCATTACAATAACTATGTTTGGATTAATTCCTATCCAAATAGGATATATAGGTCCACTTAGATCTCTATTATAATAATATCATAAAATCCCATCAACATTATTGTAACATCCCGACCAAGGTTACCCAAGAACCGTTGACCGAACTGGTTACCACATGATCTCAAGCTTGTCTCCCCTTACTCCAGAGGCTGCTGACTAGCAGCGAGGGTATAAGGATAGTCAGTGGAGAGACTATACCCTCATTTTAGTGCTCAAAATAGAAAAATACAATAAATATCATAAACGGTATAATAAATAATAAAGCAGTGAAAATCAGATTTTATAAATATTGTACAAAAAAATGGCCAACGCCAAATTATATAGCAGATGCATGCATGTCATGCTAATGATACAAATGTAGGAAATTGTAAACAAAATAGCATGCTTTACATTCCAATGAAGAAATAAATAAATAATGACACAAAGCCGCAAGAGAGATCTCCTCTAGAATTCCGATCATCCGCTCGGTCCACTACTCTTATCTCCCAAGTAAAAGAAAACAGCATAGTCCTGCAACCAAATAGAATCTACTCGGGTACCCAGTGCAATGGCAGCCCGAGCAGGGTGTGAGATATAAATATCAGTAGGTCAGGACCACTAGTTTATACACCAAATCCAAACATTTAATAAATAATTTAAAACTTGTGAAGGCATGCATAACATAAAGTAACCAGTACAAAGTAACTATATACTCAAGTACCTACTTCAGCCCTCAGCTGGTGCCTGAACCTACACTATTTATTTGTCATGCATACTAAACAATCATTACATAATCATTTTTCATTTATCAATTACTCAAATCTTATTATGAAATTCTTGAGATTCAACCTACGCCTGACATCTCTCGTATAAGTCACTCACCATGGATGTCTCTAAAGACCATCTAAGTAAACAAGAAAAGACCGGATCCAAGCTTGTGCTTTGGCTTGGATAATGCGTCATAAGGTATTAAATTTAATATTTCATATACTAAGTCTGAGCTTGTCCACTAAAAGTGGTTCACCCCATTCATAAATAAGTCTGAACCCTTTCTCATAATCAATTCACAAATCCTCATGTCACAATAGCATTCATTAACCATTAAACTCATTTCATGTACGAACAATTGGACCCACAGTCCAATGTTAATTAATGGGTGTAGAACAACATGTCTAGCACCCTGGTGATTATTCAGAGCATCAATCCATGTCTCACAACCCATGGGTATTTGGAGCATCAGTCCCTATCCCATAAAAGAATATTTACTTGCATGCTGGATGTAGAACGCTATGTCTAGTAACCTGTGAGTATTTGGAGCATCAGTCCCTATCTCACAACCCTTCTATCAATCATAAATATACATCTATAATTGGTGTATAATGCCATTTCTAACACCTTGTGGGTATTTAGAGCATCAGTCCCTGCCTCACTACCCATTCATCAATCGCGCATATACATTTATCATTGGTGTAGAATACCAGGTCTAACACCATAAAAACGACCCATTAATTAATTCAACAATTAATTAACAAAAAAAATTGATCTTTAGATAATTCAACACTTAATTATACATTCAACATATCATTAATTAATAATTAATTAACAATTAATTATTCTTAGCAGTCTAACTGAATAATTAACTCAACACTTAATTATCCAAATTCTTTAACAACTCTGAACCCATCCATTCAAACAATGGTTCATCCAAGACTTTGACAATATAAAATTACACCATAATCATCTCAAAAAATGCTTAGAAATTCCAAGATATTTACTGACCATCTCACACAACATATCATATCTCTAAAAAACTCCATCCAAGACAACTTAAGGCATGGAAAACTTATATGCATCAAAAGGTACTCATGGCCAACAACAGTAAAAACAATCAATTCAAAATCTTAATTTAATTCATGAAAATTAATTAATTCAACAATTAATTAATCAAACCTTATCTCTTTAACTAATCATCAATTAGTTAACCATTCACAATTTAATATGTAATAATTAATCCCTCCATTAATTTTTACTAGTTTCCAATTATCTTCCTAACATGTCAGATATTCGATATTCCCAATAATATTTAAAAGGTAAAATATTATTCCAACTCATGACTTCATAATTAATCCTACTATTAATTACCCCATTACTCATTCTTCCCATTCAATTCATTTAACTGTTTAATCATATAACTTTAACCAAATTATCCAAACATTCTTTAGCTCAACACAAGTTCAAGTCCTCGCTTATCTCATGTGGGAGGAATTGTTTAATAACATCAATAGTGTCATTCGGTGACATATAATAATGAAGGAAACTCACAAAACTAATTTATTTAAATAAAATATAATTCTTAAATAATGTGTTAAATATTTGGGACCCTATGTCGGGTTTTGATGGAAACCACAACGAACAATGAACACACAAGAGAAAGGGGTTGATTATTCAAAAACCTTCCTTATATCACTTCTCCTAGAAAGACCAAGACCAAAACTCATCATACATGTCATCCACACACTTAGATTTACCCATAACGGGCATAGATATAAGAAACCATGAGAAGAGGAGATGAAGATCTAAGTAGATATAAGAAACTGAACTAGAACGAAGAAGAACATATACCTACCTCTATAAATCAGCTTCGATTCGCCAAGAGAAGCCTTCAGATCACCTCTAAAACACTTGGGAGAGGTTTTCCTACCTTCAAGGGAGAGTAATCCCAAGTTATAGCCACTTCGAAGGAAAAATGATCCATCTAAAGGCAAAAACGAGTGAGATCCACAATGTAAGGATCTTGTTTAAGTACCGGCATGGTTAGTTCGCACGGTTTGACAAACCGTGCGCTAACCATGCGTTAGCTACTGCCTTGGCCACCCCTCTCGCATGACATCATCGCACGGTCTCTCCTAACCGTGCACCAATCGTGTGGGAGATACTGCCTCAAAAATTCAACTACACATGGTTTGGGCGGACAGTTAGACAAACCGTGTGCCGCTTGTGCGACTTCCCCTTTAACTCAAAACATCTATCAAAGTTCGAAAAAAACGACATCTTTGGGTGTTCCAACACTCGGAATAAAATTCTGGAGCTCAGTTTTAAAATAACGACCCGTTGATAAACCGAAAAATAATTTCAGAATCATTTGTAATTTTAAACCGGTTCAAAACACGGGATCTTACATTATACCCACCTTAAAAAAATCTCGTCCCCGAGAACCCATCGAGAACCACTACTAAAACAACCGACCTACCAAGGTCATTTAATCTTGTTATAAGTGATGTGTTGCATTCCCAATGCCAAACACACCTTTAACCCTTCTCAAAACTGATGGATAAGCCTTTATAACTATATCCAAATATTACTCTAAAGCTCAAACATCAAAACATATATTATATCTTAGGTCATTAAAAGGACCTTGTCAACGTAAAAGGTTGAACCTATATCAAACAATGAAACAGGTTTCTCATGCTTCCATCAAAGATGATGTGGAATCAAATACCACTTTCTCCTTTTATCTGACTACGTGCCCATAAAAATATTCCAAAACCATCTACTAGTATAACGAAGTCCTTACCAAACATCTGGTAAATTTTCCATGTCAAGCCATCACAAGGACATTTCAAAAACAATCGTTCCCAAACACGAAAAGGAAAGTAGCCCAAAGAAATAATGCATCCCGCATACTACCTAGATAACAACCACTCCCCCACCCCAACAACATTTAAACTGTAGCGTGTCAAAAGACCAACACTATCTTAGTGTCTCCATGACAAGGTCATGATTGGGTAAATTCTCGTCATGTCCAAAAGAGAGCACTAAGAGAAAAGTGAGGTCATGAAGAAGATCAGTCAAACCATTACCAGACAACTCTATTCTAAAATATCAACATCACCTACCAACAAGATCATCGAGAACAAAGTGAAAATACCCACCTTAGGATTTCCCATGACGTCTCAAGAAGAGATCAGCCACTCACCAGCGTGCTAGATTAATAACAAGATCAACGTGTCAAAACACCTGGGTCTTTCGAAAACAATTCCATGTATTGAAATGAAACTGATTCATTAATGCTCAAGTAACTCTACATGTAGTTGACCCAAGACCATACTCAATAGTAATAAAAGACTTATTATGGAGTCAAATTACCTCATATGACCATTTTACTGGACGAAGCTATAACCAGTCATCCATTACTAAGAAGAAAGGGTCAAATGACCAACAAAGCAGCCGACTATGCCCGAGTCACGTCTAACCTACAGAAAAAGAGCATTACTCAATGTTCAAGCTCATAACAAGGTCAAGAAACACATCACCACCCATTAAAACAAGGTTTTCATTGGAAACTAGAAGTGTTACCTGGGACAACGACATCCAATAACACCAAAAGTGTTAGAAAATCCATAGCACTAGAAAGACATTTAAGTTCTAAGGGTGTTACCGACCACAGGTTATCCCCTTATAATGAAAAGTGTCAACCCTAATCCTAGTCACTTCAAACAATTCACTAGGCTCAAAATCCGAACATAAGGCCATTTATAAGGAGAAGAATGCCTATAGAAAGTACTCACTCTTTCGTTCCAAGGAAACTCAAGAGAAGTATGAACTACCCTTTACATGAGGGTTTTAAATACTGGACACCACAATAGGTTCCATTTCCATGCCTCTTATATTTAATCACTTTTAATCTTTAATCGTCAAATGATATAATCAAAACATCAAAGTACCATTTTCTAAACACCCTAAGGAAAAACAGACAAGTTTCATTAAAATACATTTTTAAAAAATTTATGTTAGTTGACAGCCCATCATTTTCAAGAATTGTATCAAAATAAATTCCTTTTAAGAAGATAAGGCGACCTACGAGGATCTCATTTTTACCAACCTGGGTTCTCTATAAAGCAACCCAGTAGAAGACGCAGAGGTATTAAAATTACAAACACCCAAACGGTTCATCCCATAAAAACACTCCCCAACTGACTTATATTGGTCCAGATGCATTTTGGAAGCTATCCATTTGATTTCAAATCAATATTAAACATCTTTCAAATTTATAAGCATTTAACACGACATCAAGTCATCACATTTAACATGAGTCATAATTTCCCAATTCATGAAGCGCCCATACACCCCATGTATTAAAAATTGGCTCTCTTTAATTGATACCAATGCCAATTCATAAATTTAAATTATCAACCTATCAGTCCAAATTATATTGGTGTCCACCACCAATCGATAAGGCGCCCATACACCTTATCGCTGGATTTTGGCTCCCATTTAACACAAGAAACATTTAATTAAAATTTTATCTTTAGAACCCCTTTCACATAACAAAATTTCTCTAACATGTTAGCATAAGTAGTAACACAACAACATGCTATAACACAGAAGTATGTCACAACATGAAAAAATGCTAATAACAGAGGTAGTATGGAATATAATCACTCAAGCATGTTAAATATATCACTAAATCATGCTATCTAAGGAGGCATGCTAAATAAAATCAAACATGGCATTGCACCCAAGAAACACATTCCAAATTAGTGGGAATCCTAATAATGAAACTACATGGCATGTTATATGCATGAAATGTGAATCTCAAAGTGCCTAAGATGATTCATTTATGGAACTTACTTTCCATATCAGGCCAAGAAAAAAATTATTTTCAAAATTCTCATAATCAATAAACAGTGGAAAATACACCAGTCACTCAAGGTGAAATCATATAAACTGTAACCTCTAATAGTACAAACATCAATTCTCATCCCTAGCCACTTGGTCATTCCACGTACATGAGGTGATCAGTCTCAAGAACGACTATTAACCCAAGCACAGACACATTCCTAGTCTCCTATCTACCAACCCCAAAATAGTAAGACAAAGGAAAAGAAAGAAACCTAAACCTCTGATACCACTTTGTAACGTCCCAACCCGGGTCACCCCTGAACCGGTGACCGGACAGGTCACCACATGATCTCAAGTGCATCTCCCCTTACGCCAGAGGCTGCCGACTTGCAGCAAGGGTCTAAGGATAGTGAGTGGGGAGACTATACCCTCATTTTAGTGCTCAAAATAGACAACAGAAATAAATATCATAAACAGTATAATAAATGATAAAGAAGAAGAAAACAGATTTTATAAATCATGATCAAAACAAATGGCCAATGCCTAATTATATAGAAGATGCATGTATGACATGATAAGGATACAAAAGTATAAAACAGTGAACAAAATAGCATGCTTTAAATTCCAATGAAGAAATAAATAAATAATGACAAAGGCCCCAAGGGAGATCTCCTCGAGCATCTCAAGCATCTACTCAGTCCTCTACACCTATATCCTAAGTAAATACAAACAGTATAGTCCTGCAACCAAATAAAATCTACTCGGGTACCCAGTGCAATGGTGGCCCGAGTATGGTGTGAGATAGAAATCTCAGTAGTCCGGGACCACCGTTGTATACCACAAATCCAGACATTTAATAAATAATTTAAAACACGTTAAGGCATGCATAAAATAACGTATGCAGTACAATGTAACTGTATACTCAAGTACCTGCTTCAGCCCTCATCTAGTGCCTGAACCTGCACTATTCATTTTTCATGCATACTAAACAATCATTACATAATCATTTTCCATTTATCAATTACTAAAATCTTATTATGAAAGTCTTGAGATTAAGAATATTCCCGACATCTCCCGTATAAGTCACTCACCACAGATGTCTCTAAAGACCATCTAAGTAATCAAGTAAAGGCCGAATCCAAGCTTGTGCTTTGGCTTAGATAACACGTCATAAGTTATTCAATTTAATCTTTTATATACTAAGTTTGAGCCCATTCAATAAAAGTGGTTCACCCAATTCATATATAAGTTTTAACCCTTTCTCATAATCAATTCACAAATCACCTTGTCACAATATCCTTCATTATCCATTAAACTCGTTTCATGTATGAAAAATTGGACCCAAAATCCAATGTTAATTAATGGGTGTAGAACATCATTTCTATCACCCTCGTGAGTATTCAGAGCATCAGTCCATGTCTCACAACCCATGGGTATTTGGAGCATCAGTCCCTATCCCATAAAAGAATAGTTTCTTGCAAGCTGGATGTAGAATGCCATTTCTAGCACCCCGTGAGTATTTGGTGCATCAGTCCGTCTCTCACAAACCATCTATCAATCATACATATACATATATCATTGGTGTAGAATGACATTTCTAACACCTTGTGAGTATTTGGAGCATCAGTCCATGTCTCACAACCCATTCATCAATCACACATATACATTTATCATTGGTGTAGAATACCAGGTCTAACACCATAAAACCAACCCTTAATTAATTCAACAATTAATTAACAACACAAATCTCTCTTCAGATAAGTCATCACTTAATTATCCATTCAACATCTCATTAATTAATAATTAATTAACAATTAATTATTCTTAATAGGAAAACTGAATAATTACCTCAACACTTAATTATCCAAATTCTTTAAGAAGCCTAAACTCGTCCATTCAAACAATATTTCGTCCAAGACTCTGACAATCTACAAGCACACCGTAATAATCTCAAAAACATGATGAGAAATGCCAAGATATTTAGTGACCATCTCACACAACATATCATATATCTAAACAACTCCATCCAAAAAAACTTTTGTCATGGAAAAATAATATGCATCAAAAGGTACTCCTGGCCAACAATCGTAACAAACAATCAATTCACAATCTTAATTTAATTCATGCAAACTAATTAATTCAGAAATTAATTAATAAAACCTTATCTCTTTATCCATTCATTAATTAGTTAACCATTTACCATTTAACTTGTAATAATTAATCCCTCCATTAATTATTACCAGTTTCTAATTATCTTCTAACTATGCCAAATATTCGATATTCCCAATAATCTATAAAAGCCACAATCTAATTACAACTCATGAATTGATAATTAATACTAATATTAATTACCCTATTACTCATTAATCCCATTAAAATCATTTAACTATTTAATCATATCACTTTAACCAAATTAGTTAAACATGCTTAAGTTCAACAAAAGTTCAAGCCCTCACTTATCTTACGTGGGAGGAATTATTTAATAACATCAATAGTGTCATTCATTGACATATCGTAATGAAGGAAACTCAAAATCCTAATTTATTTAAAGAAACTATAATTATTAAATATAGTGTTAAAAATTTGGGACCCTACCTAAGGTTTTGATGGAAACCACAACGAACCAAGAACACTTAAGATAAACATGTTGATTCTTCAAGAACCCTCCTTAGATCACTTCTCCTAGAAAGAACAAGACCAAAAATCATCATACTTGTCATCCACACACATATATTTACCCATAACGGGCATAGATCTAAGAAACTATGAGAAGAGGAGATGTAGATCTATGTAGATCTAAGAAACTGAACAAGAAAAAAGAAGAACATCTACCGACCTCAGAAAATCAGCTTCAATTCACTATGAAAATCCTTCGGATCGCCTCCAAAATGCTTGGTAGAGGTTTTCCAACCTTCAATGGAGAGTAATCCTGAGTTATGGTCGCTTAAGAGAAAAAACGATCCATCTAATGGAAAAAACGAGTGAGATACACAATTTAAGGATCTCGTTTAAGTGCATGCATGATTAGTTTGCACGGTTTGACAAACCGTGCGCTAACTGTGCGTTAGCTACTGCCTCGGCCACCCCTCTTTCATGACCTCATCACTAGGTCTCTCCTAGCCATGTGCCAACCGTGTGGGAGATACTGCCTAAAAAATTCAACTATGCATGGTTTGGCTGCACGGTTAGACAAGTCGTGCGCCGCCCGTGTGACTTCCCCTTTACCTCAAAACATCTATCAAAGTTTGAAAAAAACAACATCTTTAGGTGTTCCAACACTCAGAATAAAATTTTGAATCTCGGTTTAGAATGAACGACCCATTGATAAACCAAAAAATAATTTCATTACCATTCATAATTTTAACCCGGTTCAAAACACGAGATCTTATATTATAACCATCTTAAAAACTTCTCATCCCCAAGAAGCCATCGGGAACCAAAACTAAAAGAACCAACCTACCAAGGTCATTTAATCTTGTTAGAAGTGATATGATGTGTTACCAACTCCAAATACACCTTTAACCCTTCTCAAACTTGATGGATAAGCCTTTAAAACTAGATCCTAATATTACTCTAAAGCACAAACATCGAAACAGATCTTATATCTTAGGTCATTTGAAGGACCTTGTCAATGTAAAAGGTTGAACCTCGATCAAACAATGGAACACGTTTTTCATGCTTCCCTCAAAGACGTCGCAGACCCAAATGCCACTTTTTCCTTTCATCTAACAACATTCCATTAAAAATATTCCAAAACCATCATCCAGTATAACAAAGTCCATACCCAACATATGTTAAATTTTCCATGTCAAGCCATCGTAAGGCTATTTTAAAAACAATTGTGCCCGAACAGGAAATGGAAAGTGGCCCAAATAAACAACACATCCCGCGTACTTCCTAGATAACAACCACTCTCCAATCCCAACAACATTTAAACTGTAGCCTGGCAAAAGACCGATGCTATCTTAGTGTCTCCATGACGAGGTCAAGATAGGGGACATGCTCATCATTTCCAGAAGAGCACACTAAGAGAAAACCAAGGTCATCATGAAGATCAGTCAAACCATTACTAGAGAACTCTTTTCTAAAAGCTCAGCATCACCTGCCGACACGTTCATCGAGAACAAAGTGACAATACCCACCTTAGGATTTCCCATGACGTCTCAAGAAGTGATCAGCCGCTCACCATTGTGTTAGATTAACAACAAGATCAGCCTGTCAAAACACCCAGGTCTTTCGAAAACTATTCCATGTTTTGAAATGAAACTGATTCATTAATGCTCAAGTTACTCTACATGGAGTTGACCTGAGACGATACTCAACAGTACAAAAAGACATATTACGGAGTCATGTTGCCTCGTACGACAATTTTACTAGACGACGCTACAACCAGTCATCCATTACTAAGAAGAATGCGTCAAACGACCAACAAAAAGGCCAACCATGCTTGAGGCATGTCTAACTAGCAGACAAAGAGCATTACTCGATGTACAAGCTCATAATAAGGTCAAGAAACACATCACCACCCATTCGAACAATGTTTTCATTGGAAACTGAAAGTCCTACCTGGGAAAACGACATCCAACAACACCAAAAGAGTGAGAAAAGCCATAGCACTAGAAAGACATTTAAGTTCTAAGGGATCTACCGACCGTAGGTTATCCCCTTACGAAGAAAAAGTGCCAACCCTAAACCGGGTCACTTCAAACAAGTCACTTTTCTCAAAATCCAAACATAAAGCCATTGCTAAGTAGAAGAATGCCTACAGAAATTACTCATGCTTCTGTTCCAAGGAAACTCAAGAGAAGTCTGAACAACCCTTTACATGAGGGTTCTAAACAGTGGATACCACAATAGGTTCCATTTCCATGCCTCTTATATTTAATCACTTTTAATCTTTAATCATCAAATTATTTAATCAAAAAATAAAATTACCATTTTCAAAACTCAACAAGGAAACAAAAGATAAGTTTCATAAAACTCCCTTTTTAAAACATTCACGTTAGTTGGTAGCCCATCATTTTCAAGTAATTTATCAAAATTAATTCATTTTAAGAAGATAAGGTGACCTACAAGGATCTCATTTTAACCAACCTGGTTTCTCTATAAAGAAACCCAATAGCAAACACACAGGTATTAAAATTCCAAACACCCAAATGGGTCATCCCATAAAAACACTACCCAACTGACTTACTTGGGTCCAGACACATTATAGAAGCTAGACATTTGATTTCAGATCAACATTATACAACTTTCACATTTATAAGCATTTCACACGGCATCAAGTCATCAAATTTAATATGATTCATCATTTCCCAATTCATGAAGTGCCCATACACTCCATGGATTGAAAATTGGATCTCTTTAATTGATACCAATGTCCATTCAGAAATTAACATGATCAACATAGTGGTCCAAATTATATGGGTGGCCACCACCAATTGATAAGGCATCTATACACCTTATCGCTGGATTTAGGCTCTCATTTAACACAATCAACATTTATTTAACATTTTATCTTTAGCACCCCTTTCATATATCAAAACTTCTTTAACATGTTAGAATAAGTAGTAACACATCAACATGATATAACATAGAAGCATGTCATAACAACAAAACATGCTAATAACTGAGGTAGTATGGAAAATAATCACTCAAGCATGTTAAATCCATCACCGAAATATGCTATCTAAAGAGGCATGCTAAAGAAAATAAAACATGGAATTTAACCCAAGAAACACAATCCAAACTAGTGGGTATCCTTCTAATGCAACTACATTCCATGTTATATGCATGACATGTGAATATCTAAGTGCTTAAGATGATGCATGTATGAAACTTTCATGCCATATCAGGCCTAGAAAATTATTATTTTCAAAATTCTAAAAATCAATAAACAGCGGAAAATACACCAGTCACTCAAGGTGAAATCATATCATCTATAACCTCTAATAGTACAAACATCAATTCTCATCCCTAGCCACTTTTTCATTTCCCGTACATAAGGTGATTAGTCCCAAGCATGGCTATTAACCCAAACACCGAAAAATTCCTAGTATCCTTTCTACCAACCCCAAAACAGTAAGAAAAACGAAAAGAAAGAAACCTAAACATCTAATACAACTTTGTAACATCCCGACCTGGGTCACCCCTGAACCAGTGACCGGACCGATCGCCACATGACCTCAAGCGTGTCTCCCCTTACGCCAGAGGCTGCGGACTAGCAGCGAGGGTCTAAGGATAGTCAGTGGGGAGACTATACCCTCATTTTAGAGCTCAAAATAGACAAATAAAATAAATAGTGGAATATGTATAATAAATGACAAAGCAGTAGAAAACAGATTTAATAAATCTTGTACAAAACAAATGGCCAACTCCAAATTATAGAGTAGATGCATACATGACATGCTAAAGATACAAATGTAAAAAACAGTGAACAAAACAACATGATTTACATTCTAATGCAGAGATAAATAAATAATGACACAAAACCCCAAGGGAGATCTCCTCAAGAATCTCGAGCATCTGCTCGGTCCTCTACTCCTATCTCCCAAGAAAATGCAAACAGCATAGTCCTGCAACCAAATAGAATCTACTCGGGTACCCAGTGCAATGGCGGCCCGAGTAGAGTGTGAGATATAAATCTTAGTAGGTTGGGACCACCGGTGTCTACCCCAAATCCAGAAATTTAATAAATAATTTAAAAAACTTGAAGCCATGCATAAAATAATGTAACCAGTACAATGTAACTATATACTCAAGTACCTACTTCATCCCTCAGCTGGTGCCTGAACCTACATTATTCATTTTTCATGCATACTCAACAATCATAACATAATCATTTTTCATTTATCAATTAATCAAATATTATTATGAAAGTATTGAGATCTAACCTACTCCTGACATCTCCCGTATAATTCACTCACCATGGATGTCTCCAAAGACCATCTATGTAATCAAGTAATGAAGGAATCCAAGCTTGTGCTTTGGATTGGATAACGTATCAAAAGTTATTCAATTTAATCTTTCATACACTAAGTCTGAGCCTGTACACTAAAATTGGTTCACCCAATTCATAAATAAGTATGAACCCTCTCTCACAATTAATTCTGAAATCATCATGTCACAACAGCCTTCATTAACCATTAAACTCATTTGATGTACTAACAATTGGACCCACAGTTCAATGTTAATTAATGGGTGTATAACATCATGTCTAACACCCTATTGAGTATTCAGAGCATCAGTACATGTCCCACAACCCATGCGTATTTGGAGAATCAGTCCCTGTCCCATAAAAGAATATTTTCTTGTAAGCTGGATGTAGAACGCCACGTTTAGCACCCTGTGAGTATTTGGAGCATCAGTCCTTGTCTCACAACCCATCTATCAATCATACGTATACATATATCATTGGTGTAGAACTCCATTTCTAACACCTTGGGAGTATTTAGAACATCAATACCTGTCTCACAACCCATTCATCAGTCACACATATACATTTATCATTGGTTTAAAATACTAGGCCTAACACCATAAAACCAACCCATTAATTAATTCAACAATTAATTAACAACAAAAATTTATCCTCAGAGAAGTCAACACCTAATTATCCATTCAAAATATCATTAATTATTAATTAATTAACAATTAATTATTCTTTGTAGGCTAACTGAATAGTTAACTCAACACTTAATTATCAAAATTCTTTAACAAGTCTGAACCTGTCCATTCAAACAATGGTTCGTCCAAGACTTTAATAATCTACAAGAACACCATAATCATCTCAAAACATGCTTAGTAAAGCCAAGATTTTTAGTGACCATATGAAAAAACATATCATATCTCTAAAAAACTCCATCCAAGACAACTTAAGGCATAGAAATCTAATATTCATCAAAAGGTACTCCTGGCCAACAATCGTAATGAACAATCAATTCACAATCTTAATTTAATGCATGCAAAATAATTAATTCAACAATTAATTAATCAAAACTTATCTCTTTAAAAAATAATCAATTAGTTAACCATTTAACGTTTAATATGTAATAATTAATCCCCCTATTAATTATTACCAGTTTCCAATTATCTTCTGAACATGTCAAATATTCGATATTCCCAATAATCTGTAAAATACACATTCTTATTCCAAATCATGACTTGATAATTAATCATAATATTAATTACCCTATTACTCATTATTCCCATTCAAATCATTTAACTGTTTAATCATAACACTTTAACCAATTTATCCAAACATGCTTATGCTCAACAAATGTTCATGTCCTCACTTATCTCATGTGGGAAGAATTATTTAATAACATCAAGAGTTTCATTAGTTTACATATCATAATGAAGGAAACTCACATTCCAAAATTATTTAAAGAAAATATATTTCTTAAATAAATTGTTAAATATTTGGGACCCTACCTCGGATTTTGATGGAAACCACAACGAACAAATAACTCTCAAGAGAAACTAGTTGATTCTTTAAGAACTCGCCTTAGATCACTTCTCCTACCAAGAACATGACCAAAACTCATCATATGTTTCATCCACAAACATAGATTTACCTATAACGGGAATATATCTATGAAACCGTGAGAAGCGGAGAATTAGATCTAAGTAGATCTAAGAAACTGAAGAAGAATGAAGAAGAACATCTACCTACCTCAAGAAATCGGCTTCGATTGGCCAAGAGAAGCCTGAGGATCTTCTCCAAAACGCTTGGGAGAGGTTTTAAAACCTTCAAGGGAGGGAACTCCCATGTTATGGACACTTAGGAGGAAAAACATTCCATCTAAAGGAAAAAACGAGTGAGATCCACAATTTAAGGATCTCGTTTAAGTGCCTGCACTGTTAGTTCTCATGGTTTGATAAACCGTGAGCTAACCATGTGTTAGCTACAACCTCGGAAACCCCTCTTGCACAACCTCATTGCACGCTCTCACCTAACCATGCGCCAACCATGTGGGAGCTACTGCCTCAAAAAATTAATCTATGCACAGTTTGGCCGCATGGTTAGATAAAATGTGCGTCGCCCGTGAGACTTCCCATTTACCTCAGAACATCTACCAAAGTTCGAAAAAAATAACATCTTTAGGTGTTCGAACACTAGGAATAAAATTCTGGAGCTCGGTTTAAAAAAAACTACCCATTTATAAACTAAAAAAGAATTTCAGAAACATTCTTAATTTTAACCCGGTTCAAAACATGGGATCTTGCAATTACTTATATAGATCAAATCACTCTTTATCCACACTAGGTCCCTATAATCAAATGAAACCAAAGTAAGGATACCGAAATTTCCCATATGTTTGAGGTAGATATATGAATTGAATATTCTTATAAGAACTAGGTGTTTCTTGATTCCAGTTTCATCAAGGTATGTCACAATTCCAGATTCTTTATCATAGGTCATTCCATATAATTCATTAATCCAATAACCCCCTCCCTTTGTGTATTCAACACAGTCACATTAAGAATTCATACGTCATTTTTGTAATTCCATTAAACTAGAAATTAGACCACTTTATACCCGTCCTCATTGTATAAATATTAACTACTACATTACCAAGTTCATGTTTCATGACCTTGATGTGAATAAACAATTAGGAAAAGATGTGTCTTGATTATTGATTAGTTCTATATATAAAGTGACATATAGACCACACATTTTAGACCCAACCACAATCCATCATCCATATTCATTACTTTCAACATTATAGTGAAATACCAGATAGGGTAGGCTCAAGTCCACAATTATCCCCCCACCCATATTTGAATATTATTCTTCCGTCAAACACACATTAAATTTTGAGTTCCGTAGATTTATAAAAATATTTCATATATATATTTGTTAATATTATACTCATATCTAGGGTAGAATTTTTTTAGTATGAATAAATCCCCCAAGATGGATAAACATATGAATAACTATTATTTCCTATCAACCAAAAGAATCATTTCTTGAGGTGAAGGAAAATTAACCTCGATGCGCCCTGAATATATCACATTGAAACTATTCATAAAAATATGATTTATAGCCTTCCCCTAGATACATATCCCAAATTAACACTCTTAATCCAAGAACAATATTCTACGATTTAAATCAACATTCTCACTCCCTATTAAAAAGGTGATGGGGTACCCATGGGTCTTGATTACCATCTATATTTTGACTTTTCTCTACCTATATGTTGTTCTAGGATTTATGAACCAAAATTACATCCACCATTGTCTGAGTTGTACTACATTCATGGAATTGGGATATCATTCAAATTAAGTTTAACCTTACCCATTCTTCATAGATCATCCCACATTTGTCAATGATATATGCTCTTAGACTAAATATTTTTGTTCAAAAATGTATATCTATAAAATCATCCCATTAGTGTTCCAAGTATAAGGAACTTAAACTGTTAATGAATTAGATAAAAAAATTAGATCAAAATCATAACATTAACTCTGAGTAATAATCCTGTGTCCACTAACTAATATCCCCACTTTTAGGACATAGGAAAAAGTACTAGTGTAAGGTGAAAAAGGTGAAAAGCATGTAGGAACCACTACATGACCAATGAATAGATATGTTATGATCATTAGATGTAACACATTGATATTTTTGGACATATACCTCTTTAACTAAATTTAATATCTTTGATCTATTTCATTACATGAAACACTGAGTTTTAATGAATCGTTATATAATATTTAATTTTATATTTAATGTGATAGTTATTTCCAATCTGATGGATTAGAATTTATGAATAGTATTAGAAAATATATGATATTTTATTATATAAACATATAAAATGAATTAATTGGTTATGGATTGTTTATATTTGAAAATAATATCATTTTAAGAAAATAGAGATTTTTTTCAAAAAATTAGTTTTTATGCACACAATTTGTTTTTTATATTAATATAATAAATTAATCTATAAAAATAAATGATTATAATGAAATGTATAGATAATATATTAAATAAGAAAATTTAATTTTCATTTAATTTTTTTTACTAAGAACATAAAAATAATTAATTAATTTTTATATCTAATAATGAATTTTTATAAAAAAAAATATCATTGCATAATGTTTGATTATTATAAAATGAATATTTAGCACTTAAAGATATTGAAAATAATAAAATTAATTCCATTTTGTGAATTAGAATAACTTTGTTTGACATAATTTTGGGTAATAGTTAATATTAAAAATAATAAAATATTATCACCACAGTTAGGGTTATAACTATTTTACACCGAGGGGTATCTTAAGTGATAAAGATTAGAATATAGAAACAAAAATGATTTAATATTATTGGTTTATTTTTTTACCATACTGTAACATGCTTCAATGCCTTGTAATTTTAGAGCCACGTGGCTTGAGTAAGATAGTTGTATTTCTTGATCTTTTCAAAAATTCTATGTGGGTCATCTCCCACACTTATAAAAGGATATTACATATCCTCTATTTCAAAAATTCTATGATACTTTAATATCAAACTAAACATGTCCTAATAACCTCATAAAATTCATCCACGTTTTTTAGATATACTGGTATAATTAGAATCCAATCATTTCAAGGCCTAAGATATAATCTGAAGGAGGTTTGTCAATAAATAAGTAGAACTCTTAACTGAGTAAATTAAATTTTATTTATTGTTATAACTCATATAAATATTTTTTATCAATTATAAATTAAAAATTTAGAATATTAATATTACATAGTTTTTATTTTAATCATTTAAAAACCACTTTCAACCTCCTTTCCAATAATTGAGACAAAAATTATATCACTTTAGTACGTGTGAACTACAGCCTCTATGCAGTGATATGATTCATTTTCTATTAAAATATCCCATGAATGTTTATTATGATAAAATTAATGATTATATATGATATTTATGAAATTTTTATTCTTTTTTAGTTATAATATATCTTCTACCTTCTTACCTTTTGATTCAATGGAAAATGAAAACATTACCTGTGTGTGTATCAAGACTATCATATCCACAGAGTGATGTGATTCATTTTTCATCGCCAATTTATTTAAATAATTAATAAATTGTGTGGAATTATTAAATATTATATTTATTTGGAGAAAAATATTTTGTGGATTATAAAACCATGAACAAGGTTCATTTAATAGAACCATCAACCTAAACCATTCATTGAAAACAGAATAATTTTTACTTTTTGTCAATTTTAAAGAAGATTTTATAATAAAAGTATAATTTTAAATAATAAATGAATAAATTATTATACATTTTTATGAATATAGTTTTAGAGTATATATATATTTTAATTATTTATTATATAGTATATATGAAAGTGAACAATGAAATATAAGGCTTGAATTATAGGTTTCTCAATTTACTTTTATTTCTATATGAGAAAAGCCATATTCATTTCAAGATTCTTTTATGTGTTGTATATGTTGAAAATGAATTAATTTTATGTTTTTTCTAATGGATATTATAGTGATTTAAAAATCCATATATGTTTTACTCATTTATGATATTTTTTCTTAGATAGAACTAATGTTGTAAGGTGTTTATGTTACAATCTATTTTATTTTCATAAACAATTATGATAAATATCCAATGAGGGAAATTATACCAATACTAAACATTACAACCCAAATATTTTTTCATATTATGGTTATTTTTATAAATTTTATGTATGATAAACATTTCCATCTCTTTTTTACAAAAAATTATTTGGAAAATCATTTTTTAAAAAAATACACCTTATTTCCTGTTTGGTCAATGAATGTTTTCTTATGTGTCCATTATCTATTTTTTAAAATTTTTTACCTATAATTTTTTTTTAAAATATAATTTTTCACTACCTTTAGATTTATATAAAATTTTTTGGAAGTAATATTTTTATGAAAATGTTTCGTAACAACTCATTTTTAACTTTTTTACAAATGTGTTAAAATAATGTTCTCTTAAAACGTACAGTGCCTAAAAAAATGTTACCAACATAATTAATATTATTTTATTTGAAGTGTCCCTTACAAGATTATGTGTTTATTTTCAAGGATTTTTTTTCTGAATATTATTTTAATTTTTGTTAAATATTTTTCTATATTCAATTATATTCTTTATCTTGTTTTGAACGAAAGGATTAAATGATATTTAAAAGTTATTTTCATCTATGTCAACATAATATAAGGGTTTTTATAATTCATTGGGTATTTGATCCTATGATAAAATTCAATTTATTTCATTTTATGTATTAGAATGATATCGACTTAATGTTGGTTCAAGGAATCCATTTCGTTTTCCATAGTGTATGCTATGATGAATTGTTTATAAAAACCATGTTTTCTATGGGTTGTGCAATGTTGAAATAATGGAATAGTTATGAAACAAATTTATTTTACATGGGATATTCTATATTTAAATTATTAAATTTTTATAAAATCGTTTCCTTTCATTGGTTTATGATATGATGATATGATGAATGTTTTATGATCTAGTTTCACACATACATATGGTTTTCATTTTCTGATGGGAGGGAATATGATTATAAAGTTGTCCAATGTATTTTGTAATGATGATGGTTTTTAGAAACTCCCATGAGATGAACATGTTAATTAACTCTTAAGGGATGATGATTTTAACTAAATCGATGTTACTCCTAACATAATTTTGGAAATGATCGAGTAGGAATTTCAATTAAGGTAAATTTTCTATAATGAAGGTCTTGAATGTGAAAATTGACTAAGAAATTATTTTTCTATGTTCATGTATATACAAAAAACATATTTCTTATGTTTATGAAATCTTCTCATATATATATATATATATATATATTTATTTATTATGATTACCCATTCAAGTATTATTTTTCTTTTGAAATGTTAATTTTTCCATCCATTATTCTTATTTATAATCTATGAACGATAGGGTATGATCTTTTTATGATCTGATCATGGTATCATAATATTATTCATACCTTCTTATTTCATTTGACCATTTATTTATATATCCCATGATTACCCCTATTGAACAACATAGATAATATATTATTTAGTTTCCTTTCCCCAGTTTATGTTGAATGGTTTTAAGCATGGTATGTCTCAGAAGGTTAAAATGTGAGAAGAACATTTTAGGAGATATTAAAGATCATTAATAAAATAAATTATTTATGTATATAATATTTTATGAAACTCAAAATTTATGGTCCTTAGTCATGGTTCATTATGAAACATTTTGAATATTCATTAAAAAAATTATTAACTATATTTTATATTCTTTGTTCATCACAGTTGGAATCAAAGTTGGGTTTAGTTATTTTTTTATATTAGTGTTAGATAACATTATTGAATAACCATTTAAAAACCTTTTTATATGACAAAAATATTATGTTATGGGAAAGAAATATTTGTGATTATTCTAGAAAATAAATCCATATATGGATACTAGGAAGAGGATATAGTTATGGAAATGATGTACTAAGGGGTAATAACTCTAAAACTGGTATATTTGGTATTAAATTAATTATAATGGATGAGTGATTATTGGGACTAAGATTTTCTAACTAGCTAGATTCTCCAATGGTATATTCGTGCATAAATTCAAATTTTCATTATGAATCACCATGAAGGATTTAAATATATAGATACCATGAATGAATGAGGATAAAAATAGGGTGTTTTTGAATGAAATTATTTTGTTATTATTTAGAAATCATGTGAATGATTTTTAATGGTTCCATGATTTCTCACAGTTATATTTGTCTTCAAATCTATGATTTCAGGGTCTTTGTTAATGGTTTCACCATAGAGGAATCAAGTTAACACTAAATGTGGGAGTAATGAAACGACCATCAACTTGATAAACCTATTGAAATGAGATATGGGATATGAAATATTGTTTCTAAGATCACCCAACTCTCTCAATATATAAAAAATATCATGAGTCATGCATACATTTCAAATGGACATTCAAAGGAAAAACACCCTATTGAGTTTTTTATTAAGAAACTTCCAAATTCAATAGATGGTTCCCTAATATAATTATTTTTTAGTAATGTATTATTACTAGTAGAAAGTTATACAGTATAATAAATTTAAACATTGTCAGGGAATTATATTTTTGGAAGGAAAAGGGGAAAAATGGTGCACTCTTATAATGAGTATGATATGAGAGGAGTATATTGAATCGATGAGATGGGATAGTTTTATGACTATTTTTATCAATAATTTCTTTCCTGGAAAAATTCAAAAAAATTAAAGGTAATTTTTTAGAATAAATCATAAGGATAATGATTCCATTATAGTTATGATGCAAATTTCACCAGACATGAAAGGTATTGTTCTAGTTTTTTCATTCGTCTTGGAAGAAAATTTGACCAATTATTTAATAGAATTGGACAAGGTATCCTAAATAAATTATCCATATAATTCATTTATATCAATGAATAAATTATTTTATGTTATCTCAAAATGGAAATATATATTATAGATTCTCATTGTTCTTGTAGATTTGGGTGTTAAAAGTGAAATACTTAATTTTGAAGAAATTCTAATTATAAAACCCATAGAAGAATGAAAATTATTCCTCCGTAATGTTATAAGTGTGGAAGAAATATATATGAAGTTGACTTATGGGGGGGGGTCTGTTAAATGATTTAAATATGGAAAATATATCCATCAAGAAAAATAATTTCAATGTGACATGCATAGATCATACAATGAATGAAATTAATAAAAAGCTCAATTGAATGATCCACCCACACTCCAATGGTAAAATTGCAATGAGTATGAATATTAAACCAATAATTTCATCAATTCATGGGTTAATTATGATAATAATAATCTATAAACTATTAATCCCATATTAAAATTTAAGTCCCTTACAATCATAACTGTTGATGTGGGTTATAAGAAAAAATTGGTTAATTATAAACTGACCATCCACTATATAATTGAAAATGGTATATTTTATTCTAGATGTATGAACACTATTATATCTAAAAAATTATAAGGGTATCACATAATCCCCTCAACAATTATATATTAAGTTATACGTAAAAAAATAATGGTATGAAAATCACATCTCATGTTTATAACTACTCCTTGAAAGATATTTTTGGGAGTATGCTTCTGTCAAATCATTTGATTCTCTTTCTATTTGAAATTTATTTTTATATTAGTAATGGATTAGGGCACATAATATAGATCCCATATCAATTTCCTATGAATATATTTTAAATTTTATATTTTGAATCAAATTATGATATAATTTTAGTGCAAGGAAGAATATGAACTTCTAATGGGAATTAATATCATTATATGGTGCTTACTACTAATTAATGAGAAATGTTTATCTCAAATGTCTAGGTAGAAACATAAAATGAAATATATGACTCTTTTTAGGATTATAAAGATGTATTTTATTAATAATATCCAAGAATTCAATCGAATTTTGATGTAGTATTTTCAATCAAACACATACATGGTGTTACACCTATTTCAATGACTACATATATAATGGATTTATTCAATTGAAATAATTGACATAGAAAATCTTAGAGAATATTGATAAGATATTAAAAATACCTACCATGTCACCAAGGGGAAAACCTTTTAATTGTATTTTGGAAAATGTTGTGTTAATGTGCAATTGAATTTATTATTGAGAGCATTACCAGATCACCAATAAGAACTGGTGTCGTCTACCAAGCATCGATGATCTATTTGATCAATAAAAATGTGGTAAATATTATTACAATATTGATTTTTGATATTGATATATTTATATAAGAGTCAATAATGTTGATATACCCAAGATAACCTTCTGTACAATCTATTGTCATTATGAATTTATAGTGATGCCATTTAGACTTAAAAATGCTCCTGGTATCTTCATGGATTTATTGAATACTTTCATTTGAGATTCCCAAGACCTATTTGTGGTAGTCTATATAGAAAATATACTTATATATTCCATGAGAAAGTATGATTATGAATAAAATTTATGTATTTTCCTACAAACCCTAAGTAAGGATGAATAGTATTCTAAATTTACAATGTTTAAATTTTGGAAATAGAAATTTTCATTGTTCTTTAATATAATATATAGTGAGGGTATATCAGTGGATCCTTATAAGATGGAAGTTTTTGACCAATGGACATGACCTTCCATAGTAACTAAGATCTATATATTTTCAAGGATTTATAGTAAACTTACAACATTTTTTGAGTTATTTATCATTATTATTTAATCTAGTAACCATGTTGAATTTGAAGGTAACCATGTTGCAATGTATATATAAATATTAGGAAATTTTAAATTAGCCAAAAATGGGTTGTTCAGTGAACCTATACATCCACTAACGTATAATGGAGAATGTTTTTTGACCATTAGTGGTGAATCAATGAAATTTCTCTAATATTCCCTTAGATAGAATGATATGGTGATAGCTTATTCATTAAAATAATTGATAATTCATGAGAATAAATACCGGACTCATGATTTAGAGTTTTCCTTAGTAAATTAATCACTAAAAATTTCAATTATTTATATTTATGGTGATTATTATGATATATGTGATGACTATATAAGCATGAAGTATATGTTTATGCGGAAAGAGTTGAATATGTACTAAATGAGATGGTTTAATTTTATTATAGATTTTGACAACTCAATACATTACCATGCTTATAAGAAGAATAAGGTGGCTGATATTATGAGTCAGAATTTATTTTATAGGCTGGTGATTTAAAGAGATATAATATTTATGGATTTCAAGAATATGGAACCATAATTCAAGAGGAAAGGGGTTATATCATATACATCTACTAATATATGTTTAACTATACATTCATGTTAGTATTAAGTAGGCATATAAGGGGATGTTTGTAACACCCTAGAATGATAAAGGGTTAAATGACTAAATGATATGACTCATATCAACGAGTTTCACCTTTGTTTTTGGGAACCTACCTGATTAAATCTCCATCGGTAAACAAGCTTGGCCTGGAGTAGTGATCAGGATGGGTATCCTTTTTAGAAATTTTATTAGGGTGTGTGAGAGTGAGAAAAAATCACACATGGAAGATTTAGTGTAATCCTGTGGGGACGATAATTATTCAAATGACGTGTATGGGAACTTAAGTGGGACCTAGGGTGGGGAAAACGTGTCTGCGGGGAAACTAGTGGTACCTAGAGGGACAGGACCCGACGACAATGTCAAGACGCAGTGTCTGTGCAGTCACTAGGACCTGATTGTCACATTTGGTTTCAAAGTAGGAACCCAACCATAAGTTTGGTGCACTACCTAGGTTGAGATGCAGGGACCATAATGGAGACATTGTGTTCAATAGGGGTGAATGTAACACCCTAGAATTATCACGACCTATCCTCAGGACCCGTGTCCTGACTACCCCAAGCCCACCTTCTATAGGCAAGGGGCTGGTGACTAGCACCAAAGGCGTAAGTCCCGATAAAAAGGGAATGCATTGCCTTTATGATAGTAACAAACACAACAGAGTACACATGTGAAGTAAGCACTAAGAAAAACTGAGTAAAAAAGTAAGTGATGAAAAGTAAATGGGCCAGTATACAAACCCAACTGATAGTACAGTACAACTGAAAATAATTTACAATAACAGTAATGTTAAGCGGCAACCACAGAGTCGTCCTCCGGGAATCCCACCTGAAGGGTGGGTACATATGGTCTCCTCGGAACCTCAGGTCTGTCTGTCTGCACCGTGTATGCCTCAATAGGTGTTCCACCTCTGGGTACCATCCAGCTTCACAAGAATCCTCTACGATCAGTGTTTTCCGTCGTCTGCATCCAACACAACATAGTGTGGGCATATCCCATACCGGGGTGAGTATATGATACTCAGTAGGGACATCGAGACCCCCGAAGGTCTCCCAGAATCCACGAAGGATAAACCACAATGTAAAGATACAACACTAAGTATCAACCAACTCTACTTAGGTATATGCTCATACATATACCTAAGTCATCAATCCCAGTCTGGCTTCTACTCTCGAGCCCAATCACAGCCCATTCCACATAGGAAGGAATTCAATCACACCATTGATAAAGATTGAAAGTAAAGACTCAACTCACACAGGTATACATCTTTCATATAGCGATAAAGATCATCAGATGTAGTCACTGATTCATATAAGTCGTCGGACCCACACAGGATACAAGTCCAGCTAATCTGTCGGACCCACACAGGATACAAGACCTGCTACTCTACTGGATCCACACAGGATACAAGTATAGAGGTCAATACTGTCAGACCCACACAGGGCACAAGAACAGTAGTCATCACCGTTGAACCCATGGAGGATTCCAGTACGGTAGTCGTCACTGTCGAACCCATGGAGGATTCCAGTACAATAGTCGATGTAGTCGCAGTTAGCTCTAGGGTTCCCACACACAGCATGCTTGATTCCAGGATGGTATGCTCCTCGAGCAAGGGTTTTGATACATCAATTGTCACAAAGTCTAGAGTTGATGTATCCCAAAGTTCCTTCTCGTCAAAGGAAACCCAACGCGACAGACGGTGCTTCAATCGGACGCCCGGTCTGAGAGTTATTGGCTTTTCCGTTCTAGGGGCCCGATTGGTTTTTAAGCTAAAACCAACCCGACCATACTCCAGCTGCGTCCAAACCTCAAGGATTCATAAGAAACTAACAGTGTGTCGATCGGAGGTCCGTAGCTCATGTTATAGGAAAAAACTGAAAAATGGTCCGAAGAGGGGGGTCTGGACCCGGTCTGACCCGGCCCAACCCACCCTAGGTCGGCCTGAACTGGGTCTGGCCCGGTAGGGAACGGCCCGGACTGGCCGGCACGGCTCATTCCGCATGACCCACCCCGGCCCAGCCGGGGGGGTGTGCGGGCTTGGCCCCTGGTTCCGCGAACGTGGTGCTAGGATGGCGCCTCTTGTCTCCCGGATCCCAGGTGGTCGTGGGATCCCCTCCTCGCCGTTGCGGCCGGTGCCATGGTGGGCTTCTGCCGACAGCACGTTGGGGCGCTGCCACCTCCAGACGGCTAGCCGCCGCCTCCAGTCATCGGTGACCCGCACCGCCACGGTCTTCCGCGAGCCACCAGAGTCATTCCGGTGGTCTGTTTTTGCTTCTGTCTGCACCTACGGTCGTCTTGGGATCCGAACTCCACTGCGAAGGCTTGAAATCGTCGTTGCAGTCCCATTTCGTTATCTCCAACATCCCGCGCATAAAAAACGATACGGAGATGGGTCCGGACTTGTTTGTTAGTCTGTACCCACCACGTTAGTGGTTCATGTCATCACCCAATAATTAAACGCCATGCTAGAGGGTATAAATCAAATAAATGAAATATACAAATCCCCCTACCACGTAGTTGACGTCGTTCGTCGTTGAGCCGAGGAAGATGAGCGTCGTGGTAGTCAGGCGTCGTGGAAGAACGGTGTCGTCCAATCAATGATGGAGGAAGAGTCATTTTCATAGGCGACGTAGGCTCTATGACGTCAAGGTGCATCCGAATAAGAAGTCCTTCGTGTTCTTCGCTGGGGATGTTCTTCATTGAAGAACGGTCTTATTTTTCGAAGAAAGATCACCTCCCTTTTTAATTATCCAGAGCATTTTCCCCCAAAAGTAATTTTCCAACCAAAATAAATAAGGAGTCTCACCAACTAATAGAATTTCCATGAAATTCCTATTAATTCAAAAGCGGTGATAATAAATTAATGCCGATATTAATTATAGGAATTGGCACAATTTATGGGAGGGTGGAGGTGGGAAGGTTCCACCATAATAAATTTGTGGAGTTGTCAAAGTAATAAATAAGGGGTATTAATGGGGAGTTGAGGGGTGGTGATGTTTTTGGGTTCGTGTGGGCCCAACCCTTAACTTCCTCTTGTAAATAAAATTAAATAAAATAAAATTTTGTACAACAATTTTTATTTAATTCATTATAAATCCCCAAAAATAGACTATCAACCCACGTAAAATGAAACTGATGTACTTCATAATAACATTGGATAGATGTTTTCAAAAGTATATCTTTTAAGAACTATAATTTTTCTTCTATAAGTCCATTTAGTATCCATGTATAGATTAAATTAATACTTTGAGAAAAAACAATACTCCTCTATTGGTTTTTTTTAAATCCATTCTTAGATGATTTTTTTGTCCTAACCAATTCCCTCTAGAATGGGTTCCAATGAGGATGAGGTGGGTGAGGCTAACCAGATTATGAGGAAATATCTATGAAAATAACCTACCTTGAGGTATTATGTATCTCAATCATGATGATGAAAAAATCAACCAAAATTTATAATCCTTTGGGAATCATGCTCAGTGTGGAAAAAAATATACAATATATGATTGTTCACCTACATTAGAGTGTTGGGTAGGATTGAATTTTTTGGGATAAAAATGATATATCGATCAACTTTGGTACCCATGTTTTTTTTGAAAAAATAATGATTCAATTATAGGGGTTTGATATGTAATACCAGTGTATAGACTACATGGGGTAAAAACACCATGGGTGCTGGAATTCCACTGGAGAAAAGGGAAAAGTGATGTTTTTAGAAATTCAACCTTACAAGTCTAAATCTGTTAATGAAGGTAGGTGTGTTGGCAATAACCATCGACCATATTTAAAAAATGGGTTCCACAAAAATTATATATAGAATTTATCATTTTGGATGTGTTCCATGGATTTGTTGTTAACCATTTTGGCTAGTAACCATTTACATAGGGGTTTCTACTCAGAGATGATGAAAAGGGTTCCTTTGGTGCATGTGCTCTGGATGGGTTGTGAGCCTATTTGGCCCGACACCAAGACTAAAGGTGAGCACATTTTGACATGTATGGTGGATTATTTCCATCCAAATAATGAGGAGTGAAATTGTATTGATGGAGGATTAGGATGATCAAGAAGTGTTCAAACACTCTTAAGGATATTCCATAATGGATCAAGAATGCCAATTGGATCATTCCATACTGATGGATGGAATGCAAGATAGTGGGGAAAATTAAAATTTTGTCCAGGAGTAAGGCATGAGGGAAAAGATCAATCATATTCTAAGAAGGACACCTATGGTCCCTCGGGATTCTTAGTTTAAATAAATTTAGATTTGAAAAGGGTTTTTTTATTTTTAAGGTATTGTACTTAGAACCATTGGATGTCCCATTTATGGTTGTGGGACAAAGACTAATATGGGTGATGTAGTTTGGGGTCATGTAGATAAGGACACATTGTAATGATATTTATGTTCCCACATCTTGGACCATGGGTAGGTGAGGCTACTTATCAAGGAACAAAACTTGAAATAAACATCATTCACCTTGTTTACGTGATGGAATGCATGAAAGGTTAACAAAGAGGTTGGTTACTCATGGAATACCTCATTATGGTGCTAATAAATAGGTGAAGGATTGGCTCTAACTTTATCAATAGCTAGTCGGTTTAGTGAGAAAAATCTGGAATTTTTTTAGGGATCGGTGGTGAGTCCTGTAGGATTTATACATTTTTTCATTTGAGGATTCACTTTTTCCCAAGATGTAGGGGTGTCTTGGTGATACAAATCCCAATTTTTATCTACTTTCTATGTCAGGTTTTCTACATTATGGGAATTTACTAATCTTGCCTTAGGTTGTTTAGTGTCATTCAAGTTGGAAAAAAAATTCATGGGGGGGGGTATGTGGTATGATAGGTTTTATGAACCTGATATGATTGTAGGTATATAGTAAGGAATAATTGTACATTGTCCTTCCTTGGGATTGTAAAACATAGTTTAAGGTCTAAATTCTTATACCACATCAATATGAACATCAAACTACCTTGGTGTGAAATGAGGCACTATGGTCGAAGTGGAAATAAGAGTGTTTAAATAAGGCATGATTGATTCAAGGATTTATGTCTGTGATTGGAAAAAAGGGTATAAGATTATATATGTATCCCATGGAACTAGGAATCAATCCACAAGTGGGTCTCGGTGCGGTAGGTGAATGAAACCAAAAGTAGGAAGTCCTATTAAGTGCGGATCAAATGAAGGGGGACATTAGTTTGCTAAGAACCAAAGGTGACATAAGATAGATATGGATTATGGGATAAGAGAAAAAATGCATATAGATTTATAATCATGATTCTTTGATGGGGGAAATTAGTTTAATTTTGTATATCTTGGGACATTTCCATCTAAACATCTAACCACCATGGTATTTAAAAAAGATCTACTGTTTGGACTAGAATGAGGGGTTCCAAAAACAAAGAGTGAGAAATGATAA
Organism: Viscum album; assembly: GCA_963277665.1. Lineage (NCBI taxonomy): Eukaryota > Viridiplantae > Streptophyta > Magnoliopsida > Santalales > Viscaceae > Viscum > Viscum album. The sequence goes on along the minus strand of OY728155.1, from coordinate 236,601,033 downwards.
AGTTTGTGTTTGATCCATAGATATAATTTATAAGAATTTATATATATCACAATAATTGGGGAATCATGCCACACATAGTTCTGGCAGTGGTGTGGTACGAGACTGACACTAAAAAGAGGCAGTCTTCTTGAGGGAGGATGCAATAAAGGGTGACACTAGTATCCAAATAACCAAAGGTGTCACAAAGTAAATGTGGATTAAGGGACAAGGGGACATATTCATTCTGTTTCTTGGTCATCATTATTATATAATGGAAACATTTTTAGTGTTTTATTTCTTGTAAATTTCAATATAAACATAAAACCAACTTTGTATACAAAGAAGCACTACGGTTTGGAGTGGAATGGGAGGTTAAAAAAACAAGGAATGAGAAGTGGAAACTATTTTTACTGGGCATGAGATAGGATATCAATTAATATCTATGTATCCCCCAAAATGGTAACCAATGCACACATAGATTTAGGGGGTGGTGTGATAGGAAGATGACACTAAAACAAGAATACCTCTTATGTGATGATGCAATTAAATTGTGAAATAAGTCTAAAAAATTCTAGTGAAAACATGATCCATATGGGGATTAGGGGACACCGATGTCTAGAATAAATAATTTTAATGTCTTGGTGTTTGGACCAAAAGGATGATAATTTATGGTTATGGAGATTAGATCGAGGGGGGATCTTAGAGAGGTTTTTATGACATGAGAAAGAGTACTAACCTAACAAGAAATGAGGGCCAAGGAGGCATCATGCCAAAAAATACCTCTATGAAGTTTTTCACAATTTTTATGTATATGATGCTTTGAAAATATGAGCTAATACTAGATTAAGGTCTTATATCATCGAAAAAGGGTTTCAACTAGTTTAAAGTCATGGAGCTTGGACCGTAATGGTTTTCTTATAGAAGGATTCACGCAGAGTCAGAGAGTTAAAAACTAATGGGAATATAGTGAAAGAGATTCCTTGCACTATAAAAACTTCTTCAAGACAATGTACATATAGTTTAAGGTCATGATTATTGGACTGTAATGTTTCTTGGTGCTTCTTGAGCATTTGGGTGCATGCCCCACCATGTACCCTAAGGAGATGTGAGAAATGTTACTTGTCAAAAATAAGGAATGGTAAAGAGACTCCCATGTCACATGGGAGTGATCCAAATGCTTAAAGAGAACATAAATTGACAGAGTCCAAATAACATTGAAATTATTAATCAACAAGAACTAATTCATGGAGGGTTACCACCGAGGGTGTTATAATTCCATGAGAACAAAGGGTGGTTAATAGGAATTAAATTACGACTTTTGATATTTGAAACAAAAAGGGTGATTAAATAATGGCTGAGAAATGACTGTTGACCATGTATGAAATTAATATTTCACAACCCCAAAACTCATGGGTGGGGTGAGAAGCTTCTAGATCAGCTGTTAACCATGTTCTGAATACACGAATCATCAATTATCATAAGAGATCCATCATGGAGTTTTCTAAAGATATGAGGTGATCCTATTTTTCCAAACACCATAGTTGTTATGGGAGACCATTAAAATTTATAGGGTGATGGGGATCCATATTAAGGAAGAATATATGTGTGAAAATGAGTTGGATAATTTTTTGAGTGGAATTAAGAAATATAGGTTCTATGCTACCAAATATTTGAGCATACTGGAATGTATAACAACAGGAAAGAGTTAGACCCATTCTTTATTATGGAGGTCATAAAGTGGGACATTGATCTAGATAAACCTAGGATATGGGATATGGGTGTCTCTATGAATCCTTTTTAGTTGTTAATAAAGCATTCCATAGTTATTCAAGGTGGTGCAGTAGATGACTGACCCTGATAAAGGCGTTCCTCATCAGCAAGTGCTAGAGTATCATGAAGCTTCATGTTTTGTGATTAGGACATAAACAATGTTGTTTAATGTCACGTGGAATGAAAATTAAATACACATTTTAAGGTTATATAGTAAGTATGGGGTTTCATATAGTTGAACATTTAATTAAAAGGATGTTTTCAAATAGTTTAATGTCACACAACCAGGACATTGAAGAGAAAGTCAGTATGTACCACATCAATGTTAGAAAATAACTTATATAGCAGGTTCCAAGTGCTGGGAATATATAATTTTAATTCATTATAAGGGCATATAATCATATTTAGAGCATAATACATGGTTTTCTAGTAGTTTAAGGTTGTGTACCTTAGACCATATAGTGGGTATGCTACCAGATTAAGGTCATGGATATTGTACTAAAGGATAGATCTTATAGAAATATTTCTGTGGTGATAGAGAGTTTAAAACCTAAATGAAGTAAGGTACATGAAGGACTTGTGAGAAATAAGAATATATGGGTCGAGTTTTACATAGTTTAAGTTGGTGATTCTCTAACCACTAGTGAGGGTGAGACAATTTTTCTACCAAAGACTAACAAACTTGTCATGAATAGAGGCCTTAACACTGAATGTTTGTGAATATAGTCTCACCAAGTGGAATAATTTTTGGATAGGCCCAAGATTAATGATATATTTGTAACTAAATATCCCATGGAGTTGGGAATCAATCCACATGTACTTCTAGAATACAATGTTCACTAGTACAAAAATATGCTTTTATGTATGTTTTTTATATTTTATCTTCAGTTCTTGAGGTGAAATTTTTAAAGGAAAAGTTATAAATATCTTTTTAATGTTGGTTATTAAAAATAACCATAAAAATTTATTTTTTATTATTTTTTCATGTTTTTTTAAAAATCGACGTGAAAGACAATCTTACCATCATTTGTTTAGAAAATAATGATGTTAAAAAACTTTTTTTACATCGGTTTTTAATAGAAGATATGAATGACCTATTTTACATGTTGGGATTAAAAACAATGATATTAAAAGTTTTTTTTAATAACGGTTTTCTAAAAAATTATGTGAAAAATAGGTCTTTCACAACAGTTTTATAAAAACCAATCTTAAAAATAGGTCTTTCATGTCAGTTTTCGAAAAATCATGTTGATTTGTTTTTGAAAAAAAATAATTCACATAATTTTAATACATCCATAGAAAATATAAGATAATTCAAACAAATCATAAAAACCATAATAATTCTAGAAAAAAAATAAATCATTAATATAATTTTCAGGGTTGTCGAAGTTTTAGTGGTTATAATTTCATTCGAGGAATGATCCCAATAAATAATCCAAGCTACTTCTTAAATATCATTTTAGAATTTGAGACTTCGTATTTTTTACAATGATATGAATTAATATGAATCATTATTATAAAAATGTAATCATTAACAGGTATATCAATTATGAAAACTAATTATAAATAAATAAATAGTAGAAAAAAAATAAAAAATACCATGAAAATATTGCTGAAATATGAAATAGTGGATTGATGTTAAAGAAAAAATGAATTGATTTGGGGGAACTATGATGATAAAATGAATTTATCATGTAATTAAACTATGTAGAGCATGAAATCATATAAATGAAATGGTAAAAGAAAACACGATATTATATATTTTAGGTTGCAATTGAAAATTTTGATGTTGCACTTTAAAAAACAAGGAATTCCACATTGAAGGGATATTAAATTTTTCTTCAATGTATGTTTTTTTATAAACATCATGAAAAAATATTAATTTTTTTCCATGTTGGTTTTATGATATAAAACTTTAAAAACTAGCTTTTAAATTTCATCTTTACCATTGGTTTTTTCGGGAACTGAATTTCAAAGTCATTTTTTAAATATGTTTTTCAAAAAAATATGTTAATAATGTTTTAAAAAATGAAGTTAATTTCCCATATATTTTATTCGACTAGTCAAGAAGATAAAACATAGTTAAAAATTAAACATTATGGCCTTCAGAAGTTATACTTCTCTAAGGCTTCGTTTAGAAATGACCAAATTTCAATGTCCATAAAGTTTGATCAATAAGTCTGATTTAGAAACATAACTACTCAAATAAAATCCTTGAAAATAAAATAAAAATTTTAAAACCTTTTTAACATATTTTACATTGAAAAATGACATGAAATATAACTTTTAATGTTAGTTCCTGAATATATAACTGAAGTTAAAAGACTTATATGCATAATTTTATCATCAGTTTTTGAAATAATGAAGTTAAATGTACCTTTTCGTGTTGGTTATTTTAAAAATTACATTAATAATGTCTAAAAGGTATTATTTTATTACATAATATTCTATTTGAGTGGTGTTGGGGCTAAAATTTACTTATGGATCAATATTATGAATGTCAGAAGTTGATCATCACTAGACTATGTCTTAGAGAAGTCCAACTTCCGATAGTTATAAATTTTGATTCGTAACTCTGTTTAAGCTCCATGACTACTCAAATATAATATCAAGAAATTTATTAAACGTTTATAAACACTTTTAGTTTTATATTTGAAAAAATACCTGAAATATTACTTTTAACATCAGTTCTTAAAAAACCAATGCTAAATGTCTTATATGAGGAATTTTAACGTCGGTTTCTTGAAAACCCATGTTAAGTGTATATTTCCAAGTAGGGGTTTAGAAAAAATGAAATTAATAATGTTTAAAATGTTTTATTTTAATTTATAGGATTTTATTTGAGTATTCGTGGAGCTAAAATGGACTAATGGATCAAATGTTATGGATGTTTGGAGTTGATCATCTCTAAACTGAGTCTTAGAGAAGTCCAACTTCCAACTGCTATAACTTTTGATCGGAAACTCTGTTTAAGATACAATACCACTCAAATAAAATATAAGCAAATGAAATATAATTTTTTTAAAAAATTTAACATTAGATATTTGAAAAAGTGTTGTGAAAATTGTATTTCATCCTCAGTTTCTGAAAAAACCAATGTTAAAATCTAGTTTTTCAAGTTAGTTATCATAAAACTAACATGAACAATAAAAATTTTAATATTTATTATTTATGGTTATCATAAAACCACTATGAAAAATGATATTTTTAATATATTTTACTGATTTTTGTTAAATAACTGACATAAAATCCCTTCAATGAGAAATTTTAACGTCAGTTAACATAAAATCGATGTGAAAATGATATTTTAAATATTTTTTCCTACCGATTTTGAAATAACCAATGTAAAAATCCATTCAAGAGGAATTTTAACATTGGTTTATCTATATCAAAAGTAAACAGTGGTCTTTTAATTTTGGTTACTAAATAACTGATGTTAAAATTCCTCACAAAAGACTTGTAAATTCAGTATTGATGAATTGATGATAAAATATCGACGTTAAAAACAATTTCTCTACTAGTGGTGGTGGGAAACTGATGAAACAATGTGTGTGTGGGGGTGGGGGGGGTTATCCTCTTAAGCATGGGAAATAATTTGAGACATCTTATAATGAGATACTAGATACATTGTTTAAGGTCATATATTTTGGATGAGAGGGTTGGGAGTTTGGACTCGGTGTGTGTGTGTGTGTGGTCGTGATTTTTGTGAATCACAAAAGAGTAGAAACCAATCATGAAAGGAGGTACATGAAGGAATTAAACCTCTTAAAACTTCTTTGCGACACATTACACATAGTGTATGGTTTTTATTCTTAGTGGAAAGGTGTTTCCTGATTTAATGTCATGTAACAAAGACATTATCACATAATTTTATGTCATCTGATTAAGATGAGTGGTTGTTGAAGTTTAAGGTCTTATAGTTTCCACAAAAAGTATTCATATATTTTAAGGCCATGACGCTCAAATTGGTGGTCTTATGATAGTTTAAGGTCATAATGATTAGAATAAAAGGGTTTCTTCTGGAGTAGTTTTTGTGGAATAGAAGATAGATATAACCTTATGTGAATGGAGGTACACATATGCCTCATTCCGAACAAACATTTCTAAAATGAGATTTACATAGTTTAAGGACACAATGTTCTTAATGTAGTTTATGTTCTTATTTATAAACAAGGATATTTTGGGATTATTTCCCTTTCACATGGGATATCATGACATTGGCAAAGAGAATGAGGCTTAGGAGGGTTGTGATGACATTGACATGATTGGTGTGCGTGAATTCACAAAGGAATGATAGTGAGGTTATTAAAACTCTAATAGAAAAAGGGAGGTGGAAATAATGTAAATTGAAACCTTTAATATATGAACATTAAATGAGGAAAACTAATGGAAAATGAATGACTATTTTCCATTTTTAAAACATAGGCTGTAAAATCTCCAGTCAAGTGTGGTGCAAGAAATTTTCATATCATCCATTGAACATGTTTGAAACAAGAGAATGATCATTTGTCGTATGAGATCCTTCAAGGCATAAAAATAAGATGATAAGTGATCTAGTTTTCCAGGCACCATTACCATTAGTGGATCCTTTTTAGACACTAGTGGAAATAATATTTTTAACGTCGGAGAAATAACATCTATTTTTTTTAAACTGATGAAAAAAGTATGTACGTTAGAGTTTGGCGGTCGGTTTAAAACAAATATGCCAAAGTATTTTATATTTGGGTTTTGGCATCGGTTTTCCTAAAAACTGATGCAAAAAACAAAATAATTATTTATTTTTCATATTGGTTTTATTAAAAAAATGATGCTAAAAATAAAAAAAAATATATTTTTTGCACTGGTTTTTTATAAAACCCAAACCAAAAATAAAATAAAAACAATTTTTCGGTGTCGGTTATTAAAAAAACTGACTAGAAAAATAATAATAAAATAAACTTCCACATCGATTTTTAGAAAAATCAATGCCAAAAATATTTTGTCATGATTTCCATCATTAGTTATGTAACAAAAAACATCAAATTTCTTTAAAAATCTCCCATTATCGCATATCCCTCATTTTTTTAGATCAATGAAACCCTCCACTCATGAAAAATACCTCCCAAATTATGACACTTAGAAGGCCACTTAGTGATCTCAAACTACTTTTTGTTTGATTTTCTTTGATTTGCATGATCTACAGTCTCCATTCGTCATCTTATTTGATTAATTCATCATCTTTGCATTATTTTCTTCTCTGAATCCTATTTCAAACGAAACTATGCTTTGATTTCGGGTTTTTTATTTTTAATGTTCATATTTACAATCAATTTCATTTATAACTTCTGGGAAATGTTTATTCTTTCATTTCATTCAAGGGACAATGTTCAAATTTAGGATCGTGGATAATTTAAACTCCAAATTTTGTGAGTTGTTATTTTAATATGGTGTAATGTGTGATAGTGATTTTTACTAGAAAATTCCAAGGTTTTAGATGCTAATTTCAAGTAGTAAACCTCATAAAAATCTATTGATCCTAATGTATTTGTTTCTTGATATTTTTTTGGTTGGTTCATATCAATCATTTCATTCATTTTAACATGTGTGAAAAAAAATTGATGGTAAAATGTATAAGGAAGTGAACTTCTTAATTTATCAATTATAACACTAGAATGTTTGTTTTTATTATTATTGGATCTATTTATATAGAAAATTATTTAATTAATAAGGTTAAAATAGTTCATGAATTTTATAAACTATTGGTTGATTCCCCACATAATTAATCAATATGTTATAATATATAAAAATAATAATACAAGACATAATAAATTAATTTAATTCTTCACAAATTAATGAAGCATGCCATAAATTCTTATTGTAGTGACACGATCTAAATTTTTTAAGTATTCTATGTGGTATTTTATTATTTTATGTATATTTTATTTATATGTCTACATTTTTATTTGTAATATAATTATACTAGAATGACCGCCAGTTGAACACCCAAATGGTATATATGAGTATGTAATATCATATGTTGATATAGATCTTATTGTTATAGTATTACATATACCATCCTGATCATGAGCGATGCAAGAGTATTAATGATGTTTTTCAATCTATTGGAGGCATACTACCGAGATGTCATAATTCCATATCTATTATTACCAGTGAGTTTCACTTGTAACATACCCCACTTTTTAGTAACCACTCAGTAAAATAAACTAATAATTAATGAAATCTCCAATACTTTTGAAACATGAAAAACCAAACTAATGTAACAACTATGTAAAACGAACTGATAAATGTTATATGATTGAAAATAAATAAATTATATTATCAATAAAACACATGTATATAATATGAAAATAAAAAGTTTACTATTTTTAATTGTGTTTCATATATGATGTTTTCAATCTGATTATTAATAACTTTTATTAATTTTTTTATTTACAGTTTATCAATTAATATATATTTATATTTAAATATTTATATTTTTTAATATATTCACCAATTATATTGAAATATCATTTATTTAGTGGATCATAATTGAATAAATTTATGAATAACCACTCATGAATATGAAAAATGAGTTGGTGAATTCTATGAATTTTCAAAAATAAATCTTCAAAACATTGATTTGATGTTCTGTCCATGTGGGAAGTGTTTAGATATGAGAAAATTAAACTCTAGAGGAATCAAGGATCATCTAATTTGGTATGGTTTTATCCTTAATTACACACGGTAAATCTAGAATGGTGAAAGAACTGTAAATTCAACAGATAATGTTGATGAAAATATTCATAATGTGATAGAGGATCATATTGAAGATTTAATTCATGATGTAAGTGTTAAAAGTGTTGAAAAAACAACTAGTGTAGAATGATTGTACAGAGATTATGAGAAACCATTATTCCTAGGTTATAGTAAAATTTTCTATGTTATCAGGAATTTTGAGATTGGTTAACATGAAAGCAAATAATGGTTGGAGTGATAAAAGTTTCTATAAATTTCATTCTCTTTTAAAAGATCTACTTTCAGAAGACAACGAGCTTCTAGATTCCAATTATGAGGTGAAGAAAATATTATTCCTAATGGTATTGGGGTATAAAAAGATACATGATTTCACCAATTTTTGTGTGATGTGTAGGAAGAAATATGAATTTTTATCAAACTGACCAACATGTGGAACATCATGCTATAAGATGGATGAAAAATCCAATTCAGATTCATTCTCACGTACTTTCATATAACCTCAAGATAAATCAAATAATTTCTTCCAATAAACCCTTTAGGTAATTTATCTATATTAAGTCTGATTCATTTTTCATGTACCAGAATCAAATCTCCTACTAATTCAATTTGGTACCTTCAAATAATTCTTCATTTGAAGCACCTAATTTTAAATTCAATTGATACATAAAGGTTAAGATGTAATTCAGATGAACATATCTCTAATGGTAAATTATGTCACCCTGCTGACTCAACTCAATGGAAGATATTTGATAATAAATTTACTAATTTTGTAAGTGAAGTTAGAAATCTTAAAATGGGAGTGTGTACAGATGGAATGAATCCATATCAATGTTTATGTATCCAACACAGTAATGACACATATTTTTGCTAGTTTACATCTTATACCCATAGATATGTATTAATAAAAAATATTCTATGATGAACATGATAATTTTTGGACCAAAACTACCATGAAACAATATTGATGTATATATTTCACCATTGATTGATGATTTGAAACTTCTATAGGAGGCAGGTGTAAGTGTTTTTGAGGTATATAAGAATGAGTATTTAATATTTCATGCTATGATAATGTTAATTATAAATGAATTTATTGAATATGGAAACTTATCTTGATACAATGTTAAGGGACATAAATCTTTTCCAATTTGTGAAGAAGAGACTTTATATTATCAATTGAAGAATAGAAGAAAAATAGTGTACATGGGGCATTAATGATTTTTTTGGAATTGATCATCCTTATCACAGATTTTATAAGTCATTTAACAGTTTACCTGAATATGATCTTCCTCCAGAACCATTGTATGTTGAAGAATATTACAACAGGGTGAAAAATGTTGATTCGACATTTGGACAGAAAAGTAGTTCTGGTCCTCCAAAAAATATCTCAAAGAAACAATCTATTTTCTTGAACTAACTTATTGGATATTTTTAGAGATAAAACATAACATTGATGTTATGCTTGTTGAGAAAAATATATGTGATAGTTTGATTGGAACATTATTACAAATAAAAGGGAAAAAATGTGGATTTAATTCTAGATTTTACTTGATATCAATGAAAATTTTTTTGGAGTTAGATCCCACTATTAAAGGAAACATAACATATTTACGTTTGGATTGTCACACATTAAGAAAGAGTGAGAAGTTTATTTTTTTTCAGTGTTTGTTTGGTATAAAAGTACCCAGTGGATATTCTTAAAATGTGATTAATTTCATGTCAGTGAAGATTAAAAATTAGTAGATTTGAAATATCATGATTGTCATGTATTGATGCGACAACTACTACCGATCGCACTGCATGGTATATTGCCATAAGATGTTAGAAAGACTATCAATATGTTATGTAATGTTTTCAAATCCATTTGTATCGATGTTATTGATACAAATTTGTTACATGAGTCAGATAATGAAGCTTATATTATAATTTGTCAACTAGAAAGGTATTTTCCTCATAATGTTTTTGATATAATGTTTCATCTGATGATTCATCTGGTGCATGAGATAAGAATATGTGGGCCTATTTATTTTCGTTGGATGTATCCTTTTGAGAGGTCTATGAAGAATTTTAAAGGGATATGTTAAAAATCATTATCGACCAAATGCCTCTATTGTTCAAAAATATTTATCAGAAGAGGTGATTGATTTCTGTACCGAATGTTTGTATGAAGTGGAGCATATCAGTCTCCCTATATCAGGACATTTGACAGTTGATAGTGAAGTTTGAGAGATTCGAGGCATAAAGGTAAAGTTCATTCCACGCGATGAAGTGATAAATACACATTTATATATTTTGAACAACCCAGATGTTCTTAAATCATATATATCATCACATATTGCTGAATTAAAGAGATGATATCCAAAAATAAATGAAAAGTGGTTGATGATTGAGCATAAAAAGACATTTGTTTCATAGTTTAAAGAGAAAGTGAGAAAAAATATATCTACATCAGAAATTTTGAAATGGTTGGTAGGGGGACCACGTATAAATGTGATAACATAGACTAGTTTTGGAATTAATGGGTACACATTTTACATAAAAAGCATGATGACTAGAGTATCGTTCTAAATAGTGGTGTGATGGTAATCGTTGAAGCAGTTCATTTTTCAAGTGAAAAAAATAAAAACCCAATTTTTTATATTTCAGCATGTTTTGTAGTTCTTTAGGATATTTGGGAAGTTGACTATATAAAATTTTGAGTAACTGTGTGTTAGTGTCATTGGGTTGATAACAATGATGGTGTGAAACATGATGATTCTGAATTTTCACTAGTTAATTTGAATAGATTTAATTACAATGAAAAACCATTTATTATAAAAACACATGAAACCATATATTTTATTTCATTGATCCATCAAATGATTAGTGGCCTATTTTTTTCAAGGAAAAATATACCACTTGGGTGAGGTGAATGATGCTGATGATATTATATATTTATATGAGTCAATTTCATCTATTACGTGATTTCTGGATGATTATAATAACTACAAGGCAGACATAGTTCATGAAGTACGTAATGATAATGATGAAGGAATATGGGAAATAACTAAATTAGTCTCATAATTTTTATGGAGATTATTTGTATTTTGTTTCTTTTTTTGAAACATAGAAATTCCTGCCTCTTTTTTTGGTTATTTTTTCATTCTTGTTTCTAAATATTTAGTGTTCTAATAATATGCTGGTACAAGAAATTTCAGTACATTTTCTTGTGTCAGTATCTGATATAGATTGGGATATTAAAAGTTAAAGAGTTATATCTATTTTTCCATACTATTAAATATTTAGTAATATACTTATTTAATGAAAGAAAACTTTTAATTTATAATTTTTTTCAAGACTACTAATGCATCCTCAATAGAGGAGACTTCTCCTATTACTATAGAGAATTCAAGTTCTCAAGTTGGTAAATGTGGTATTACACGTTTACCAAAACTATCACTTTCTCATGAAGATGAAATATTACATATTCATTTTGATGATAATAATAATAAAACTGGACCTAATAAAGTTGGCCCAAATACAGTTCTGTTTATCATTTATATATCAATACAGAGCTGTTGTAGGATTATTATTTTAAATCCTAATGGGAATTCCATAGACAGAATTATGAAACAACTTTTTTGGGAGACTATGATGTTAAAATATCTAAATTGATTTATTTTATCTCATTTCTTTAATATTAAATATTTTTAATGACATATTTCAATCATTCAATTACATATGGAATTCAATTTTGAGAAAATAAAAAAAGCAAGATAATACATCTCTTTTTAGCAGGGGTTTGATGGAGAGATTTTAAAACAAAAATGATGAAAAATTATGTTTTTGGAAAGAAAACGTTTGAAAAACCATGCATTAAGTATCTATATATAGATGCTGATACATGGAAGAAATTTGTTGACACCCGTTATGAAGAAAAATTTCAGGTATGATAATTATTTTATATTGTAAAATTTATTATATATTTATCTAATTACTAATTAGTTTATTTTTATGTAATTTTCCTATAAGAAATATCATCAAGAGATCTAGTTGAAAAATGTATATCCTCATACATTATCATGTCGAGGGTATCCCTTTTTGGAGTAGAAAATGATTGATGAAACATTTTAAGCATTAGGAGCTCGATCGAGTAGTGGTTCAGAAGAGGTCCAGGTTTTTTCCTCCATCTCCTCCCACTCACCATGAAAAATTGGAATGAGAATGAAAAAGGAAAAATGAAAAATATCTTATAGAGGAAGCTCAAAAAATAGCTGATAACATTGTAAGTAAATATTATTTATTTGTCATGAATTTTTTACTTTATAAATTATAACACTAATATAACTTTTTCATTTTTAGTTTCAGGATAAACTTCAAGATAAAGAGTTACATTGTTATTTTAGCACTTAGGGTAGGATGGAAATCCTAGCCACTTCTTTAGGAAAGGCATAACACCTTATCTGTGTTAGAGGATATCAGTCAGGGTTAGTATTCAGAATGTTTTTGGCCCGAGTAAGAAATCACAAGACAGAGAAATATAATCCTTAAAGGAAAAGATGAAAGAGATGAAATAGTCTATGGGTGATGAAATTTAAGTAGACTTGGAATAGGATTTGTTAAAAAACATGGTAAAATAATTACAAACAATACTATTTTCCTTTCCAGCCCATCCTTACCAACCTGTTTAATTTGATCCTCAACCTCCATCCAATCTAGACTACCCTACCCAGCCTACTTACATTGATCATACAACTCCATCCCAATTAGACTACCCTACACAGTCTGCTTATTTTGATCCTCCACCTCCATACTAAGTACAAAACTCTCACTCACTTTATCTCAAACTAATTCTTGGAAAATTATGTTATAAACTCTTGTTTTAGTATAGGAATAAAATAAATAATCCTTTGACACGTTATTGAAGTATAACTTCATAGATAGGCCCCAAAAACTATTTATAAAGGTCATTTTTTGGAAATTCAGCTTCAACATCCTTAAATATTATTGATTAGCCTTCTAATAACTTGAGAAATTATTGATACATTTTTTTAATCACCCTATGTAACAGCCTATAACCAATTTTCAAGAAACATATGATGTGATGTTTTTACTTTTATAATAAATAACACTTATGAGAGTCTTCAACGAATAATATTTTTATTATCTTCACAGTTTTATGATACATAAGTCTCACCATAAAAAACCTTTGACCATCCATATCTATCTGATTCCAATTTTTCTAATTAAAACCCTTCTACCCAAATGCTCCGAAACACCATAGTAAGAAAATATATTTTTGTTCTATCTAATGATCTTTGTATAATCACCTTTATCAAGATAACTTATTCTGATGGTTCTGAAAAAACCTATAGAAATCCAATAATTTCTCATTTTGAAATTTGTTTAGAATTTTAGTCTTCTTATTTTATTCACCAAAGATAATCCTCTGCTTGATGTATGTAGTTTCCTCTTCTCTATCAGATCATGAACATCCAGCTATGGAATAATTTTTCCTCATACTTTATTATACTATCACCTTTGTAAGAATATCTATAGGATTATGTTTCCCCAAAATCACATATAGTTATAACACTTTATTATCTAGTAGACTTCAAATAAAATGATAATTCTGGTCAATATGTTTCATTATTGTATGAAACAATGGGTTACAATCATGACGAATGAAATTATGACTATCACATAATAGCATTCTGTTGTCTGATCCCATTATATGTTCCTTTATTAATTTCATCAATCATATAAAATATTTCACTATATAAGTAGTATAAATATACTCTTCGTCTATTATAGATAAAGTAACCATTACTTGCAACCTATAAATCTAACTATCTATTATCCCATAAAAAGTAAACACAAAACCTTTAGTTATTTTATGTGAGTCTATGTCTCCAAAAAAATATGCATCTAAAAACCTTTCAATTGATCATCATCAGTGAATCATAAAGTCTCATATTCTAACCCTTTCAAGTATAATGGGATCCATTTTACAGCTTTTGAATGCTTCCTTCAAGGATTTTACATGAAATGTCTAACAACCTCCACTGAAAAACTAATATCTATTCGAGTAAAAACCATTTCATACATCACAAATTCTATAACCAAAGCATAAAAAACCTTCCCCATGTAACAAACTTCTCCAAATAATTATTATTACTATGGTTTATAAATTATAATTTTTTTGTTTAGAGGGTTGACTAACTGAAAATTACTTTTTATTATCAAAACACTTTTGAGGAAGAAAGTGAGAAACCAAAAAAGTAGTCTGAAAAAACTTATAACAACACAAGAAGATAAAGAAAAACAAAATCAAACAACTAGACCATCCCCACCCCTACAATGGTTTCATGACAACAAGCCTTCACCAACACCGGACCCTTCTTCAAGCAGCCTTGTGTAGAGGTGCATGGGCATGGTATCGATGGCATAGCCATACCCTCTCAAGCATACCAATGAATAATGCTTGCATTAATGAAGACTTTGTGCTCTGTTCCCCTTCTAGAATAGGTCAATGTAGAGAGATGGAAACAAGCACCAAACATTCAAACAAAGAAAAACAATAAAAAAACCAGAGGGCTTCACATCTCTCATTAATAATCCTCTCAAACCAATCATCCAAGACCACAAACTTATCTAGATTTATTAAATAGAAACTTAATGTTACCTAACTCCCTCTCCCTAAAAATTTTCTAGGATATAGATGAAACCTATAAGTCAGCAACCTCCAACATACTCTTCTCAAACTCAAAAGCATATTGGTCCCATGACTGAATGTACTCCTCAATACTTATTTTCCCTCTGTTGAAAACCCCTACCATAATTTAGTCATATATGTCAATCCATGAAATTTTTCCTTATTGATTGACACCTCTAGCGACCTCCCCATCATCTTAGTTTCCTCCTCCTCAGTTTTGTTGAGCATTAATACGTTCTCCATAACTTCTTATTTGTAACATAAAAGGAGAACCAAGTATTGATCACCCTATTCCATTGGCCTCTAAAGGTTCAGAGACATCATGTCCATCTTCTTTTCATTCATCTTCTTTACAGAACTAGTCTTTAAAGGAGGAGGTAATGAGGAGTACTCCTCTCCCCTTCCTCTTCCTGAAACCCCTATTTCTCCTTTGACTTCAATCCTCACATGCTGATTGTCTATGTTCACTCCCTTTGGAAACCTTCACTCCATCCCCATCTCCCTCTCCTGGAGTAATGGAATCAGAATTCACATTATCCTCTAGGAGGCCTTTAAACCTATTGAACAAGATAAATGAGGTCTGAATCATGTCCAGACCCCCTCCCTCATCCACCATTTAAAAATCCCTTCCAGTCCTATCACCACTTCCTAAAGGTTCCGGGCGCAGCGGAATCGCGTGGGTGGATGTGCCCACTTGGATTTTTGTCATTATCAATGATCAATCTGGAATCAATACGACGATAAACGCCAGTCTCTACGAATCGAATCACAGAAAAAGAAAAAGAAGATGGTTTGTCCTGGAACCACAAACAAGGATCGTTATAGGTTGATTATAATTAATTTAATTAATTATAAAGAAATACCTTTTGGGTGTTCTTTATTTGTTGATTTTCTTGATCACGTTATCGATGTGATCCATTGTTGCATCACAGAATCCATGTGTAGACTCCCTCTAGCGGTGATCCACATGTGTACCTCGTATCTCTGGACGTCGCCAAAGGATTCTCCAGGTGCTAGCGTGGAGAAGCCTTTGCTTTTATTGTCCGCCTTAGATCGTCTTGATCCGATGGAAGAGGATATCTCTTGGTCTTGAGAGCGTTCTTAGAGGAATAGGTTCTTTTGACCTTGAAATAATTCTCCAAATATGTTGTGCACAATGATTCTCTTGTATAGGAAACGATTTGGGTTTGTGAGGATATTTATAATCGATTTTGAGGTTGTAGAGTTATGACAATAAATAAACGCGTTACGCGTTTCATTTATTTCATTAACTCTTATTGAAAACCCCCATGTAGAATAATTAATTCCTTGACATGTGCTCACACTGATTATAATAAATATCATTTAATAAAACGATATTATATCCTCAAAATCCCGACTGGAAAAACTACATGGCGTGTAATAATAAATACACGGCGTGTACTTGTTTTTCATTGAAAACTACACAGCATGTACATTAAATGTATACAGCGTGTATATCATGATTTCATTTATTCATTTCCTTTCCAAAATAAAACTACACGGTGTGTACTTGTTTTATTTTATTTTTCCTCCATCATTTAAAACAACTTAGGCTTCCTTGAATAATTATTAAACCACGTATGGGAATAATCTTTATTCAACTTGAGATACTTGGATACACTTAGTGCGTGACCCTCTAGGCCTCTTTCTCATTGGCATTAGGTAGGCTTGCCTAAAGTCCAAGATTACTGTCTAGAAATGGGTCAAGGCACCCAAGAGAAATAATTTGACGCCGCATTGACGTATCACCTCATACGAACACTTACTGTGTAATTTAATCCCTTTGTCTTGATATCTCATCAACCAAGTTTCATGGCAGTGTCATAAACCTATATGCTTGATCTGTCGTTCTTTGACTACCTGAAATAAAGTCGTCATTTAAACCATTGCCATGGAATTTAATGCGACAGTTCTATTTCAATCAAAGGGTCGAGATATCAACTTCCATAAATGGAAGGGACAAATCCTTCCTCAACTTATCCATTAACAACATGTCACTCGTGACGCACCCAACGTACCCTACTTCCCGCCAACTGTCTGCATGATGGTTTTCGTCAGTAAATCTAAGTGTGTGAGTCATGACATGAGTTAATGATAATATTCCAGTCTAAGTACCATTACACATGCTCGCAGATATCAATATCTGATGACACCAAGACATGCGGAATTACTACTGGCAGGTATGTTCTTATAATCTCCCATCTTGGAGATTACCAAGTGCGAACTTCATGAGAGAGAGTCTCATCTTCTTACGAGTACTCGCACATGACGGTCTGTATACTATGTGTCTTATCATAGTATGTCATTCAACCGTAGAACTTTATTTAATAATATTATTATATCATTTCAAGGTTCTCATCATAGAGGGGATATTCTATGACATTATTAATGCAACAAATATTCCATGACATTATTATATTATAGTCATGCAGAACAATGAGAAATATATAATAAGTGAACATTCATGTAACAAACTACAAAACAGTTTGTTCTGAGGAGACCAACCCTTAAAAACTCTCACTTGGACTAGAGCCAACTACCTATGACTTTTATTCTACTAGACCTCACATGATGATCATGTTTCTGCTGAGTCAAGGCTTTAGT
Source organism: Viscum album (assembly GCA_963277665.1). Taxonomy (NCBI): domain Eukaryota; kingdom Viridiplantae; phylum Streptophyta; class Magnoliopsida; order Santalales; family Viscaceae; genus Viscum; species Viscum album. The sequence goes on along the minus strand of OY728155.1, from coordinate 236,583,230 downwards.
CAATGGGTCTGCCACGTTGTCTTCCGTGGAAATACTGCTCACTACAACTTCACATCTCTGAGAAAAATCCCTCAAGAGATGATACTTCTGAAGTATGTGCTTTTTCCACTGATGTGACCTTGGATCTTTTTCAAGTTTCACTACTGCAGTATTATCATAATAGAGTTTGATAGGATATTTACTGCTCAGTACAACATCCATATCTTGGACGAAGCTTCGCATCCATACTGCTTCTTTAGCTGCCTCAGAAGCTACGATATACTCGGACTCCGCTGTAGAATCTTCCCCCACACTTTGTTTTGAGCTCTTCCAGCTCACTGCAACTCCATTCAAACTAAAGATGTGTCCAGTCCGCAACTTCATGTCATCTTGATCAGTCTAGAAACTAGCATCTACATTTCCTCTGATGACTAGTTCCTCATCTCCTCCATAAACCAGGAACATATCCTTAGTACGCCTCAGATACTTAAGGATAGTCTTGACTTCCATCCAATGGCGGTCTCCTGGATTAGCTTGATATCTTCCTACCGCACTTAATTCGTAAGAAACATCTAGCCTCATATATAGCATAGCATACATGACTGACCCAATCACGGATGCGTAAGGGATCCTTGTCATCCTCTTTCTTTCCTCATGTGTTTGAGGAAACATTTTCTTGGAAAGGTGAATGCAATTTTACACTGCAAACAATCCCCTCTTGGATTGTTTCATACTAAATCTCTTCAGTATCTTGTCAATGTATGTACTTTGACTCAGGCCCAGCATTCTCTTGGATCTATCACGATGGATCTTGATACCAAGAATATATGCCGCCTTGCCCAAGACTTTCATGGAGAAGCATTTATGGAACCATACCTTAACTGACTGTAAGACAGGTACTTCGTTTCCAATTAGCAATATGTCATCAACATATACTATTAGGAAAACGACTGCACTTCCACTAAACCTTTTGTAGACACAAGGCTCACATTCATTCTTATCAAATCCAAATTCTGTAACAGCTTCATCAAAACGAATGTTCCATGACCTTGATGATTTCTTTAATCCATAAATGGATTTCTGCAACTTGCATACCTTTTTGGCATCCTTTGGAGTCACAAACCCTTCAGGTTGTGTCATGTAGACATTTTCCTGGAGGTTCCCGTTAAGGAAAGCTGTTTTGACATCCATTTGCCAAATTTCATAGTCATGGTAAGCAGAAATGTCCAATAGGATTCTGATGGGTTTCAGCATCGCAACCGGTGAAAAGGTTTCATCATAGTCAATTCATTGAATTTGTCTAAAACCTTTTGCAACCAGTCGTGCCTTATAGGTGATGACTTTCCCCTCCATGTCCAGTTTCTTCTTGAATACCCATTTATTACTAATATGCTTTACATCAACTGGAGGATCTACCAAAATCCAGACTTGGTTTTGGTACATGGAATCCATTTCAAAATTCATGGCTTCATTCCACTTCGCAACGTATGTGCCTTTAACTGCTTCCTTGTAGGTAAGAGGATCATTATTTTCAACCAATAATGAGTCACCATCCTCGGTGACAAGAAAACCATATTGTTCTGGTTCTCTCACCTCTCTCTTGCTCCTACACAGTTCTTGTGTCTCTGGAACAGATTGTTCTTCCTAGGGCTTTGTGGAATTTGTTCTTGTACCAACTCATGTGTATCTTGAGCCTTGACTTCATCGAAGTCTATCTCTCTCCCACTATCTCTTTTGGAGATGTGCTCCCTCTCAAGGAATATGGTGTGTCTTGCCACTGTAACCTATTTGTATGAGGGGTTGTATATGTAATATCCCCTTGTTTCCTTGGGATATCATATAAAGATACACTTTGTGCCTCAGGGCGCGAGTTTGTTACCTGAAGAGGCCTTAAGAAATGCTTCGGTACCCCACACATGTAAATTCGATAACATGGATTTTCATCCACTCCATAACTCGTATGGAATACCATTTATCGATTTAGTTGGTACTTGGTTTAGTATGTGCGCTTCTGTTTATAATGAATATCCCCAAAAGGATAATGGAAGACTCGCATGACTCATCTTTGATCTCACCATGTCCAACAGGGTGTGGTTCCTCCTTTCACTTACACCATTCCACTGCGGTGTGTAAGGAGGAGTGAGTTGAGATATAATCCCAAACTCCCGTAAGAAATCAATGAAGTCTTGATTAAGATATTCTCCTCCTCTATCTGAGTGGAGTTTTTTAATCTTCTTACCAAGCTGGTTCTCAACTAAATTATTGTATTCTTTGAACCGATCAAAAGAATCTGACTTATTCCTCATTAAATAGATATATCTATATCTACTAAAATCATCATTAAAATTTATGAAGTACTAGAACCCACCCCTTACTTCAACTGAAATGGTCCACACACATCTTTGTTAACTAATTCTAGAAGCTCTTTAGCTCTTTCACCTTTCCCACTAAGTGGGGATTTGGTCATTTTTCCTTGTAGACATGCATGACATACACCAAGTGGTTTTAGTTAGAAAGAATCTAAATACCCATCTTGATGTAATTTTGTCAAACGTTTCTCATTGACAAGACCTAGCCAGTGATGCCAAAGTTGGGTGTGGTATGAGTCATGTGAATTAACTTTGTTATTGATTTCCATTACTTGGTTTGTGTAGTCTAACACATAAAGGTTGTTATATAAATGTACCCTACCAAAACAAATTCTATCTTTATAAAAGTAGCAACATTCATTTCCAAATATGAATATGAATCCATCAGTATCTAATCTGGATACTGAAATAATGTTTTTAGTAACCTAAGGCACATAATAAAAACCTTTCAAAACCAAGACCATTCCAATAGGCAATGTGAGGTGGTAGTCTCTGATAGCTACAGCAGCGAGTCTGGCTCCGTTGACTACTCGTAGATCTACCTCCCCTCGATAAATATTCCTGAATCTACTTGGTTTCTGTATTTGGATACAGATGTGAGCACTACAAGAAGTATCTAATACCCAATTATTAGAAACTGATATATTGCATTCGATAACAAACGCACCTGAATCTTCCCCTTGCTTCCTTGGCTGGGTGCAGTTTTTCTTCCAGTGGACCTTCTTGCCACATGCAAAATAAACAGCATCCTGTTCCTTTGCCTCCCCTTTGATCTTCCTTTTCTTGGAAGGCCTTGAAGAATCTTTGGGCTTAAAGCTCTTCTCCTTCCCTTTCCTTTTATTCACCATGAGGACAGAAGGCTTTTCACACTTCATGTCAGTGTCCACTTGGAGAATGAGGATGAGAAGATCAGACAAAGACTTCTCAATGTTGTTCATATTGAAGTTCACAACAAAGTTTGAGAAGCTCTAGGGGAGTGATGCAAGAATGAGATCGGTACCCAGTTATTCTTGGAGTTTAAACCCTTGAACCTCCAAGCGCTCAATGTAGCCAATGATCTTGACTACATGAGGCCCGACTGGGGCACCCTCTCCAAGCTTGCTCTGAAATAGAGCCTTTGAAATCTCAAACCTTTCCTATCTTTCTCTCTCCTAGTATAGACCACGGAGATACATGAGCATTCTATATGCATCCATGTCTTCATGATACTTCATGGGCTCACTAGACATTGATGATAGCATCAATCATTGAATGTTGAGTGCATCGTTCAAATGTTGATCATAGACAAGGAAATCTTCATCACTCGCCCCTGGGGCAGGGGAATCAGGAACTGAGGACCCCAACACGTAAAACATTCATTCATGGCGTAGGATAACCCGAAGGCGCTTAAACCATTCCTGAAAGATACTGCCAGTGAGGATATTGTCTTTATCCAGAATTGATCGTATAGAAAAATTGGTTGACGAGTTTTTCATCTTGATTCTACAATTTAAAAGAGTAGATTTATTAGTACTTTCTTGATTACATTTTTATGAGAAATAATAAAAAATTTAATTCTCCCACTATTTTATCAAGTCCCAATGGCCCTCACCATTGAACTCGGAATGTCCAGTTGCTTTGACATTGTTGACGCTCCTTTCGTCACAGAATCTAAAGATTGGAAAAGGGAATATCTGATCTCAAAGTGATTCAGCCTTTGAAGAAAACATCAAAAATCAAAAAAGGAAGGAAGAAAGGATCAACAGCAACCTCACCGCGCAAGTTATCTAACTGGCGCGCAAGTGTACTTGCGCGGCTACCTTGGTCGCGCAGGTGATTTGCGCGACCTCATTGGTAACCGCCCGGTAACCGCCCGGGGTCTTCTTTTGCCTATAAATAGACCCTGTGGGCCCCCCATTCGGGAGGATCTTTTTCCAGAAACTCGGATTGAAGCTCCCGACGCCCAAGTCTCTTCTCAAAGCTTCCGGAACACTTATAAGGTAATTTCTTACCTAGAACGGAAGATCTAAAGAGAAGAAGGAAGGCCTAAGTGTTGAAACTTATCAAACACTTGCGCGCCGACTAATTTCCTTCAATATAACTTGCACGTCCCTTTTCTGGAAGAAACACAAGAAAATTCTAAAGGGTTTAAAAAAGAGTCGCTCAAGTATTTCAATGCTGGTTGAAAATCGCGCAAGTACACTATGTGTCGCGCAGGTATACCTGCGCGACCAATACTTGCGCGCCCATGGAAGACTTGCGCGCCTTGCAAGACTTGCGCGCCCCTATCTTTTTGGGTGCCCATCTTGCCCTTTTTTACCCCTCTTAAGCCATTTCACCTTTCCTTTTCAAGATTCAGTCTTCAAGACACTCTTCAAAGCCATTTATGGCATGATTTCTTGATTTGACTTTCTTATCTGAAAGTAATTCTTTGGAATCTCTCTCAAAGTCTAGTGATTTTAATATCCTTATGTCACTAAAATACGGAGAGTTCATTCATTCAACCTCATCCTTTAAGATGAGAGAATCCTAACCTGGGTCTCCTTTTCAGGAATAATCCCCAGTTATAAAACCTTTAATTTGGGCATCTTCCTCACGAGTAAGCCCCAAATTCTTAAAGTTCCCAATCTTGGGCATCCTCCTCAGGAGTAAGCCCCAATCAAGTCCTTTAATCTTGGGCATATTTCTTAAGAATAAGCCCCAACCTCAAATATGGGCATCCTCCTCAGGAATAAGCCCCAAATCCCCTAACCTGGGCCTCCTTTTTAGGAGTAAGTCCCAGTCATAACCTTGGGTTTCCTTTTCAGGAGTAAGCCCCAAGTCCCCTTAAAATTCTCTTAACCAGTCATAATTTACCTTTAATTTGGGTTTCCTTTTTAGGAGTAAAATCCCATCATAAGTCCCCTCCTAACTTGGGAATCCTCCTTAAGAGTAAGCCCCAAGATTAGAGTATTCAAATCTCCATGAAGCACATATAACTTTATGGACCCTGTTCATGGATTTTCTCCCTAAAAGTAAATCCTAAACCTTCATCTATCTGGGCAGTCATCCATACATAAGCCCCAAACAAATTCTTATGATTGCATCTTTCATGGCACAATTGTCTAAATTTTACCAATACCTCTTGTTTCTCACACCGAGCATGACTCATGTGAGCTTAGAGTGTAAAAGTAATTATGACATTCATATTTGAGCCATCAATCATAAACATCATACTCCATTTCTCGAACTACGTGGGTTCTGATTCCTTTTCCAAAACAAAGGATACGTAGGTAGCCCATTTATGGGTTCGATCCCAACTTTGAAATAATCTATGTCCTTCTGAATGACGATAAACTTCAAGTGCCCCACTGAGTGGCTTTAAAATCAGCCTGGTCATCATAAATGACCAAGAGAATTTTTGTTTTGAAGGATACCATTGACCAAAAATCTCTAAACAGATATAGATGATTCTCTATTGATGAATAACTTCGAATACATATAAAATATTCTCTAAATTTCTTTGCATATTTAATCATTGATTGTTAAAACTAAAGGAAAGCACATTTTATACTTGGTAATGTAATAAGGATTCACGAACATAACTTAAATCTATAAAGAGAGTCCCGGAGTAGACAATAATTCCCCTCAAAATGGTGTGATGAGTCCGACCTCCCATCCTCTCGACCAATGCAAATTCCTAAGCCTCATTAGTCCACAAGCTAATGAGCGCCTGCCTTTGGAAAGTAGGTCCAAACGGATGTGGAATCATTGGATGTTTCCGGTTCTACGAACAAACCCGTTAGAAACCGATCGGAACGTTTGAATCTCCCATCGAGGAGGTCATCCCCGGATTCCGTGCGAAACAAAAATGGTGAACCCGACGTGAATCCTTAACCAAGTTAAAGTGATGTTCTTCTTATTTGTTAGGCCCCTTGGGCCAACAAAGCAATCATTGACATGTGCTCATCCAAAAGATGCAGTGGCCGGATTCATCTTGATTATGTATGTTACATGGAACAGGCACTCTTTTCTCAAGATCTTCTGCAAAATGGCTTTCCTTAAATTCACCTCTGTGAATACTGCTGCTGTGAACACCTCTACTGTGAGGTCTACTACTGTGAAAACCAATGCTGCTACTCCTGCTGGAACGTCATCCGCTCTGAGGATGACATCACCAACTCAGCGTCTTCAACGCTGGGTTTCTAATACACTGGTTAAGGAGTACCGTCACAACGGTACTATCCCAACTCTGGAGGCCGCTCGTCAAGCCCTCCAAGTTAACAACTCTACCTGGTCGTCTGGACAACGGCGGCCAGCAATCAAGAAGCAGGCGGTGTTGACTACCGTCTCCAACCGTTTCGGGTCGTTATCCCCGGAACGCAATTTCCATTCACTCCCTTACTCTGAGGAAGTGAATGAGCAGGTCCCTCAGGGCCTTAGTTCAAAAAGACAGGAGTCCTTCTCGAGGGCTCCCATCAACAATCGATGCCAGACTCGTGCGGTAGTGCGCCCTCAACATGATGAGGGTACCGACTCCAGGCATTCAGCTCAGGTTCCTCGAACCCGAGCAGGCAAGATAAACCGCCAGAGACGGAATCCGGTTAATAATAAGCAGGTTGTCATCCCTGCCATCTCCGGAGAAGTCCACCAACCTAACTTGGTGGAAAACAACGAGCAGGCATACACACCTGTTCGTTTTAATTCCGCTGTCCAGCAGACTCGTCTGACAGCATCAAGCCTATCCCGCCAGGCAATTCCGGCGGAGTACCACAGGCAGGAACATACACCTGCTTATACATCACCAGTTAGTCAGCAGGCTCGTCTGACTACATATGATGGATCTCGTCAACCGCGTTTGGCGAAGTGTAATCAGCAGGCACATACACCTGCTAATACTAATCAGGCCTACCAACAGTCTCGCTTGGTAGCACCCGGAGAAGTCAGTCGGAAAGTCCCGACGACAAACAAGAGGCAGACTCAATTCTCTGCCTCCACACTTGAGTACTATCAGGATTCGCTGACAGGAAAAGGAGGACAGGAGCAGGCACATACACCTACTCCAATCCCGGAATGGACGTATATCCCCGTTCCGGCGGCTGAAGTCACCAAACATATTTTGTCAATGGTGAAAGAGTAGAAGCAAATTCTTGCTCATATTCTGGATGCTTGCCAGGATATCATAACAGCTTCAGCATCATCTCAGGGACAGACACATAAATCTATCCCTAGCAATGGAGTGACACATCAACGATTCACTCCGGAACAGACACACACATCTGTTCCAGTCCAAGAGGGTTATGGGGAATACTCCCCCATATCATACGGACAACCAAGTCAGGCACATACACCTGATTTGAGTAGAGATCGTCAGGCTAACCTGACCATCTTTCCTGATCAGGCACATACACCTGCTCAGAGAAATCACTTTCATCATCAAGTGGTTTCTAAAGCGAGTAAGAAGGCATCTAAGAAAAAGATCCGCCCAGCACAGCCAGGAGATCAAAGGCCAATCTGCAACAAGGCCTTGCTCGATGCTGGAGTTCTTGAAGCCTTCAGACATTTATCTGTCGGAATTCAAGATTCTACTCCCTCAGTTCCCAATAACGGGAACATTAATTCTGAAGGTCTTCAATAGACACTTCCTCTTGAAGACTTGCTTCATGAAAATTCGGTCAATCTTGAAGTTTCTTCTTCAGATGAGAGCCACAGGAACCCTCTGTGTGGTCAGAAGACCAAGGAGCAAGAGATTTCATCTTTTGCTGTAACCCATCATGACGGTCCTCCTCATGGTGATGAACTTCGCTGCGAAAGTCCTCTCCGCAGTAGTGATTCACGTTGTCTCGAAAATTCTTCAGAAGGCAATGTAGTGACGAGAAAGCCCTCCTATCTCGAGGCACTTGCAAACGTAAAACCAGTCATGTCTGATGCTTTACTATCGGCAGGTGAAACTCTTTCTCCATCAGAAGACAGCCTGGGGTTCAGGTTATTCTTTGAACCATCCCTGGGTCATTCATCTTCCAGCATGAATAGTAATTTCTCTACCAATCTTGTTGAATCCGATGAAGCAACAAGGAAATACCAACTCTGGTCCAAACAGGTAGAAGAATCTTCACTTAATGATAAAGAGGAAATGCTGAACATGAGGAAAAAACTGGCAAAAGGTGAAGTACCGGTCATGTTTTGGCCTTTGGCTGACTCCCAGTACGACATTCCAAAGATGTTGACGGATGATGGAATCCATGATATTCATCTCAACATATGGAAAACTCTTTGTCAATTAAAGAAGAAGGTATTATCTTATGATGAATATGAAAATCATCTTAAGATAATAGAAGGGTTACAACGCCAGATTGATTTGGCATCTCTATCAGTCTCTCGGTATCTGAAGGCTGAAAAGCAACAGAGAACCCTTCAACGTTCATGCCTTGGCACACTAAGAAAATTGCGTCAGTTAATTTCCAATGCTCCATATGATGTTCATATCAGAGGATGGGGTGTTCACGGAGCACTACATTTCACAGTGCTTTCCAGTCAGCAAAGCCCGCCAAAAATGGTCTCAGCAATGTTATTGCCCATGGCCGGCCACAGTCAATGGGATTTGTTCATAATCAAAAGCTTTCTCAAAAACAAGCTTCAACTAGTTCCTCTCAAAATCAAGTATATAGAGAACAGGTTGTTGAATTGCTCCTACATCAAGCAGGCGAGAATATTGCACAAGCCTCTCGTCTGGAGCAAACACGTCATCAAATGACAGAAGTTTCGGAAATCATCCAACGGTCTGTTGAACCAGGTGATAAAAGTGGATACAGGTTAATGCATCCAGCTAATTTCCGAACTAAGATTCGCAAGATCAAGAGAGATTTTAAGAAGATCTCAGACATAGCATGTCAAGAGACACCCCAGCTTGCCAGACTAGGGACTTCTCTAACCCAACCCTCAGATTCAACGAATGGGATTTGAGGAGTTGATCGGAAGCAGCAGGAACATCCCCAGTCCACCGGACTGGGGACTTTTTCAAATCCTCAATCCCTCCCTCAGAGAAAGTCATTATTCTCTCGATTAGGGAATAAGCCTCAAGAGGAACGAAGAGCCAAGCTGTCAGGAGATTCTCTCCAAGTGACGGTTCTCCAAGAAATTCCTGAGGGATCAAGTCAACAGAATGCCATGTCTTATCATGGACATGGAAGGAGACAATATCACAGAAATGTTGATAGAAAGGATTCCATGAAATATGCATCCATTAATGTCATCAATGTCGTTGCTGCTGATTCACCAGATGAGGCTCAATCAGAAGGATCAGACGAAGAGGTTCCTGCTCAAGAAGTCGCGCACACAGACCTAAATGAAGAAGGTGTGCGCACACGTAATCAAAGGCTTACCCAAAATCTGGGTATTCCTTCAAGTAACCCACTTCCCCCTCTCCGAAAAGGATCCAATAAGGGTAAAGGAAAGAATCAGGTTACTTCTCACCCTTCCTCTGAAGGAGGTCAATCGCTCTCATTAGAGCAAAGGTTTGCACAACAGGAGGAAGAAATGAAAGAATTAAGAAGGTTGAATGCAGAACTACTTCAGAGTAGTCTTCTTCTTAAGAATTCTGAAGTCCGACAGCCGAAGGAATTTGTTGTAACTACTGAGATGGATCAAGAATATCCTCCTTTATCAGTACACCCTCAGAGGTCTAATCCTACGGGTCAAACGCAACAACGGTTGGCAGCACTACCATTATTTGCAGCACCAACCACCACGTCTGTCCAAGCTCCATTCATTGCACCTACCCAAAACCAAGTTCAACCTGACGTTTCTCAAAAGTTAATAACTACTATTGAGTCATTAACAGCTCGGTTAGAAACTATGGAAGGGAAACGGGCGCAAGTTCAACCTGAAAAGAAAGTTTACCCTGAATGGGTAGATTCAATTTCTCCTCCATCCAATTTTGGAAACCCTATTTTCCCTACTTTCAATGGATCAGGCGACCCTGAACAACATTTGACGCATTACGTGTCTTGTTGTGATCCTATGATGGGAACTCCAGAGCAGCAAGAAGCAGTGAAACTCAGATGCTTCGTGCGAACCTTGCAAGGACCAGCTTTTATCTGGTATACAAGCTTGCAATCCCGGTCAGTCATCGGATGGGGGGATCTTCGTCAAAAATTCCTTCTTCAGTTTAGCTCAACTTTTCCAAAAACGACAGTTTTCGATCTTACAAACTGCAAGCAAAGGGAGAATGAAAGAGTCTCTGATTTTATTGCTCGTTGGAAAGGATTAACGTATTCCTTGAGTTTAGAACTCTCTCAGGAGGAATTGTTGCCAATCTGTGTGGAAAATTTGCGTGACGAATTACGCACGCCATTGATCCCTGTGAAATACACAGGAGGGTTTCGAGACCTTACTTCAATCGCTCAACAGATTGAAGATTCCCTTATACAGGCTAAGGTTAAATCTCGTGTAATTCCATCAGCTCCAGGAAGAAGAATGGGTAAAGCAGAAACTGCTACAGTTATTCTTAAACAGGCACCTTTACCTATTTCTACTTCAAAACCTTCATCTTCTCGAAGGGCTCCACCTCCTGAACGCCAACAACAAAGGATGTTTCGTCCAAATGATCAAAAAGATCAACGACAAAAACAATTTGAGGATATGAAGAGTAAAACATACTCTTTCCGAAGTGATCAAGTTCCTGGTTACTTCATTTCAGCTCTGGAAAATAATTTGGTTCAATTACCAGTGCCGAAGAGGCCAAACAAGGAAGGAGACGAAGACCATCCCAATTATTGTCCCTTTCATCAAATGTTGGGGCATCCCATCCAGGAGTGTTTTGTCTTTAAAGACCTCCTGCAAAAGATGGTCGACTTGGGACAAGTCAAATTGAAGGGTTCTTCAGCTCATGTAGCGTGTATTACCACTACAGATCCAGAGGAAGGAGGCGAGTGGCAGGAAGTCAAAAGAAAAACTGCGAAAAAATATGATGATTGGATGGTCAGAAAGACAATCAATCGGACCCATTCCATTTTGCGAACACAATTGAAGAATCCAATTGTGTCTCCTACAAAAGCTGCAGTAAAGCCTCCATCAAAAGACAAATCCTCAAAAGGGCAGCGCAATTCAAAGAAGAAAGAGGAATCAGGAGAAGATGAGTATGTAGCAAAGCCTAAATTGTCTTTGACTCTGGAAGATTTCATGCCATCTACTTCGAAGCCACGGGCACCGTCCCACCAAACGGCACAGCCTAAACAGGTTAACCAGGCAGAGTCTTTATCAGACGAAGAGTTAATCTTTGGTTCTGTTAATATGATTCAATTAACAGATTCATATTCCAGTCTTGATGAGCCTGAATTCCCTGTATCAAATAAGGGAACCCGAGGAAGTTCTAGAGGTTCAAGATATAGGGGAAGACGTGGATCTTTCCGAAGCCACTACTCTAATTCTACCCCTGCTAGCACTGTATATGCAGCAGAAACTCGTGGTAGAGCCCTTCAGCGAGCTCAAAAAGAACAAGCAAGTTCTTCTGCCAATGGCCAACTCAGTTTCGGCACAGTTATTTTGGAAGACCGATTAAAAGTTACATCTTCTTTATCTCAGCAAGTAAATGGATCTAATCAGTCTAATTTTCCAAAACCAAGGATGTTACCAACTTCAATACAAGATGCATCAGCTTCCAAAGCATCTGCTTCCAAGGTACCTGCTAAACCGCATATTCCTATTGGGAAACGCAGACCTCTAGATCAAAAGTATGATATATTGAAACACTTGGCCCAAGTACCAGCCAAGTTATCAATTTTTGATGCTTTGAATCTGTCAAGAGATCTTCGGGAAGCACTCATCGAAGCTTTGTCAAGTCCTCAGGAGTTTGAAGCTGAAATTGCTGCAGCTGAAATCTATCACATAGAGAATAATCCTGCAGAATGCCATGCAGTGATATCTTTTACTGATAAAGATGAAGATGATGTTGTGCATGGGCACATAAAACCTTTGTACTTATCTGGAAAAGTCAATGGTATAGATGTTCGAAGAGCTTTCATTGACAATGGTTCAGGAGTCAACCTCATGCCCATTCGCACACTTCGTCGATTGGGCCTCACGGAATCTGATTTATCTCCTTCTACCATGATGTTGCAAGGATATGATAATAATGAACAAGAACCACTGGGAGAAGTTATGCTCAAAACTCATTTTGGAGATCTTGTTTCCAATTCGGATTTCATGATTGTTGATCAAGACTCAGCTTTCAATATCTTGCTTGGAAGACCCTGGCTACATCAGCATGCAGCTATTCCGTCATCATACCATCAATGTCTCAAATACTGTTTCGATGGTCAAGTTGGAACATTGTATGGTGATAAGGCCCCGTTCAAGACATGTGAGTCTCAATACATTGAGGCGGAATTTTATCACATGAAGGGAAGAGAAAAATCTACAATGAAGGAAATTACCAAAGTTAATGCTCCATATGGTTTGGAAAAAAATCCAATAAATCCATTTTCACATGTGAGTACAGATTATGTGTTACCTATCAGTCAAATTGACAAAATAGTCCCAAATCAAAATACTCTTATGGAAAGATCCATAATGTCAATTACGGCAATCAATCCAGACAACATGGGAGAAATTGGTAACTTACCAAGCAGTGATGAAAGCATAAGTGGTGAAGTTTTCATTTCGTCTGCTGAAATCCAACAAGTCTATAATTCGCTAATCAGGCCAGAAGAAGTTATAGAAACACCAGAGGTGAATATTGATGTCGATTCTCAATCCATCATCTCCTCTTTATTTCCCAAAGAAGACCCTTTATCATCAATAGGGTCGGAAATGGAAGCTTCTTCTTCAAAATGTGAAAATTTTGACATCTCTTATGATCATGAGAATTTCGTTTTTTCATCTAATTTGCAAGTAGAAACGGAAGAAATAACACATGATGAAGAGGAAGAGGAAGATCTTAGAGATGCTCCTCCAGCATTTGAAGAGGGTATCTCTACCACTGTGGATGAACTCAGAGAAGTAAATCTGGGTACAGAGAAAGATCCACGCCCCACTTTAATTAGTGCGGCCATGACCCTTGAAGAACAAGAGATGTATATTTCTTTTCTAAAGCAAAATAAAGATATTTTTGCTTGGAATTATACAGAGATGCCTGGGCTTGATCCTGATGTTTCCACCCATCATTTGGGTTTGCCAAAAGAACATCGAGGATTCAAGCAAGCCGCGAGAAGAACACACCCAACCTATGCTTCCAAAATCGAGGCTGAAGTGGATAAGATTATCAAAGCTAACTTCTTCATAGAAGTTCAATATCCCAAGTGGTTGGATAATATTGTCCCTGTAAAGAAGAAGAACAGACAAATTAGGGTTTGCATCGATTTTAGAGATCTTAATCGGTATTGTCCTAAAGATGATTTCCCAGTTCCGATTACAGAACTCTTAATTGATGCGACGGCTGGCTATGAAGTACTTTCTTTCATGGATGGATATTCTGGATATAATCATATCCGAATGGCCCCATAAGATGAGGAATATACAGCCTTCAGAGCTCCTCAAGGTGTGTTTTGTTACCGGGTGATGCCCTTTGGTTTAAAGAATGCAGGTGCAACATATCAACGCGCCATGCATCGTATCTTCAAACCTTTTCTAGGGAAATTTGTTGAATTCTATGTAGATGATTTGGTGGTTAAATCCAAACAACGTTTTGATCACTTGGATGATTTAGAAGTCGTATTCCACAAGCTTCGACAACATAATTTGAAGATGAACCCCTTAAAATGTGCTTTTGGGGTAACCTCAAGAAAATTCCTCAGCTTTTTTGTACGCCATCGTGGTATTGAAGTCGATCCTGAGAAGACCAAATCAATCCTTGGTATGTCACCTCCTCAGAATTTGAAAGAATTAAGAGGACTTCAAGGACACTTAGCCTATATTCGGAGTTTCATCGCCAATTTGGCAGGCAAAAGTTTACCCTTTACCAAATTATTGAAGAAAGGAGTCACTTACCAGTGGACTGAAGAATGTCAAGAAGAATTTGATGTTCTCAAGAAATACCTCTTGAGTCCACCAGTACTCATGCCACCTGTTGAGGGTAGAGCTCTTATCCTCTACGTGACAGCTTTAGAGCGATCATTGGGTGCCTTTATCGCTCAAAAGAATGATGCTGGGAATGAAAATAGTCTCTACTATCTCAGTAGAACTATGCTTGAAGCAGAAACCCGGTATTCAAGTATTGAAAAGTGCTGCCTAGCATTAATCTTTGCAGTTCAGAAACTGAGACACTACCTGCAACATCACGAGGTCCAATTGGTATCTCGTAATAATCCACTCAAATTCATCCTTAGTCGTCCAATGCTTACAGGACGTCTGGCAAGGTGGGCGGTTATTCTACAGCAGTTCGACATCCAGTATGTGTCTCAAAAGGCAATTAAGGGCCAAGCTCTGGCTGATTTCCTGGCTGAACATCCTTCAGTGGAAGACACGTATTCAGATATCGAACTCCCTGATGAGGAAGTTTTCTCTATTCAAGAGAGTCCTCAAACATGGGAAATGTATTTTGATGGTGCTTCTAAAAGTCCAACAGGGAAGAAAATGGAAAATCCTAAATTCAACAAAGTTGGTTTAGGAATTGTGCTCATTTCTCCAGATAAGGCAGTGTTACCTTATTCCTTTTTGTTGTGGGAAGGTGGTACCAATAATGAAGCTGAATACCAAGCTCTCATTACAGGCTTGGAGTTAGCGCTTCAAGCACAAGTGAATCACTTAAAGGTGAAAGGTGATTCAGACCTGGTAATCAAACAAGTCAATGGGGATTATACCATCAGAAAAGAAGAATTAATCCCTTTGTATGATTACGTCAGAGAGTTAATGTCGGAATTCCCTTCAGAACCAACATTTTCTTATGTCCCAAGATCACAAAATGCTCAAGTTGATGCACTGGCTAATATAGCCACAGCTTTAGCAGATCCAAATCGGGACGAGACAACCATCTGTATTGCCCACCGTCGTGCAATTTTACCTTATGTTCAAGTCAGAACAGAGGAAATTAATGAAATTAGTCCCATTCCTGAACCGTATGGTCATACTACAGGATGGATGTCACCTATCAAGGAATACCTTCAAAATGGAACACTTCCACCTGATAGAGCCGAGAAAGAACGAATTCGGAGACGTGTGGTCAATTTTACTCTTTATGATGGTCCAAACTACCTCAAGAAAATTCTCTACAAACGTGGTTTTGATGGAGTTCTCTTCAGATGTATTGATGGTGAAGAGACAATGGCTGTCATAAAAGAAGTGCATGCAGGAGTCTGTGGTGCCCACCAGTCTGGACATAGATTGTCTGATCAAATTCGAAGGCTTGGATACTTCTGGCCTTCAATGATACAAGATTGTGTTAATTTCACAAAGTGTCATTCATGCCAAGTATATGCCAACTTCATTCATCAACCTCCAGAGTTGCTTCATACAGCTAAATACTCATGGCCATTTTCCACATGGGGAATGGATGTGGTGGGACCTTACCCTTCAGCTACGACCAAGCAGTTTAAGTACATTCTTACTGCTACTGATTTCTTTTACAAATGGGCAGAGGCAGTACCTCTCAAAGAAGTCAGTTCTAAATGCATTGTTAGCTTCATCAAGTCTAACATCATTACTAGATTTGGTGTCCCTCATACCATATTGACGGACAACGGCACCAACTTCTGTTCTTCTGAGGTAAAGAAATTGTATCAAGAATACAACATTAAGTCCAACCATTCATCTCGATATCATGCAGTGGCTAATGGCCAGATAGAGGCCTTCAACAAGACTCTTTCAAATATACTGAAAAAGATGGTGGATAAAGATAAGAGGTCATGGCCTGATAAACTCTTTCATGCTTTATGGGCTTATCGGACTACCACTCTCAATGCAACGCGGTCTACTCCATATTCATTGGTATATGGAACAGAAGCAGTCTTGCCAATTGAAGTTCAATTGCCCTCACTCAGAATAGCCATTTGTGATCAGTTATCAACAGATGAGCAATCCCAAAAGCGGTTGAATGTATTGGAACAGTTAGATGAGAAAAGATTGTGCACTTTGCACCACTTGGAAATCTATCAGAATCGGATAGCACGATCTTTTAACAAAAAAGTTCATCTTCATTCATTCATTCAGGGAGAATTGGTATTGGTTCTCAGAGAACCAATGATACCAGGAAAGAAGCCTACCAAGCTTGAACCAAAATGGGAAGGACCTTATTCAATACATAAGGTCTACTCCAATGGAGCGTATTCTCTGATCTCAATGGATGGAGAACACATCACGACTCCAACTAATGCCAGATTTCTGAATAAGTATTTTGTATAAACACAAAATATTGTTCCCAGATCCAAAACAATCACATTAGATCATAACTTTGTCCTACATGACATTAAACTGTTATTATGTCCTATCTACATGACATTAAACTGTACAGAAGATCCTATATTTTGTCCGAGATGACATTAAACTATATTGTGTCTTAGCAACATGACATTAAACTGTGTGGCACTTCCAACGTCCAGCATGACTATAAACTGTAAAAAGTCCCCAGAACTGATATCCTCATATTGGTTCACCTTAGTCCAAGCTACATGACTTTAAACTGTACAGCACCAGTTCGTCCTTTCTATATGATGTTAAACTATACAGCAATGGTCCAGTATGACTTTAAACTGCAACTTCGTCCCACACGACATTAAACTGTGAAAAAGTTCCCTAAACCGTCCAGCATGACCTTAAACTGCATCATCCCTGGTCCATGTATATGACCATAAACTATTTGCAAATCCCTTATGTCCAGCAAGACGTTAAACTGTGACGTCCTAAACTACATGATGCTAAACTGTATAAAAGTCCCTCACGTCCGGAATGACGTTAAACTATATAATCATCAAAGGTCCAGCATGACATTAAACTGCACCATCCACGGTCCATGCATATGACCTTAAACTATTTACACTTTCGTCCAACATGACATAAATGGTGTGTTATTTTGTCCTTACGGCATGACATTAAACTGCACAGTCCCCCTTTCGTCCAATATGACGTTAAACTATTTTATCCCCATCGTCCTAACTACATGATGCTAAACTGTACAGAAAATCCTTGATAGTTCCTACATGACATTAAACTGTATTTTGTCCCTGCTACATGACACTAAACTGTGCAGTACCAATAGTCCTAACTGCAAGACTTTAAACTGCATAGTCCCTTTTTTTTATGTCCTACATGACATTAAACTGTGCGTTGTTAAGGTTGTTATTACCTCTTGTTTCTCACACTGAGTATGAATCACGTGAGCTTAGAGCGAACATCAACCATAACATTCCCTTTGGGCCACTAACCATGTGTAAGTCCCAACAATATTTTTTTTATTAGATCATTGTCCACAAGAACAACTTGATCATTAATTCATTCTTTAATTGAACTACACAGACTTTGATCCTCGCCCTCCAGGCTGGGTATGTAGGCAACCTCCCAGGGTTCAAGACCAAAAACAATCTCTTCACATCGGTTCACCACAACCTCATATGATGTTGATTTGTGAAACCGCCCCTGGAATCAATATCTTTACATTGATTCACTTTCGTCCTTGTTATATGACGTTAAACTATACAACACTTTTGTCCGGTACGATAATAAACTACAATATTCTTTGATTCCCTCATTTGAGAAGGAACCATTATTGACATTGATTTTTTAAATCATGTTTCATTTTCAAAAGACTACGTGCATACATGGTAATGCCTAAACTTTTTATCTCAGGTTAAACCATCATTGCACTAAAGTCCCCTTTCACCCCTCACATGTACGAACCAAATTTGTACAAAGGGTAGTTCTAGAACTACGTGGACTTGATTCCCATCCTTATGGGATACGTAGGAACATTCGAGTGTCCCTCGAATCCAGTCCCAAGTCTTTTGGGCCTAACCCCAAATTTCACTTTCAGTCCCTTGGCTGAAAAGTCCTCATGAAAACACACACTGTGTATTCATTATTATGGTCCGAATTCTATGACCCTAAACTAAGATTTCTCATACTTTCGTCCAGCACGACGTTAAACTGCATTTCAAGAACTACGTATGGCTTGATTCTCATTCTTATGAGATACGTAGTGAAGTCCAAGTTTCAATTCAGGACCCAGCCACAACATGATTATGGTTTTCATTGACCTATGTATCTCTATATACATTGGAAAATACCCATCTTTATGTGTTATAATCCTAACCTTAAATATTTTCAGATCTTAATAACCCTTTTCATGACTTCTAGTCACAAAAATGTCAAACTTCTGAGAATTCTTTTTCCTGACTATGCAGCACGTGCCCATAGGTGGCCTTGCATAAACAGTCCACATAACAGACTTGTCAGCCAAAAGATTCTATTCATTTGACCATGCAGCCAATGCCCATAGGTGGCCCTGCATATTTCAACCCCCTAACGGGTTTTGTTAAATAATAGTAACTTCATTCTTGGGAAGAATGCCTCTTTTGTCCTTATTTGTCTTTAACGACAATATGTAGGGATCCGCAAAAAATAGTCATCCTTAACATATTTGTCCCATATCCTTTTTCATGATCTGAAATTATTCAAGTCTATGGTTTATTCTTCTTCCCTACGTTTGGTTCAGACCTTCGTAGGAGTAATATTCATCCAGTTCTTCGATATTCTTGTTTGGAAATATCTTCTCCATATTCAAGTACCTCTTTCCATACAACAAACTCTATACTTTAGAAAATTTGAATCTCCATAAACTTTCACTAGCTTTTAGCACTAGGAAAGTAAATTTCTTGGGAGTTCTTTTGCCTGACTATGCAGCACGTGCCCATAGGTGGCCTTGCATAAACAGTCCACATAACAGACTTGTCAGCCAAAAGATGCTATTTATTTGACCATGCAGCCAATGCCCATAGGTGACCCTGCATATTTCAACCCCCTAACGGGTTTTGTTAAATAATAGTAACTTCATTCTTGGAAACTACTTCTTCTAATGCCTTTTAGCTCTTTTTTCATATCATTCCTCAGATTCAAATATTCTTAAGCCATAGTTTACATTTTTTCCCTCATACTTGAGTATGGTAATATGTTTTCAGATAAATTGTCAAGGAATTGAATCCATTTTTTAATCCATTTTGGTCAAAGCTATTTCGACCTTAAACATTAGCCCCTTTATGTCCGGTGTGCATGACTTTAAACTGCCCACACAAAAGACAAAGGAACTCTGAATAGAAGTCAAGTTCCAGCTCACTAAATATACATTTTTGTATGATTTAGGTAATATTGAGCAGTTAAAAGATTCAAAGTTTGTAGGATTATTTGTAATAATCCTAGTAAAAATCAAACTATGCTTACTAGGCCCATTGGCTTAAGTAAATTTGAAGCAGGTAATGAAAGAATGCAGGTACAAATGATTGAAGACAAAAGTGTTTTTCATTGATACACAAGAGTTAGAAGGACATCCACAGACTGGAGTCTCTTCTTTTCTTTCAAGAATTACAAGAGGCTTTCAACATAACACTTCATTTGATTTACGGCATCCCGATCTTCATTAGCAACCACCTAGAATTCATTCATTCAACTGGATACAATAAGAGATGCAGTGATACCAGCTCTTCTTGGAACAATTGTAAAAGGATGTTCTTGAGTGCGGTTTGAGAAAATTTTCTGCTGATCAAATAGTGACTCTGTTTCTGTCCAAGAGACTTGGAAGATGGATACATGTATTTGAGAATGGAGCATTGGAAGTAAAGAGCCATTTGGAGAGAGTACTCTTTTCAGATATTGCTCTAATACCATGTTTGTCTTCTCTCCACCAACCATTAGTGGAAAACATTTCAGCCCATGGGTTTGCCATTTTCATATCTGCAAGGAAATGACATGGAGGAAGAATTTGAAAGTTCACACCATTGTTGTTACTCTTAATGCACAGCATAACCAAAATAGAGAAGTAGCAGTGCAGCTGCATCTCAGGTGTATAATTGTTTGCATTTGGAACATTGACTCCTTGCAGATGACCATGACCACACAGAGACAGGTAGATGCTCTGTGGGAAATTAAGATGATATTTCTTCAAGTACTTATCCAAATCTAGGAAAGTGTTGTCACAGATATCATAGTAATCATGGCCAATAATGTTCATCATGTCATCAATCCGCTTGCTAGCCAGTTCAGCAGCCGTTCCAATTCCCTTTGGAGCCATTGAATCTGCACAAAAATTTGAACAAATTTAACTCTTAAATGAGTTTATTTTTTCATAAAATTTGTGAAAGAATTCGAAAAAATGGCCAAGGCATTAAGTTGTGCAAATCTAAGAAACGGCGCGCAAGTATTTCATGTGTCGCGCTAGTTTTTGACGCGCAAGTATAAACCGCGCAAGTACGAATACCTTTACTGGAGCGCGATAGTGAGGGAACAATGGAAAAGAGACTTGCGCGGCTTAGGTGACCTGCGCGGCGAGAGCTCAAGAAGATATGAAGTCCGGAAATCCGGATACTTGTACAGAGGTGAGGCCGCGTATTTATAGGCCAGGAAGCCTACCTGCGCGCCACACCCAGAGCGCTTAAGTCCTGCGCGACGCAAACTTACGCGCCGCCCTCTGCGCACTGAAAGACTTGCGCGCCCTCCCTTTTCCTTTGGAGGGATTCGATTTCCTCAGAGTCAAATCCTCATTTCTCTCCGGATCCAACTCTGAGGGGGGACTTTTGTTGACGCTCCTTTCGTCACAAAATCTATAGATCGGAAAAGGGAATATCTGATCTCAAAGTGATTCAACCTTTGAAGAAAACATCAAAAATCAACAAAGGAAGGAAGAAAGGATCAACAGCAACCTCACCGCGCAAGTTATCTAACTGGCGCGCAAGTGTACTTGCGCGGCTACCTTGGTCGCGCAGGTGACTTGCGCGACCTAATTGGTAACCTCCCAGTAACCGCCCGGGGTCTTCTTTTTCCTATAAATAGACCCTGTGGGCCCCCCATTCGGGAGGATCTTTTTCCAGAAACTCGGATTGAAGCTCCCGATGCCCAAGTCTCTTCTCAAAGCTTCCGGAACACTTCTAAGGTAATTTCTTACCTAGAACGGAAGATCTAAAGAGAAGAAGGAAGGCCTAAGTGTTGAAACTTATCAAACACTTGCGCGCCGACTTATTTCCTTCAATATAACTTGCGCGTCCCTTTTCTGGAAGAAACTCAAGAAAATTCTAAAGGGTTTAAAAAAGAGTCGCTCAAGTATTTCAATGCTGGTTGAAAATCGCGCAAGTACACTATGTGTCGCGCAGGTATACCTGCGCGACCAATACTTGCGCGCCCACGGAAGACTTGCGCGTCTTGCAAGACTTGCGCGCCCCTATCTTTTTGGGTGCCCATCTTGCCCTTTTTTACCCCTCTTAAGCCATTTCACCTTTCCTTTTCAAGATTTAGTCTTCAAGACACTCTTCAAATCCATTTATGGCATGATTTCTTGATTTGACTTTCTTATCTGAAAGGAATTCTGTGGAATCTCTCTCAAAGTCTAGTGATTTTAATATCCTTATGTCACTAAAATATGGAGAGTTCATTCATTCAAACTCATCCTTTAAGATGAGAGAATCCTAACCTGGGTCTCCTTTTCAGGAATAATCCCCAGTTATAAAACCTTTAATTTGGGCATCTTCCTCAGGAGTAAGCCCCAAATTTTTAAAGTTCCCAATCTTGGGAATCCTCCTTAGGAGTAAGCCCCAATCAAGTCCTTTAATCTTGGGCATCTTTCTTAAGAATAAGCCCCAACCTCAAATATGGGTATCCTCCTCAGGAATAAGCCCCAAATCCCCTAACCTGGGCCTCCTTTTTAGGAGTAAGTCCCAGTCATAACCTTGGGTTTCCTTTTCAGGAGTAATCCCCAAGTCCCCTTAAAATTCTCTTAACCAGTCATAATTTACCTTTGATTTGGGTTTCCTTTTTAGGAGTAAAACCCCATCATAAGTCCCCTCCTAACTTGGGAATCCTCCTTAAGAGTAAGCCCCAAGATTAGAGTATTCAAATCTCCATGAATCACATATAACTTTATGGACCATGTTCATGGATTTTCTCACTAAAAGTAAATCCTAAACCTTCATCTATCTGGGCAGTCATCCATACATAAGCCCCAAACAAATTCTTATGATTGCATCTTTCATGGCACAATTGTCTAAATTTTACCAATACCTCTTGTTTCTCACACCGAGCATGACTCACGTGAGCTTAGAGTGTAAATGTAATTATGACATTCATCTTTGAGCCATCAATCATAAACATCATACTCCATTTCTCGAACTACGTGGGTTCTGATTCCTTTTCCAAAACAAAGGATACGTAGGTAGCCCATTTATGGGTTCGATCCCAACTTTGAAATAATCTCTGTCCTTCTGAATGACGATAAACTTCAAGTGCCCCACTGAGTGGCTTTAAAATCAGCCTGGTCATCGTAAATGACCAAGATACTTTTTGTTTTGAAGGATACCATTGACCAAGAATCTCTAAACAGATATAGATGATTCTCTATTGATGTAGAACTTCGAATACATATAAAATATTCTCTAAATTTCTTTGCATATTTAATCATTGATTGTTAAAACTAAAGGAAAGCACATTTTATACTTGGTAATGTAATAAGGATTCACGAACATAACTTAAATCTATAAAGAGAGTCCCGGAGTAGACAATAATTCCCCTCAAAAAGGTGTGATGAGTCCGACCTCCCATCCTCTCGACCAATGCAAATTCCTAAGCCTCATTAGTCCACAAGCTAATGAGCGCCTGCCTTTGGAAAGTAGGTCCAAACGGATGTGGAATCATTGGATGTTTCCGGTTCTACGAACAAACCCGTTAGAAACCGATCGGAACGTTTGAATCTCCCGTCGAGGAGGTCATCCCCGGATTCCGTGCGAAACAGACATTCTAGTGGAAAGGATCCATATTTCCCTTTGCATAACCCCAACAAGGGTTGTTCAATCTATTTGAAGGTATTTAGGTAGTCAGGTCTTTGCCAACTGTGAGCTTACAGTTCCTTGATCAGTTGAGTGGACTCCCCAATCCTGAAATCCTGAGTTGGATTTCCTCAACTCTTTCCTCCAATATTACATCAAGTCTAGCAAGGGCTACTTCTCTTGATGTAATATGGTTAAGTCAACCTGAAACCTTTCATAAGGGCTTCCTTTATAAAAGTAAGTGTCCCAACAAGGGTTGGTCAAACACATAGTTTTATTGAGTCTTTCCCTTAATCAAGTAACGGAAGGCTTGGTCTGACTTAATATGGTATTTGAGGGATTTTATTCTTTATGCGTATTTTTGCATTATCACATGCTTGTTAATATTAAGTGATTCTTTATTAAGTGATTAACCATGTTCTGATAATGTTTATGAATAGTCCAGTTTTTATTTTATTCCATATTTGCATGCTTGTTCATTTTATTAATTATGTGATCGCGACAACAAATACATAATAAATAAACCATGCAATCAGACAGAAATAAAATAAGAAGGCATGATCATGATATTCTATTTGGTTAGCTTATCTAGAGGTTTTGATATGCTACCCCTGACCTAGGGAAAACACCTTGAACCTGATGGTTCATGTTTTGCAGCTCCCACCTGTCCACCATTGTATCTTCTTGTGTCGTTTTCGCCTCATCTTCGGGATTTGAACCATCTCCGCTGTCTTGGGAGATCCTCCATTACATGGGTATACATTAAAGAAACCATGGGCTGGCAGGCCCTATATTTTATTGGAAGAAGGCTCACAGGCCAAAAAATTTAAATTAAATAAATTTAAATGAAACCATACACATACAAAGGGTCTTTGGTCTATCTCATGATCATTAATAGTATGCAATGACATTTATGCATATTTAGAATTCAAATTCTTTTAATCATTCTTTTATTTAAGATAAGACGCGCTCTAATTCAATTAATTATGATCTTATAATTAATCAATTCTTTATCTTAAATTCCTTTCTGAATTTCCTTGAGATTCTTCTCATCCATATTCCTTGTACGGGACTTTGTACATTGGAGGAAACCTAGTGAAATTCCTTTTCTGGAAATTACATGGTGTGTAGTTTATAATTACACGGCGTGTATTTTTCTTTTCATCCTTTATCCAAAGTACACGCCGGGGCTTTGGCATGTTTTCTGTACTTTGGAAATTTTTAGAGTACACGGCGTGTAGATGAATCATACACGTCGTGTACTTCCTTGTTACGCGGTAACCGGACTGGCGATCCCGTGTACGCGGTACATGGCTTATCTTTGTACAGGGTTTCACCTGGGAAAGAACGGACTACACAGTGTGTTGCTCCAACATACACACTATGTATTCTGGTTTCCACATGCCGTTCAATTCTGGTCAACACGGAGTGATTAAAACTTAGTCATTATCAATTCACACGGCGTGGTTTGGCGGACCAGTGCTGGTTCGTTGAACCTAAGTACACAGCATGTAGTTTTAATTACACGCCGTGTAATCCCATGTTGTACAGATAGAAAGAGAGGCTCCTCTGGATGAGTTCCTCATTTTTATTTTAATCAAAAATTAAAATTAAAAGGTCATTTCTGTGATATGAATCGAGAAATGAAGGAGGAAGAATAGATCTCGTTAATTCAGATTTATAGAACGATTTATTTCGAATTGAATCAAGTATGAATGCATAAATTATCAATGAAAATTAAATAACTATAATCAACGTTGTAACCTCCCTCTGATACCATTTGAAGATTCCAGGCGTAGTGGAAGCACATGGGTGGATGTGCCCACTTGGATTTTTGTCATTAGCAATGATCAATCTGGGATCAATACGACGATAAATGCCAGCCTCCACAGATCGAATCACAGAAAAAGACAAATAAGATGGTTTGTCCCGGAACCACAAACAAGGATCATTACAGGTTGATTATAATTAATTTAATTAATTATAAATAAATAACTTTTGGGTGTTCTTTCTTCGTTGATGTTCTCGATCACGTTGTCGATGTGATCCGTCATTGCGTCGCATAAGCCAAGTGTAGACTCCCTCTAGCAATGATCCACATGTGTACCTCGTATCTCTAGACGTCGCCAAAGGATTCTTCGGGTGCTAGCATGGAGAAGCCTTTTCTTTCATTTTCTTCCTTAGATCGTCTTGATCCGATGGAAGAGGATCTCTCTCAGTCTTGAGAGAGTTTTTTGGAGGAAGAGGTTCTTTCGACCTTGAAAGAATTCTCCAGAGATGTTGTGCACAATGATTCTCTTGTGTAGAAAAAGAGTTGGGGTTGTGAGGATATTTATAATCGAGTTTGAGGTTGTAGAGTTATGACAATAAATAAACACGTTACGTGTTTCATTTATTTCATTAACTCTTATTGAAAACCCCCATGTCAAATAATTAATTCCTTGACATGCGCTGACGCTGATTATAATAAATATCACTTAATAAAATTATATTATATCCTCAAAATCCCGACTGGAAAAACTACACGACGTGTAATAATAAATACACGGTGTGTACTTTTTTTTCATTGAAAACTACACGGCGTGTATATCTTGTTTTTCATTTATTCATTTCCTTTCCAAAATAAAACTACATGGTGTGTACATTAAATAATACACAGCGTGTACTTGTTTTATTTTATTTTTCCTCCATAATCTAAAACAACTTAGGCTTCCTTGAATAATTATTAAACCACATATGGGAATAATCTTTATTCAACTTGAGATACTTGGATACACTTAGTGTGTGACCCTCTAGGTCTCTTTCTCATTGGCATTAGGCAGACTTGCATAAAGTCCAAAATTACTGTCTAGCAACGGGTCAAGGAACCCAAGAGAAAGAAGTTGACACCGCATTGATGTATCTCCTCATACGAATGCTTACTGTGTAATTTAATCCCTTTATCTCGATATCTCATCAAGTAGGTTTCATGGCAGTGTCATAAACCTATATGCTTGATCTGTCGTTCTTTGACTACCTGAAATAAACTCGTTGTTTACACCATGGCCATGGAATTTAATGCGACAGTTCTATTTCAATCAAAGGGCCTAGATATCAAATTCCGTAAATAGAAGGGACAAATCCTTCCTTGACTTATCCATTAACAACATGTCACTCGTGATGCACCCAACGTACCCTACATCCCTCCAACTGTCTGCGTGACGGTTTTCGTCAGTAAATCTAAGTGCGCGAGTCATGACATGAGTTAATGATAACCTTCCAATCTAAGGACCATTACACACGCTCGCAGATAGCAATATCCGATGACACCAAGACATGTGGAATTACTACTGGTGGGTATGTTCTCATAATCTCCCATCTTGGAGATTACCAAGTGCAAACTCCATGAGAGAGAGACTCGTCTTCTTACGAGTACTCGCACATGACGGCCTGTATACTATGTGTCCTATCATAGTATGTCATCCAACCGCAGAACTTTATTTAAGAATATTGTTATATCATTTAGAGGTTCTCATCATAGCGGGGATCTGTTATGACCTTATTAATTCAACAAATATTCCAGTACATTATTATATTATAGTCTTGCAGAACAATGAACAATATATAATAAGTGAACATTCATGTAATCAAAGTACAAAATAGTTGGTTCTGAGGACACCAACCCTTACACTACCACCCAAAGGAGTATTCTTTATACGCAAACCAGCCTCTCCATTCAGTGACATACGGCCTATATCCTTAGCTTGAATGGGCTATATGGTGAAATTCTCCATGAACTGAGGTTTCTTGCAAATGTCCTCTAAAACCACACCCTAGATAACACAAGTTGTTTGCACCATAGGACACTCCCAGTTGATTTTAGATTAAGAATCACCTACATGTCTAGACTGACCATGCCTAGAAACTACATTACCATTCAGCACTATGAATGGCATGCTCACACCACTAAGATAGCCTATCATTCTGATAAATACATCTTGGACTTTTGGATTATGAGGCAGAGCAAGCGGCTGCTTCTGCCTCGCCTGGTTTGCTACACATGAGTTCAAAGGACTTGTGCCAACTAAATTTATGCCATCCCCCTGGTCATCTTGGACCAGACCATCAATCTAGACAACTCGAGTAGTGCCTGGTAGACCGCTGCCTTTAGATGATCTATTGAATATTTCCCCATCTAGTCCTTTAACCAACTAACCCTCCACCGCACTTTAATATCCCTCTCAATTCACATCCCCATGATATTCTTACCTTATCTAAGTTTCTTTATCTCAATCTTTCCTAATATCTTTATATTAATTTCCTCAATATATTTAAACTCTATACTAGAAATCAATATCTCATCCACATATAACAACAATATGAGATATGTTCCATCATCCAATTTTTTTATTAAAAATAGTGATTGTACTCACATTGTCTGAAACATTATTCAAATATGTATGTATTGAACTTCTTATTCCACTATCTTGGATATTTATTCAATCTATAGAGACTTTTTCTAAATATACAAAAAAAATACCCCTTATGAACAACTTTATAACCCTTGGGATGAACTATGTATATTTATTCCTCTAAATATCCATGAAGAAAATATGTCTTTACATCCATCTACACCAAGTGTAGAACATCTAATGAAACAATTATAAGAACTACTTGAATGCTTATTTACTTTACCATTAATGAGAAAATTTCCAAAAACTAAATCCCTTCATTTTACTTAAAAACCTTTATCACCATCCTTTCTTTATATCTATTACTTCCATCAACTTCCTCTTTTAAATAGAAAATACATTTGTTTTCAATATCCCACTCTCTTTCTGGTATCTCGACTAACTCCCAGGTATTCTTTAGATCTAAGTAACTCATTTCCCCTTCCATGTAAATCACATAATGTTTAGAGCCTCTAATAGTATCTACTTTTTCTTTACTATTTGGTTCCCCTAAAACCATTAGAATTAAGAAATTAATATCATCTCTAAACCATAGAACAGGTTTATTGATACACAAGGACCTCCTCAACACAACCCCAAGTTCATTATTTTGAACCTCTCTATTTGGTTATCCTCTATCTAGTGAATATATATTTGATGATTATAAATCGGGTATTTGTCTGTCTGAATAGTCACCATATAATAATGGTCTGTACAATATCATTATATATGTTTCCCTAACTATCAAATTTCCAACCACTAATGTTTCCCTAGAACTTTTTGAACTAAATGTATGCATTTTGACCTCTATCTGATCGCCTTTACTATCGATGGTGGATCTTTCCTCAATATCTATCTTAGCTATCTTATGATCTTTCTTATTTAATTTATTTATTGAAAATAATATCAAAAATTCAAATAACTTTTTTCTTACCATTAACCCATGGGTGATAACCAAAGTTATCATTACCATAGCCAATAAAAATAAAAAATTGGATTTCGCATCTGATATATTTCTATCTTTATCATCAATATGAACATATGAAATGCTTTTAATTATTTTGATATGGTTTTCCTATGTTATCTTACTAGACTAAAGTTCCTTAGTAAGTTCATATCCCATATCTAATGTTGTACATTTTTTTCTAACTAAGAAATTGTATTCAAGGCCTCTTCTTAAATTCCATTTGGAATTACCAAGTAAAACCTTATACTCATAGATATATATGATTGAGTTTGATTAATCTTATTAACTACTAATTTTTTTTAGAGTACCTAGAACAGTATTCTCATCCCTGGTTTTCTTCTTCTTACAATATTTATGAATGTTATGTTCGGTGTATTTACCACAATTTTTAATATGATGACATTTTAACTTATATTGCCACTCTATTCCATCCAAAACATTCCACATAATAAAATCAAAAAATACATCATATTTATTCATCATGAAGTAAAACTATAACTTTTTATTTGAATCATAAATGAAGCTCACAAAGTAAAGTGCTCTTCCATTAGACCAAATAGGTGATAGACCCCATACATTGGAATGAAAAAGTTCAAAGTTTTTACTCCTTGTCTTTCTTTCATCCAATTTAAAGGAAAATATCTTCTATTTTTCTAACATAAAACTCTTGTATCTTCCAAGGTATATGTGATTGAGATTGAATATTCCCTTCACTTATAGAACATTTATATTCTTTTCTCTAAGGTAAGAAAACATATAGTGTAACTGAAATGCCCTGACCCCAGTTACCCAGAGTCAGTGCACTATTTTAATACATTGGCATGATTACAAGGAATCAAGTCCCGAACGACCGATCAGTTTAGCAGTCTTAGAAAATAGATTACATACATGAATATTACATTACACTTCATAACATACAAAATAATATAAATAATCCTTTATGAATGCCATTATTACCTTGGCTTAACCCTGCATATCAATCACAATACACTTCTGGGAATCCTGGGAAAAATAAAACATAGAAATGGGTGATCTCAAACACTCAATAAGGTTAAGAAATACAACGGAAACATTCATTAAGATGAATAAACATTTATGGAAATGTATAAAACTATAACAAAGGCCTTTTCAAGATAAAATTCATTATAAGATGGAAAATATAAATCAAAATAATGTCATTTACTTACTCACATGGATACTCTACTAGTCGAATAATCACATGCAATATCAATAGCCACTTTCATAATGATGGAATACATAATGCCAGACTATCATAACCACGTAGTCAAGGCCTTTTTACAAGACTACAAATAAGATTTTGTCAAGGCCATGTGGAAAGATACTAGTTTGTATCATGAGACCTACCGATGCATCGAGGAGCTATTGCGGGCTCCACCCGTCACTTACTAAGTCCAATGAATTCCTTATATGAAAAGGTTTAAACATAACATAAAAATTCATATTAAAACTAGCATACGAAATTTCAATACTTTACCCATAAACCATGAATGGTATAAAAATAACATATCCACAGTCAAAAATATCAGAAAACCTTCAATAAAATATGGAAGATTTATATCATGATAAATCAACTTAAATACAAGTCTAATATCCATTAAATGATTTTGACATAGATGAAAATGATTTGTAAAACTCTTTGAGAGAAATATCCCTTTTCATGAAAACATTTCAAAGTCATACAATTTAGAAAGGAAGACATTTAAAGTCATTTTTGAATCAAAGTGTCCCATACCACTTTGAAACTTTTGAAAGGAATTAACATTTTAAAAACATTCATGTCCATATAAATAAATCCATAAAACCCATTTTAAATACATGGACATTAATGAGAATGATTTAGAAGAATAAATATTTAAAACAGTTGAAATGATGTTTTAGTAAAAAAGTACCTTAAAATAATCCCTTTGAAAACACTTTCATGAAACATTTACATAGATAATAAATATTTCCCAGTAGATACTTACATAAAAACAACCTCGGATAACAAAGAGATTGTGAAATTAACCCTTACCTTGAACATTCCTTTAGTCGAGGGTACATTTAACCTCCTATATGAAGATATTAGTATGTTATTAAATTATAATAGGACCATATTAATATTTATGATATCATACATGATTAATTTATGACTTTATACTACCCATTTAATAATAATTTCCATGTTAAATTAACATTTTAGTTAATAATCGCTTTCTTTATCGTACGTGTTTTAACTTGTTACTCTTGATTTTATCACTTAGATCAAGATTTAAATACTTTCAGAATATATAACATAATTTATATATAATATATATTTAGAATATAAATATTTATAATAGAAATATATATGAAATAAAAAACACCATTTATGGAGACAGTAGTCCGTACGTACGCATAAACGTTGTTTCCGTTTTCATATCGTATTGAACGGAACTAAGTGAATAAGATATATATATATATATATAAGTACATATATATATATATATATATATCCAGTATCATTATTATGTCATATATTACATACTTATTAGTAATATATATTTTTATAATCGTCGATGAATGGTGAATGCGGAAATGAATCTCATTGTGTCGTGGAGACGGTAATTCGTACGTACGCACGAGCGACAATATCATTTCTTTAAAGGTGTGTAATTGGATGGTATATTGATTTTAAAGAGACATTATCATGTTATTTTCATTATTTATAATCATATTGCTCATCATTATATCCATCCAAATAACATAGTGTTGAATAACAAATTACACCACGATGTGGAGACGGTAAGTCGTACGTACGCACGGATAGTGACATTATCATTCATAATATGGAGAGAATAATGAATATATTTGTTCCATATTTATAATAAAATCATAGTATATATAAGATACTGGAGTTATTATTTTAGAATGGAAACAACAAAGAAAGAGTAAGTGGAAGAATAAGGGAACTTGAAAGAGGGTGGTGAAATCATTACCTCTTCTTCGGGTTCTTCCTTTTGATTTGATCAAAAGGGATACTTAGGTTGGATTTATGAAAAAAGGAAGGCCTCTAGGATGAATTTATGATAGTTGGGAGGAAATTTGGGTGGGTTTTGGCCGAGCCAAATGGCTTTGGAGGTGTGAATTTGAGAGAAGGGTAAGTGCCCATTTATAAGAGGGGTGAGGGGCACCTTTGGAAAAACTTAAATTATTATTTTATAATAAATTCTCATTCGGTTTATATTGGCTTTAAAGTGACATATTTATAGGATAGGGTGGATATGGGTCGAAATACACTCAACCAATGGGGTTTATACAGGTTTTGGTCATTATATTAACCTTATCGTTTAGTTTTAACTCTTAGTTAATTAGTTTGACATTTTCCATGTCTTTTTGTATTTTTATGTTATATGGTTAATAAACTTACTATAAACTTCTAAGAAAACTCCAAGTGGTTCATAAATGATACAAATATAATTATATAAGTCTCTTGGTCTATCCTTATATTTTTAGGAATTGAATATCAATTAGTAATATAATATTTTTTTAGAATCTCTTTTATGTCAATTTTGACACTATTTGGTAATTGATTTTTGTTAAAGTCCTAACAACATTATTAGTTCTAAATAAACTAATTTGATCAATAATAAAATGTCATATTAACCTATAAAATTAGTGTATGGCATTAAAATGTTCAAATTATATTTATTTTAACATTTATAATACAATTTATTTGATTCTTTCATTAATAATGAAAATCCTGCATCATCCTCGTGTCATAAATAATATTAATTATTCAATTTCTAAAAATTATAAATAAAATACCATTCTGTATGAAATATTTTTATATTTATAATGAATATTTATATTTTAATAGATACATATATAACTCTATGTAAAAATGGTTTTACTAAAAGATATATGCTTATGTCATTTTTTGCATTTATCTTAACTTAATTATTATAAAGTGTCATTTTCACTTACAATTGGCTCCATGGGGTTCCCAATTCGACCCAAGGATGCCCATGGTTGGAAATATATCATCAAATAGGGTTATTACACATGTTAGGGTAATTTAGTATTATTATATTATTATTTCTTTACCCTTATTTAACGGATTTACCCTTTAATCATGGTAAATAAAATATTTACCGAAGTAATTATTCAAAATGTCTAAAAAAAATTACCTATTTACAAAATTTTTACATCCTGATTCCAAATATGGAATCCATTCCTCTAAATTAAAAACACAAAATTAGAAGAAATTAAGTTAAAATTAATTCTCGTTGTCAAAACAAAAAACGTGTTTTTAAGAAATAATAACTATCAAAAGATTAACACTTGTTTATGTCCAGTTTAAATATTAAATTATGTCCAATGACCAAAATTGGGTTAAATGGTAAAAATATAATCTAATTAAACTTCCAAACCATTAAAATTAATAATTGAACACTATAAATTAGTTTGATTAAAAATTTTGTTTTCAGTTAAAATATAGTATTTTTCACTATTCACCCAAATATGAAATTTATCAGAAAAATACCAAAACTTTATTGAAAATAAATTTTTATGTATAGATTCTAAATAAAATGTTTATTTTGTCAAATTGGATATATAAAAGTTTAAAATATTGTATTTAAAAAAGGTTCACCATTAAAAGGCGGTAAAATTGCATTTTTTGAAACATACTTCTTTTATATGAAAAAAATGATTTTGTTCTTACATTATGTCTAAGAAACTCATAATATGGATTCTAAAATTATAAGGATTATATAAAGTTCAAAATTCCGTTAATACTATTCATAACTATTTTTGAACGGCTAGTTTGGTAAGTCGTGGTTCGCTTGAACTCGGTGTTGTGTGTAGTGCAAGTTATTGAATTACTTTGAAGAAATAACGTACTATGAAATATTGTGGTGTTACATTCTCCCATACTTCAATAAATTGTGTCCTCGCAATTTGAAATTGTTATTCAAAAATAAAAGGTTGAAAATAGAAAACACCTTTGTGGAAACCCCACATCAGAAATTGGGTTAATAAAATTTAGTCTTAATCAGAGGGAAAGGGAAATGAAAAAGTTACCACCAAAATAAGATCTCAATTAGGAGAAAATTGGTGGAAATTAGAGACACATAATTGTAGGGAAAATGTAAATATTTATAGAGAGTGATTGAGGTCATCAATCACAATATATTATTTAAATATATTGACAAAATAAATCCAATATCAAAACCATTTTCAATACCAAAATATGTAAAAAGAGTATATGGTATTTATTTTATTTTTATTTTTTATTAAAAAAAAATTCTTTTTAAGGAAGCCAAAGATAAAAATCACTGTAGTAGAAAGGTTTTTATCACTACTTACGTTAAAAAACATTCTTTTTTCGTTTAGTAAAATGCTTTTGTGAAAAATATTCCCCCTGAAATAAAAAGTCAAAGGGTTTTATACAATGTATAAAAGAAATTCATTTAGAAATAAAATTATGCCTCAATGAATGGATATTGTGACGAAGTCCATTAAATAAAGTTTAAGAATTAATTTAATCATAGAATAAGATGGAAATATATATATATATATACTTGGAAAGTAGAGTTACATCCTTTAACTAATTCCTACCATAAACTAATCTTTCACTCCAAAAGATTTCAAAAAATATATTTTATTTATCCTAATCATATAGTGTTCTAAAAATAATGAATTTATAATTCACATATCATAACTTTTAACAAAAACTACATTATACAATCCAAGACATCACATAGGCCAATGGTAGGTGATGCACCCTTATTGCCTTTCGGTTGCGGGTTCAAGTCTCGGGGCCTTGTCGTACGCGACTGGTTGCCGCCCGACCTCTGGGTTTTCCTTTTTATGAAAATCCAAAAATAACCTTGAAAATTTTATGCAATTTCTAAAATAACCAATTCCAACCTTTATACTTATCCAAAATACTTCTATCCAAACTCACAGTCCAAAATTTATAAGGAAGTTAAACACAATGAAGATCCTTTTTTCCACGTAATAACATGTGAACATCTTCATCATGTATTCTTTTAAAACATGGTAACACCATGAATTACCATAAAACATTATTGATTACATTCATGATCTGTTATTCTTTATAGAATACTAGATATATTCCTTAAATACAAAAACTTTGAATACTCCAACAATGATGAAATAAAAAAACTATTAATCAGTTCCAAGGTAGCCAAGAATATCCAATATAATTTATCCAAATCAACCATATCTTATTCCAAAATTACTACCTCAGTATAATGACCATATTAAGGATTAACTTTCCTTCAACCATATATTTTCAAACAAAAGTTTAACTTGCTGTTGAGTCACATTTCATAGTACCATATAATCTCAAATTCTCAATGAAATAGTACTGTAGTACAATCCTTATTTATCTCCATAATTCATATAACTAGTACATCATTGATACAACACTCAAATGAAATAATTCATTAATAACAACATAATAACACAAGTCATTCATCTTCTTCTGTGGTAGTATCAAAACTTTATTATTATCCAATAGCATCATTTGGGGCACACTCTGATGATTTGAACATTGATCCACGTAGTGTCCCCACTCCTTACAGATGAATCATTGTACATTTGAAACTTTTTTCTTACCCTTGCAATCACGTACTTGGTTTCCTTTTTCTCCGCACTTATAACAAACTATCATTCCCTTCAATCATTTACCAAGGTGATTCTTTCCACAGTTATCACATATAGGAAAATTCTTCTTTTCCCTCTTCCCATTATCCATCTTTCTCATAACCATCCTTTTCTTCTCTTGCTTCCCATCAAAGCCATAGGACTCATAGAATTATTTACTTATCTAATTAATAAATGATACTATTTATTCATATATTGACAATAAATGGAGGACTATTTCCCTTCTAAATTTTGTCCTAATACCATGAATGATATGAACCTTCTTACTCTTTGTATCATACGTATTGGAGTTCTCATCCCTTCTACTGGGCGCCATTTCTAAACAATGGCATACACTAGGTCAGTTTATGAATCACACTTCATAATTCCAAACATGTAAAATACCTAACGTAAATTGAAGAGTTTATGGATATAATCCATAATCACAAAAAAAAAATCTTTGAGGAGATATATACTCATAAACCCTTCATAGTGGTTTGTAAAGAAAACAAGAATTATCCTAATCATATCCCCTGGGAGTGTTGTAACTAAGAGTGCAGCAAGGCCCGTTGTCGTGCACCAGTTCCCATTCGAGTCTAGATCAAAGTGGTGTTTTTGGGTTTTACCCCTAAGTACATCTGTTCCAAATCCACCTTTACCTGTTCATATCAAGACATGGATGTATTTTCTTATAAAACTCACAAAATCTCTACATTCTCAAAATTCTAGGGTGTTCTTCTATACTAATCCTCAAATTCTATCTTTGGGTAATGTTATCTAATCAGAGTTCATCTAAATCTAGTTTCCAAGCTTATTGCTAAACTTCCTCTGATACCAAATATAACACCCCGACCCCAGTTACCATATTCGGTGAATTATATTAATACATTGGCATGATTACAAGAAATCAAGCCCCGAAGGACCGATCGGTTTAGCAGTCTTGGAAAATAGATTACATACAAGAATATTACATTACACTTTTTAACATACAAAACAACATAAATAATCCTTTTTGAATGCCATTAATCCCTTGGCATAACCCTGCATATCAATCACAATACACTTCTTGGAATCCTGGGAAAAATAAAACATAGAAAGGGGTGAGCACAAACTCTCAGTAAGGGTATGCAATACAGCAGAAACTTTCATTAATAAGAATAAACATTTAAGGAAATGTATAAAACTTAAAAAAAAGACTTTTCAACATAAAATTAATCATAATATAGAAAATATAAATTAAAATAATGACATTTAATTACTCACATGGATACTCTACTAGTCTAATAATCACATGCGATATCAATATCCACTTTCATAATGATGGAATGCATAATGCGAAACTATCATAACCACATAGTAAAGGCCTTGTTCCAAGACTAAAAATAAGATTTTGTCAATTCCTTGTGCCAATACACTATTTTGTCTCATGAGACCTACCAATGAATCGAGGAGCTATAGCGGGCTCCACCCATCACTTACTAAGTCCAATTCATTCCTCATATGAAAAGGTTTAAACATAACCTAAACCTTTGTATTAAAACTAGCATAGGAAATGTCAATACTTTACCCATAAACCATTAATGGTATAAAAATAACACATCCACAGTCATTCATATCACAAAACCTTCAATAAAATATGGAAGATTTGTATCATGATAAATCAAATTCAAAATAAGTTTAATATCCATTAAATGATTTTGACATAGATGAAAATGATTTGAAAAACTCTTTTAATAAAATACCCCCTTTCATGAAAACATTTAAAAGTCACACAATTTAGAAAAGAAGACATTTAAGGACATTTTTGAATCAAAGTGTCTCATACCACTTTGAAACTTTTTAAATTAATTAACATTTTAAAAACATTTATGTCTATATAAATAAATCCATAAAACCATTTTGAAGACATGGACATTAATGAGAAATATTTAGAAGAATAAATATTTAAAACAGTTGAAATGATGTTTTAGTAAAAAATTACCTTTAAAGAATCACTTTGAAAACTCTTTCATGAAACATGTACATAGATAATAAATATTTCCCAGTAGATACTTACATAAAAACAATCTCCGATAATAAAGAGATTGTGAAATTAACCCTTACCTTGAACATTCTTTTAGTCGAGGGTACGTTTAACCTCCTGTATGAAGATCATAGTATGTTATTAAATTATAATAGAACCATGTTAATATTTATGATATCATAAATTATTCATTTATGACTTTATACTACCCATTTAATTATAATTTCCATGTTAAATTAACATTTCGGTTAATAATCGCTTTCTTTATCGTACGTGTTTTAACTTGTTACTATTGATTGTATCACTTAGATCAAGATTTAAATACTTCCAGAATATAAAACATTATTTATATATCATATATATTTATAATATAAATATGTATAATAGAAATATATATGAAATGAAAAACAATGTTTATGGAGACGGTAGTCCGTATGTACGCATAAACATTGTTTCTGTTTTCATATCGTATTGAACGGAACTAAGTGAATAAGATATATGTAAGTACATATATATATACATATACATATATATATACATATATATATATCTCCAGTAGAATTATTATGTCATATTTTACATACTTATTAGTAATATATGTTTTTATAATCGTCGATGAATGGTGAACACGGAAATGAATCTCATCGCGTCGTGGAGACGGTAATCCGTACGTACGCACGAGCGACAATATAATTTCTTTAAAGGTGTGAAATTGGATGGTATATTAATTTTACAGAGACATTATAATGTTGTTTTTATTATATATATACATATTACTCATCATTATATCCATCCAAATAACATAGTTTTGAATAACAAATTACACCACAACGTGGAGACTGTAAGCCATACGTACGCACGCATAGTGACATTATCATTCATAAGATGGAGAGAATAATGAATATTGTTGTTGCATATTTACAATAACATCAGAGTATATATAAGATACTGGATTTATTATTTTAGAATGTAAACAACAAAGAAAGATTAAGTGGAAGAATAAGAGAACTTGAAAGAGGGTGGTGAAATCATTACCTCTTCTTTGGGTTCTTCCTTTTGATTTGATCAAAAGGGATCCTTAGGTTGGATTTATGACCAAATTAAGGCCTCTAAGATGCATTTTTTATAGTTGGGAGGATATTTGGTCAGGTTTTGGCCGAGACAAATGGATTTGGAGGTGTGAATTTGAGAGAAGGGGAAGTGCCCTTTTATAAGAGGGGTGAGGGGCACCTTTGGAAAAACTTAAAACATTATTTTGTAATAAATTAATATTTGATTTATAATGGATCAAAAGTGATATATTTCTAGTATAGGGTGGAGCTTAGTCGAAATAACCTCAACCAAGGGTTTTTTGACAGGTTTTTTTCATTATATTAACCTTATCTTTTAGTTTTAACTCTTAGTTAATTAGTTTGACATTTACCATGTCTCTTTGTAGTTTTATATTATATGGTTAATAAACATACTATAAACTTCCAATAGAACCCCAAGTGGTTCATTAATGATCCACATATCATTATATAAGTCTCTTGGCTGAACCTTATATTTTTAGGAATATACTATCAATTAATAATATAATATATTTTTAAAAAACTCTTTTATGTCAATTTTGACACTATTTGGTAATTGATTTTATTTAAAGTTTTAAGTAGTTTATTAGTTATAAATAAACTCCTTTTATAAATACTAAAATATAAAATTAACCTTGAAGATTAGTGGATGGCATCAAAACTTTCAAATTATATTTATTTTAAATTTACAATACCATTTATTTGATTCTTTCATTAATAATGAAAATACTTCATCATCATTGTGTCATAAATAACTTTAATTATTTAATGTATAAAAATTATAAATAAAATACAATTCTGTATGAAATAGTTTTATCTTTATAATTAATATTTATAGTATAAGAGATAACATATATAACTCTATGTAAAAATTGTTTTACTAAAAGATATATGCTTATGTCATTTTTTGTATTTATCTTCTCTTAATTATTTTAAATTGTCATTTTCACTTACAAGTGGCTCCATGGGGTCCCCAATTCGACCCAAGGATGCCCATGGTCGGACATGTATCATAAAATAGGTTTAGTACATGTGTTATGGTAATTTAGTATTATTATAATATTATTTCTTTACCCTTATTTACCAGATTTACCCTTTAACCATGGTAAAAAAAAAATTTACCTAAGTAATTATTCAAAATGTCTAAAAATAAAAGTTACCTATTTACACAATTTGGAAATATTGATTCCAAATATGGAATCCATTTTTATAAATTCAAAACACATAAGTAGCAAAAATTAAGTTAAAATTAATTCCTGTTGTCAAAACAAAAAGCGTGTTTTTACGAAATAATAACTATCAAAAGATTGACACTTGTTTATGTCCAGTTTAAATGTGAAATTATGTCCAATGACCAACATTGTGTTTAATGGTAAAAATATAATCTAATTATACTTCAAAACAATTAAAATTAATAATTTAACACTATAAATTATTTTGATTAAAAATTTGTTTTCAGTTAAAATATAGTATTTTTCACTATTTACCCAAATATGAAAGTTATCAGAAAAATACACAAACATTATTGAAACAAAAATTTTATGTCTTGATTCTAAAGAAGAAGTTTATTTTTTAAAATTAGATATATAAAAGTTTCAAATATTATATTTAAAAAAGTTTCTCCATTAAAAGGCGGTAAATTTTCATTTTTTGAAAAATACTACTTTTATCTGAAAAAAATGAATTTGTTCTTAAATTATGTCTAAGAAACTCATAGTATGGATTCTAAAATTATAAGGATTATATAAAGTTCAAAATTCAGTTAATACTATTGATAACCGCTTTTGAACGGCTAGTTTGGTAAGTCGTGGTTCGCTTGAACTCAGTGTTGCGTGTAGTGAAAGTTATTGAATTACTTTGAAGAAATAACGTACTATGAAATCTTGGGGTGTTACAGTAATTTTCTTAGACCATCAGATGAATTCCCTACAATATTCATAACTTCATCACTTCATCTGATCAAATACAATGTTTCATTATTTATTCTATAAGAAATCACTATAAAGACACTACTGATCTTTCAAAATCCATTTTAAAAATTTGTATAATGACTTTATCATCAAATTTCCATACCGATATTAGGTTCTTTAAATGACCTATAATGTGTCCAAAAAATTTCAATTTCAAGACACTTACACCTTTTTTTGAATGTTCACATCACATTTCCCAATAATATAAAATTCTTCATCATCCACCAAATATATTATTCCCATGATTCTTGGTATATAATAAACCATGAACCCGCACTCTCCAATTTAATGGAATTATTTCACTAAGTTAATAACCCATGAATCCTCTAGAATGATCAAACTCAATATCAATATTGAACCTCTTTCCGTTGTATTATCTGAGTTTATCCATTCAAAAGTGGGATCCTATGAATAATTCTTGTAATATTTCTTTATATGTACATTTTTCCAAAAACCTAACATGAATTACTTAAACCTATTGATTTACCATGAATTCTTATTTGGTAATTATCCTTTGGTGATTTATTCTTCTAATGGTATATCTTATGAACCGGTCATTCATGTTTTGTGGTATTGAGAGAATTTCTATTCTAAGTGTGAACTTCTTTCCACCTCAACTCCTCATTCAAGATTACGTTTTTAACATCATGAAAAACTAAAAATTACTTCCAACTATAGTTTCTCACAACCATGAACATGGAATTCTGGTTATCTAGATGTTTGTAAAGAAGAATAATATCCCAAACAACATCCTCGAATATAACCTTTAGAGATTTGAGGTGACCTTGGATCAAATTAAATTCATTCACATGATCAGTCATAGGACATCTACACAAAAACCTAAATATAAAAAATCTTTGCATCAAGAAGTCTTTATTACGTGTTTTTTCCTTCTCATAAATTTCCACCAACACTTTTATAAACTATAAAATAGTTATTTTCTATCTAATATTGACATTCCACAAAAGTGGTATCCTAATAAAGGATAAAGTCTTTCAATCCAACCAACCCCAATTCTATTTGTCCATTATTTTATGAAATTTTCTAGAAAAATGAGCATCATTCTATTTTTTTATCAAATGATCTTCCATTTCAGTTCCCCAAAAGTAAAATTCTATCCCATATAATATATCGATGAAAAAATTTCCTTCCTCAAAATTCATTCTTTCGATAATAGAAAATCAATTGAAATAAAATATCTTGAAATAAATGGGAAGAATGTTGTGTGAATAAGAAACAACCATAACCTAATATACCAATTTTTAGGGGGAGACAATTTCATATAATTATTGCTCCATCAATTTGAACCAATGAATATACGCTCCACATTTACTGAATGGATATTTACACCCAATCACTTCATCCTGAGTAGTTAAATGAATCACAATATTATAAGAGGAAGGGTTTTTCTGATAACCCCATATTTAGAGTAATTTGAACTAGAACCAGGATAATATTCCACCTAATCACCAAAAAAACTCTATAAATTCACTTCACATGAAACAACAAAAAAATGAACAAACACGATTTATGTGGTTTGAAAAAATTCCACCATTCATAGGAGAACAATAAAAACATGTTTAATTTTAAAAGATAAAAATGAGTACAACACTCTCTATCATATCCTATAAAACTATGTCTTAAAAAAATTAGGTCAAAGACTCTTTTAATGTCCAATATAATAATAGAAAAAATAACTCTTTCAATATTTATAGATGTACACCATTAGAACTGGGCCACCAACCTCTTTATGAAGGTCCTTATCTAATTGTCCAGTTGTATCAAAATTTTAGATTCGCAATCATCCTCTATTTGACCTGATAAATCACTGATACACTATTGTGTCCACTAAATTAACCACCTTCGACTAGTCACTGAGAAATAACCTATTCATTGAGTCTCTTTTTGTAGTAAACACCACCTGTGATTATCTTTGTCAAATTATCTTTTTTATCTACAAATTATAATGATACTGATGTTTCTCCATAAGAAACCTCAGGTCGATCATCTATGTCTGATGACTAAATAAAATTATCATATTTCTAATGATAACCCTTATTACTAAATTCTCTAAAACACCATAGTAGGAAAACATTTGTCTAGTCTATTTGATGATATCAGTAAGATCCCCTCCTAAAAACCTAGTTTTGATGGTTCTAAATAAACTTCCAAACACCCAATAATTTTATGGTCAAAAATTATTTTTTTCACATCCATATAGTGTCTGAAATGGAATCCATTTGGATTAAACCAAGGTTCATATCATTTCTTCACTACCATACCCGAAAAATATTAAGAGTTGTGAGATCTTTTCTTGAAAATTATATTTTTTATGAGATATTCATAAATTATATTAGTAAAATAGATTCACTATTGTTTAAATTGATTCAAAAAAATTCTTTGTTTCTCTAGGATGAGTGTTATAAAAAAATTAGGGTGTTAAAATAGAGGTGGGTATCCCCACCAATTATCCAACCCCTAAGATGTAATTTTCCCTTTTAACTTATGAATCATGAATTGTACATTTACCTTAGGGGGTTTTGATTCAAATAGTTGGAATTAAATCTCATGTGATAGCTTATGAATTAATTACTCTAGATCAAGTATAATCTAACTACACCAATAATGAAAAGGTGTTTTTAGTTTTTTTTCATTGGAAAAATTTATATGCCCATTTATAGGATCCAATGTAACTATTTTCACTAACAATTCTATAATCACATTATTAATGAATAATATTAATGAAAAACCAAGTCTTTTAAAGTGTATTTTTTTGTTACAATAATTTAATGTGTAGATTAAAGATAAGAAGGTCAAAGAGAATCTTTAAGCTGATCATTTGAGTAAATTACCCATTTTCTTAAATGAAAATATTTAAAATGTTCTACTAATAAAAGAAAACCTTCCTAATAAGTAATTACTTGATGTTAAGAGTGTTCAGATATAGTTTTCTGATTTTTTAAACTATTTGGAAGATAATGAACTCCCTCTCCAGTTTTCTAATAAATACTTTCCCATGATACTGAGTGATTTGATGAATTAAATTTCAGATGATCCTTATTTATGGAATTTTATAATTGTTAAAAAATCAAGATATTCAACCCTAATTTTAAAATTCAATCAATTATGAATTTCTTCAAA
The DNA here is from genome assembly GCA_963277665.1 of Viscum album. Lineage (NCBI taxonomy): Eukaryota > Viridiplantae > Streptophyta > Magnoliopsida > Santalales > Viscaceae > Viscum > Viscum album. The sequence continues at coordinate 236,539,724 of OY728155.1, read as the reverse complement.
ACTTCAAGTTGTTTTGGTTATTCTATATCCAAAACAATATCTAGAAAATTTCTTGAATCATGTTTTTTTGGGTCATTATTTTCATGGATGCCTTCGAATTTTCAAGATCATGTAAAACCTTCCAGTTTGAAGGTAATATTTTTCAAAATAAATGAAATACCTCAGAACCCCACTTTATTTTGTGATTTTTTTAATGGTATAGGTGTGGATTCCATGGGAACACTTCATATTTTTTTTAACTTGAAATTTTACTTTCTATTGATTATGTGACAAAGTGGGTAAATATAATTCCAACTTGAGCTGATGATGTAAAGGTAGTTGTAAAATTTTAATAGAGAAAACCTATTTTGTAGGATTGGTCTATCAAATTTTATCATTAATAATCAAGGAACCAAATTTTAAAATAAAATACTAGAATATATTTTTAGGAAATGTGTAGTTTATCATAGTATTCTTACACCCTATCATCTTAAAAAATGAAATTGATGAGTTGAAAAATATATAAATGAAACATATTTTAGAGAAAATTTATCTCCCAAACTAAATATTTTGGAGTTTTATATTGGATTATGATCTTTGGTCTTATATAACCGCTTTCAAAAATCGAATTATAATGTAACACATTATGTTATTTTATATAAAAGTTAGTTTTTATATGTTTAGTAAGAATAGAAATATTAATGGGGTATTCAATGATACAATATGATTCATTTTGAATTTTGAAAAGAAAAAAAATTATTCATTAAAGATTTGGTAGAGATAAGAAATAATGAAAAAGAAAACTATATGTTATAGAAACAAATCTTTTCATGATGAATTGATCCTAAATAAATAATTTAATAAAGATACAATGTGATGGTTTTTGGATATATACGCAAGTTTTTTCCAGATAAATTTCATTCCAAATGGTTGTACCATTTTTTGTATTCATGTTTTTCAATTTATTATTGTTTATATTAATGAAATAGGGAAATAATTATCGTTTCCAGTCAACGAGAACTGACTAAATCTCATTATAGAATGTTTTCAAGAGCCTATATTAGATTAGACTAACCTTTAAACTAATGAATATAATTCAGTCCAGTTTTCTCCTTATTTATCAATTTTTCATGTTATATAATTATTTTTTAAAATTATTTATCACATAAAAGTTTTCAAAATGAGGAAATTTCACAAAGGAAATGTACGGGTAGACATCCTTTAGAATAATTTAATTTTTTTTATTTAATTTTGTGTGTTTACTTTTTATTTTGGTAAGTTTTCAAATCATGTGGTCTCAAATGAATATATTTGTAATTTCGGAACCAATTCTAATATAGAACTAATTTTTCCCATTAATCTATATTTAAATTAATACTAAAAAGAAAATTGTTTTGGATTTAAAATTTTAGGAATCTCATAGAAATACCTCTGAACCTTTTAATCCCATAATATGAATTACTATTGATATTTTTAAATCACTTACCTAGGATGATTATACACCATTTTTATATATCTTCATCAAATTAAACTCACTTATTGAGTAAACCAAAAAATGGTTGATTAACTTTAATTTTACATGTTTCTATCAAAACCTTGTAGTTTTAAAGGTATTTAGTGATAAATATTATTGAGAAAATTATTTTGGTTTAAAAAGACCATTCTTTCATAAATAACCTATCATTCTAGATTTCCCTTTATATTTGAAAATTTTAAGTCCTTAACAACAATGGAAAATTTGGTTAGGCAGTTACATTATAAAAATAAATCCATATTTAAATTATATAATAAGTAACATGTATGATCCTAGTTCAACTCAACTATGGAGGAGAGTGTTGTTCTATGGTTTTTTGCATTATTTTAGGCCTCTCTAGGAGGAAATATTGGGATGAGAATCTATTTTGAATTTTTATTAAATAAAGTTGTTCTGAGAAAAAAATTTAAATCTAAAATCATATTAATGAACCATTGGGTGATGATTTCTATAAAAATAAATAAATTTACAGTTTTTGAAAGCTTAAAGAATATTTATCATTACAATATTATACTGGAAAGATTTACACAATTTTTTGAAGTTTAAATAAACCCTCTTGACCTTTAAACTATAATTATATAATAAATATGAAAATTATAAAAATATAAGTTTATATTTTTTATAGGCGGTTGAGTGAAGAAATTATTAATGAAAAAATAATGCTAATGTGAATTTTCCCTCTAAATATTCAATATTTTGGTTTCCAGGTCATTCCTAAGGGAGTAAATAGGATGTAAATTCTTGAATGAAAAACTAGAATCAGGAATTCTTATATAAAAATAGCTAAAAACTATATTCTAAATCATAATATTTATTATTTAAACTATATCAACCATAGACCATAGAAAAACCTAATAAATTATTCATGATTAAAAAAATACCTAACTCAGCTTGGGTGAGATTTAAGAACTCATAATTTATATGGTGACACTTTTATGTGTTTGGACGAGAATAAATTTTCTTAACACTCATATTTTTATAATGAGAGAAAATATTAGTGCAATGAGTGTTTATGTGCATGTGAGGATGAAAGAAGTGGTAATGGAATGAATGTACTTAATCAAGAATTTATAATTGAGATTATTAAAGATGTGTAATAAGTTTAGGTGTCATGGTGTTAAATTTAGTGTCTCTTATGGGTTCATGTTTTTGATTTACTTAGTTAATAATTTCCATTCTTACTTATCTTGGAGTCTAGTTTTTATGTTTTGTGGAATTGATAGAGCTCATATTGTTGCCATTTTATCGTTTCATTTTAATAGATTAATCCCCACCATTTTGGAATTTCAAAATAAATTACATAATTTTTTAGTTTTTATAAATCTTGTGGGTTTTTTTAAAAAATGGATCAATTAAATATTTCTATGTATTTTTAGTCATTCTTGGAATTAATTGGAAAAGTTATTCATTTATTCATGTTTTTTTCAATTTTTGGGAAAATACTCATTTTGGATTGAAAATTGATTTTTGGCTAAGCATTGATCCATACATATGATTTAGAGCATAATGTAAAATGGAAAAGTTATTTTTCATATATACAATGTTTTTTTAAGATTCCTGATAATGTGTATGATGTTGGGAAAAAATGAAAAATATTTCCAAGTCTTACATCATACTTATGAATACCAACTTCTTATACATAAACTGAAATTGTGAAATTTGGATAAGTCTTACACCTTATTTAAGATGTTAAACATCTTATATATTGACAAATAATTATATAATTCCCTTCAAATCTGTGTTTAGGTATATTAATGCACCATATATTTGAATTAAACTTCTTAAGTATCCCTCAGAATGAGAGTTTTGTTAAAGTTCAATATCTTTCATATTGTTTAAGATGTTCATCTTCTTATGCATGGGTGTTTATCTATTTAGAGCTACTCTAATGAATTTTCAATATGTTATAAAATTATTTAAATTATAAAAAATTGGTGTTGTGCTACAAAAAGTTGAGTTGTGCCATAAATGGGAGAAACTAAACCTGGAGAAGGAGATGATTCATCAAACAAGGGATTTAGTAACATCCTAAATGAATTTAGAAGATTGAAATCTCCATTTGAAAATAATAATTTCCTATGTTTTCATGGTTTCAATTATTCAACAAAGAAAGAAGAAGAAGAAGGGGTTGTTATGTAAGATTTCATATTACACTATAAAAGCATCCCTAGGCATTCTCAATGATATTTCAACTATTTTATATCTCACCTAAATCATCTCATATAAAAATATATACAAATAGGTTATTAAGTAACGGGAAAATTTAAATAAAATTAAAATATTTTCATCCATGTGAACATTATTTACTACTTATACTTATAAGTTTCTATGTCAAAAAACACATTTAATATATACTACCACTTATACCACATAGAGAATGATTATAAGATTTTGTATCATGTTTAGTTCTTATTACCCTGGATAAAATTGAAGTTGTTATAATTTTTAAATTTTATTCCTTCTAATATGAAAATAAATACATCCATGATTGTACATACAATAGAGTGATCAACCAACTCTCACTCAACATCAAAAAAAACATAATAGAAGAGGTATAAGGGCTTGAATAAGAAGGAACGAAGATTATAATTGGTTTTTTCATGTCTTGTTAAACTGCATGGTGGTCCTGATTAGTGGAGACCTACAAACAACTCTTTTAAACCTTATATCCCAATACATGTATCTTTTTGAATTTTTCAGGAATTCTTATTTTTGAAAAAATAATTATATTTTTTTATTATTTAATTTTTCTTTTATGTGTTAAATGGTTTCCTAATTTATAATCTAAAGTAATTAATTTCATTTCATATGTTTCTTTATCAAGTTCTTATATAGTATTATGTTTATTTTGGTTAGGTTTAAAAATGTAGGGGACTTCGAGTAATTGAATCACTTATATAAGAGTAAAAATAAGCATACTAAGGTATTCATATGTTATTAAAGTAGAATATGGTTTTTATTTAAAATAATTTGGGTGAGAAATTAAAGATTCAATTCAGAATACTTTTTTAGAAGGAGGAATGGTGTCTCTAAAGGTTAAATCTTATTTAATGTTACTGCCTTTAAATCTATTTTAACACTTATTTTTTATCCAATTTTCTTTTTATTTCAAAATTTTCACTATCGTTTCCTTTTAAATATATCTTATTTTGTTTTATTTAAATTTTTCATTAAATTATAAAATCCATAAATTTTTTTCTTTATAAAAAAATATGAATTGATAGATTTAAACTTAGTTTACAACCTCTATAAGAGACAACTTTATGGTATACTATATTACATTCCTAGGGGATAATTTGTTGACCATTTTTTTATGATAATTCATTACACATTAGTGATCATTTGTTTTTTTACGCTAAAAAATATATGAACCTATGCAGTTTTTGATTGAGGTGGAAAACGGATGTTGAAATCAAGGGGAAACATGATTTCAAGGGACATTATCCATAAATATTTTATAGGATATAATAATAATTATAGTGAAATAATAAATTCATGAGAATAAAGGAGTATGAACTAGAGATACAATTTAAGAATTTGTATTAGTATAAACATATACCTTTATATGATATTACTTATCCTTATTATGTTAATGTTTTGATTCAAACCCACTAATACTCCTCCCTATATAATCAAGAAAATATAATGTGACACCCCAAAATGGCCCCTAATAATCAATGGCATGGAACTAAAAACCAATCCTATAACACACACATAAATGAATAACATTTCTCAATGTAATCTAGGATTGGGATTTAAATAAGGAAGAGGTGATGAAAAATCCTAAAATAAGGTAATTAATAAAATAATTATTATATATTTTTTAACATAATGACTCTATACCATTAGACTAGAAATTATTTTAATTCTACTAAACATAGGTGAAATACCCAAGACATGAAAGGTTGGAAATAAATTTTAAGGTTATATATAACTTTTGTGGGATAACATACACTCAAACATAACACAACCTACAAAAAACCCTAAAATATTACCATATTGGTGAGGAAGGTTATTAAATTACACTTGAGTGGATATTATGATAAATATATTAAGGAATTAATTTATAAACTCACTTTGGAATCTACCCTTACCATTCTAGAACCATGTTATAGCTATGTTGTTTCTTTTTTGTGATGCATCTGGATCTTCAATGGGTTTTAATCTTATGTTGGGAGATATTATCATATATTAGGGCTCATGAAAATTGAGGATGCATGAAATTAAATATCCAATGCATAACCTAGAATTAACTTCAGGGGTCCATTCCTTACAAAAATAGTTTCACTTTCTCTTTGTTGAAAATTTCATTGTGTTTTTAGATCATAAAATATTAAAACACATCTTTTTAAAATAGGACTTAAACTTGAGGAAAATTCAATTAATGGAATATCTAAAAATGTTTGACTTTTACTTTGTTTATAAACTTGAAAAAGAAAATGAAATGATTTATTATTTAATTCATAAATTGTATAACCAAGTGGTTAGAGAAGCCTAAGACCAATGGAAACTAATGGGAGTAATTATTGATATGCACTTGTAATGTACAGAGCATAATGATGTAGCAGTTTTCTTTACTATAAATATTATTCTTTATTTGGTTTAAAATGTAAAGGAGGATCAAAATTAAGATCTATATTTTCATATATTGAGTTCAAAACATTTTAACACCCCAATGTTTTATGGATTTTTTGTTCCATTGATATCTTAAGTTACACGCAATGTCAAGTTTTAACAAATCATGATATATTATTAATATTTTTATTTAAACATGGCCATTATAATCTAGTAATTAAACGTAATGGTATTATTATTAATAAAAAATTAAAAATTAATTATAATGTTTTTATATAAATAAATTATATTGATAAAAAATAACCTAATTTTTTATTAAAGACTTTATATGTTTTGATAATACTAATTTCTCAAAGAGAAATGTTTTTTATTCATTCCGTGAACATTAAAAAAATTAATTTTTGACAAATTTATAAGATGAATTTGGTAAATTAAACTCAAATTTTAAAATAATCATGTAAAATTTATCTTAAGGTTTATTTTTATAATTTTCTGAAGAGATTAATTTTTTGATGAATGGAGAAAAATACGGAATTTTAACTATAAACTTCCTTTTTGTTTAAATTATTTATAAATTTATATTATATTTTATATTGTTTTTAATGTATAATTAGTTAAATTATATATATATATATATATATATTAATCCAATTTAGGTCATTTTAATCTTTTTTATATTGTATTCTGATATAGAAACTTTGTAATATTTTTAATAGTTTTTCTTTGAAAACCCTGCTTTCTTATCTCATTTAAAGGATTGATTTTAAATTAAAATTTTCCAATTTTGTGAATTTAATTTGGTAAATTTTATTTCGTATTTAAAATAATAATAAGTTATATTATCTAATATTTTCAACTTAATTTTTTATAAAATGAATAGTGGTAATAATAAAAATTAGTTTATGTGGTTAAGATATAAATGGGTTTATCATGGGTTAAACTAAAATGATATGGGATAAAATGAACAAAAAACTTCTCTAAAATATATTTTATGGACATATTATGACCCTAAAATGTGTAATTATTTTGAATACTCTATTTTTTGATCCTTTTTCTAGATAAAAATTTAGGTACACCATTTTAGTTTCAAAAAATTTCAAGTGTGCCACTCACCTCTGTTATAAATGGACACCCCCTATCCTATCTTCTTTACACCTTAAATCCCTTTTGGTTTGGAAAATACCAACCAAAATAACTTCCAAAACTCCCTTATATCATACTATTAGCCTTGGGTTTTGGATAAATCCAATCTAGTAAGGATTTTGGGGAAAACCTACGGAGGTTATCTGAAGAAGTGGTAATGTTCTTCAACAAACATTTTAACTTTATTTCTTCCCCCACCTCCTTCAATTATTATTAAAAAATTATGATATAATAACCTTATTATCTTCCATAAACTGATATTTTTTAATTTTATGCTAATTAACAATAATAATCTCTACTTTCATCAAATGGGTTATGAAATCATCATTCTTGTGTACGGAGGACTACTACCACACGAACTGATGTCATTTATTTTTCCATTTCCAACTCACATGACATGATATAGTGATGGATTAAATTTTCATATATTATATTCGTGATATTATTATACATGTGTAATTATTATATCATATATACCTTCATACTTTCCATTCTATGGTAATATGATATGTCGCTTGTTTGTACGGCGGACTACAACCTCACAGAGTGATGTAATTTATTCACGCTTTACATGGAGGGTATTAAAGATGGATTTATTTAAAATATATGATAATATGAAATTAAAATTGTTATATAATATTAATATCTTATTTACCTTTATTTTTTTCAATCCATCAAAAAAATGGAAACAACGTTTATGTGTATGTACGGCCTACTGTCTCTATGAACGGTGTATTTCATTTTCTATATCTAAATTTTATGGAATGTTATAAAGACATATATACTGAGTATATATGATATTTATATTTTGGTTAAAATTATGTATATTATATATATTTAATCAAAATAAGAGAACTAGTAATATTACAAATCAAAACATACAATAAAAACAAAGCAATTATTTCCTGAAACGTTGCTTTAACAATGAATTGATAATAAATGAGTAATAATAGGTCATAAGTAAATAATATATTGTATGATATATATATATATATATGGTTTTATATTTTATGTATAATGAACTTATATTTATTATAAAAGAGTTTTGAATGTGTACAACAGAAGTCAAGACTTAAGGTAAAGAATATTCGCCTCACTTTTTACTTATGTGAGACACATGTCATATTCACCAACTATTTATTTTATGTTATGTTTATAATGACCATGATATTATTTTATGATGATTACCCTAATAATTATTGGGATTTACATATCCATTTTAGGATATATATTTCATGGGGCTACTATTTTAATGTTACTAAAGCGGTAATGATTTTATGTTACACTCTCATAATTTATCAGGATTGTATATAATTATGTTTATAATGATAGAATATTATAAAAACATATCTCAAGAAACTCCTGAATTTTATTAACCTATGGTTATTCTGGAAATTTTCATGTAATATATCCATTTATCACTCTTTTGTACTTAAAATAATTAAGAATGTGTTTTTAAGAAAAATGAGCTTTATTTCTCTCTTTGGTCGAAAACCCTTTTTCTTCCAAAACAATGTTTTCTAAAAATGTTTTCAAAAACTATTTTTAACATTATTGAAATTATTTATTAAATACATTTTTACCCATATTTTAATTTTAAAAAAAAAATTAAATAAATCTTCACATCATTTTCTAAAAAATGTCTGTTTGTTTTTCACTGAAAATGTGAAAGGAGACGTCTTTTTAACATGTATGATATGAATTGAATTTTCTACTATCCTGACCAATAATTTATTTGATTCTTTGATTGTAATTTCCCAAGTTTATTTTAAAATAAAATGATTTTGAAAATGTTTTATTTTTTAAAAAGTTTTTTCAAAAACATTAAGGATATTTTCCTCAATAAATATTTTAAATAATCATTCAAAATCATTTTCCATCAAATATTACATTTGTTGATGTTACTTATGGAATACTGGGTATATGATCCACGGATAAAATTATTATTATTCATTTGAACGATTTATGATTACAATGGAATGATCTTTATGAAACCTATTTCTCTTCCATGGGTTATACCATGAGTAAATTCTTATAAAACCTGCTTTTTTACAAGGGTTATGCTTTGAGGAAATGATGAAATGATCATAAACATAATTTATTTTCTTGGTTTCTGATATGATGAATGTTTTATGATATTTTTAAACATTTATATATGATTTTTATTATGTGGTGTATAGGACCTATATGTCCCTCCAATGAATTGGGTAATAATTAATGTTATGTGAGCTAAAAGGGTACATGGGAGGTTATCCCAATCCCAAAATAGGGTACATAAAAGGTCATCCCAAGTCTTAAGTAGGTATCTAGGTGGTCGGCCCAAGTTTAACTTATTAAAAATGTTTTGGTGGGTATCCATGAAATTATATTTTCTATGATATTGTGTAAGCTACAAATCTATGTCTTATACCAATGTTATGATCTCATGGATCATGTTCTTTGATTATCTTATGATTCATGTCTAATAAACATCCAATATTTTTTCATGACTGAATATTATGTTTTTTGATATAAAGTTTATGGTTTTAAAATGTTATTATCATGTTCTTATACCCTTATATTCTTGTTATGTTTACATACCTCCCTTTTTTACCCTTATTGAGCATCTGAGCTCACCATTTCTTTTGTTTCCTTTACCTAGGTTATGAAAAAAATTATTACATATTATATGTCTAAGAATGGTTCTAGTTATGAGAAATTTAGTGGGACATTATGTAGTTTACCTATGAACTAGTTATTTATGTTTTCATGTTTTCAAAGACACTATACCATTACGATCCTTATAAGTGTGTTTGTATAAGGTAATAAATGTTCATAAAAAAGATGTAATATATATGAATGAAAATACTAGGTTTTTATAGTTTTAATTAGAGGATTGGTTTTAGTTAACCTTTTGAAAATAGGATGAGAAAAAATTAGTGATATCTCTAAGTACATGTCTAAGGATAAGTCTAAGGATGAGTCAGTGTATAGAAAAATATCCTAGAATATTTTGGTAAAGTATAGAGTGGGTGGTTTCTAATAAATTAAATCCCTTTATAGATACTACTAGTGTATTTGGTAACAAGTCCAAAAATGGAACATTTATTTGGACTTTATTATCACCTAGTGTATGAAAATGGGCCTTACTGAACAACTGGTTTGACACTCCAAAGGGATATGCTTTGGAAATCAATAAACTCTTTATGAACCATCATGAAGGATTTAAATAGATTATTTATAGGAATTTCATAGGGTAAAATTAACATGTCATATATTTAAAATAAGGTTTTATAATTTATACAACATATAAGTGTTCTTTGATGATTATGTGGTTCCCCACTATGATTATTATTTCTTAGATACTTTTTTTTCATTTTATTCAATAGATGGAACCTGAATGAATATTGTTAATACTAAGTATTATTGAAAAATGAAATGATCATCCTCTTAAGAATCAAAATGTTATTGGTTATGGAATAAAAAATCGTGTTACTATGATCACATAACTTTTTCAAGATATGAATCATGCTAGACTTCTAAAAAAGTAGAGGGAATAATATTTTGTTGATTCCTTCAAGAAGAAACTCCACATTCTTTTAGTGGGTTCTCTAATCCACTAGTTTTTTAATAATGGATCAACACCACTGAATATATATTTCTTCTTCTCCAATGTTCGGGACATGAAAAAGTCAGTTTGGTTGTCTACCTTTTATAAGTTCAAGTAGATCAATGGGGTACTCTTTTCAATAATTTGAATCAACATGATGAAATTGACTCCAAGGATTAGGAAAAGTTCAAGAACCTATTTTTCAATAATTACATTCCTCATATTCTTCATAAAAATATGGAGAATGTGTTCCTTTAGCTAAATTAAAATTATAATTAATTCATTGGTACTTATGAGGAAAATTTTACAAGACTTTCAAGGTACACTTTCAGTATTATCATCCAACCCAAAAATAAGGTTGATGGTTTCTTTAGTAGCTTAAAACAAAGTATCCAAAGGGAATTAGTCATAATATCATTTAGTATCTATGAACATATTTTTCTATATGCTATCAGGGTGGAAATGGAGGGTGGATTTTAAGTATCAATCTCATGGTTTTGATAAGAAGAGATAAATGGAATTCAAAGAAAAATCTAGGAAGCCTGGATATAAGAATATGAACTTTCCTTTATGCTCAAATTGTGGGAGGAATGGAGGAGGAAATTTTCTTAAGTGGAATATTAAATGTTTTATGTGTAGAATAGAGGTATTCAAGTTGATTAATGCCCAAGTGAGGGGTAAAATTTAGATAATGATATGTGAGAAATCTCTATAGAATTCACCTCCCATATTAGTGTTTCAACTACAAGGATTTTGGTCATTATACTAACAAGTTCACAAATATGAGTGTTAATAATGGTAATCAATTATAAAAACCTCTTAAGAAGAGATACAAATGGAAATCTCAATTGATCACTATATTTAATGAGGTATGCGATAACTATTTGTTGAAAGGTACACTTACCATCCACTAAATAAATGAAAGTGTCTTATTTGACTCTAGATCTTTCCATTCTTTCATATATAAATAATTCACTAAGGGTATCATGATTCCACACAAATTATTGGATGTATAATTAGTATTGAAAAACCCTAATAGTATGATGATTGCATCATAATTCCATGAATCATATCCAATCCTTATCATTATTACTTTTGTTGAATTTGATGTTGTTATAGGCATGGATTGGATATATCTACATAAATCTCACATAAAATTCCAAGGAGGATAAGTCTCAGTTTATAGTCCAAAACAAAACAAGATCATCTATCATTTCAATGAAAAATATGAACATTCGATGGAAATCACATCCTTTTATGGATTTTTATTCCTATTCAAGAGGGTAATTAATCTCATATGGTTAGGGATAAACTCAACATTGATGATATGCATATTGTGAGGGACTGTTTTTATGTATTTCTAAATATTTTCCTATCATTCCACAAGAAAGGGAAGTTTTGTTCTCGGTATGACTCATACCTAGTACCACACAAATTTCAAAGACTCTCTATATAATGAACCTTATTGAGTTACTATAATTGAAAAATAAAATCACAAAAAACCTTGATGAGGTAATAATTCATCTAGGTGTGTAACCTTGGGGTCCACCTATTATTTTTCTTAAAAATAAATAAGAATCAATGCGACTTTGAATTGATTATTGGGATATGAACAAGATCGTGATCAAGAGCAAGTATCTTATTCCCCATATTTATGACTTTAGTGATCAACTATATGGAGCTCAATACTTTTCCAAGATTAACCTTCCTCCTAGATATCATCAATTGAGGTTGAATAAGGAGGTTTTACCCAATACATCATTCTATACAAGGTATAGAAACTACGAATATATATTGATTCCATTTGGTCTTACTAATTCCCACTTATATTCAGGTATTTAATGAATAGAGTCTTTAGATATATCCTTGATCTATTTGTGGTAGTATTTATTAAAGATATGATTTTCTATCCAAATAAAATGGAAGAGAATTAAGATCACTAGGCAATTGTACTAAAGACTCTAATGAAGGATAAACTATATGAAAAATTTAAAAAGTGTGAGTTTTTTCTTCAAAAGGATTCATTTTTGGGGTCATATTATTTCATGAGAGGGTTGTTGGTTGACCCATCAAAGATAGAGTCTATTGAGTGTTGGACCAGACCAACCATGATGACTAGGATTTGTAATTTTTTTAGATGAATATTATCTATGATTTGTAGTTAATTTATCACAACTATCTAATCCACTCACCAATTTTAATTAGAAGGGATCCAAGTTCCTCTAGACATATAAATGTGTGGAAATTTTCAAGGAATTGGAGAGAATATTTGTTAGCACACCTGTACCTACTTTACGCTGTAGTGGATAATGGTTTATAATCTATATTTATTCATATAATAAGGGATTGATATATGTTATTATTCATAATAAAATTGTTATATATTATTCCTCATGATAATTTATAGTTCATGAGAAAAATTTTCCAACTCATGATTTGGAGTTACCTGTGCTAATTTCTTCATTAAAGATATGGAGGTATTATATTTATGGAGACAAGTGTGATATATATACAAATAAAATGGTTCTAAGTATATATTCATAAAAAAGAGTTGAATATATTCCATAAGATGGTTATACCTAATTAAATATTTTGATATATCAATATATTACCACCCTAAGAAAGTGAACAAGGTGGATGATGCTTCCAGTCAAAATGATCATGCTATCTTATCTTTGATGGGGATAAAAAAAGATTAAATATTTATTTATTTTAAAAGGATGGATCTAGAAATAATAAATGAAAGGCATAAATGAAGGGGTGAACTCTTATATTTCTTATTTAAATTTCTAAACATCTATCCAAGTGATGATTAAATATGCATAGAGTTAAGATGTAGACCTATAGAATAAGGTTAGAAATTTTCTTGAGTTTAACCTTGATCATGATGAAAAGATATGGTTTTGGAATGATGTATGTGTTCCACCCATACTAGATTTGAATGAGTTGTGAGACAGATTTTGTAATACTTAATTATTTATTCATCTGGGATTTCTGTGGATGTATAAATATTTGATAGAGTATTTCTAGTGATATGGAATGAAGAGAGATATCATAAATATTGTATCTTGGTACTTGGTATGTTATGAAGTTAATAATAAATGAAAAAAAATATAAGGGGTTTCTAAATCCATTACCAATATCATAATTGAAATGGGAAAATTTACCATGGATTTTGTCAACAAACACCCAAAAACATCTAAATGGAATAATTCTATAAGGTTTATAGTAAATCACCCTACAAAGTTAGAACACTTCATCGCTATCAGATAAGAATTCTCTCTTGATAATATTTCCATATATATACATTAAGTAAGTGGTAAGGTTTTTGGGAGTACCACATTCCATTTTTTCTAATCAGGATAAATGTTTTACCTCAATGTTCTCACAAAGTCTTCAGGAAGCTCTTGATAAAGAGTTGAGTTTGAGCACTTTGTATCATCCAGAAATATTTTTTTAGTCTGAGAGAAAAATTAAAACCCTATAGGATATATTGAGATCTTTTTCATTGTACATAAAATGTTTTTAGGATCATCACCTTCTTATAGTTGAGTTTTCATAAAAAAAATAGTTTCCACTCTAGCATTCAGATGGATATTTATGAATCCCCATATATAAAGAAGTATAGAGATACAATATACCAGAATGAAGTTAGAGAAATAAATCTATTGGGACCAAAAATATCTAAATAAATGGTATATAAGGTTAGATATATTTAGTAACACATCAAGTAAGCTCTGAGTCAATAGAAGATTTATGCGGACAATAACCAGGGTGATCTAGAATTTGAATTTGGTGACAAGTTGTTTCTAAAACTTTCTCCTTGGAATAATGTTATGATATTAAGGAAGAAATGGAAACTAATACCTAGTTATATCAGTCCCTTTTAAATTATAGATTGTATCAAGACTTTAGCTTATCATTTGGTGCTTCCACCAAACCTCTCCCAAGTCCACGATGTGTTACATGTATCTCTCGTAAGGAAGTACATACATGAAACTTCACATGTACTGAACACATTGGTAATACTTCTAGAGAAATATATTTCATATTATGAACAACCGTAGGATATATTGGATCATACAAATAATGTTCTATAAAAAAGACCTCTCTCCATGTCAAAATTTTGTAGTGAAACCACCAGTTTGAAGAAGCTACATGGTAACCTGAGGAAATGATGAGGCAATAGCACCCACATGTTTTTTTATAAGTGTGAAGAGTATAGAGATTTAAATTCATTTTAAGGGGGTATAATATAACCCCCCAAGTTTTTATGAATTTATTTTTTCAAAAAAAAATCTTTCATAGCTTTCGTTACATGTAACACAAATTTTTAACAAATAACGATACATTATCAATATTATTATTTAAACACAACCATTATAAACATGAATTTAAACCCAGATGTATAAATAGTAAAAATTAAATTTCAAATATTATGTATAATGTTTTTATATAAATAAAACATATTGATAAAAAAGTTCTTAATTTTTTTTAGTCTTTATCTTTATCAAAAATATTATTTTCTCAAAAAAAAGTTTTTATTCATTTTTATGTACAATAATAAAATTAATTTTTAACAATTTTATAAAATTAATTTGATAAAATAAATTCCATTTTTCAAATAATCAGTTCAAAATTATCTTATTTTTAATTTTTTGATAATTTTCTAAAAAGATTAATTTTTTGATGAATAGTTAAAAATACTGAATTTTAATTGAAAACTTCCTTTTAGTATAAATTACTTAAAATTTTATATTTTATTTTAAGTTGTTTTCAATATAAATTTAGTTAAATTATATATCTATTAATATAATTTATTTTATTTGAATCTTTTTTATATTTAACTTTTATATAAACACATTGTAAAATTCTGGACATTTTCTCTTTAAAAAACTCTCTCCCTCATGTGTCTGAGGAGTTAATATTAAAATAAATTTTTACACTTAAATAAATTTAATTTGGAAAATTTGATCCCATGTTTTCAATCATAATTATTTACATTATATAATAAGTTCAACTTAATTTTTTACCAAAATTAATTGTGAAAATAGTAAAAATTAATTATTGTGGTTAAGGTAAAAATGGGTTTACTAGGGGTTAGACTAAAATGGTATGGGTTAAAATGACATAAATAGTTATATAAAATATATTTTCTGTCCATATTTATACCATTTAATCTATAAGTATAGATAATACTCAATTTTGGGGCCTTTTGGAATAAGAAAAACAAGGGTAATGTTTTTTCTTTTAAAAACATTACAGGTATTCCAATCACCTCATTTATAAAATTCAATCCTTTATCCTCACTTATTCACACATTAAAACTATTTTTGATTGGATAATACCTACCCAAATAATTATTAAACTTTCCTTATCTCATCCTAAAATCCTTATTTTGGTTATAAATTCATCCAAGGAGGTATTTTTCTAAAACTAAAAGAGGTTACCTGAATAAGAGGTAACGTTATTAAACAAGCATTTTTATTTTATTTATTCCTCCATCTCATTAAATTATTATTAAACCATGATGATATAATAAACAAAAAAATATCATATATAATGATATATTGTTTTTAATTTCATGACACAAAACCATCTCCAGTTCTTTCAAATGAGTTGTAAAATCGCCATTCATGTGTATGGCAGACTACTGCCTCACGAACCAATGCCATTCGTTTTTCGATTTCTACCTATCATGGATGGATATAATGATATATTAAATGTTTATATATAATATTAATGATATTATTATACTTTTAAAATTATTATATCACATATACCATCACAATTTATATTCTATTGGAATACAATAACATCACTTGTGTGTATGATAGACTACCGCATTTTGAAGCAATGTGATTTCTTCATGATTTACATGGAAGGTATTAAGGATCAATTTAATAAAAATATGTGATATATATGAAATAAAAATCAATATATAATTTTAATATATTATTTACCTTTCTTCCTTTAAATATTTCAAAAAAAATGGAAATTGCATTCATGCGTATATATGGTCTATCATCTCCATGAATGGTGCATTCCATTTTCTATCTATATCATTTATGGAATAATATAAATAAAAATATAATGAATACAATTATATTTACATAATTTTTAAAAATTCTGGATATTATGTAACAATGATAAAAATAATATAACCAAAAATATAACAAATCAAAACATACATGAAAAACAAAGTAGTTATTGCCCAAAACGCGACTTTAACAAGGAATTATTAACAAATAGGTAAAAAGTTAAAAATTAAATAATATATGGTATTTTATATATATATATTATATTTATTTATAATAAACTTATATTTATTATACAGTAGGTTTGAATGTGTAATATGGAATTCCAGACTTAAGGTAAGGAATTTACGTCACACTTTTTACTTCTATAAGACATGTGCCATATTTAGCAGTAATTTATTTTATGTGGTGTATATACTTATGATGAATGTATATTATTATGATTATCCTTATTATTATTGGTATTTAAATATCCATTTTAGGATCTCTCTTTCATGGGGCTTACGTTTTATAATAACCAAAGTGGTAAAGATTTTATATTACAATCTTGTCTTTTATCTGGATTGTTTATGATTTTGTTTTCAGATATAAAATATTATGTTAAATATCAAAATAAACTTATTAATTTTCTTATACTAGGGAAATTAAATATATTATCAAGTATTAGTACCATTTTTACACTCTTTTTTAATTAAAATATTTGAGAATTTTTTTTAAGAAAAATCATCTTTATTTCTCCCTTCAGTCGAAAACCCTTTTTCTTCCAAAACCATGTTTTAGAAAAAGAATTTCAAAAAAATTAACATTATTAAATTTATTTATTAATGAAATTTGTACACATGTTTAAATTTTTTTAAAAAAAATTGAAATGAATCTTTATGTCATTTTCCAAACAATGCCCATTTGGATTTTACCAAAAATGTGAAAGTAATCTTCGTTTTAACATGTAAAACATGAATAGAATTATCTGCTTTCATAAACAGTAATTAATTTGAATATTCATTTATAATCTTAAAATTTTATTTTCAAATAAATTTATTTTTAAAATTTTTTATATTTTAAAAACTACTTTCCATAATGGAAAGGATATTTTCCTCAAGAAATATTTAAAATGATCTTTCAAAATAATTTTCCATCTAAGATGAAATCTGTTAATGTTAACTACTCCTTACTAGGGATATTATCCTAGGATATCATTCTTATTCTTTATATTAATGGATTATTTTTATTATTGTATGATTTTCATGAAACCTATTTTTCTGCCACAGGTTATACAATGAAAAAATGTGTATAAAATCAACTTCTTTTATGGTTTATGTTTTAAGGAAATGATTAAATAATTATGAAACTAAATTATTTTCATGGTTTATGATAAGAGGAATTTTTTATGATCTTGTGGAATAATTTTTTATGATTTACATCATATGATGGGTGGGACCTATATCTCCCTCTAATTCATTGGGTAATGATTAATGTTATATTAGCTCAAAGGGTACATAATAGCTTATCCCAAGGACCAAAGATGGTACACAGGTGGTCATCCCAAGATCGAAGCGGGTACATGGGTGGTTATCTCAAGACTAAAATGTTCTAAATGTCTTGAGGGTATCATTGACATAATATTTTATATGCTTATGTTTATGCCACAAATCTATGTCTTATGATAATTTTATACTCTCATGGATCATGTTATTTGATTATCTTATGATTCATGTATTTTAAACATTAAATATTTATTCCATGACCCAATAATATGATATTTGGTATATGAGGTATGGTTTTCGAATCTAATTCTCAAGTTATCATACCCTTATGTTCATTTTATGCTTATGTATCTCCCTTGTTTACCCTTAATAAGCATCTAATATTAGCCTTTACTATGTTCCCTTTCCTCAGGTTATGAAGAAATGTATTACGTATGACACATATAAGAAGGGTGAAAGTTATGATGAACATAGTGGGAGATTAAGTAGTTTTCATATAAACTAGTTGTTTGTGTTTCCAATTTTATAAAGGCATTATAACTTTACAATCCTCAAGTATGTGTTTGTTTAATGTAATAAATTTTTATTAAAAATTATGTAATATCTAGGTATGATAATCTTGGTTCGTTATAAACTTCAACGGTGAGGATACCATTAATGGATAGATGGAGGATTAAAATTTAGTGTTTCAATTTCATGATAATATCATAGTATCTCCCTAATTATAGGACCAACAATGTTCTTCTTATCATTATTCATAGTGTTTAATACACCTAGGTACTCTAAAAATATATTGGGTGATAAAGGGACATTTTTTGTGGTTAGGTATGAAAAATAATGTTGTTGGATATGTTATTAGATTTATAACTTTTTAACAGGTGAAGGTTGAGCAAAAACAATGAACTAGAATATTGCAATAATTTTCGATACCTATGTGGAAATGGGTGAAACTTTCAATGAACCTTTTCACTGGTCAACCAAAAATGCTTTGGAAGCATGATTCTAATTGGTTGATTATATACCAACTCATAAGTTAGGACACATCATTCCAATTCAAGAAATGAATATGATAAATGGATTTGAAAATTATTCTAATTAGGATGTTGTGAAATTACATGGGGTACTATTTTTTATCATCTAAAACTAAGACCCTAGATTCTTCTCATGATTTTTAAAGTCTTTACAATAATCCCTTAGAACCTAACTAACTATGAAAGTCACATATTATCCACAAATATATTGATATTTCAAACATACTATCCATACTTTGTAAGATATTCTAAAGGTTTGTGTTATGGATTTTTGTGGTTTATGGGAAGATCATTTACCATTAATAGAATTTTCATATAACAAAGGTTGTCATGAAATGATAAAAAATAATTTTTTTGAATAATTATATTCTAGATAAACTTCATTAATTAGACCATGCCTTGTCCATAAGACTATCGAGAAAATTAAAATGATCATGAAATATATGGATATGTACCAAAGATGTCATAAATCATATTTGGATCATCAAAAACACCCCTTATCTTTTGAAATAGTTGATCATGTATTCTTTAGAGTGGCATTAGTGTTAGGGAATTACTATTGGGGTATGAAATGGAATTTGGCTCCTTGTACATAGAACCTATTTAGATTATTTTACTCATTGGTGAAATTTATTATCAATTAACTTTCTTAAAATGCTTAAACTCTAATCATTATGTGTTTCATGTATCTCAACTAAAGAGGTATCAGCCTAACCCCAGACATATGGTTATTTTGGACCATTTCACTCTAAAACCTAATGTGAATTTTATATACACTATGATTCATATTATAGATAGAAAATAAATGTTATAGCATGGAAGATGTATATCTTTTGTAGGGGTATTATAAAACCCTGCTCTTTATTTCACACTTAAACATAATTTATTAGAAAAAATATTCACTTAATAGATCATATTAGATCGGGAGGCCTAGGTTATTTGGGGCTTAGGAACAATACATGACATATTAAAACATGAAATACACATCTTTATTGAAAACTTCTTTTACATGACCACACACATTTCTTCGTACTTAGCATTTCATGGGATAACCTGAGGACATACATAAGAAAAGGGTGAGCAATAAAGACCTGTAAGGGAGTAAACAAGGCATAACATGAATAATACAGTACATGTTAGTAAGTAGGCATATCAATTAATCATAATAGAAACATGAACATAAAGTAGTGATATATCCTGATTATCATAACATAGAAATGTGGAAAAAACATGTAATATAATATTAGCATGAGACAAGGCCCATTTCACGTGGATCATGAGTAAACCATCATTTTAATTGAATTATAATTAGTAAACCCTCATTTAACTTGACATATCATGATAATAATCTTTACCCAATGAATTTAAGTGCTATCAGGGTGCACCCTTTTTAATCATTTCATTTCATGCATAAGTGTGACACAAGGATCATATAACATGGATTCATAAAATATCATCATTTATTCCACGATAAAGGAATGTGGAATTCATACATGAAACTATAAAATTGAAAATTAAATGTTCATAGAGGTGAATATCCTTGATATAGAAATGTTCATGGTATTCACTACACAATAACTTTGGATTGGAAAATCACAGTGTCATTTCGGCAGCATAATGGTGTGACATAAGTGTTAATAAAAATGTTTGATGAGTTAGAAAGGAGTATCTAATCATGTTCACATGAAATGGACAGTAATGGGGGTAATATAGATACATTTACCAATATATGTAATGGAATTTATATTAATAAAACATAAGAATTTCTTGAATGTAATTAAGGAGATAGAAATCCCTTACGAAATTTTGGCATGGTAACGAGTGTACTTGGGAAGAATTAATGAGAGATAAAGGGGTATACCATCATTAAAAAATAAGTAGGTAAGTATATTTGAGGTGTAAAATCATACCCCATAATTTTTAATTTAAAATAAAAGGGCATAACAATATAAATAAATTGGGACAAAATGAGAATGGAAGAAATCCCTTACAGAATTTCAACATGGTAACGTGGGTACTTGGGAGGAATTAATGAGAGATAAAGGGGTCTCTCATCATTAAAACATATTAAGGAAAGTATATTAGAGGTTCAAAATCATACCCCATCATTTTTAATTGAAAATAAATGGGCATAACAACAAAAATAAATTTAGAAAAAATGAGAAAGGAAGAAATTCCTTACTTAGAAGTATGATCCCAAAGGCTTGGGAGAGGCTTGAGATATGATTATTTGGATATTGGAGAAAATTTGGAGTATTATAGAGATAGTATGGAATAGGTTGGTCTAGCTCAAAAGGTTTTGAGTGAAGAGGAGGTGGTAGATTGGGTGGGATTATATAGGAAAAGAGAGGGAATTCTTTATTATTTAGGTTTTGGACACTACACATTAAACTAATCAAAACCACAAACAAACCCATGGTTTTTTCCCATGGTTTTTGTAAAATGGGATTATAAAACATTATTTTATAAGTCCAATGGACGAACTTATTAAAATATTTGGCTTTCTTATGTAGAGGTGAGTCACACTCTCGAAGAAATCATTTTAAAAAGTTAAAATGTTTTATAAGTCTTGGAGTGTCAACTAAAGCTTTGTAAAACAAATAAAACAAACCTAAAATCACATTATTTTAATGATAAAACATATATTTGCCTAACACCTCAATTATATTATTTTATTACATCATTATTGGTCCATTATGATTTCATAAAACACATTATATAATTAAATGGTATTTAATTTTTTCCTAAAAATTCAAATGTCTTGGAATATTATAAAAAATTCATTGTTGGATAATTTTGAGGTCCTGATTCCAAAAATAATATTCATTTTATATAAATAATTTTATAAATATGTGAAATTTTACTTTTAAAATAAAAACTGACATTTATTGAAAATCCGTGAGTTTTGACAAAAATGGCTTTGAAACCTTCATAAAAATCCCAATTGTATTAATAGAGATTATACGATAATATATATTTAAAAAAATTAATTTAGTAATAATATTTTATTAAAATGTTTTTTAATTCAAAAATCCATTAATTCATCATAATATATTTCTTAATTGAATATTAATTAAAATTACTATTTGTGCTTTAAAAACTATTTACAAAGTAAAAATAACTTTATTCTGTACAAAAATAATGCACATAATCATAGTTCTAGGATATTTTTACATAACCCCATATAACACCCGTATAAAACCTAAAGGTAAGGTGTGAAATGGTGACAGACTCTTGGGGTGGCTCAGATAACATCATTGGGGTGGTAATATCTATTAACTTCCACTTATATCATAGGAAATTCCATTCAAGATTAACATGTTGAAGCTCAATATAGGCTTGGTCAAGAGCTAATCCCAGTGATGCTATCTCCTTTCTGAGCTCCGACAAATGGGCTTCATAAGGAGAAATTCTACTGGATGAGTTCATCGCTTCCTTTGTGTGAGTAAATTGGATTTGATAAAGCCCAATATTTATACTAATAATGTGATCCTTATTCATTGGATATATTAACAACAATAAAAATTCTTAATGGTATTTTAAAATACAAAAACATAAAATCAAGGAACTGCATATTTTAGATAACCATTTTACAATATAAGAAATTTTATTTGATCAAGAGGAATTTTCATTAATAAAATTTTGGGACATTAAAATCTTCCCTCCTTAAGAAATTTCACCCTCTAAATTTCCTTTTCCCACACTAAAATGAATGAGGGTATCTCTGCTTCATCACTTCCTCTGATTCCCATGTTACTTCTTCAAGATTTTGGTTTCTCCACAACACTTTCATGAGGGGAATTGTCTTATTTTGTAGAAATTTTTTCCTACGATCTTAGATCTTTACCAGATTCTATTTATAGGAGAGGTCATTCTACAATGGTACCACCTCTAGATTTAGTACATGTGATGATTCAGTTATGTACTTCCTCAAAAGTGATACATAGAATACTTCATGTACTTGAGACAGGTTTGGTGGGAGTGGTAGTTGATAGGCCACTACTCAAATGCGATCAAGGATCTCAAAAGGGCCAATGTACCTTGAACTAAGCTTTTACTTCTTCCCTAATCTTATAACTCTCTTCCATAGTGATATGTGTAGGATTATTATGTCTCCGACATAAAACAATAGGTCTCATCGACGATTATCAGCATAGCTCTTTTTTCGACTATGAGCATATTTAATGTGCTACTGGGTGGTCTTAACCTTCTCCACCATTTCTTCGACCATTTCTAGACCTAAGAGTTTTCACTCCCTAACTTCATCCCAGCATGCTGGTGTTCTAAGTCTCTTCCAATAAAGGGCTTCATAAGGATCCATTTAAATGCTTGAGTGGAAACAATTATTGTAAGATAAATCAACCAGAAAAAGATGTTGATCTCATCCTCCTTTGAAGTCCATTGAGCATGCTATCAACATGTCTTCAAGTGTTTTGATAGTCTGCTCATATTGGCCATATTTTTGAGGATGATAAGATTTACTGATGTTTAGATTGGTATTCAGTGCATGTTGAAGACTCTTCCAAAAATTAGAGGTGAATCTTGGATCTCGATCGGATACAATAGATAGTGTTACTCCATATAACCTTATCACTTCTCTGATATATGTCTTTGTCATTTTATCCAATGAGAAATCCTATCAAATTTCAATGAAGTGTTTAGTCTTTGTAAGACAATCCAAAACAACCTAGATAGCATTTTTTCCTTTGGATGTCTTCAGAAGTCTGGTGAAAAATTCCATGGTGATGTTCTCCCATTTCCATGGTGGTATGGGTAATGGTCTCATCATCCCCTTAGACTTCTTCCTCTCATCCTTAACTTGTTGACATATGAGGCACTTTTATGTATACTCGGTGATCTCTTGCTTCATGTTATCCCACCAAAATTTCTCTCAGATATCTCAATGCATCTTTCTATTTCCTGGGTGAATGGATAAATTCAAACTATGTGCATCATCCAAAAGTTAATTCTGTAACTCCAAATTTTATAGAACACAATGTATTGTCAAAAATCTCACAATTTCTTTTTCATTAACATTAAATTCCAAGGATGTTACCTTTTTATAGTTTATACTTTCTTTTGAATTCCCACATCCTCCTTTTCAGCATACTTTAACCTTTCCAAAAGAGACAGTTGAGAAATCATTTGTGAAAGAATTGATGATGGTCCCTTCTTTATGATTCCTATGTCCATCTTCATAAAATCTAAAAAGATTGGCTCCTTTTCAATTATCATCAATGATAGAATTGTTGGGTACTTTTTACTTAGAGCATCTTCCACCTAGTTCTCTTTCCTAGGGTGGTAATGGATTGAGTAGTCATAGTCTTTGATTAGCTATGACCATATTCATTGGTGCATATTCATCTCTATTTGTGTGAATATATACTTGAGGCTTTTTCAGTCCGTATATATTTTACACATCTCCCCAAAGAGGTAATGTAGCCAAATTTTTTAAGTGAAGATTATTGTAGCCAACTCCTGATCATGTGTTAGATATTTTTGCTCATGAACTTTCAATTGCCTTGAATCATAGGCAATGACTTTTTCATTCTGCATCAACACACAACCTATTCCCTTCTTCAAAACATCACTAAATACCACAAAACTTTCTCCACATGTGGTTAATGTGAACATGGGAATAGTGATAAGCCTCTTTTTAAACTCCTTGAATCTCACTTTGAATTTATCGATTCAGGAAAACTTGACTCCCTTTAGAGTTAGCTTGGTTAGAGGGTTTGACAATCGTGAGAAGTTTCTCACAAATTGGTGAAAATATCCAGCTAACCCTAGGAAGCTACAGATATCCATCACTGATGTTGGCCTCATCCATCCCTCAATTTCATCTTTCTTGGAGGGATCCAATGATATCCCATCGCTTGTGATAATATAACCAATGAATGAAACTTCCTACAACCAGAACTCACACTTGTTGTACTTTTCATAGAACTTATTCTTTTTCAAGGTCTCTAGTATAGTGCTTAGATGCTTCTCATTCTCCTCCTTGGTTTTGGATTATATTATAATATCTTCTATAAATACTACCACAAATTTGTCGAGGTAATCTATAAAGACTGTATTCATGAAGTACATGATCATTTCTAGAGCATTAGTGATTCCTAAAGGCAATTCTTTGAATTCATAGTGCATGTACATTGTATTAAAATTAGTCTTGGGGATATCCTCCTTCTTCACCCTTACATGGTAATATCCCGACCGCAAATACACCTTGGAGAAGTATTTTTCTCTATATAGTTTATCGAACAAGTCATCCATTCATGGTAAAGAATACTTTTTCTTTATCGTGATTTTGCTGAGCTCATGATAATCAATGAAAATTTGCATTTAACCATCATTCTTCTTGATGAAGAGGACTGGTTTACCCCATGGTGAAGCAATTGGGCATATAAACCCTTTATATAGATTCCCCTATAGTTGTTTTTTTAGCTCGTCAAGCTCTAAAACAGCCATTCTATATAGAGTCTTGGATATTTTCAATGCCCCAGTTATAAGATCAATTGAGAATTAAAAACCTCTTCTAGGAGGAAGACCCGGAAATTCCTTGGGAAAAACTTCAGTGAATTCCCTTAAAATAGGAATGTCTTCAAGGATGTTGACTTCATTAGGCTCAATCATTTGAGAAAGATATGTGTTCTCATAGGGCAGTAATATCCACCCTTGAGATGATGGTGCTAAAGAAGATTCATCCTCCTCTTTGCACTTGTACAGAATCGGGGGGTCAATTCTCCATATGAAGAGTGGTTTCCCTCTCATAGAAATTTATGTTGGATCTATATAAAGAAATCCAATCCATGCCAAGAATTGCATCAAATTATACAATAGGGAGTATGAATAGGTTCTCTAGGATGTTCAATCCAAAAATTATGATAAGGAATGAGTTATATTCAAGGGTTTAAATGATTTACCCATTTTATATTATCACAAACATCTTTACTTACATGATTTTTGGTGGTTTTGGGATTATTCTACTAAAATTTCAGGATATAAAATAATTTGTAGAACTTGAATAAAAAATTACATTCACTATTATTGAATGAATAACTAGCGTACCTGTCACCACTTTGTTGTTGGGGTTCACTTCAGTGGTAGTAATGGGAAAAGCTCACCCTTTCTGCCTTAGAGGTTGTTGGTTGTCTCTAAAAACCCTTGGATTAAGGCACTGGTTGGAAAATTTCCTAGTTTATTTGCATTTGAAGAAATGAATAGTGCGTTGAGGATTCAATAGAGCATTCCTCTCCTTTGTTGCTACCGCAGATTTTTATTTTCGGCAGTTAATGACTAGGTGTCCTTCTCTTCCACACCTAAATAATTTCCTCATTCCCTTTAGGTAATTTCCAAAGTGCTTCTTTTCACACCTTTGTAAAGTGGGGTGCTATATTTTCTTAGCACCGTTGGATTTATCCATTAGACCAGCAGAACTAAATTCCACATTATGAATCTTATCCCCATGATACCCCTAAGATTCGACAATCTCCATTTCAACTTTTAGGTAACATCGGACAATTTCCTCATAGTTATCGATGTCACAGATTGCCAGGGCTTTGCGTAGTCTAGGTTCTATCCCACTAAAGAAGTGTCCAACCTTGCATTCAGGGGTAACGACAAATCGGGAGGTGTATTGTGCAATCCTTGTGATGTTTTCCTCATACACTCTGATGGATTCATTATATTTTTTCTTGAGGTCAAGGAAGTACCTTTCCATCTTAAGTTAGAGGGTGCGTGGAAAATATTTATCAAAAAAAAATTTCCAGAAATACATCCATTCCAATGCCTCTATATCTTCCTCAGGCTTTTTATTTTTTATCAACGTCCACCATTGATCAACTTCACCCTCCATACAATAAGCATCTATAAGAACCTTATCTTGTTCAGAACATTAAAGAATGGAGAAGATATTTTCAATGTAGTTGATCCATTGTTCGGCGATTGAGGGATTAGATGATCCATTAAAAGTAGGAGGCCTTTGTCTCTTAAAGCTCTTGATTGTGACTTGTTCTTTCTTAAGGGGGGTGAACCTTTCTATTAACCCAAGTTTCTATTGAAAAAAATGAATTAACCAAGAGAGTATCGTGAAAAAGTTCATGATTCCCCCTCCCATCAGATTGGGAATCTCATTAGAACAGTTGTCACATTGATCTTTGCCTCGGTTGTTAGCCCAAGTACTCCTACTACCGACCATTAGATGGAATAAAAGGAAAGTTATGGGTAACACATAAAGGGAATTCCACTAACAAAAAGGGATAACTTATAAATTACATTTATTTTCATAATTTATGACTTTATAGGTTTCAATCTATGTTATTCATGATCTAATTCCAAACATATATTCATAGGGGGGTTCCTTAATAATGGTTCATACAAAGCTCATGAATTTATAAAAGCATATACCCTAGGAGTGTCTTAAACAAGAGTTCAACAAGGCACGTTTTTGTGCACCAGTTCTCATTCAAGTTTAGCTCAAAGCGGTGTTTTTGGGTTTTACCACTTGATTCACATGTTCTAGAGGCACCTCTACCTACTCATATTCAGACTGGGATGTATTTTATTAATAAACCACTTACTAAATACTCACCAAAATTTAGTGATGTTTTATTATACTTAGTCTTATCCCTAAGAATTTCACTAGGGTTTTCTTATCTTAATCCCAGAAATAACTAAACTTATCCTCTGATACCAACTATAACAACCCTTCTCTTTATTTCACACTTAAACATAATTTATTACATAAAATATTCAATTAATACAACATATAATATTGATAGTTTTAGTGTATTTGGGAATTAGGAACATTACATAAAAACATAAAACATGAAATACACATCTTTATTGGAAACTTCTTTTATATGACAATGCATATTCCTTCATACTTAGCATTACATGTGATAACCTGAGGACATGCATAAGAAAAGGGTGAGATATAAAGCCCAATAAGGGAGTAAAAAAGGCAAAACATGAAGAATACATTACATGTTAGTCAATATTCATATCAATTGAGCATAAGTAAAACATGAACATAATGGCATGATATAGCATGATTATCATAACATGGAAATGTGGCCACAAAATTTAACATGATATTAGCATGATCCAAGGCCCATTACACATGGAAAATGAGTAAAACCTCATTTTAATTTAATTATCATGAGTAAATACTCATTTCACTTGATGTATCATGATACTAGTCTTTACCCAATGCATTCGAGCACTATTAGGGAACACCCTTCTTGATCATCTCATTTCATGCATAAGTGTGCCACATGGATCATATAAAATTGATTCATACAACATCATAATTTATTCCACGATAAAGCAATGTGGAATAAATAAATGAAACTCCAAAATAAATAATTAATTTATCATAAATTTTAATACCCTAGATAGAGAAATGGGTATGTTATTCACTACACAATGACTTTGGCTTGGAAAATAACAGTGCCATGTCTACAGCATAACGGCATGACATAAGAATTCATAAAAATGGTTGATGAGAGATAAAAGGGTGTCTCATAATATTTAAATTAAATATATAGTAAGTTGTTCATATAGATACATTTTCCAATATATGTAATGTAATTTAGATTCATAAAACAAAATCATTTCTTGAATGTAAATTAGGAGAGAGAAATCCCTTACAGAATTTCAGCATGGTAACAGGTGTACTTGGGTGGCATTAATGAGAGAGAAAGGGGCTTATAATCATTCAAAAATAAGGAGGTAAGTATAGGGTAGGTGAAAAATCATACCCCATCATTTATAATTTAAAATAAAAGTGCATAACAACCTAAATAAATTTGGACAAAAATGGGAAAGGAATAAATCCATTATGAAATTTCGGCATGGTAACAGGTGTATTTGGGAGGAATTTATGAGACATAAAGGGGTATATCATCATTAAAAATAAGGATATAAATATATTGTAGGTGATAAATTATCACCCCATAATTTTTAATTGAAAATAAAATTGAATTTTAATATAAATAAATTTGGACAAAAAGGAGAAAGGAAGAAATCTCTTACTTAGAAGTGTGATCCCAAAGTCTTGGGAGAGGCTTGAGAGAGGCTTCTTGGGAGATTGGGGAACCTTTGGAGGATCATAGAGATATTAGCGTAGATTATGGTCTAGATACAAAGGTTTTTAGTAAAGATTAAGTGGGATCTTGGTTGGGTTTGTATTGGAAAAGATAAGAAATTATTTATTATTTAGGATTGGACACTACACATTAAACTAATCAAAACAACAAACTAACCCATGGTTTTTGCACATGGTTTTTTCCAAATGGGAGTATAAATTTTATTTTATAAGTAAAATTGTATAAATTATTAAAATATTAGGCTTTATTGTGTGGAGGTCAGTCACACTCTCAAGCAAATCATTTTAACAAGTTAAAATGTTTTATAAGTCTTGGAGGGTCCACCAAAGCTTTCAAAAATAAATCAAACAAACCTAAAATCACATTATTTTAAATGTAAAACATATATAAGCCTAAAAAACCATTTATAGTATTTTATTTCATCACTATTGGGCCATTATGATGTCATAAAACACATTATATAATTAAATGGTATTTAATTTTTACCCCAAAATTCGATTATATCATAAAATTTTGAAAAATTCACTGTTGGATAATTTTGAGGTCCTGATTCCAAAAAATAATATTCATTTTATCTAAATAATTTTATAAATATTTGAATTTTTACTTTTAAAATAAAAACCGACATTTATTGATAATTCTTGGGTTTTGACAAAAATGACTTTCAAACTTTAATAAAAATGTCAATTGTATTCATAAAAATTATATGATAACTTTTATTTAATAAAAATTAATTTAGTAATAATATTTTATTAAAATATTATTTAATTCATAAATCCATTAATTCATCGAAATAGATTTCTTAATTTAATATTACCTAAAAATATAATTTTTTCTTTAAAAATTATTTACAAAGTAATAATAATAAAATGAATGTATATTATTTATTCTATAAAAAACTAATGCACATAATCATAGTTATAGGGTATTGTTACATAATCCCTTATAACATCTGCATAATACTTAAGGGTAAGGTGTGTGATGGGGATAGACTCTTGGTGTGGCTTGGATAACATCGCCCAAGTGGCAATCTCTATTAACTTTCACTTCTCCCGTAGGCAATTCTGTTCAAGCTTAATGTGTTGAAGCTCAGCTTGGGCTTGGTCAAGAGATAATCCCAGTGATGCTACCTCCTTTTTGAGCTTCAAAAAATGGGGCTCGTACAAATAAATTCTACTACATTAGGTCATTTCTTCCTTTTTCAGAGTAAATTGGATTTGTTAAATCCCTATATTTATACAAATCATGTGACCCTTGTTCAATGACTATATTAGAAATGGTAACAATTATTAATGGTATTTTAAAATCCAAAAACCTAAAACCAAGGAAGTGTATATTTTATATATCCATTTTACATAATATTTCATTTAATTAGATCAAGAGTAATTTTCATTAAAAAATGTTTGGGTCATTACCGCTATTGTGGCAGTATGTTTAGAGTCAAGAAGAGACTAGGGAATGAGAAAAGTTCATGTTGGAGAAATGGATAGAGATCTTCTAAGAAACTACCAACCTCTAACCTTGTAAGGATGGAAAGATAAATGGTGGGGAGAATATAACACCATTGGATTGAGGTATTTCACTTTTTGTACTTTTTCATTTATTAAGGGGTTGGTGATATATCTGAGATTATCTAGAAGGTTTTGGGATATTTTTGAGGGGCAAGGAAGGGTGTAAAATTGGTCCATGATTAGCTAAAACAATATGGTTTCCCTTGGTAATCATGTTAGATAAAAATAAATCCTCGGAGAAATTGTAAGGTTAGTGCATGGTTTGGGTAAACCTTGAGTAACTATACGACACTATAATGTTTGGGATAACAATGATTAGTATGGTTAGTGCATATTTTTCTAAACCATGTGGCCTAACCATGATATGTAATTAATTAAGTATGAAAATTAATCTTTAGACCAAATTTATTCCTTTAAACATGCATTCTTCTTCATGTGGCTGAGGATCTTGAACCTCAAGGATCCTCTGGGTGATTTTGGGGATTCATTTCCTTTTCGAGTATGATCTATTGCAATCTAAAAGTATTTTTCCCTAGAATAAAAGTTGCTTCTATATTTTCGCCATCCATTCCTTATGATTCTCAATTTCTCTCAGGAGGCACCTTATATTATGATCATAATTCTTATATATTTGGTTAAGGATGGGTGTTGATGGGGATTTTCTGAGGTTTCTTCATAGGAAATCGGTAAGACCTAGGAATTAATAAATTGTGGTATGATTCATTAGAATGAGTATGTTGGTTATAGGTGGCTTATATCCCCCTAGACTTATTCTTAGATCTTTGAGGATTAGATTATCAAAATATACTACATATATTTCTGAACTAAAAAAATGTGATAAAATCTCTTATCTCTTGATTTTGAAACAATGATTTATGGTTGACATCCACAATGTGTTCGTCAAAATCGTTAAATATTAATTATTTTAAAAAGAAATATTTTGGGTGTGAGTAATTGACATGGACATAGGTGTATGATTTCATGATGCATATTGGATCCATTTTGGACTGGACTTGGGTACTGGTGTAGGAGTTGGGGTATATTGGAAAATACCACCAAGTGGCAACATCCATTTGGAGAGACAAATATCGATCATGGGTATAGACTATTCAGAGGACATTTTGGTTAGAATATTCATTGGTTATAAACTTTCATGGGTGTGTGGGATCATGGGAGGCCCTCATGGTATGATTTATACACACTATTCTTGTATTGTATCTTATCATATTTTCCTTATTATCCTCTCTTGTTATATATATATATATATATATATATATATATATTCTTATTTCTATGAGATAACTTGTTATTATATTAGTGGAATATGCGGGAAGTCATATTGATTTTCTACTTGGATGTATACTCATCCCCTATATATGAATTGTAGAATGTATATAAATTTCTTCTTCATCATCATTATATTGTATTCTCCAAAGGAGTACCGTACCAAAAAGAGAGACAAAAAACAACATGAACATAGGAAGAACTAGAAAAATAAGGAGGTTTGAAATAATGGAGCCCAAGTGCGTCTGATACATGTATTTCATGCATATATTTATGAGTAGTTTAATTGGTTGATTTTTTTACTTTATTGAATGATATTTCCAACATTGGAATGTATTTACTTGTTTTATGTTTTTTTGCAGGAAATGATGAATTTGTGAAAAAGGAACAAAAAGTGGATGAAAAGTGAGTTGAATGACCCTTTGCGCAATGAGCAAAGTGAAGTGACGCGACACCAAATTTTTAGAGATAAAGAGGATCTAGAAACTAAAGAAAAATAAATTACACATCATGTACCCCAAGTACACATCATGACCATTTCAAGAGAAACAGAACAATGAAAGACAAGATGTGAAGAGCATACACAACATCAACGCCAAGTAAACATTGTGTTCCACCAATACACTACATGATTATAGTCAAACCAACGTATGATGTTTCCATAGATTTAATGAGATGGAGGAAAAACTAGATCTCAAGTAGACATCATGTAACCCAAGTACACATCGTGTAGCTGGTGATGCATGGATAAAATAAAGTGATATGAGACGCGGGTTTTGGAAAAGCTTTCCTATAAAGAGAGGCCTCCAGCCACCCATCCAAGACACTCAGGGGGTAGAAGAACCCAAGGAACATCAAAGGTGTTCCACTAGACCATTGGTGATGATCTGGATCTGTTATTCGATCTCATTCTACGTTAGGTACCAAAGCCACTCGCTCCCACCAAGAGAGATTAGTCCCATAGTGTCGGGTGATGTGATTTGTTGGGTTAATGCTGCTTAGGGATTATTTTATTTATCTTATTAATGTTTTGGATTGTTTCAAACACTATTTATCAATTCTAATCTCCTTATTTTTACAAATTTCATGACCATTTCTTGTGAATTAAGGATTTCTGTTTTATTTGCATCGATTAGTCTCTTTATCTTTCATATAACCATTATAAAATATAATTTGATTATGTTTAAACATGGTGTTGGGTCACCAATCGTTGTGATTGAATGAAGTAGATGACCATTCCAATGGTCCAATCATAGGAGTAGGCCGAGATATCATGACCAAGGATCCCTATGGACCTTATTACAACACCAAACATGAATAAACCCATACTCAATTGAATCCCTAGCACACGACCTTGAACATCACTAAACTTGGAGTGTATCCCCTATTGAATTTCAACCCAACCATTACTAATGTTTTTTTTCTTTCAAAACAAATAAAACAATTTAAATTTCTGTTTCCTAATTAATTTAGAACATACGGATCATCTCTATGGTTTTGACACTCGGAATTTCCAGATACTACACTTTGAGTTAGGATTGTATGATTTTTATAATTTTTTTTTTCATAGAACCATAGAGAACTAATGATGCCCTGGGGGACTATTAGCATCCTATCTCACAAGGTTCTCCCCCTCATGTACTAGGGATCTCATGTTGGGAAGGAAATTATCCCATACTCTTTGGTCCACCATTGATGCAAGGAAATCTGTAACTTTATTACCCTCTAACCAAGTGTGGTGGACACTAATCTGGTTATTGATAAGAACCTATAAACCATCATATTAAATAGTAAATAGACCAAGGGATTTTACCTGAATCATGTATAGAATTGTACAGCGTTATGGATTTTGTTTCGACCATTTCCAAGATAATATACTTCTACCTGCATAAGCGAAGAACTGTGTCCATTTCCATTACATGTGCCTATAGGGAATCCTTGCTTCCAAAATATGTTATAAACATAAGAATAACATCACCCCAAGGATCCCAAACCACACCAACTCCCCTCATAAAACCCCTATCATATAAACCATATTTTTTTATTTTAGGACTGGAAAGGTGGTAATTCATTCAAACCCATCGACCATAGTTGGCTCTCATGGTAGAATGGGTAGAGGCCCTGCCAAATAGTATCAGTCTGAGGATAGGTGCATCTTATTAGTTTTTGAGGAATCATATCATGTCAATCTGGTGGTTTCTTGTTTTCAGAACAAGAGATTTTTTTTCATGTGACTTCATCATCCCGGGCTATATTTTGCACATGCCAAATGCACCAACATCCTACTAAAAGGACCAATGATTTATCCTTATTATCCATCCCCAATGTTACCACTCCCTGGAAATAGTGTTCAAGAAAATTGAGTCTTCACACCTCCTGGGAGGAAATACCAATAAAATATCCAAATTAGGTCCACACCGCACATTCCCATTAACCTTTAAATGATAGAGATATTGAGATCTCCTCTTAACAGTCCCCATACCACGAGCACCTGGACACAAGATTAATTCCAGTTAATTTTATATTCTCATCAGTTGGTAATTCCTAGTTCTTAATTCTCAATAAAGGAAATTTATATTTAATGGGAGTCTCCTAACACCATAACACCTCACTGCATGTATCAACGTAGTTACCGGATATCGTCACTCTTAAGAAATCCTTCACTAAGAAGTCACCTGAAGAGGAACCTGTAGAACATACTTATCTAGTTTAGTATTAATTACAACGAGGTTAAAAATACCATGTTTCTTCTTGTCCAAAATATCATTGATGAAGTTATGGTGCATACATGCATGATGAAAGGTTATATCCTAAATGGGGAATCCAAGGAAACTAAGACTAGGGAAAACCCAGTTATGGTGCCAGAATGGGGTCTCACCCCTACCCAAAATCCATAGATAATGGATTTGGAGAGTCAATATATGATTATGGATGATAGAAAATAAATAATAGGGACTCTTTCTCTCCATGGAAGTATTTACACTATATTTATTGACCATAAAACTACCCTAAAGAGTTTTCTCCTCAAGGACCTCCCATGCCAGTTTTGCACACATACATTGAAGAGTGTTTGATAAATTTCCAACATTGATACGTCCCTCCTTTGCAGTCCTAGAAGTCCATTAAAGAACCTAGTGGTGTATTCCTTTCAAATGAGTGTCCCAGATGAATGATATCAGGGTGTTATTAATGTGATACATGAATCTCTTCGATGACATAGTATATGAAAGAGAATGGATTGGAATAGAGGACAAAATGATTTTCACCATATTTATTCTATCACTAAAGGATAAAGATCAATTTTCCTAGATCATAATTATCCCTTTGATCCTTTAGAAAATTTTCTTAAAGTAATGAATATGAAGCATTATTCAAGAAATAGATACACTCAGTTAATATATAGTAAAATATCTTCTATGCATGTCAAGACTATTTATTAGTGAGGATACATGCTTATATGATCACCTATTTTAGATATAGAAACTACTCTTCAACTGGTTGATAATACACCTTCTCCATTTAAAATAGTCTTCAAGAACATTAATAATGTTGTGGGGTGATCTCTGGTTGACAGTCAAAATATTATCGTATCATCTACAGACATAAGATGTGAGATGATAAATGAGTGAAACATATATCTATAAGGAATAACATTCCCCTAAAAAATACTCCTATTAATTAGGAGATTGAGAATGTATTGTGTGATAATGAATATGGTTGGGGATAATAGATCACGTTGTCTTAACCCACAGATTTCTTCGAAAAAACCTCAATTTTTACCCATGAAGGAAATAGATTTCCAAGAGGTGATAAAGCATCTGAACATAAGATCAAGGTCCTGGGAAGAGAAACCCATACTTCCAAACACCTTGATGATAAATTTCTACTCAATTAGTAATAATATTTATCCATAATTTTCATATCCATGTTTAATCTAAGGAAATTTTGTTTAATGTTTATAATCACTTCTTGATCCAAATAAATCTCCCCTTGTATTGTCCTCCCATTAAAAACCCTAGGTTTTTATTTAGATAATCAGTGTGGAAGTTATGAAAAAATCCATATGTTGAGAATACCAGTGATCACCTTTTATGGCTAATTACACATGATTATTTGATGATAATTTTATAGGGATGAAGAGTTCTTGATCTTGGGAAATAGCATCATGGTAGTAACCCATGCCACATGAGGTAGGCCTCCACCTTGAAATAAGTCCTAGATAAAATTCAGTATATCACCCCTAATAATATTCCAATAATCCCTATAGAAAGATCATGAGGATTCATCTAGACCTGGAGCACTCTCTGGGTTAAGACCACAAAATTCCTCATAAATCTTCGTCTCTTTAGGTGTGGATTCAAGGAAAGAATTGTCAAGATTAGGAATCACATGAGGAACAACATAGATAAGATCATAACAACCCCTCATATTTCTACATTACATATGTGGTTTTGGACCTATAAGAATTGATTTAAAATAAGTTTCATCCATACCTCCAACTACTTTCATATCATCAGTGTAGGTTCAATTATACATCATGATATTGAGTTAGATGATCCACCGCTTCTCTTTGATACATTAATGAAAGAATGACATATTTTTTCACCTTCATTAATTCATTTTATCCTTGACTTCTCACATGCCATCCACATCTGACTCAATAACATGTCATCCATATTATCCTTCTTATTAATGAGTTTGCAGAACATGCTTTCATCCAAACCACTTTCAAAACTAGTTTCCAGACATTCAATGTCCACCTTTACCACATCAATATATTGGGAATGGGTAGGTTGGTTCTTGATCCATGATTAGATATCAACATTGATCCTTGACAGTTTTTTGTGAATTCCAATATAAGTATCTCAGTTTGATGGATTATTCCATGAATCACTTACTGCATCATGGTATCTCGGGATGTTGATCCAAAACTGTGAGAAAGTAACCTTATCACAATGTTCTTTCCTAGGATACATAACAACTAGTTGTGGGAATGATCATAAAGACTCCTCAAAAGGTTATTTACCTTAGAATCTTAGTAAGAAAAGATAGTATGGATGTTAGAAAGGTATCATTACAAACCAAACTAGGTGAGAAGACCCCATTTCTAGTTATATTACCATAGAAAGTGATATTTGGTGTACCCCATGTCTAGAAAACTACTATGGGCCATGAATGGGATAAATGCATGACTATAATTTTGAGGGAAATATCATCTCGCTTTCTTCTCCTTCGAATAATTGGAAATATTAAAGTCACCTCCCATGATCCATGGTGACTTCTATAGATTGAATGAGTCAAGATAATTCCATAAATATCCCCTTATCAGTGAATCATAATTATCATAAATGAAAGTGAAAAATGAGTAACGATCTATGGTAGTGATTTTTGTGGTGGAAAACTGATCCAAAGCCTCAATCAGTTCCATTGTGATGTTGTATGTCCAACAGATCCAAATGTTCTGATTTTGGGTGTTAAAATGCATAAACTTTTGCAACCTTACTCTATGTGAAAATTCATCTATTTTGGAGGGACACTTCTTGTGATAAAGCACTGTAACTAAGGAGGAATCATTGTTTTGGAGTTCATTAGTGATGAAATCCATATTTACCTGAGTACCCAGCCCTTGATCGTTCCAAATTAAGGAGATCATTGGAATGAAACATGCTTAAATCTAGCCACAGATGGATTGAAACACTTATCTAGAGATGACAACTAGTTTGTTATAAATTTGTATTGAGATGAGGTGCACATTTCATTTGAAAGAGGTGAGGGAGACAATGTAGTGGGAGTTTTAGGTTCCTAAATGCAGAAATTAACCCTCCTCAACATCATGGAATGATTTATAGGAGGGGGATTGGAAGAAACATTCCTAGAAAGGGATCTTGTGCACATACTTCATGTCAGGGAGACCATGAGGGACTTTAAATATGAATACCCATCTTATAGATCCTAAAAAGAAGGGTGGTCCAAAGAAACCAAGACCTTATGAACATGTGATAATGCATTGTTCTTGGTTGTAAAAAGATTCATCACCTACTCAGTGGAACTGGGTTCATGAGGATAGAATACCCGACTTAGTATGAGCTATAAATGATGGACTTGCCTCATTCCTAAGCTTTTCAGAATTCTAATATATCCTTGAGAATACCTTTTGGAGTAGATAAGGTGATCAATTCCTTGAAATACACCATGTTCGGTAAATGGGTGGAAACATCATCTGTAGGAACTTGATTCACTGACTCTTGGGACTCCAATAAAACCTCTGTAAAATAGTAGATTCAACCAAAGAATCCTGAACCTGATCCACCACCACCGGTCCTATATTATACATGAGGTAAACCCAAACTCCTAATGGGGGTCATCCACTACATTAGGGTCCTTATAGTAAAAAATTAATCTATATTGTCAATGTTTCCTACAGACTATTAAATAATTCCCTTTTATGTACAAAAATTAGTAAAACTTGGGAGGTTATGGGTAATAAAGATATTGATTCCATTTGAACAAATCATGTATGTGAAGATAGATCTTATTTGAGAGGGCATGAGAGATGTCCATGTCAAGGAAAATATGATATTTTGATAACTCATCAAAGTGGAGGGTGAACTCAACCAAATAGATAAAACCCCCTAAATAATACCTAATAGTGTATTGAAAAGAGATGATCTATAATGGAATAAGTAGTTGAGGGAGATTGATCCACAACATTGCATGGGGGGGAGTCCCTTCTGAGGTGGATCACCATCGCCCGTTAAGAAAGATTGAATCTACACTTACCTATAGATTTGAGAGCTTTCAACCATACCTATACAAAATTCTCTTTCAAGGTGGGTGCAATATAGAAGGAATTTTTATTTAGGACTAAAACCTGAGCCGATGAATCTAGACCCCGGGATCCCATAACATTCTAGAAGATTTTTAGAGGTGTATTTTATAAACCAAACCTCACAACCAACATCCACTTGAGGGGGTAAAAAGCTTAATTAAAGGAAGATATGGGGACATCCAACACCGGATGAGATCCATTAGGATATTTATCTAATAGCTCCACTAAAATTTTAGTGAATCATGATAGGTATCTATGGGAGGTCTGGTGGAGTGTATCCTTGTAAGAAGAAATGAGATGTGAGGATAAAGTGGAAGGGTGGTGGCCATTGTGTAGTGGTAGGGTTATAGTTTCATCTAGAGGAATCTTGGGAAGACAAAAGAGATAAACTGTATCCACCATCGCTACAAGTGTAACCTGGGAATAGGTGACCGTCAAGGATGCAACAAATGAAAAAATTTGAAATTGTGATGGAATTTGGAGCACATTCTTTTAAACATGAGGATTTATCCTATGTCTATTTAATTCTCCCCTTAATGTATGTAAATTTTGTTTATAACGTTATAGATAATTATAAGGTTTCATAATTTTCTAGTGGACCACCCTAATGCTATGTTTTTCTTATGAGAGATGGATCATAGAGATAGTCTTGTTGTAATGTTGGTCAAGGTGCCACATCAGTTCCTTATAGTATCCTGTGTATTTTTGTCTTATAGAATTATTAGGATATATTTAGTTACTATGATTCTAATAATAGTTTTTTTTATGTTATTTTATATAATTTTAGATCTTTGTTGGTTTGTTTACTATGTTTAATAATGTTTAATTATTTTATAATGTTTTAGGTTTTCTATTGTAGGTTGTGTTCTGTTTGACAGTAAATCATCCCCCAATATAACCTTGGAATTTATTACCTACCTTTGTTTTCTGTGAGATGTAATATATGGTTAGTGGTACTCCAGTCCTTCCCAAGACAACAAGTTGGTGTCAGGATGTTACATATATTAATAAAATAATGTTATAAAATCATATCAATATTAAACAACTATCGATGAAAAAGTATTTTCTCAAAATCACTTAAATAATTTTAAACAAATATAATATAGTATACTTTTAAAATTAAATATGACCACTTGACTCTTTTCTTAGCTATCCTCCATCGGCTATGATAACATGGATCAACAAAACCACCAACATAATCTTTAATATATACAATATAAAAACATGATAAGGGGTTATATATTAACATATTAATTAAGTTTCTTATTTATCATCAAAATATAAAGACATGATTAGACTATAAAAATATATCCAAGATTATAAATTATAAAGTATAAATAAATATTATATAAGGGTAATATTTATAGCTACTACAACTTTAATGAACCAACCAAGAATAATCTACCACGTCACCCAAGGTGTCTCACTACATGGCCTAAATTGCATTCTCAATATCCATGAATTAGAGACAAGGGATAAGGGTATAAAAATAAAACTTCTAAATGATTTTACCCTTTGAATAAACCAACATTATAAAAATACACCTACTGAGAATCCCACATAGTTAACCTGTATGTTATGAAATCAAAACAAATAGAAATAAACTATTTTAAATAATGTTTAAACCAAAAAAGAAATATTATGCATGAAATTATCCAAAATAAATCTCTAAAAAACAAAAAAAATATAAAACAGGAATGAAACAATTAAATTTTAAATTAGAGTAAGGATGAAGGGGATACTACATGAGAGTCTTGAGATAGTTTAATAAGATCATTGACCACTAAACAAATAAACTCCATGTGACTCATGGTAACCACATAAATTCCATTATAAACACCCACCCATGAGAAATTGAGATATAAAATCGAATTAATGGAATAAATCTACCTATATTTCTAAGATTCATGTTCCAATAAACACACCAAGATATATATTTGGAGTAGGACAAAGTTCTTAGTGTGATTCCTCTATGAAAAAGTTTATTTACAATTCATCTTATAAACCATACTATAAATGATAGTTAAAAATACATTTTATAAAAATAATCCATTCTAAGTTTCATAAAATACAAAAAACATCCTCATATTTCATCATTCCATTAAAAAATAAAACAAAACTTTTAAATAAAGGTAAATTAATTTCATGGAAACCCATTTAAAATCACATTTCAAAGAAGTAAGAAAATAAATTTATTCCTTAAGTGTATGGTAATTATGAATTATTTCTAATTTTTACATTTTATCTCGAAATACAATAGATAATTTAATTAAAAATAGAAAACTAATGAGATAATAACCCATATCATGAAATGAATAAACACAAAGAAATTCAATAATGAACAAAGTATGAAGTATATATTTATGGATATAAAATTCATCATAATTTTGAATATAAAAAATTATCATTATATATAGAGAGAGAGGAAAATTTATACAAATATAATAATTAAAGGGAAATAAATAACATCAACTAATTTCATAAATATGGCCAATATTAAAAAATGTTAAAACAAATAATAAAATCATGGCTCAATATACTACTAATAAAAGTAAAATAGTATAAATTATGTGATAAAATTTAGGTTCGAGTTAAATAATCCTAGGAATACTCTCATAGAATCATTTATCACCCTATCGATGTGTTACTAAAAATTAAGCCCAAAGATATTCTAACTAGACTGACCAAGTGGAACTTCCAATAAGAAGAGTCATATCATATACTAAGGGATCCAAGTAATTATATAATAACAACAATAAAACAAACCATATTTTGATTTCCTAATTATTTTCCTCAGTTTCCAATGAAATAATCTGACTATAAGTGAGTAAAAAAAATATCATAATCTAAATGACATAACATCCAAATTACAACTACATTACATGTAATCAAATATCACATCTCAATTCTAATAACCTTTATGAATAATTCCTCGATCACATCATATATAACTAAAATTATAAACAATTGATAATAAAAAATTATTAATCTTACATAAATCATAACACAATGGGGTTCACTATGATGGGTGTTTCACATGTCATGAAATCCTTTTTATAATGTTCCAAATAGGCCTCTATAAATATATTAAAGATCAACCCATGAAATACTTTAAAAAATTTCCAAATGATCA
The DNA here is from genome assembly GCA_963277665.1 of Viscum album. Classification (NCBI taxonomy): domain Eukaryota; kingdom Viridiplantae; phylum Streptophyta; class Magnoliopsida; order Santalales; family Viscaceae; genus Viscum; species Viscum album. The sequence continues at coordinate 236,497,485 of OY728155.1, read as the reverse complement.
TTAGATATTTAATCCACCAATTCAAAAAATAAATCCTTCTTTAATGAACCATTTATGAATAAGAATTTAGTGAAAATATAATTGGAAAAACAAAATGAATCATAAATGTGAAATCAATTATAACATCATGTTACCAACTTTTATGTAAGAAAATTTTTATCCTAGATCTATTTTCCTTTATCTTGACATCTATTTATTCCCTTAATTATTCGTTATACCTATTTATTCCTAGTTTTTTTCCCATTTTTTTCATTTTTTGGGTTGAGAGACTAGTCTTTTTTTATTTGTGATCCTTGTATGAGTGTTCAGGAGGTTTTTGGAGGTTGGAATGGAAGTGAACAAGGGACTGTATCCAAAATGGTTATAGGAGGTCCACTTCATAGCTATTTAGGGCCACCAACCAATCAATAATGATCTAGGGTAGTAGGGGTTTCTTGCAGGATTCCAACTATTTAGCATGTGGGGTTCCTAGGTAACTAGGAATTCTTCCTGGAGCCACCGGATCACCAGTGGGGATAGGTGGATAGATGATGAAAATGATGTGGGTGAGAAACACAAGAGAGTATAATAAATTTTTTCTAGTTAATATCTATTTTAAATATAAAATATCTTCCTCATACCATTTTCAACCTGTGCCACTTTCTTTGAGGTGGTTTTTACAATTCGAACCCTGTTTCTTCATCGATCGAAGTGTCTTTTGAATAATTTGATCTCTACTTATAAGTGTATCCTATATCTATTTATCAATTCCATTTTCCATCAAGTTTATTCTTTGTAAAGGGATTTTATTGGTGGATGTGATTTTCTATTTTGGATTTCTGATTATAGGATTCTACTTTGAGTGTTATGTCCTACAAATCTTCTTATGCATCCCTTGCTGAGTATTGACGATCATGAATTGAGTTAAGTGGTTTCATAAGGAAATTTACTATCAATTGAAACCATTAATGATTATTTATTTTGTATTTTATTTCTAATTGAATTACAAATATTGATTTGAAACCCTTTGAAAAATTATTCTGAAATGACATAGTGTGGGTGTGTATGATTAAATATCATTGACAATGGATTTTGAAATTAATGTGCTGATTTATAGAAAATGATCTTGAATTGAGATGAATTATTTGAATATTTTTCATGAAGATTTTTTAGAATAAAATGAATGAAATTTTTTACAATTTGAAATGAATTTAATTGATTTTATAGGCATGGGTTTTGATAAAAACTATTTATACTAGTTTTGAAATAAAATGGAATGTTTTAAAACTCAAATGTGGGATGATTTAAAATTATTGATTGATTGAAATGAAATGAAAGATATCATTTTGTGTTCTTAATTTCACGGAGCACATGGGATCTTGGGTAGTTAGGTGGGAAGAACACATGCTAGGCATGCATTAGATCTACCTAGAAAAGTATTGATTATGAAAATGTAAACATAACAATAATAGGGGCATAGATTTTATTCTATTGTATTTTTCCTATTCCCTATAGTATTGGGACCTAGGAATGTGTGTACACTAGGAACCATAACTTCTCCAAGAGTGTGAGAATATAAATGAAATCTTATCTCTAGATCTCTCAACCATGGTGCTATTATTGTAAATGGTCTATTCATAACAATGTTTTATTGAGATACTTATTCTTACTATTTTGATTGTGATGATTATTCATGCCTATTTGAAAAAGATTCTTCTATGTGATTGATTTTATAGAAATGAACTTTTATATCTATTTTATACTATCCATGGAAATGTATTGAAAGAATGTTTATTCTTGAATTATAAAAAGTTAAAAATGATATATTTTATTTAAAATTGATAATAATTGGTTTATTTGATACAGATATGCTCATGAAATTATAAGTAAAATCATACTCTCCTATTATTTATCACACCCTACCATTGCCTTTAGAAATTTGTAGAATTTCTGTTACCAGTTCTAGGAAAATAGAAATCACCACTTAAAGGTATTGGATATTCTTAATTATCAAAACTTGGGAGTTAATGGTGGCAAATGGAGAATGTAATTTAACCATTATTTAGAGACTTTGGGGTGTTTTCTTTGATATGTTTATGTAATGAATTGGGTTGATGTAACATTTTGGGACTTGTATCTACTTTCTTATGGTACTTTTATCTTGATGAGTGTCTGTTATACCAATTTTCTGTTGATTATTATCCACTAATTTATATTTTTGAGTTATTATTGGAGATAAATCGTTTCATCTTGATTGATTTGATTTCCAATCACTAGTTTATAGCACGTTCAGATCAGGAATTCCCTTCAGTCCATGTCAGAACTGATTTAGGCACCATTTAGGTAGTTTATATGGGTTAGTTCATAAACAATTGGTGTCGAATGGTGTTTTTTCCTCTTCTTGGATATCAGTATGCATTTTTGGTGTCTTGGTATATAATAGATATGATTTTTGGGATTTAAGAGGTTGTTTACAAGTGATTTCCTAACTATATCTCATTATAGAGGCCCTTAATATACCATGGGTTGTTGGGGAAAAGTGTATTTGAGGAGTTGTGTAATCTGATTCTAGAATTTTTCCCATGTTTTTTATCTGAGTTATTTATTTTCCAATTGAATTTTGATTGATATATTTTATTATCTCATGTCTCTGAGCAGATGTTTCTTTTTTATCGATTATTTTTGTGTAGTATAATTCCCCCAAGAAGAAGTTCTAATAGGCCTTGGGAGGGATGGATGAAACATAGCAATAAAACCCTATAATTCACCAGAACCTAGTAGTGGTTATATAGTGTGTAGACCAATCTTGGGTCCAAGTGGTTACACCTAATTTTTTTAGGATCTATTAGTTGAAACTCTAAGGGATGATAGTAAAGTTAATTCCCATGAGTTTATTTATTAGAAATAACCATGTTTTCAAGATACCAAAAATCCTAATGAAGAAAATTATTTTATTAAAAAATTGATCAACACTTTATGTTCATAGTGATTCCAGATTCTATTAAAGTGAAATTTTTTGTCTTTAAACTTTAAGGGCATAATGGTAGGTGTTGGTATTCTATAGTTGTGGTAAAGATGAATAAATTCATGGAGTGAAAATATGTCAGTGATAATTTCATAGAGAATATATTTTTAGAATCAAAATTATTTGCTAAGTCCACAGAATTTATTGACCTCTATCTAGGTGATCTAATAGTGACTAAGTATACAAATCACTTTAATGAAATTTATCAGTTCTCACCTAAGGTATTATCAAATGAGAAGTTTTCCACAAGTTTCATCTGGGTATTTAATCAGATATCTAGTATCAAGTATTTGTTTTGAATATTACTATTATAATGATGTTTTAGATAGGGACTTGATGGATAAAATTTACCTAGATGATAATTTAGGGTTAACGGGTGTTCCTCTAACTCCCAATGGAAGAATGAGTAGTCCCTTTTAATAGAATAGAAATTGGGATGAGTCTTATGGTGGAAAACTTATAGGTTAATCTTATAAGTAGACTATTTCCAAATCATCTACAGTATCTATAAAATCCCTATTTACTTTTTCCAATGTGGAATGGTTGGGAACATGAAGCATACTTTCATGGAGGCACCTAAGTCTCTTAGGGATGTTCATTCACTTACATATATTCATCCATGTTTTTACCACTCTGTAAAGTAGTACGGGTTTATCTATACTAATAGGATCTATGGTGTAGTCACATGCTTCAAGAGAAAAGGGGTTTCATCCAGAATAATTAGGAATGAAGATACATCATGCAGTGGATGTCCCCAGAGGGAATCGATTTAGGTCCATTAAAAGTGAGAGGTATCAATAATATTTCTTCAACTTTAGTGATAGCTTAATTTGATATTGGTGCCTCTCTGACTTTATTATCTACCCATGCTATGGACTTGTTGAATATTTCTATGGTGCTCATGCCTTATGTTAGATAAATTGGCATGCCTCTTGGGATAGAGAGAGAGCATGGTCTATGATGCCCTTCTTATGATTTATCTCTATCAGAAGTAAATTTTGATTGGGACATTTTATTTCTTGATATGAATCCTTAGGATCTCATTCATGAGATGGATTGTCTTATTTCTCATAAAGCCTGAATTGATTATTATATTCAGTTGGTATTTTTACTACCCCCAATGGGCTATGTCATTTTTTTAGGAGAATGGGACTTGTGGGATAGTCATGATGGACATCCTCTTATGGATTTAGGTAATATGATATCCATGAGTTATTTTGAACTATAACATGAATATTCATGTGGTGATCTTCCTTCAATATCTATTGATTTTTTAGGTTTTTTTCTATCATAATTTTCTATTTTACACTAATGAGGGAGGTGGAATTTTCATATCGACTAAAAACCAGGTACCCAACTTATTTCTATTCCCTCTTACCATATGGAACCATAAAATGAAGGAGTTAAATAATCAATTAGATGAATTTTTTTCCAAAGGCTTCATTCTTCCCAATGTTTCTCCTTGGGAAACACAAGTTTTTTTTAATAAATCTTATGGAACCATTATCCCTTATATTTATTACTGAAATATTAATAGAATTACAATCATAAACAAGTATTCATTTACCCATATTGATGATTTATTTAACTAGCTAAAAAATTAAAAGTGGTTAACTGATATTGATCTCTGGTATGATGATCACCAGTATAAGATCAAGGAGTATAATATCCCTAAGACCACCTTCAGAATAAGGTATATCCACTATGGTTACCTTGTTTTTCCTTTTGATTTAATCAATTATCCTTCCATTTTTATGGATTTGATGAGTACGATCTTCTATTAATATCTTAACTCTTTTTTAATGGTGTTTATGGATGAAATTTTAGTTTACTATAAAATCAAAGAGGATCATGTGATTTATTTGAGGTAAATTATGGAAATATTAATAAATTATAAACTTTATAACCAAATATCAAAATTCAATTTCTAGATTCAAGAGGTAAATTTCTTAGTACATGTGGTTTTAAAACATGTTATTTCAGTTGATCCTAATAAAATGAAAGTTTTATGTCATGGGAGGAACCTTGAACATATTTGATATTCAAAGCTTCTAGGAAATAGATTGTTATTAGTTTTGGTTCATAAAAAATGTCTCACGGTTGGATTCTCTATTGACCACCCTCACTTATATTTCAGTGAAATTTTCAAGGGATTTAATTTTAGGATTTAATTTTAGGATTTAATTTATGGGTTGTGTAAAAACCAAGATTTTCTATGAGGTAGGGAACCATTTATTTTCATTAATTTCTTCATTTTTATCCTTATGGAAGTTCCTAGTAGGGTAATGAAGGAAACATGTGTTTTTGGGTCTTTTATGGATCCCAAAGCCTGATTTTTTAGAAAATTAATCTAGGAAATATAGTATAAATTGTGAATCCACGGATGCATGGTTTGATTAAAAATTAGGGGTGGTTCATTTTACTGTCAGGGGCCACACGGTTTAAGGAAACCATAAAACTCAGGCTTCACACCTGTGCATGTGTTGATGGTTTTTTGACATAGTGAAAATGCATGATTGGTGTATGGTTTGTCTAACTTTTAACTATGACCATGTGAGGGGGGGTTTGATACATTGTGTGATTCACTATTGGTGCATGGTTTGTCCAATCATGTGGCCAAACTATGCTACCCTGTTTTTAAGGGGAAATTATCATTTTCCCTGAATTCATTTAAATTTTATATTTCGTTCATCTTTTCTCATTTTCTCCAATAGCCTTCTCCTTTTCTCATGTTGGAGACTTATTCAATCATAAGATTTTCTTTGGAACCATTTCATCATCTAACATCTTATTCTACTTCCAGTTCATCTCACTGGATGGTCACTGGAGAGTTCTTCAATCCTTAGAATCATTTCATTGTTTTCATTTCTATCAGATTTAATACTTTGATGCAAGCTAATATGACATATTTATAGGGTTTTAATACATTAATTTATTTTCTTCTGATGTGGACCAGATCATATTTCAAGACTCGATGGGTGTTCTTTTACAGGAATAAGGTAGGTGTTCTATACCTTTTTCCACTATGTTTGGTTGCATATACCTTTTTGAGATTGTGCCACACATTATAATTTCTATGATTTGCATCCTAAATTGATATATCCTTAAATTAAATGGTGAAGTCATGTTTGATACAATTCATGATGCCTTTATTCCATGTTGGAGGTTTTCTACCTCAACCTGAACCACCTATAGGTTGAGTTCTTCATTATTAACCGGATTATGCCACCCTTGGGTGTACTGATCTTTCTTTGCATAAATGAGAATTTAATGTGTGTTTAGGTCAATTTTATTGGTTAAAAACACCTTATAACACCTTTTTATTCTTATATTAAAGATATGAAATGGGTAATTACTTGTCTTGTGTTTAACCAAAAAGGGATTAATGAAATGGTTAATGAAATGGTTAATGAGATGGTGGATGATTTGGTTATAATGATAATAGAGGTTTCATGGTATGGCATCAATGACACACTTGGATTACTTGGATATTTCTACTCCTTAGATCCTATTTTTTTTGACACATTAGGATTCCTTGTACATTTTTACTCTAGGGATCCAGTTTTCTAGGATTCCATGGATATTTCTGCTCCAAGGATCCAATTTAACTAGTTTACTCATCATGTTAAAATGCCTTGGAAATTTATAATATTTTGATACAACCTATTAGTATGAGTTGTACTTTTATACAACTTTGATCATGTTTAATTGATTCACATAGATTATTTGGATGCTTTGGGCACTTCTACTCCTTGGATCCATTTTAATAAGCTTACTAAGATTTGATGGACATCTCAGCTTATTGGATCCAACCCATTAGGATGACATGGAAATTTTTACTTCTTATATCTATTTTATTTGTTTTACTTATCTTACATGGTTGACTTGTACATTACTACTCCTTGGACCCTGGCCCATGTAGGCCCAGTACATTATTACATGGAACAAGTTTATGATGTTCATAGAAATGATTTATAGATAGACCTTATGTTTTAGTTAATTAATAACAGTGAAATTTTATAGACTGGAAATTATAACTTATGATTTTATTAATTTTACTCTCATTATATATGCATGTGACTTTATCTTATATGTACAAACTAGACTTGTTAGAGACATCGTTGTTAGTATCCTATTGTGAATTATCTCAGACCAAGTTTAGGACAATGTTGAGTACTCGGAATGTATCCATGGATACATGTAGGTATGGGGAAAGTGTCCACTTGCTGATGTTTGAATAATTTATTGGTTCTGTATAGGATAAGGGGAGCACTGGATCAGGCTATGGCTTGTGATGCTATCTGGGAATAGTTAATTTTGGGTCTTTTTGTACTTTTGATACATGTATTGTAATGGATGTTTGTTTCATTTATTGCATAACTTTTATATAACATTAAATTATCATTATTGTATATGATATTGTTGGATCAAATTACATAGTTATTTATACAATGGTTGTTTATTCTTCAACAGTTTAGTTACATAATTTTCTTCTTCAATCAATTGATATGATTATACCATTTTTCTACACTCTAACCATGAGGGTATAGTCTCTCCGCTATTCCATTATGGACCATCGTTTCTAGTCAGAAGCTTATGGTGTATGGGGTGGTGTTCTTGATGCCATGTGGCCAACCAGGTTCGATTACTATTGAGTGAACCAGGTCCAAGATGTCACAATGTGGTATCATAGTGATTTATTTTAATGTTTCTTGTCATTTGGGAATATTAGATAGAAGATTAGGAAGGTTTCATAATTTGGTAATGTTTTGTGCCTGGAAGTAGCAAACCCATAAATAAGAAAAATCCAATTTTCATGGGATCAGACATGTTTTTATCGATTTTTCTTATTAGAGTTACCATAATTTCACCATTGGGTGATAAACATGATGTTTTATGTTACTTATGTTTATATATTTTTACCCTTGGCCTTCCCTGGTAAGGAAGTGTTGCATCATGCATCATTATAGGCACTTCAGGATTTTTATGTCATTCATTATTCCATGCCACATTTACTTACTATGTGAATTTCTTACAGCATGTTTTGGTTCCTTATTTAAATATCCATGAAATTGTGTTAACATTTTACGCAAGGACATGATAAATAACTGTTTCGGATTAAATGGATGCCACACTTCAATTTAATAGGTGTGTGGGCCCTTATAAATTGGATGTGGTGATCCATATAGTTTAACCCTTTTGAGAGGTTTTTTAAATAAATGATAATGAATTTAAATGAAATTTAATTATAAAATGAAATGGATAATATTAAATAGGGATTCCAATTTCAATTTAAAATATTTTTTCCCCTATAAATTGAAATTTTACACTCTATATACTAGAACCTTGGACTTTTAGCAGAGAAATTTCCCCTGGTCCAAACATAGTACTGGGTATTAGGCAATATCTTATGAATTATTCTGACTTATATGTCACCCAGAACTAACTTCAGGAGTAGACAGTAGGGTTTAACTCTTATTTAGAAATAATTTTACCTATCATGTCAGTATATCTATGATCTTGTTGTTATAAAACCTTATCTAAGGTGTGTGCTTGGAATTTGTAGAGACATGCCACCACGAAGGCCTCCATTCATGAACCATGTGGGTGGAAATGACCATGATTCAGAGGTGTTATTCCATAGGCCACTAGTGGAACCTTCAATAGTGCCTCCTATAGCACCACCTGTTATAACTAATATGGGTTTTGATTCCCACTTCTGAGAGGGTTTCTAATGTTTCATGTAGACTATTTGGAGATCACTGTGACCTACCCCTAATATGGAAAAATTGATGTGTGAGTTTAAATAGAATCATATACCCGTATTTTTATGGGATGGAAGAACACAATCTATAAATTCATTGCTAGAGTCCACGTTATAAATTTTAAAGCATATGGACACACCTGTCAAGAGAAGAGTGAATCTCACTATGTATATGATGTGGGATTCCACTAAAAGATATTGGGACATGATTACAAAAATTTAGTTTCATCGAGATATGGCTTGGAGGTATTTCTAGAAATCGTTCTATGGTTATTTTTATCCTAAGACATTGATGGATGATAGAGCCAAAGAGTTTATACATCCAGAGTAGGGAATCTTTTTAATAATGGACTATTGAACCTGTTTTATAGAGATCTATAATTTTTCACCAATTATATTAGTTGATGAGTCTTAAATAGATATGTGATTTATGGATTGTCTCTGGTATGATATCCGATCATATATGAATATTTTTCATCTTACCCTTATTTCTAAAATAGTAAATCAAGCACTGATTACTGATCATAAACTAATAGAAGTTGGGGGTACATAGTAGGGTAGATCAACTTCTCAACCTAGTGGCTCAGTTTCAGGTGGAAAGAAGAGACATTTTGAGGTATATCATAAGCAGATTAACAACCATGATGTGGGTTTTGGTGGTTTTGTTCTCTGTCATTATTGTGTGAGATAGGGACACGTGAGGATCCAGTGGGATAGAAACCCAGTCGAGTGTCGAGCCTATGGTGGTATGGGTCATCTAAAATAGTTTTTCAAAACCTTTCCTCTAGTTTTTAGTGAGAGGGGGTCTATATTGACTCCAAATTCAGAAGCAGGGTTAGTACCTTATTATTAGGAAGGGAGATGGAGTGTGACTGGCCGATCAGGCTAAAGTGGAATTTGTGGCCAAGGAAGTTAGACAATTTACTTATAGAGCTATAATATTGTATCTTATTAAGGTAGTTGAGTTACATCTCAGGGCCACAGTTTAGTTTAGATATATACCGTATAGTCTATAACTAAGGTAAATATTTTCTGGTCTTCTATAGTGATAGTTACTATTCTGGTAGCCTCTACGTTAATGTCTACTCTATTCAATATATGTGCTTCTCATTCTTCTATATCTGCAACTTTTGTGGAGATCCTTGGTCTCAATGTTCTATTTTCCTATGGTGTGATGACACTTGATACTCCTTTGGGGATTCAATCAAAGATTTTACAATAGTGCAGGGAGTTCCCCCTTGAGATAGGTGGGTGTCTCCTCATGTGGGGCCTCTTTGTCCTTGAGATGAAGTTTTACATCATTCTTGAGATGGATTACTTGGTTCTCTATCATATTTATATTGATTTTTATCATCAATTGTGACTTTCACATCACCAGAAGGGTGTTTTTTTATTAACAAGGGTGAATGGTTTGTCCAGGTAGTTCGAGATGGACCCGAGCATCATAGACTAGGTGGAATGATAGCCTAGATTGCTAGTTTGTATCTGGATGATCAAGGAACATGTAAGGAATAATTCCCTACAGTGGTTGATTTTTTTAGGGATGTTTTCATGAATGACTTTTCCGGACTATCTCTTAATATAGACGTATAATTTTCATTAATCTAGTACCAGAAGATGAATCGGTATCCATTTCTCCTTATAGGATGTCTATTATGGAGTTGCATGAGCTCAAGATGAAACTAAAGGAAATTGAAGAAAAGGGGTTTATATGGCCCAATACTTCTCTATGAGTGTTTTAAATAATTTTTTCCAAGTATGTGGATAGAACGCTTCATCTATGTGCGGATTACCATAAATTGAACCAGCTGATAGTTAAGAACTAGTTTCCTTGCCTAGGATAGATGGTCTCTCCAAATAGCTCTTAGGAGCTTGAGTGTTCTTGAAGATTGATCTAATATTTGGTAATAATTAGGTGCATGTTCAACCTTAATACATACCTCAAACAGCTTTTTTATATCAGGTATGACCTATACAAGTATCTGGTTATTCCGTTCAGTCTCACGAATGCACCAACTGTTTTGATTGTACTCATGAACAAGGTTTTATATCTATATCTAGATTCATTTGTGGTGGTATTCATGGATTATATCGTGGTTTATTCTCACACTTGACATGACCATTCTAAGTATCTTGAGATTATATTGGATACACTGGGTGTGTATTAATTATATTCTAAGCATACAAAGAGCCACTTTTGGATGGATAAAATTCACTTATTAGGTCATATTATCTCAGACACAAGAGTATCAGTTATCCTAGATATAGTGAGATATGTAGTTTACTAGTATAATCCAAAGAACATTTTTTATATATGAATATTATTGGGGATAGATGGTTATTATAGGTTGTTAATATATGACTTCTCACACTTTGAATCACCTCTTATAGGATTGACTAATAAGGGTGTGATGTTTATATGGTCAAATGCCTATGAGACAACCTTTCAGGAGATGAAAAAGAGACTGAATTCATCACCAATACTTATTCTTTTAGAACTAGGTGGATATTAAATAGTATATTTTGATGCATCAGGTATTGGTCTTTGAGAAATTCTGATGTAGGAGGAGTGAGTCATGGTGTACGAGTCTTGCTAATTGAGTCCATGTAATAGGAATTACCTGAAGCACAATCTCATGTTAGTTAATTTTTTTCATGGCTTATGTTGTTGTAATAATTACTTAATGATATATCATTTTGTGGTGTATATAGACCACAAAATTAAGTTGGGTGGAGTATCTTGAACAAATCAAGTATTGGTCTATGAGCATTTTATCGTGTATACACACGATATCAAGTAAATATTTACATAGTGTGAATTGAACCTTAGTAAATGAAGTTTGGTGGAGTATCTTAAGTCTTTTTAATTTGATAGTTCCTTTATTCCTAGTAATGGAAATGTTTTTATCGACACTCTGACCAGGAGGACTCATACACAAGCATTTCAGGGGGCCCGTAGCGAGTGGAAATTTATGGTTTTTTTCTTAGATGCCTATAGATGTTCATCACCATCATGGATAGAATGTACTTTCATTGTTATTAGTGACCTCTAAACTTCTATAGAGAGTGAAGATGATGTAGTTGTCATATTTTTAGGGCTTGGTCCTATGAGAGAGTGTTGTAGGTGATAACCTACCGCTTGTTTGGATCATTGATGAGGATGAGATCTTATTCATCCATGAATGTTTCTAGGTTCCTACAGACATCTGGGAAGAGTTTATATGAGAGTCTCATCCCTCTATATGGGGTTTAAATCCCAATATTACCAAGATGTGTCATAACTTATGCTATCAATACTGGTGGTCAGGGATGAAAAGAGAGATAGTTGGGTTTGTTTATCAATGTTTAACCTATTAGTAGGTTAAGGTGGATCATGAGTGACTAGCGGGGATTTAATAAATATTACATATTCCTTAGTAGAAATTGGATGATATAACCATGGATTTTGTGAAAATACTTTCTAGGTCACCTTAGGGCAGTGACATCATATGGGTGATCGTAGATAGGTTGATAAAGGTCACCCATTTTTACCTATTCGAGAGGCACTTTCAATTGATGATATTGGAAGGATCTACATTTGTGAGATCATATGCCTCCATGGGGTTCCATGTTTTATCATATCAAACAGAGATTCTTTTTTAATGTTTTGGTTCTAGTAGGGGATTCAAAAGTCATTGGGTCCACAAGTACTTCTAAGTACAACCTACCACCCATAAACTGATGGTCAGTCTGAGAATATGATATGAGTTTTAAAGGACATGATTCGATCATATTTCTATGATTTTAGAGGTTCTTGGTAGAAACACTTACCTCACACTGAGTTTGTTTATAATAAAAACTTGTAGGTGCCTATATGGCAGCCTATGATTCCCTATATGATAGGATGTGTCATTCACCCCCTTGATTGTTAGAGGTAGGAGAGGTGGCATTACTAGGTCCTCATCTCATTCAAGAGACTTCATAGTAAGTTTAGCTTATTAGGAAATGGATGTCTACAGCTCAGTCTAGATAGAATTAATACATTGATCATCACCATTAGCCACTAGATTTAAAAGTGTGGATTATGGTTTTCTTGTGAGTTTCACCTAGACTAGGGAATATACATATTCAGAAACAAGGGAATCTATCACATTTTTACGTCAGACCCTTTGAGATTCTAGAGAGAGTCAAGACAGTATCCTATCAGTTGTAGCTGTCTCAAAGGTACCAAGATATGCATGGAATCTTCCATGTATATTAGCATCTATAATATCATTCTGATCCCTCAGATATTTTTCAACCTAAGGAGGTTGAGTTTGAGGTAAATTTGTCCTTTTAAGAGCATCTTACCCATATTTTTTATCATGGAATGAAGTTTCTTTGAGGTTGTTCAGTTCCAATGGTATGGGTGTTGTGAAATCAAAGCCATGTACAGAACAATACATGGGAGCAGGAGGCTGATGAATGTTCCCAGTGGCTAGAGTTATTCTCATATTATGCTTGACTACCCATGGAAGTGAAATTTGGGGATATATTTATTTAATGGGGAAATTGTAAGAAACTGTCTTTTATATGAGGTGTGTAACCATTTTATTTCTACTAATTTATTCATTTTTATCCTTATGGAAGTGTTTAGTAGTTTCATGGAAGAAACAGAGGTGTCTGGGCATGTATGGATCCTGGAACCTAAGATTTTGGAAAAGGTAGCTAGGCCGCATGGCTGGTTGAAAATGTACAACAAAGGCTGCATGGTTATATGAAACCATGAAAGGTGGTTATATCCACTTTCATGGGCCGCACATATTTAGGAAACCATGTAACCGAGGACACATATTCATGCATGGGTTATAGGTTTAGTGACAGAAGGAAAATACATTGTCAGTATACAGTTTTTCTAACCATGTGTCATGATCATTAGGGGGTTTTCAGATAGTGCATGTTGCATGATTGGTGCATGTTTTTCCCAATAATGTGACCCTATTTTTAAAATTTAAATGACCATTTTCCTCCTAATTCATTTAAATGTTAAATCCTCCTCCTTTGTCATTTTCTCCAGCGGCCAACCCCCATTTCTCACATTGGATCCTTTTTCAATCCTAAGCTAGAATTTGGAACCATTTCACCGTTTGATATCTGATTATAATTCCCTTAGTCTTGTTTAATAATCATCAGTGGTATCATTATTCCTTAGGCTCATTTAGTCAATTTCCTTTCATTGGAGATGTTATTTTGTTGCAAGATAAGATTCCATATTTCCAAAGTTTTCATTTTTTCTTCCATTTTCTTCTGATTTGGACCAAATAATAGGCAAGTATTGTATGAGTATTATTATATGGGCATAAAGTAGGTGGTATATAACTTTTACCTCAATTTTTTGTTGTATATACCTTATTTTCATTGTTCTGCACACTGGACATTCTAGTTGTTTCATCTTAAATTGATAAATCATTAAATTAAATGTAGAAATCATGTTTGATACATACCATGACACCTTTCCTCAAGGTTGTAGGTTATCGACCTCAACCCTAACCACCAATTGGGAAAGTTATTATGTTTTACAATAATTATCCTACCCATGGGGTGTGTTGACCTTTAATTGTATAGCTGAGAATTTAATGTGTGTTTAAGCAAATTTGTAAGGTTTTAAACATATTATAACACATTTTCATTTGTATATAAAAGGTATGAAATGAATAATTCCTTAGAATGTGTATAATCAAAAGGGGTTTTATGAAATGGTTTATAAGATAGTGAATAATATGTTTATGAAGATAATAAAGGGTTCATGGTATGGCTTTGATGACCCACTTGGATGTCTTTGACATTTCTACTCCTTGGATCTTATTTATATGACCCATTAGGATGCATGGGACATTTCTGCTCTAGGGATTTAATTTCCTAGGATGCCTTATACATTTCTACTCCAAGGATCCAGTGTAACTAGTTTACTTGTTATGTTAGGATGACTTAGACATTTCTACTCATTCAATACTACCTATTAGGATGTCTTGGAAATTTCTACACCTTGGATCCTATTTTCTTGATTCACTTAAATTGTTGGAATTCATTGTAAATTTATACTCCTTGGATCCATTTTAATCATATTAATATGATTTTATAGACATTTCCACTTCTTTAATCTGAACCATTAGGATTCCATGGACATTTTTACTCCTTAAATCCTATTTACTTATTTTACCTAGCTTACATAGTTTCCTTTCACATTACTACTCCTTGGACCCTAGCCCATGTAGGTTAGATACATGATTACATAGCATAGTCCAGTGATGTTTCTTGACATGATTTACAAAAATCCCTTGTGTTTTAGTTTATTGATCATAGTGAGACTTGATAAGCTAGACAGTATCACTTTTTCTATTATTACTTGTAATCTTGTTATATTGGCACACTACTTCAGCTTATATGCATATACTGTACTTGTAATAGACATTGTTTGTGGTGGAATAATGGGTGTTATCTACACCTTGTTTGGGCCATCATTGGGTACTCGGATAGAATTAATGGATTCGTGTGGGGAAAGGTCCAAGTGTTAGCTTTTTTATGCCCGATTGATTGGTTTTTTGTACATAGGATTAGGGGATCATAGGACCGGATATGGCTCTTGATTCTATCTAGAAATAACTAATTCTGGGAATTTTTTTCTTTTGATACATGTATTGTATCAGATAACTATTGCATGTATTAATTGTCTTTTATATAGAATTCAATGATCATCAGTGTATATGATATTTTTGGGTGAGATTACTCGGTTATTTATATGACATATGTTTATTCATCAGATGTTTAGTTTCTCCATACGCTTACACCATTGATTAATAGGATTATACCATTGTGCTACATTATGACCAAAAGGGTATAGTATTCCCCACCATTCCACCAAGGACCCACATTACTAGTCAGCAGCCTTTGACATACAAGGAGGCACGTTTAACACCATGTGTCCAATTGTGTTCAGTTAAATTTGACTTTTCCATTGGAAGGGTAGGTAAATATAGTCTTTTTTGAAATATCAAGATCAAGTTTGGGATGTGTTCTCGTGTATGGTGATAACATGGTGAATTATGGTTCTCGTCAACTTCAAACTCATGAGAATAATTATCTCACGCATGATCTTGATCTCATGGTTGTGATGTATGCTCTTAATAGTTGGTGGAATTACCTTTTTTAAGAAAGGATTATT
Source organism: Viscum album (assembly GCA_963277665.1). Classification (NCBI taxonomy): domain Eukaryota; kingdom Viridiplantae; phylum Streptophyta; class Magnoliopsida; order Santalales; family Viscaceae; genus Viscum; species Viscum album. The sequence continues at coordinate 236,481,537 of OY728155.1, read as the reverse complement.
GTATATTTTGATTACAAATTCTTGAGTAATATATTGTCAAAAAAGTTTGAATCAGCATTAGAGGTGATGAGTAGGGTACCTAAAATCTTTTTAATTTCAAATTTATTACACCCATAAAATGATATATATAAATAATAATTCTATGAGTAGGAAACTTCCATCCTAATTCATTAAGGAATATTTAATTGAGTGGAATCTGATGTCTCTCTTTGCTTGCTTTCATTTGGGTGTTTTAGAGGATGACACTATGGTTGTTTTGGTGATTTTTTCAATTGAAATACTCTCTTAAAGATATGGTATTTAAGGAACAACATATTTATGATTATTTATAATCAATTATGGGATCTTTATATAGTATTTAGACCATTTGTTAATAGCCTCTATCTTTTAAGGGTATCCATTGATTTTTGATCTATTGTGTTCTTTTGTTACCTATGAGGAAGGTTTTTATGGGGGAATTTCATAATTCCAATTGGTTGGTATACCCCAAAAAATATGTTTTATAATATTAGGTGATGAATCTGGTGTCTAGGTATGAAATGGTACATTAATTATTTTTTATCAATGTTATACTTCTCAATAAATTAATGCAGATAATCAAAAGCATTCAGGTTTTCTTCATACCCTTTATGTCCTGACTTGAAAGTGGTATGAGATATTAATGGACTTTATGGTAAGGTTTACATATACCCCTCGTGGAAAGAATGTGATATAGGTAATGATTAACCCATTAACCAAATCATCTCACTTTATTCAAATACATTATATGACCAAAGTTAAGAACTTGGAAAATCCATATGTGTTGAATATTTTCATATTATGTGGTATCTGGTTTTCTATTATTTATGATAGGGATCCCTAGTTCACTTATCATTTTTAGAGGCAACTAAGAGGTGATAAGATCCTATGTAAATTTGATCATGGTTTACCATCCTCATACATATGGTCAGACATAAAGGGATATTCAGATTCTAAAAGATTCACTTCATACTTGTGTCCTTGACATTGTAGAAGTTTTGTATTTTAATTTTGGACTAGTTGAGTTGTACTATGAAAAAAGTTACTAGTCGTAAATTAAAATTGAACCCTTTGAGGATATTTATGGATGGAATTCTAAATCTCCACTCTATTGGTCAAAGATTGGTGAAGCTTCCCGTGCGGACCTAGCTTGTTCCAAGAGATGATGGATAATGTTCATGTGATTCATTAGAGAATTATAATAGAACAGAGATGGTATAAGTCTTAGGTTGATCATTGTTAATTAACTTTGGATTTATTAGTTGTGACTAGGTTTTTTTAGAAGTTTTACATCGGTTGAGTCATTAACATCTTGGAAAATATGGGGAGTTGGAACCATGATACATGGGACCATTTGAGGTTGTTGGGAATATTATAAAGGTGGAATACCAATTGAATTTTACACCATAGATTACATCTACCCATAATGTGTTACACATGTTAAAACTCAAGAAGTATCTTTCAGATCCATATCATGGCTTGACTTGGGAGGACCTTTATATAAAACATGGTATATCAGTAACCTAGAAGTTGGTTTGGATTGTTGATTCCCATATAAAGATTCTTCATGGATATTATATAACCTTATTTTAGGTGATTTAGAAACATGGTTATGATTCACATGAGACATGGGAGAGTAAGGAGTTGATGAGAGAGAAGTGGACTAACCTTTTTTTAGACAAACCTTCTTGATAGGATTTTTTGGGAAAGAAAGCATTTATACTGGAGTAATTGTAACCTCTCATTTAAAGCATTTGATACTCTAGATAATTATATCCAATATATATTTATTAAATCATTTCTCCCTAAATTTTTTTATTCATCAAGGAATGTTGCTAAGGGATATTAGTTTTGATTTTTGAGTTTTGATTCTAAGATTCTCCCTTGGTTACTTTAGACTTTGACTCTCCTTACGAATTCTTTTTTGTGTGTTGATGATCGTTAATTGAGGTAGGTGGTTTCATAAAAAAAATTCTTAGCAATTGGGACCTAGGAATGCGTATACACTGGGAGCCTTAACTTTACCAATAGTTTAAGAATTCTCATGAAAACCTATCCACATGCCTCTCAACCATGATACTATAATTGTAAATGATTTTTTCATACTAGTGATTTATTGAGAAACTTATTTATGAAACTTTTAATAGAAATTAATATTCAAGAATGTTTGAAAAATATTATTGTTTATTAATGATTTTATGGAAATACACTTTTATACCAAATTTATAATTTCTATTGAAATGTATTGAAATCATGTTTAGGTTTGAATTGTGAAAATATTACCATACCATTATTAATTTAAAATTGATAAAATTTGGTTTATTTGATATGGAAAATCTTATGAAATGATTTGGAGAATCCTAATAAAATATTGTTTCTCAGAACCTTCCTTTGCCTTAGGGTGTTTGTATGTTTTCTATTACTTGTACTATAAAAAGAGAAATAATCGCTTAGAGGTAGTGGGTATTATTGATTAGTGGGACTTTGGAGTTGGTCATGATTGATGGAGTATGTGATCCATCCATTACATAGAGACTTTTGGATGTTTTCTTTGATGGTTTTGTGTGATTAATTTCGTTGATATACCATTTTGGGACTTATATCATCCTCTTTTCTGTACTTTTCCCTTGATGATTGTCTGTAATATTGACAGATTATTTATTCTTATCTACGGATTTTTCTTGTTGAGTTATTCTAGTGGTGAAATCATTCCATCATAATTACATTAATTTTTAGGCATTAGTAACTAGCCCATGGGGATCTGGAGCCCCATTCAGGCCATGTTAGAACTGATTTATATACCATTTAGGTGGGTTATCTGGGTCATTTTGTGACATAAAATTATCCAATATATATTATATAAGAACAAAACATCATTAAAAACTACATTTATACTAATATATAATATAATTAACATGAGAGTGCCATGATAATGTAAAAAAGGATCTTAGAGTTCAATAACAATGCTAATTTATTCCATAATTATTTAATTAAGAAACCATTATTAAATTCATGAGATATATCATTAAGAAATTATTTAAAAATCATTTGAAATTCAAAAAACAGCAATAGTTATCATTATAAATGGAAAAACATTCTTAGTGATTTTTTCAAAAACTTAGTGCACATTAAAATTTTTTATAGGTATTCATATCTTAGGAACCATTGATAACCCTCATTTATCATAAATGAAAATAATGAAATCAAGATATTTCATCATCAAAATCCTAAAGTTTAACATATATAATCATAATCATTTAATAAAAATGGTTTAAAAATTTTAGACATAAAAGTTATTCCTAATAGAAAAAATTGTATTGAAGCACCATCCTTAGATTAAATAAATCATCACACCTTTGATGAATTATTTAATATTATGTTAAGAAGGATTCATTGAAAACTCTATATATCAAGAATCATATGTTTATAAAAACTTTTGACAATGGATCAATTACTATGGTAACTAATTTAAAATAAATTGAAAAAATGGATTAATAGGATAGGAGGGGAATATAAAGATAAAGAAAAAAATAATTACTGAGGATTTCCATTAAGAAAACTTCACTGATTAAATCATAAGACACTTTGAAGAAAAATAGAAGAATGGAAAAGTGAACTAGGGGCTCCTGAAACAACTTATTCAAATAGGTAAGACAAATTGTGGAAAACCTAATAAAAATCACTTAAAATGAAAAAAAATAAACCACTCAATATTTATGCATGATTTAGCCACATCGTTTTCCAAACCATGAAAAAACTATGTACCATCCATTAGATTCCAATGGTTTCATCCAACATGGTTTACCAGTATTGTTTACAAGATCATGAAGCCTAGAAAAAATTCATAAAAATAATTATTTTAAATCCAAAACACATCCAACACAATTTAATATATAATAATATGAATATATACAAATAAAAGTGAAATTGGATTGTTAGTATTTTTCCCACATCAACAACTTGGAAGTAAGGAAGAAAAAAATACTCCATCTAAATAAAGTACTTGATTTACCTTAGTATTGTTGATCCAATGAGATTATTTTTAGAAATTTAGATTCCTTATTATTTTCATGATACCTAAGAAGTATTTTTTATGAACTATAGTTGAATAAGAACTTCTTAGTACTATTACTTTATCAAGATAATAAGTTTTAGTTAACGAATAATTTGATATGTTAATTTTATTGGATTTAATTTTCAATACATAAATCTTGTTCCAAATCACATAAAATAAATAATAATTTGTGATAAAATAGTTATTTGGATATTTTAAAGTGTTATAAATTGGTTTGGTTAAGTAAATAGAAGAATTTAAGTGGCATTGAGCTTATTTAAAGTATTCTATAATTTTGGAGTTGGAGATGAAAAATAACATAAGAGTCATTTTGTAGAATGGATTTAAAAATAAAAAATGGAGAATTTAATAAAATTCATTCTCATAACATTCTAAGAGTCATTATATAATTAACCATATGTTTCATAAATATATATTACATTTTAATAGATGAATATTCATTACATAAAATTACAATACATGACGGAATTTTATGGGTTTAGGGTCTTTGAAAACTTTTATACATAAATAACTTGTTCAAAATATAAATACATCATCCACTAATATATTACTTATAATTATAATCCTTCTTATAGATATCATACATAAAACCATTCTTTATAACCTAGGGAAAAGAAACATAAGAAAGGGTGAGCTCAAATGTTTAGAAATCATAAATAAGGGATATATCAATTATCACATTAACCTAACATGAGCATAAGGGTATGAGAGCATGATATTAACATTTTAAAACCATACCCTGCATATCATAGATCATAATCTTGATTCATGGAAAAAAACATTGCATTTCATAATACATGAATCATAAAGGAATCAAATAACATGATCCATGAAATAAAAGCATTGGCATAATATATAAGTTTTTGGATTACACATAATCTTAGAAAATTATTTTCTTTGGAAAGGCTCACATCCAAGACAATCATAGTGAATTTGGTTCACTCTCCACTCCATCTTATCATTAGTCATGGTTTACTCCCAAGACTATCATAGTGAAAAAAATTCTCTTACTAAACTGGGTTCACTACCTATTATAGTCCTTATTATCTCATGAGATATCCATATTTTCCCAATGCATTGCAAGTCTATATAATTTTTTATTCCACCTATAACATAATAATAATCCATTCACATGTTCACCACATGATCATATATCATTCAACATATGTCATCTCCCATGGAAAAGAAATGGGTTTCATAAACATCTCATAACCATAATCATAAACCTTCCAAAGAAAGAATTAGGATGCAGTCATTGGATCATATCTACTTTAAATTATAAGTAGAATCAAAGGTTATAATATTATATAAAAAAACCTTTAAAAGATCACTTGTAATATTTCTTAATGAAAATATCATTTTTACATTGAAATCACTTCTTTAAAATCTAAAAAATTCAAAATATTATGGAAAAAAATATTTGGAAATAACCATTGAAAATTGTAAAGGAAGGTTCAGATCATTGATTGTTCATGATGGTGTAAAATACCATTATTTTCATGTATGTTAAAACAACGACTCCTTTCACATTTTCAGTAAAAATTTAAAAGTACCTCATTTAGAAAATGAAAATAATATTCATTTTAAACTATTTTTGAAAAAAAGTGAACATATATAAAAATTACTTTAAACAATCATAGGATAATATTAACAACATTCTTGAAAAAGTTTTTATAAAAAATGGATATGAAATAAAGGGATTTTCGACCAAAGAGAGAAATAAAGTTAGTTTTCTTAAAAAACACTCTTTTAGTATATTTAGTTTTTAAAGAGAGTAAAATTATTTGAAAATATGTAATCTCCATAAATAACTAGAGTAGATGAAAATTCATGTGATTCATGATTTATAAGTCATAAAATTCCATCATTGGAAACTTGATCATACATAATCCCGATAAACAATGAGATTGTAACATAAATCCATCAATACTTTGGTATCCTCCATATCAAAACCTCATTAAATAGATAAAACTAAATAGATTTATAAATACCCATAAAAATAATAAAATTAATTTATGGGAATTATATAAACCATATAAAAATAAAAAAGTGGTAAATATGGAATATTTCTTACAGATATAAAAGTGAGATAAAAATCTCTAACCTCAAGTTTGACTTTCTTTAAAATCACTATAAACTCTGATATAATAAATTTAAATTTATTATAATTATATTAAATAATCATGTACATACTTATAAAAATATATATGATCCACTTATAACCTTTCATCACTCGTTTATTAATAATTCCTTATTAAAATAATCATTTCCTTGTGCGAGATGTTTCATTTTTCATGAGAATTTCAATTTGATAGTTCTGGTTCTAGTACATTGTCTATGGTTACATAATCAAAATAATATTAATAATGATATAAATATCATGTATATTCATTATATAAATAGCATCATTAATTAAAGGTATATACTGAAAAATTAACTACACAGTTTATGGAGATGGTAGGTTATACGCACACATGAATGTTGCATTCACTTTTTGATGGATAGAATAAATGAAAAATAAATAATTATTAAACATTATAAAATAATTATTATATCATATTATATATATATATATTCATTAAATATATCATTATTACCATCCATTTAATGTTAAAATTAAAACAAATCAAATCACTTCATGGAGGCGGCGGTCCACACGTACACACGAGCGATGTTACCATTTTCCAAAAGATTGGAATATAAGAAGGTAGAAATGATATTATAATTAAATAATCAAAATTATATCTTAATTATAATATATAAAATTTAAACTCATTATAATAACAACCTATGAAATATGGTGATGGAAAATGAATTACATTACTACGTAGAGATGGTAATCATACATACGCACGAGCGATGTTTTTGTTTTCAATATGATAGAAAGGGGGTGTAAAATGGTAGTCACATTATCATAATAAAAATTAAGTACGTTTTTGATAATAAATTAATTATTTTATATTGGATACCATAAATTTATATGAGGTAGTAGAGAAACTAAAATTGAAATTACCTAGTTAAGAGTTATGCATCTTTATTGAAAAACCAATTTTTGATTACACCTTAATCCTTGAAAGGATGGCATTTTATAAACAAAAAAAATATCTAAGATGTGTTGAAGAAGTATATGAAGGTTTTATGGTATGTATTTTTTATATATAAGTCTCATGAAATTTTGATAAGAGGGGATGTGGTATCCTTTTATAGGGGAGGGAAATGACAAAATTTGAATTACTTAAAATATTAAATAATATATATATATAATATTCATTTCATGTGGAACCAAGGAACCCAAAATTAGAATACAAGATTTTATGTAGTCGAAAAAACTCAAAAAATCACATTTGGGAAAGTTTTGGATACATTTTAGGCCTTATATTCTATTTAAATCACCTTAAACTCATTTCAACCTTAATCGTGATATCATAACTTTTTATAAAGATAAAATAATTATATAAACAAAAAAAAGAAAAATTATAAATAAATATTTATATAATGACTCCAAATTTGGAATCCATTTTATCTAATTTAATTTATATTCGTGTTAGAAAATATTTTTAATATAAGAACACAAAACACATGAAAAATAGTTTTTAGAAAAATGCTCGATTAAAGATTAAAAATCATTTAACCTTAAAATAAATTTATAAATTGGTTTCAAAAAAAATGATTAAAATTTGAAAAAATGAAGGTTTATAGAATTTTGGGGAAATAAAAAACCGAATTTAACTTCCAACAATGCCATTAAATCCAAAGACTAAAAAATAATATAAACTTTCAATAAAATATAACCTATCTTCCCAAAAGTGAAGCCTGGGTTCTCAATTTCAAAATAATTTTTTAAAATATAATATTTAACTCCTTAATAATACCTTCAGTTTAAAACCACTAATAAAATAGGATAAAGTAAATTGTTAAATTTATATTGATGTTTTCCCCCATGGTTTTAACCAGATTTTACACTTTACCGAGGTGAAAAATATTTACCATAGTCATTATTCATAATGAAAAACAAATAATTTGACCCTATTATGTTATAAAAATTATTTTGATTCAAAATATAAAATCCATTATATCAAATTAAATTTAAAATTGGAAAAATTTATTTTTAAAATTAAACCCGCAAAACACAACAAAAAAAAGATTTTTCTAGAAAAAATGTCTTCTTAAGTAAGATCTTTTTATACCAAAATCAAGAATAAAATTTATTCTAATTATATTAATAATATTATTCATAATTTAAATGAACTAATTTACTTTTGAAACCATTTTTTTAAAATATAACTTTAAAAATTCTTGAAATGAAAAAGAAATTTTCAATAATAATAAAATATTTTTGACTATTCACTAAAAAATTAGTCTTTCCATAAAAAATAAAAATTTCATCCTAAGTAAATTTTTATATGATAAATCTAAAATGATATAATTTTTTCAAATACATTTTTTAAAATTGTAATTAATTAATTATAATATTTTCACATAAAATGTCATAAAACCCATTTTTTGTGAAAATGAATTTTTGAAACATGAATTGACTTTACTAAAAAAATGACTAATTCTTCATCATATATAAATCAATTTATTTTCATTATGTAAATAATTTATACATATTTTTTATAATCTGTTTATACCTATTCATACCACAAATTTTAATGGCTAGTTTATAATTTTTAGGATTAAATAATAATATTTCAATATTATATTACAGTTTTTTTAAACTCAATGTTGCATGAAATACAAGATATCAAAGAAATAAAATTTATTTGAAGATAAAGATATCATAAAATATCAGGGTGTTATACTCTCCCTCCATTAAAATGAATTTTTTCCTCAAAATCTCATCACTATTATATAGGAAAGTGAGGATATCTTTGTTTCATCACATCCTCAGAGTCCCAAGTAGCTTCTTTTAATTTTTTATTCCCCTATAGAACATTAACCAGGTGAGTAGCCTTGTTTTGTGGAACATTATCTCTATGATTCAAGATTTTTACTATTTTTTTTCATAGAAAAGATCATACTCTAGTTGTACAGCCTATATGTTCAATACATGTAAAGGATCGGGTATGTAATTCTTAGATGAAGATACACAGAACACATCATGAACTTAATAGAGGTTTATTAGAAGAACCAACTAATAAGCTACCATCCCTACATGATCAAGAATATTTAAGGGACTAATATACCTAGGGATCATCTTTCTATTCATTTTGAATCTCATAACTTTGTTAAATAAATAAATTCATATAAATATATTCTCAATAGATTTGAACTCTAGATTTTACCGATGATAGTCAACATAAATGTTATGCTGACTCTAAGTTTCCTTGAGGTGATGCTAATTGGTTATGATTTTCTCTACCATTTCCATATATATCTTACTTCCCTATATCTTTATTTCTCAAACATCATCCCAAAACATTGGAGTTCAACAATTCCTTTCATAAATGGATTCATAAGGATCCATATGAATGCTTTGTTGAAACCTATTATTATAAGAAAAAATATATTAGAAGAATGTGTTGATCCCAACAACCTTTGAAATACATAGAAAAAGATCTCAGAATATCCTTGTTGATTCCTTCCAAATGAGCATAAGGAAAATAAAAAAGGAAGAAATACCTGAATATGGGTATTATTTTCCCACAAAAAGAAAAGGAAGAAGAAGATGGTTGAGACCTTCATATCTTGTGAGCCCTCAGGAAATCGTGGTCGTGTGACGGTCAAAAATTCTTGCAAAGACTCCACACACAACTCATAGATTGTAGTATGTCCCATGAAGCCCATCATTAAAGAGTCCTTATACTCTAGAAAAGGCACCTTAGAAAAACAATGGGCGTGTGGTGGTAGTTGGGTAAGCTCCCCCAGGCCATGCAGTTTTTTAAAAGCAAGTACCCAACAATCCAACCAAAAATCCTTCAAAATGGGAGGAAAAGCATCCAACATTTGGAGACCCCTAGGTTTTTTAATGATTGTGTGATGCATCACCTATGGGAATTATTATTGTCCTTGAAAATATTTGAGAAAATTCATGATACCCTTGATCCTTTTTAAAATAAAACAATTTAAATAAAATGGGAGTAGATGGTAGCTTCTCATGGTCATTGAATGTTATGTGATGCACCACTGGAGATCCACAAGACAACACAGATCCCTAACAATTTTTCTGCCTCATCTCACAGAATCCCAATGGCTTTCCATCCACATCGCATGAAATTCCTTGGGTAAATATATGAAACCATACACTCCACCTTTGTCTCCTTGAAGACAAATGGATGGGTTTGTACATGAAATGTTTGTGCATCTCTACAGGACCTTTATTGGTCATGCAATATATCTTCAAAAGGTAGAGTAATTATCATTGATATTACTCATGTAATTATGGTTGACCACTAACCTTTGGAAAATAAAACAAAAAAAATAAAAGAGGTGGGAGTCAGAAGCCTCTCACGATCATAAAACAATTTCAATGTGTTAAGGATATTTGTAGCATAGTCCCATGAAACTCTCGGATATGCCACCCTGATCTCATGGAGACCCCCATACAAGCCACCATTGCCTCACAAAATGTCCTAGGAAAGGCATCGAGCATCTTACTGACACCATTCAACCAAAACTTTAATCTCATGAAGGACCTTTAGTATGTAAAAATGATAATATGGAAGTCCTTTTACATTCCTGCATGATTAAACAAGTCCCCAATAACTAGAAATAATCCAATAATGAAATATTTGTTGAGGGGGAATCGTTATCACTAAAAATCAGGTGATTCCCTTTAAGTTATTCACATAAAAGGCTTGTGAAGATGTGGGGTACTAGCCCCCTTCTCTGAATCTAGCCTGGATCGATGCCAAATATGTATCTCAAACTAGAAAAAAAATTGGGGTGTTGGGGCCACCCCAGCCTTGAAAAAAAAGGGTTTTCTTTTTCTTATCTAAGAACATCAACACACCCAAGAACTAGAGCATATTTCTCGGAGTGACTAATCTTACAACCAGAAATTATTTTTTTAGGTAATATGCTGGTGAATAGTCAAAGTGATCATGTGTCATACATAAATAACTTTGAATGATCATTCATAGATCACATGGACTTCTGGAATGATGTGAAAATAATATACTGCACGTATTCTAAATCATGTGAGACTCAAAAAAACTGATACTGAATAAACATAAGTCATTCATGAGATAAGGTAATGAAAAAAGATTAAAGGTATAAGGCTTAAGTCAAAAACATATTTTTTGAACCTCATGTGATTTTCTTGACTCATCCAAGACACACGAAAGCACCGAGAAATGTATCCTATATCTCACAACTCTCCTTCATCGTGTTATTTGGGTCATGAAAAATTGTTCATGCATGTCATAGCAAGTCACATGGTCTCCCTAGGAACACCACTTTAGTCTATAAAAACCCTTGGGACTGTCTACTAAGCCTCATGATGTCATTTAGATACATTTCCTAATTCATATAACAGTTCCAGCTCATGTCAGTCAAGTCTCATGGTTTCATCTGGGCATGACAACTAAGCTCTTGTGATACCCTCTGGGAAAGTCAGTAGAGACTCATGCTACCCTCCAGTCATGTCGACCATATCTTGAAATGTACTCTAGGATTGTATTTAAAGACACACGAAACCCCCCCCCCCAATAAATTTCATACTAACTATTGAGGCACCCTCCATGTGTATCAGCCACCTCTTGTGATCATACCATGGAAAGTCGGTTGGATCATGAAACACCCACTAGACATGTAATCTAGGTTATGTGATGGCCTTCAGAACAAAACATTTGGATCTTGAGATGTCCTCCATACAAGTCAACTGGGTCATAAAACACCCTCTTGAAAAGTAGTCCAGGTCACCCGGGCATCTCAGGGCTTGATAACATTATATTACCTTGGAGAAGTAAGCTTAGATAAAGGGAACTATAGTGACTCTGATTCCTGATATATACAGGATACATAGGCCCCCTATCTTTAAGGTTTGAGCTCTATATTGATCATCCTGGAAGATCCCAAAATTTAAGTCCCTTATTCAATGAAATGAAATTGATTGATTTCTATTTTTTTCTCATAATGAGCATGGATCATGTGGGCTTAGGGAGTTACTATGGTCATATCATCTACACCATGAACCTCCACAAATACTAGGGAATCCTCATTGTGTAAGACCAAATAATGAAAACTATTGGAACTATGATTCCTACCACATTCAGGATACATAGTCCACCTCTTCCTAAGTATTGAGATCTATATTGATCATCCAAGGAGATCCCATCATTTAATTCCCTTATTCAAAGCAATGACATTTGTTACTTTCTATCCCTTATTTCTCACAACGAACATGGCTCACGTGGGATTAGGTAGTTTCAATGGTCATAAAATATATACTATAAACCTGTAAAAATGAAAGGGAATAATTAGATTTTAATCTCCAAATAATGAACTATGAGCACTCTAATTCCTATAATAACCAAAATACATAGGACACCTTCCTATGGTCTGAATGAAAATAAACATCCATTTCAATGTAATTCTTATTTCAATGTCATTTCAACCATCGGGAATCAATCATTCCCATGGGAATATCACCTTACATCATCCATCATTGGACTAAGAAATAAGATGAAATACGAAAACTCAGATTCTTTCCAAAATTGGGATAGGTAGGACGTCCCTCTAGTTCTTGATCTTGAACACTTGGTGTCTCAAAGCACCCATATATGTCCTCTCCCCATGAAGTTAAACTTAACATGTTTGATGAACTATGTGGGTTTTGATTCCTCTCATAACCATGATACATAGGATACCTCGTAATGGACTAATCCCCTCCTCAAAATATTAACTACCTCCATGTGTGGAAGTAAATTCTGAATAACGTAGTTATATGACTTCATCACATATGCAGCCACCCAATACTAGAAAATGATGGAGAACATTATATATACACAGATAGATTAACTTAATAGAACCTATTCTTTTTCACATGAAATAGAATTAACCTGGGATCTTTTTGTTAGGGTAACTTATCCCATATCGGGATTAGGAAGAGATTCATGAACATATATTAAATCAATAAGGGATTACCAGAGTAAGAAAAAAATCCCCCCCCCAAGGGTGTGATGAGCCCAACCTCCTATCCTCTTGACCAATGTGATTCCCCAAGATTCATTAGGCTTGAAATACCATATGACTGCCGAGCTTTTGAAACTAGGTCTGCACCCAGCTTATAATGAGGGAACCATTGGGATTTTCTGATAAATGCAATAATGGTAACCCAATGTTTATGATTTTTCACAATACCAACACATCCCACAATAAATAATATAGCTAAAACAAACCCACTTTAATGAGGGTTCTAGATAGTGACTCAAACCCTAAAGAAATAGAAATGGTGAACCCACCCTGAATATGTCTAATAACAAAATGATTGGTTATTATTCATCTAACCATTTTGTTTTCCCGCTATATGAAAACAAGAATGGAAACTTTGACATGAATCTATGTAATAATAAATGATTGGGTTATAATCTGTTGATCCATTTTGTATGCACACCATACGCAAAAAATATATTAAAATCAGATGTGAATCTCTCAAATGACAGAATAATCATACATTAGGCCACTTTGTTTTGAATTCCTATACAAACAAAGCAGTAATCCAGGCATGATCGTAAAACTAGTCCTCTATAATTGTGGTTACTAATAAATAGGTCCATCCTCACTTTCAAAATTCCAAGAAAGTATAATTAATACATCTGAAATATAAAAACAGTTTTGTTAACCATGAATATCTGATTGAGAACATCATTCATATGATATTTCACTAATTGGTAAAGTTGTTCCTTATTATCTGCATGACTGAAAATACTAATAGAATCCAATATGAGACAATGTATTATTAATTTATCATTATCTCTGGTAAATCATCTATGTTTGTAATCCTTGTGGTTCGAAAAACAGTTAATCCTACTTAATAGATCTAATGAAAAGTAGAAAAAATGATGTTCTAGGAGTACCACCAACACGATACAATCCTGACCATGGAAGATTCCTGTGAGGTTCTACAAACATAGAAGTTGGAGAGTCCATGTATCTTGGGGAAGGCTAATGCTAAACCAGTAAACGTTGTCACTACAACCAACCACTTTGAGAGATTATCCCGAGAGTATGAAAAATTCATCCTTCAGTCTCTAGTGAAGGTAAATCAGGAGGGAAAATATAGCTCCCTTTCAATTCTGGTGCTGCCAAGGAGGGCACCTATCAACCGCCATCTCCAACACTATCCCACTAGTACCCACCATCCACCTACTAAGGGAACCACCCAATACGCTACTTCCTCTGACACCCATGCATAGGAAGTAAGGAAGTCTCATCAGAGGAGTAAGGCATTGGATATCTAGGAGAGGTCTCATATCCCCACTCCTAATGATGATGCATGTCGGCATATTTTGGTTAGAACCTACAAGCAAGATGATATCCTTAATAACTTGGAACAAGTATGTGAGCATATTACCATAGTATCCATGGGGGAGGCACATATCCATATCCCTATGGATAAAGTCTATCAATATATTCTAATGGAATAAGGAGGAAAAAATTGGGCACATATCTCCGCTTCAATCAAAGACATCATCCAGTGTATAATAGAGAAGGAAAATTTGTAGGATTATATCCTTGCACACACTTTACTAAAATTCCAATATCTATTAGAAACAGCTGAAGAAATCCACCAGAATATTCTAGAACGACTACAATTAAAGGGGTAGGTGCATACTATTATCCCTAAATCTAGAGCAACTCAACACTCTGATCATCATGAACAAGTGGTTGTATCAAATAAATTGGACACTCTTTCTCTCATATAGTAGGATTATCAGTATATTCTGATAAAGGATGAGGCATTGGACCGGGCTCATGCACTCATTCCAACCAAGGATCACCAATTGAGAGTGACATAAACCTTGGTATAAAGTCACATGCCAGTCAAAAAAGTCTGGCAGCATATTCCAAAGTCCTAGGATCAAGATCATATCACTGTTATGGTCTAGGATAACCATGTGAGTGGGTCACAAGCCTCACTATAGGCTCATATTCCTATCTAAGAAGTCCAGTAACATACTCAAAAATCCCCATGTTGGCCATATATCATTATCCTAGACATGTATGATCAAGTGATAATTGAACAAGCCTTGGGATACGCTCATATTCCTATCACTAAATCGGTGAAGCATATTTTAGTAGATCGTGGAAGAAAGGTGCATATGCCTAATTCTATCAATGAATTAATGTTCCAGTATCATTCTAATGCAATGTAGGAGGAGGATCATATTATTTCTCCTATTTTTTTGGTCTGTAGGTATATTACAGTAGGTAATACATATTGAAACCAGACTCATATTCTTGTTCCAAGTGGGGCTCACCAAGTGAGAGCAGTACATGCCTTAGGTCAGGCTCATACTCCTACCAAGAAAGACCAGCGGTATATCCCAAAGGCTCTGGATCGGGCTCATACTCCCATCTCAAATGAGGCCCACCAAGTGAGAATGGTATATGACTCAAGAAATTCCTATATTTCTTTCAATAATGAGAAAACTTATTGGCATATTCCAGCAGCTTCTTAGTAGTGGTAACATATTCCCACACCACCATACAGTTATATAGAAGTTCTAGAAATTATCAAATAGTAGGTTCATATCCCTAAACAATCCCCAAAGGAAGGCCAACATGTTTTAACCATGACATAGAGCATGGAGCATATCCATAATATTCTCAATGTCAGTATCTCGAAGGTTGTTTGAGACACATTCTCAACACCACAAGGGACCATAGACTCTTTTATCAAAGTGGAAACAGAATATGCTCATTACTATGATAGTCCTCCTAGCAGTAGTGTGGAGATGGATTATAGGGACCCTACTCTAGAAATCCACCACGGTCAAACTCCCCACAATGATATCTCTCATAGAAAAATAAATCCTCCTCTTTCCCAAACACATACATATAGAGAGGTGTTAAGAACTTTGACACCTTTATATAGAGAGGTTCTTGAAACATCGTGGTCAATTGTAAATGGTTCCTTATAAACTTCAAGCAGTATTCCACTACCATTATCAGGAAACCATCAGTCATCTTATGTGGTCTAATCCGATGGATTCATGTATGTTTGATGAAGAGGAGGCCAAAATTTATATATGGAGAGAGTTATCTATAAAAAACCTCCCCATAATGTTATGGACCCTCTATACTTATAACTATGAGATCCTAGATGAGCTAGGAAAGGAGTGCATTCCTTATCTATGGAAAAATATGTGGTTTAGTCATCAGATATTGAAGGTTAGATATATCCCTTATCTAGGATATGAGTTAAATCTTCTAAAAATTAAGATACTATGTTGTTAGATAGAACTAGCTACTATCTCCATGGAACGAGATCCAAAACTGGAAAAGCACAACAAAAATTTGCAACACCCTAGCCATCATTGAATCATGAAACTTTGGAAGTTAATCTCAAAATCCATGTCATGCATTTATATTTTATGATGGGGAGAGTATAGATAATTACACTTTGATACACCCCCTAGAACAATAGAACCCCTCAGATTCATTATCCTGTAATATTATAGCCTCTGGTAAAATTAGGGGACCAGGTAATGCTCGGGTTAACAGGTCACCACAACTAAATGCACCCAGTTCAACAATGCCCAAAAATCCTGAATGTAGGGAGAGGATAGGCATCATAACATCAAATTGGACCCGTCAAAGAAATGAGAATAGATTTTGGACATGAAGAAAGAAGTTGTGATCATCCAAAAAACATCCCCTAAATAATAGTTCTCATCATGGGCTGCAATCACACTCATATCCCCCATGAACATAGTTTCACTACATCCAACAAGTTGTAGTAGTAGCTACCATAGCAGTTGTCTACTAGTTAACCCAGCCTCCATGTCTAGGGGAATATATATCACTTCCTCCACCCATCGGATCATCAATTACTGAGAGGATTCAGGACATATCCTTGGCAGCTACAAGTGAACCCCAGCCCATTGGGATGGGGGTATTTATATCTTAATCACCATCTCTAGGTTCAACATACCCTAAGAGGTTCCTAAGAGAATGAATGGTGATTCCAATTCACCCCTTTCCCACTGGGATGGGGGAATTTATATTTTCATATATGTCTCGGGAATCATCAAGTCCCCTACTTTAATAAGTGGGTCCTTAATGATAGGAAAAATCAGTTCCTATTGCATCCACGAATGACCCCCACCCTATAGGTTTTAGGCACGCAGTGAAAGAATGAGAGGAGTCGGTCCCACCTTTTCTATTTTCCATTATCAATGATTAATCTGAGATCTATGTGACAATAAACACGGCGATCCATGAAACTGATTCAAAGAACAATCAAGGGATAGAAACTAGAAACCAAGAGAGGGGAGATCAACATATATTATTTATAATTAATTTAATTAAATTATAATTACCTATAAGGTTATTATTTATTTGTTGATGGTTCCAACCACAGATATGTAGTTCATTGTTGTTGTGTTTTAGAAATCAAGGGTAGATTTTATCTAGTGATGATCCACAAATGTTCCATGAATCTTTAAACATTATTGAATGAGTCTCCAAGTTCTAGAACGAATGATCTGTGTGTTTGGGTCATCCTCCTTTGATATCCTTGAGAACCGATTCCAAAGAATTCTTCTTGATCCAATAGAGGAGGATCTCTCTCATTCTTGAGAGATTTTTTTGAGAAGGAATAACTATCTAGGTTTTAGAGTTTTTTTTCAATCTTTTATGCACAACAACATTGGATTGGATTTCCTCAGCTTTCACTAATGACAAAATAATATAATTGGGTATTTATAAAACTATGGTTAGAATAAGATAATTGCACAAGGCCATTATTATTTTATTTAGTCCCAACAAATCCCCATGTCAAATAATATTAGTATTATTATTATTATTTCTTGACACGATCCTATATTGCATATTGTTATTAAATATTATTTAAAAAAATAATAATCAATGTTAGTATTTATCACTGGACCCTAAAACTCGGTCTACCAATCCTCCACAATATTTATTGGACTTTTAATAATGTATAATTATTTATAAAATAAATATCACTTCATTATTTTCTAAAAAATATATAAATATTATATTTACTAAATAGCAAATAAATATTTATTAAATATTCTACTCACAATATATTCTCTCAAGTAACCAGTGATGGAGTTAATGCGATCAAGGATACATGAATAATTATTAAACTACATACAAAAATAATATTTATTCAACTTGTTAAATAATAAATTATTTAACTGAGATTCTCGATGTGCTTAGTTTGTGACCCTCTAGTCCTATTTCTTAGTGGCATTATGTGAACCTACCTAAAGTCCAAGGATAGCTTCTAGAAACAAACCAAGGAACCCATAGAGAAAGAAGTTAATGACGCAAAAATTTTCCACCTCATACTAATGATTACTCTGAAATATAATCCCTTCATCACAATATCTCTAATCGAGCAGGTTGCATGGAAGTTCCATCTACCTATGTGCTTGATATCTCTTTTTTTGACTTTCTAGAAATAGAACTTTCCTATAGAAAACCATGTTTATGGATTTATTTAGAATATATAGTTTCCATCAAAGGGCCTAAGATATTAACTTCTATTAATAAATAGAAGGGATAAATCCTTCTCAAATTATTCATTAATTCAATATTACTCGTGATGCACCCAGTGTATCCTTCCTCACCGCGAACATCTTTCATAATAGTTTTCATCAATAAATAAAAGTACATGACTCATATTAATCATTAATAATAATCTTAAATTATGACCAATACACATGTCCTCAAATAGGAACATCCAATGACACTTATAAATATGGATTTCCTTCTATTGATTTTTGTGCTCATAATATCTTACTAGATGTTACCAAGGGAATACACCATAAGAAAGTGCCTCAAAGTATTATGAGTATCCACCCTTGATATCCAATGTCATTTATGTCCCCTAAAATGATAGCATCCATCCATAGAACATGTATTCAAGAATAGTGTCATGGCACTTCTAGGATCTAATCATAGAAGGGAATTGATAAAAGATTTTAGTGTGACTGCTACTCTTGGGACATTATCAAATACTATGTCACGTGGAAGAACAATCATGATGTGATTATTAGTTAATTAATATTCAAAATAATGAATACATTCTCATCATAAAGTAAAAATAAGTAGGTTCTAGGGCACCAACTTTAACAGACTCTCACTTGCACTAGAGACAACTACTAACAACCTTTAATCCCCTAGCTCTCACATGGAATTTATGCTTCTGTTGAGATATGCCTTTAGTAAAGGGTACTGATATATTCTCTTCCATGGGTACTATTCTCACTACAACTTCACCCCTCTGATGATAATACCTCAATAGTTGATACTTCCAGAGTTTGTGCTTTGTCCATTGGTGTGACCTTGGCTCTTTGGAAAAAGCCAATGCTACAGTATTATCACAATACAATGTGATAGGTTCATTAATATAAGGTACCACATCAAGATATTGGGAAAAGTTATTAATACAAATGGATTCCTTGGAATAATCAGAAGTTTTTATATACTCAGACTCCACTATATAATCAATAACAACTAGCTGCTTTGAACTCTTCCACCTCACAACTCCTCCGTTGAGATATAAAACATATCCTGATTAGATCATTATGATATATTTGAAAACTAGAATCATATTACCCTCTAATAATAAGATCCTCTTCTACTCCATACACCGAGAACATATCGTTATTTCTTCTCAGATACTTAAGGATAGCCTTAATAGCAGTCTGATGTTATTCTCCTAGATCTGCCTGATATCTGACTACCATGATCAATACATCGAAAACCTCAAGTCTATTATATAACATGGCATACATGACAGATCCTATCGCAGAAGTGTATAGGATATTACTCAAAATATCTTTCTCCTGTTGTGTCTGGGGAAACATTTTCTTAGAAAGATGTAATCGTTGTGAAATTGGAACCAATCTTCTCTAGGATTGTTCCATACTAAATATCTTTAGTATCTGGTAAATATATGTACTTTAACTTAGTCCAAGTATCCTCTTTTATCTATCACTAATGATCTTAATCACTATAATGTACTCTACTTCACCTAAGTCCTTCATGGATAAGCACTTGTTCAACCAGCCCTTAACATATTGTAAGATAGGTATTTCATTTCCAATAAGTAATATGTCATCAACATATACTACTATGTTAACAACTAAAATTACACTAAACCTTATGTAAAAACACATATCACATTCATTCTTAATAAATCCAAACTCTCTTATGGATTCATCAAATCGAATATTCCATGACCTAGATTCTTTCTTCAATCCATAAATGGATCTCTGCCACTTGAAAATATTTTTGGAATCACATGGAGTCACAAACTCTTCTATTTATTCTATCACATACATGACTTATTTTAAAGTTAAATTCCATTTAATTTCCATTCATTCTTTTTTTTGAGGGTTTCCCAAGCATTTATGGAGGAATGGGGGAGATTTTATGAATTGGGCCAATCCGTGAGCCCAATTCCAGATTTAAAAATAAATTTTGATTCCTTTATAACTCCTTCATTTTTCAACATTTTTCATCCATTAAAATTCTTAATTGTCATCCCATGACCTATTAACACCACCATATTAATTTGGACCATTTATAAATCCATAATCATGGTGGATATGGGTTTTTATGTAAGGGATTGGGCCTGTCCGAAATCCCATTTCTGCATAAAAAATAAATTTTAATTCTTTAATATCTCCTTCAATATTTTCTTTTTTCGGTGATTCCAACTCTACCCCGAGCCCACTTACCTAAGGCGCGACCTCATTCACTCCTCCCACAATTTAGAGCTCTATAGAATCGTGAAACTGGTCGAAACTGCACTGGATTTCAGAAATAGACCATATTTGGAGAGGTAATTTGATCCATTAATAAATTCTTCTATTTTTACTCTTTTTCCCCATTCCAGATCCTAAAAGATCTCCTAATATTTTTTAAAACCTCCCATGAATGGTTGGATGTTTAAAAATTCATATGCTGGTAGATTTTGGGTCATTTTCATCAAGATTATTTTGGGTATGTGTTTCTCTCTTCAATTCCTTCCTTCTCTTTAGGGTTTCCTCCCACATTCATAAATTTATAGAGTGTCCAGATGTTAGGGTTCATACCTATGGTTTTATTTGGGGTATTTTTGGTGAAATATTATGGTTTAGGGTTTTTTTTCACATCCTTGTGGTGCGGCGGAGGTGCGGTTTAGGTTTCGCACCAAGATTCAAGGGTTTTGACTCAAAAATTAGGTGGTTCCATGTGTAAACAATTATTGATGAGTTATCTTGATGTATTTAACCATTTTTCATATTCTTAATATGTTGGATTTGGTGCGAAAACTGTTTATGATTGGTTTGGTTATGTGTTAAATTTTATAGTCGCTTTTTAACATGAAATTGGGTGTTTTCATGTGTAACTCATGGGGTTTTATTTGGGTGTGGTTTATAACTTATGAAATTGGTTTATTAAATCTTGTTTGGACTCAAAATTCTGGTTTCATAATTTACTAGTGTCATGTGGTCCAAAAAATAAGGTTTTTGAATAGTTTTGATGTGTAAAACATTGTTATACTTCTTGAGGTCATTTTAGGAAAATTTGTGTTTTCATTTGTATCTTTTTGGTATTATTAAAGGTTATTTTATAACACTTGAATGTGTTTTTATAAATATATCTAGGACTTTCAATTATATTTCTGATAGGAATTGTTATGGTTTTGGTCTTAAATTGGGGTTTTGAAATGGTTTTTGTGTGCAAGACATAGTTACACCCCTTGAGTTGTTTTATGAAAATTGTGAATGTTTTTTTTGGTTAAAAAAAGTGGATAAAAGGGTGTATATTTACTGTTTGGGGGGTGTGTTCACCTAATATGGTTTTTTGAAAGGTATGGTGGTTATTTAAGATTTCAAATATATTTTTTAGAATGTTTTATAAAGTGCTGAAATGTGTTTGAAAATGGAAAGAGAGCTGCAAAACATGGTTGTGGGCTGTTTTGTGTGAGTGTGTTGTGAAAATTGAATTTTGTTAATGAAAGTGGTATTATATGTTATTTGAGTGGGCTGTTATGTGAGTTAGAATGTATTGGAATGGTTTATAAAAAAATTTAAAGGATTTGTGGAAGTGTCAATGTAATGTGAAGAGCGTTGTGGGATATTTTTTTATGAGTCGGATTTCAAAATCAATTTGAATGAAAAGTGTAATTTTGTGACTTGTGTGGTATACATGTGGTATTTTTGGTGAATTTTTGATATGTAAATGAGATTTTCATGTGCAAAGTATATATCTTGACTTGTTGAACTTGTTTGAGCACAAAGGGAAAACCCGGGTATCTAGGTGGGTGGACGTGTACTAGTATGCTAGTGAATCCGTGGGGTTTGGCCTCAGTTTCACTTAGCAAGATTGACGCTTACAACTCTAACTAAACTGGGATGATGATTATTGGGGACCACTAGGTTATCGGTATGTTCCCTACTAGTGGCTCATGCACGAAAACGGATATTTGTGATGGTTACTCTCACCGAGATACGAGGTACCTGGGACCCACAGCTAGCTAGTGCCTAGGGATTATTTCCCATTGCTTGTGCTAACTGGATATTTTGTTCTTACTGTCGGAATACGGTATGAGAGGCTAGAAAATTCAGTAGCTATGTTATTTATTTTAAATGTTTTTATTCTTTAAATTAGCCAACCTATAAACTGTTTTTATTTAATGTTGCATCTTTTAGAAATTTTAACTAGCATCTCATGTTTTTGAAAACTTGCATTCTTTTCATAATTAAATGTTTATCACGTGAAATATATTAGTGGTGGTATCCTATTGGGCTTTTCCTCACACCCTACTTACACCCTTGGGTGTATGTAGACTTGGTTATTTTTTTTGTTGCAGGTTGGGTACAGTTTTTAGTTCCACTGGTTCGGGTTTCTGGCAGGTCCTTGGTGGTGAAGTCTTGTGGAGATGGCTTAAGGGGGGTTCCCCTTTACATGAGGGTTCTTGGGCTGTCCTTATTTGTTTTTTACCTTTGTAATGGTCTTTAAACATAGTTTTAACTTATGTAATTCAGTTATGAAATTTTGTAAAAGATGGTTTTAGTTGAAAAATCCAAATTTGTTTTATTGAGTTTGTTTGTTGTTTAATGTTTATAAAATCATGTAAATTGTTCCCAATTATCATTATATGATACCCGAGCACTTGTTCCAGCCCGTGAGGATCGGGAACTCCCTTCGAGCCTTGTCACGAGCTGGGTTTGGTGTCGGTTTTGGCGGCGACCAGATTCAGTTCGTGACAAAATGGTATCAAAGGGAGGTTCAGGTTAACTCTTTGAGTCATGTTATTTGGGGAAGATTCAGGATAGTCTGGAGTTAGGTTTGTTGGGACATGGAATTCTTGTTATGGGTAGTGTGCCTGATCACTACACCTCATAATGGGATTCATGTTTCCAGGATAATTTGGGATTTATCTAATTCCTTTGGTTTTCTTGGTTCGATGATGATTAGGGGAAATGAAAAGAGAGTTGGGTTAATGTTCCTATTGAGCTCGCAGGGCCTGGAAATCCATTTGGAGCCAAGGATATTCCCTAGAATACTCTCTGTAATAGTGAAGTGATTGGAGTATGGATGCCAACCATATTCCAAAATCACCCACTAAAACTAGTTTCCTATCACATTGTTTTGTTCTTAGGTTTTGAAATCTTGGCACTTTGGTTTTAAGAAGTGTAATGTTTTTGTGAAATGATTTCAAATAAAGAAGGAATGTTTTGATTTATAAAATGGTGGAACTGAATTTTTAGAATTGTTTTGAAATGGAAAATGGTGTGCTAACACCTCTTTTGAAAGTAGGAACTATATTGAAGTTGGTTTTGAAAAGTGTTTCCAATAGAGTTTTCTAAAAAAATAAAAGGGTGTTTTAATGGGATGAGATGTTTTGAAATTGATGTGAATATCTTTAAAGTGAGTTATTTTTTAAATGGTTGTGCCTTTTTGAAAAGTTTTGTAATATGTGAGTTGGGATTTTGATCTCATGGTTAGCGGTTTTGAAAAAAAGGATGTGTTGGTTGACCATTTTGGTTTTGAAAAGTGGAAATAATTTTTGTTTTAACCTTTTTTATTTTCATGAATAATTACATGCATGGGGTTATATGGGAAGATTAATGGTTGATGACATGACTGGATGAGTGACGGGATGGATATGAGGAGGTTTCCTGGTATGACACAGAAACATGCATGTGTAAGGCCCATGGGGTACCATTGGTGGATGCGCTAACCGCTGAACCCTTTTTTTCGAAGAAAGGTTTTTAAAGAGAAACATGATGTCTTGATGAATTGTTTGAGATGGTTTATATTATGTTTTTTTGGAAAATATTGATGTTTTGGTATGTTTTGAGTCCAAGAACCCCTCCTGTTCGAACTGTGTTTTGAGTTTGTGTTTGGTCGGTAAGCTGGGTAGAAGGATCGGTTAGTAGTCTCCTCTGAGATATGTTTCGGGACACCTTTATATTGGATCCCGTAATGTGTTTGGATCTGGTTTGTGTCACTTTTTGACCAATGGACCAGAATGGTTGGGTATTTAGGTTCTCTTGTTGGATAAGGTATGCCCCCATTAAGGGTTAATGCATAAATGAAGTGCAACCCAGATTGTTTTTCCATTAAAAAATCCTCCAGTTGATCAATATAAGGAATATTTTTTTTTCTCAATATCTGTAGATTGATTCTACACCCATTCCTTTCTTTGATTTTTTATATCCTCTTGTAATGAGAGAGTGCTCATGGAAGGTTGAAAGATACCTTAGTTTCTTAAGTTTCCTGATTCGTTGAAGGTGGATGTGGTCTAGGGTTGTTAGTGTGGATGAGTGTCTCGATGGTGTCTAAGAGGGCCTTTTGGTTCTTTAAAGTTTCTATGAAGCATGAGTTCATGTTAAACCATCGGTGTGGGAAATATTGTCACGATAGGATATTTTAGCCACTTTCTAGAATTTTTTGTTGTTTGGGGATGTCGTATAAGGTCCCTCTCCATGCATTGTTTATATCAGTCACAATGGTCATGTTCGGTGATGCCTTATGATGTCATCTGCTCGATTGACCGTATAGGTGATAGTTGTGAAATCCTCTAAGAGTCCCTGTTATGTTGGGTGAATGTCTCCCTTATAAAATCTTTAAAATATTCTATTTTAGAGGAAGGTGAGTTTAGGTGTTCTTTACTTCTATTGTTTCTCACCCAAACAAACAAGGATTGATGTGTGTGCATTTTCTAAGCCCTTATTTCAGTGAAACATCGGGTTAGGGTAATGTGAGTTTGGAATGTGTTATGTCATGGAAAACATATCGGGGATTGCGGTGTAGTTATTGGTTTCATTGAAAGAATAATTATCATCCAAGGGGTTTCCAAAGCCCAACTACGAGGCCGAAGATGCTTCAATCATTTGAGCTCCAGCCATAGGTCTCGAAGAGAATCTGGCACGTAGTCAGGGGAAATCCCAAGGTATTTTAAACCCTTGTACAATGTCATATCCTCATCATTAAAGATAGGAAGATTTTAAACCTCTGGTGTCATCATCTTTTCTCTTTTTATCTCGTTCGGTGGAAATAGGTGGAGGGCCTTGTACCCATGACTTTGCGTAATGTCATTCCCTCCCACTTTGGTTTCCATGGAGTCATTAGAGAATGGTTGGAAATTTGGATAGAAATACTGAGGACACAGTTTGTGAACGATTAGTAGTGACCATGTTCTATGAATCCATGCAGAAAGAATGATTTGCACATCTAGTGCACGGTTTCCCAAATCGTGCAGACTAACCCTATGCCCTTCCCAAATCTTTAAAAAAATTGGGCCTGTCTGTGTCGGCCCATGCTGGTCAGTTAAGATGGTTAGTTCTTATGGTGGGGTGACCCACTATGATTCTCATGTACATTCCTTCACAAACATTGAATGGAATTCTACCCTTTGTACTATGGAGTCCGTTTAAGCCTCCCCTATTAGTGTCTTGATTCTGTCTCAGAAAAATATAGGTTGTCTCTTTTGGCGGGGAGCCTATTTGTGTCCACCCCGTACCAATAACTCAGATTTATCCATGGTCTTGGCTTGGTAGTAGGTAGTCTTATTCGAAAATATCTATCTACCAACATATTCCTTGAGTAAACGTTGGGATTGGAGAGTGCCCAATGGTTTAGTTAAAGGTAAGTGTATCCTTGTTCGATGTTGTTGTTCATTTCGGTGAATTACTTGAGCCTTGTTCGGATAGTGTTTGAGGAGTTTTCTTTTGGGATAAAATATGAATGTGATTGATCATTTCATGAAAGTTTTGTATTTTTTGGTTTTGAGAGTAATCCTTAATTGATCACTGTAGGTTTTTTGGCCTTTGGGGGTGAAACCTGGCAAGGGAGTACCTCTTGGTTTCTCAGTTGGGTTTGGTTGTTGCTTTGGCCTTGATGTGACTTTCTGAGGTGGAAAGTTTTCATGGTGGGGAGAATTGTCACATACATGACTTATTTTAAAGTTAAATTCCATTTAATTTCCATTCATGCTTTGTTTTGAGGGTATCCCAAGCATTTATGGAGGAATGGGGGAGTTTTTATGAATTGGGCCAATCCGTGAGCCCAATTCCAGATTTAAAAATAAATTTTGATTCCTTTATAACTCCTTTATTTTTAAAAAAAATTTCATCCATTAAAATTCCTAATTGTCATACTTGGACCTATTAACACCACCATATTAATTTGGACCATTTAGAAATCAATAATAATTGTGGATATGGGTTTTTATGTAAGGGATTGGGCCTGCCCGAAAGCTCATTTTCTGCATAAAAAATAAATTTTAATTATTTAATATCTCCTTCAATATTTTCGTTTTTTTTTGGTGAATCCAACTCTCACCCGATCCCACTTACCTAAGGCGCGACTCCATTCCCTCCTCCCACAATTTAGAGCTCGATAGAATCGAAAAACCTGTCGAAACTGCAATGGATTTCAGAAATCGAACATATTTGGAGAGGTAATTTGATCCTTTAATAACTTCTTCTATTTTTACTCTTTTTTCCCCATTCCAGTTCCTAAAAGATATACTAGTCATTTTTAGAACCTCCCATGAATGGTTGGATGTTTTCAAATTCAAATGATGGTATATTTTGGGTCATTTTCGTCAAGATTATTTTGGGTATGTGTTTCTCTCTTCAATTCCTTCCTTCTCTTTAGGGTTTCCTCCAACTTTCATAAATTTATAGAGTGTACAGATGTTAGGGTTCATACCTAGGGTTTTATTTGGGGTATTATTGGTTAAATATTATGTTTTAGGGTTTGTTTTCACATCCTTGTGGTGCGGCAGAGGTGCGGTTGAGGTTTCGCACCAAGATTCAAGGTTTTTGACTCAAAAGGTAGGTGGTTCCATGTGTAAACAATTATTGACGAGTTAGCTTACTGTATTTAACCATTTTTCATATTCATAATATGTTTTTTTTGGTGCGAAAACTGTTTATGATTGATTTGGTTATGTGTTAAATTTTATAGTCGCTTTTTAACATGAAATTGGGTGTTTTCATGTGTAACTCAGGGGGTTTTATTTGGGAGTGGTTTATACCTTATGAAATTTGTTTATTAAATATTTTTTGGCCTGAAAATTCTGGTTTTGTAATTTACTAGTGTCATGTGGTCCTAAAAAGAAGGTTTTTGAATAGGTTTGATGTGTAAAACATTGTTATACTTCTTGAGTTCATTTTAGGAAAATGTGTGTTTTCATTTGTATCTTTTGTGGTATTATTCAAGGTTATTTTATAACACTTGAATGTGTTTTTATAAATGTATATAGGACTACCAATTCTATTTATGATAGGAATTGGTATGGTTTTGGTCTTAAATGGGGGTTTTGAAATGGGTTTTGTGTGCAAGACATAGGTACACCCCTTGAGTTGTTTTATGAAAATTGTGAATGTTTTGTTTGGTTAAACAAAGTTGAAAAAGGGTGTATATGTACTGTTTGGGGGGGTTTTCACCTAATATGGGTTTTTGAAAGTTATGGTGGTTATTTAAGATTTCAAATATTTTTTTTAGAATGTTTTATAAAGTGCTGAAATGTTTTAGAAAATGGAAAGAGAGCTGCAAAACATGGTTGTGGGCTATTTTTTGTGAGTGTGTTGTGAAAATTGAATTTTGTTAATGAAAGTGGTATTATATGTTATTTGAGTGGGCTGTTATGTGAGTTAGAATGTCTTGGAATGGTTTATAAAAAAAATTAAAGGATTTGTGGAAGCTTCAATGTAATGTGAAGAGTGTTGTGGGCTGTTTTTGTATGAGTCGGATTTCAAAATCAATTTGAATGAAAAATGTAGTTTTGTGACTTGTGTGGTATACATGTGGGATGTTTGGTGAATTTTTTATATGGAAATGATATTTTCATGTGCAAATTATATATCTTGACTTGTTGAACTTGTTTGAGCACAAAGGGAAAACCCGAGTATCTAGGTGGGTGGACGTGTACTAGTACGCTAGTGAATCTGTGAGGTTTGGCCTTAGTTTCACTTAGCAAGATTGACGTTTAAAACTCTAACTAAACTATTATGATGATTATTGGGGACCAATATGTTATAGTTATGTTCCCTACTAGTGGATCTTGCACAAGAACAGATATTTGTGATGGTTACTCTCACTAAGATACGAGGTACCTGGGACCCACAGGTAGCTAGTGCTTAGGGGTTATTTCTCATTGCTTGTGCTCACTGGATATTTTGTTCTTACCATCAGCATATGGTATGAGAGGCTGGAAAATTCAGTATCTATGGTATTTATTTTAAATGTTTTTATTCTTTAAACTAGCCCACCTAAAAACTGTTTTGATTTAATGTTTCATCTTTTAGAAATTTTAACTAGCATCTCATGTTTTTGAAAACTTGCATGCTTTTCGTCATTAAATGTTTATCACATGGAATATATTAGTGGTGGTATCCTATTGGGATTTGGATCACACCCTACATACACCATTGGGTGTAAGTATACTTGGTTATTTTTTTTGTCACAGGTTGGGTACAGTTTTTAGTTCCAGTGGTTCTAGTTTTTGGCATGTCCTTGGTGGTGAAGTCTTGTGGAGATAGCTTAAGGGCAGTGCCCCTTGCCATGAGGGTTCTTGGGCTGTCCTTATTTGCTTTTTTACCTTTGTAATGGTCTTTAAATATAGTTTTAACTTATGTAATTCAGTTCTGAAATTTTGTAAAAGATGGTTTTAGTAGAAAAATCCAGATTTGTTTTATTTAGTTTGTTTGTTGTTTAATGTTTATAAAATCGGGTAAATCATTCCCAATTATCATTATATGATACCCAGGCACTTGTTCCAGCCCGTGAGGATTGGGAATGCCCTTCGGGCCTTGTCACGGGCTGGGTTTGGTTTTAGTTTTGGCAGCGACCAGATTCGGTTCGTGACATATGCCATATAAACATCTTCCTAAAGGTTCCTATTTAAAAATTCAGTTTTGACATCCATCTGCCAAATCCCATAGTCATGGTAAGATGCTATATAAAGTATGATTCTGATAGATTTAAACATTGAAACTAGTGAAAAGGTTTCATCATATTCAATATTTATCCCACTATCCTTTTTAAGGATGTGCTCCCTCTTAAGAAATATGACTTGTCTAGTGATAGTCAACTTTTTATCTGAGGGGTTTTATATTTAGTATCCATCTATTTCATTGGAATACCCTATAAAGATACACTTCATTCCCTGGGTTTCTAGTTTGTTTCTTGAGAAATCCTTAACAAACACCCCACATCCTCATACATGTGAATCAGATAAAATGGGTTTATTTCTACTACATAACACAAATGTAATTTCATTTACTGATTTAGTTGGTACTCGATTTAATGTGTATGTCGCAGTTTTTAATTCATAACCCCAAATGGATAAAAAAATCTGCATAACTCATCATCAACATTACCATGTCCAACAAGATATAGTTCCTCCTTTCACTAACACCATTCCACTATGGTGTATGAGGTGGAGTGAGTTGAGATAGTATCTCAAACCCCCGTAGATAGTCGATGAAATTTTGGTTAATATATTCCCCACATCGATCTGACCGATGCTTCTTTATCTTCTTACCAAGATGATTCTCTACTTTATTGAATTCCTTGAATTTCTCAAAGTACTCAGACTTATACCTTAACAAGTAAATATATCCCTATCTACTCAAGTAATTAGTAAAGGTTATGTAGTAAGAATATCCACCTCTAGATTATACTATAAATAGTCCACACACATTAGTGTGTACCAATCCTAAAATCTTTGTGGCACTTTCAACCTATCCACTAAATGGTGGTTTGGTCATTTTCCCTTAAAAATCATGACATCTATCAAGTGGTTTTAGATTAGAAGAGTCTAAATAACTATATTGATAGAGATTTTTCAATTGTTTCTCGTTTACATGACCAAGACAGTGATGCCACAAGTGGGTGTTATATAAGTCATGTGAACTTGATTTGTTATTGATTTCTAACACTTGTTTTTCATAATTTAATACATAAAAACCTATATTTAAATGTGACATACCATAATATATGTTGTCCTTATAAAATAAACAACTTTTATTTATGAACATGAAAATAAAACCATCAGTATCTAAACATGTTACATAAACTAGGTTTTTGGTAAAACTATGTACATAATTACAATCACAGAAAACAAAAATCATTCTCATTGGAAACAAAGGTGGTAGTTACCAATTGAAAGAGTAGCCAGCCTCACACTATTTGCAGCTCACAGATCCACATATCCTCTGACAGTTTTCTGAAATCTACTTGGTTCTTGCATTTGGATGAAAATGTGATCACCACAAGCTATATTTAATACCCAATGTGTAGAAATGGAAATATAGCACTCAATAAAAAACACACATTTAGCTTCCCCTTTCCTCTAGGTGCAGTTCCTATTCTAGTGGCTTGAATTTCCACATGTAAAACATATTACCTCCTTTTCCTTACCCTGCCTCTAGATTTTCTTCTTCTTGGTAGGATGGTGCTCAGGGGATTTAGACTATTTATAAGTCTTAAACCCCTTTTCCTTATCCTTCCTTTTCCTATTAACTATAAGGATTGTAGGTATGTCACGCTACATGTATTTATCCACTTGTAAAATTAAGGTAATAGGTTATAAAAGACTCTTCTCATTAGTTATTATATTGTAATTAACAATAAAGACGTTTAATATCATGGGCAGTGAAGAAAGTATGAAATATGTATGAAAATCATCTGAAAACTTAATCCCAAAGATTTCCAGGTGTTCAATGTATCCAATAAGCTTGGTTACATGAGGCCTAGATAGAATAAACTCTCCAATATTAGTTTTGAACAAACCGTTGGAGATCTCATACCTCTCTTGTATCACCATATCTTGATAGAGATCCAAAAGTTGTTACATCATTCAATAATCATCCATGTGACCATATTACTTCAAGAGATCATTAGAAATGGATGATAGCATGAAGCACTGAACATATCTAGTGTCATTTAGATGTTTCTCATAGATAGATAGCTCTTCATCACTCACATCATTATCAGGTGAAACTTGAATAGGTTAATTCAGCACATACAATTTCCTTTCATGGTGAAGGATGAAGCGTAAATGCCTCTTCCATTCTTAGAAATTTTTGCCGGTAAGAAGGTTTTTCTTCTCGAGTATGGATCACAATTATATGTTTTATATCATTTTTTTCATTTTTAAAAATAAAATGAGGATATATTTAGTAAATTATCTGATAAATTTAGACAAATAAATTATATTATATTTATTATCCTCCCACTATTTTATCGAAACCTAATAGCCCTCACCATTGGCTTTAGAATATCTTGTTACTTGGATATTCTTATTGAAAGGATCCGTATTCACATTCTTATTAACCCAACTTTGGCTGGTCAAGAAACTCAAATAGTTTTATGTAGGAATTCTGAATTCCAACTACATGAACTCATAATTATTTGATTCGTTGAGTGGACTCCCCAATCATGAAATCAATAGTTTAGATTTACTCGTCCTTTTCCTCTCAGTTACACCAAGTCCTGCTTTGGTGGTCAACCCTTGATACCAACAAAGTTAATTCAACCCAAAACCTCAAATTAAAATTCCTCAATAATTGAAAGCAGCCCAACTTTGGTTGTTGAAGCACTTTGAACTATGGTTAGATTTTAAACAAAGTAATGTAAGGCTATATCGACTTAATATTTTATTGATATATTTCATCCTTTATGCATAAATTTCGAATTATTATATTTTTCAAATGATTGTTAATCTTTAGTGGGATTTACTTAAGTGATTAACCATGTCTCAGATAATATTTACGCATAAGCTAGTTTTCTTAGTTCCATCTTGCATGCTCTTTAATTCATTAATTATGTGATCACAAAAAAACATCCATAATGAAATAACCGTGCAACTGGAAGAAATAAAATAAAGGGTGTGATCATGAGCTTATATTAATGTTTATTATATCTAGAAGTTGATAAACTAATCACTAACCTAGGGGAGAAACACCTTGAACCAATCTGAGGTTTGTGTTTACAGCTTTCCACCTATCCACCTTTGTATATTTTTTGGATTGGTTTCACCTCAGCTTCTAACTTGAACTTCCTCCACTATCTTGGGAGCTACATCTATTACATATTCTTTTACTCACATGTAGGTTAGGTGTAAAGGGGGGTTTACATAAAAGAAACCATGGGAATGAAGGCCCTACATATTAATGAGGAGAGAAGGCATGCAGACCAACAATTTAATTTAATAATAAATTAAAATGAAACCAATCACACACAAAGGTCTGGTCTAGCTCATGATCATACACATGCATGCAATAAATTACGCATTTAATAAAATAGAATTCAATTCTTTAATCATTCTTATTTAGATAAATTGTGATCAAATTGATTAATTAATATCTTTAATTAATTAATACTATTATCTTAATCCTTTTCTGAATTTCCTTGAGATTATCATCCATTATAATTTTAAACAAATTAAATAAATTAATTTAAAATTAACCTTGTACATAAATGTACCTTGGAGGTAACATGGTGAATACCCATCCTGAACTACTGAACATGTATTACACTCATATACTATTTTATTCTTGTGGCATATGGCATACATGATTTATACATACTATCACAATGTGTACTTCACAGATAATTACACGAATCACATGATTTTTTTGGCCATGTGTTATTCTTAAATGCACTTCGAGTAACAAATTGTAATATGACTTATAAATGATATGTAGATATAAACATTATGTAGATATTAAAGTTTTAAATCTATTTAATTTGGTAAACATACACAGCGTGTAGATCCAATCTACACGATGTGTCTTCCCTTCACTGTCTATCCTAAGTACATGCCTAGGGACTCGGTGTATGATGCATACTTCATAAATATTTGAGTATATGGCATGTCTAGTGGGCCACATGTCATGTTGACTCCGGGTTACATGGTCACTGGTTTAGTAGGCCATGTATGGAATACACAAACTGGCCCTGACATGAAGGGACTGCATGCCATGTCTAGTGGGCCACACGACATGCATTCTGAATGACCATGTGTCTTTTTGTCCTGGTCAACACATGGTGTAAGAATTAATTACATCATGTGTCATTAATGCACTTGGGTTGAGTAACTACTTAATTAACTCTTGTTTCATTGAACACAAATACACAGCATGTAACTCTGATTACATAATGTGTACTACTGTGTTATCTATGAATAATCCTTGGCACCTCTAGATGAGTTCCTTGATTTTATTTTAATTATAGAATTGATCATTTGTGTTAGATCTACAAGAAACTATGGAGGAAGAAATATATATTGTAATTCAGATTAAAATAACGATTAAACTTGAATTGAAAAACTAGATTATAAATGCACAAATCACTAATGATTATTAAATAATTATAAACCATAATATGCTCTCTCTGATATCACTTATAGATTTTAGGCACAGCGGAAGCACAGGAGGTGTGGATCCCAACCTTTCTTTTTTCCATTATCAATGATTAATATAAGATCTATGTGATGATAAACACTATGATCTGTGGAATTGAATCAAAGAATAAGAAAGGGATAGAAATCCAGAACCAGGAGATAGAAGATCAACATATATTGTTTATAGTTAATTTAATTAATTAAGAATTAACTCTAAGGTTATTCTTTCTTCATTGATGCATCCAACCACATATTTTCAGTACATCGTCATTTCATTGTATAAATCAAGGGTAGATCTCCTCTAACGGTGATCCACACACGTTCCATGAATCTCTAGACGTCACCATAGGAGTCTCTAGGTGATAGCATGAAAGATCCTAGAGCTTCCATCGTCCGCCTTTTATCTCATTTAGAACCACTTCCAAAGTTTTCTTCTTGATCTGATGGAGGAGGATCTCTCTTGTTCTTGAGGGAATTCTTGGAGAAGGAAGATATTTCTAGGCTTGATAGGTTTTTCTCCAATATTTTGGTCACAACAACCTTGTCTTGTCTTTCCTTAGCTTTCGCTAATGAGAAAATAATATAATTGCGTATTTATATATCTAGGGTTAAAATAAAATAATTGCACAAGGACTTTATTATTTTGTTTAATCCCAAAAAATCCCCATGTTAAATAATAATAGTATTATTATTATTATTTCTTGACCCATTCTTAACTTATGAATTATTATTAAATATTACGTGATAAAATAATATTAAATATTATTATTTATCACCGGACACTTAAAATCATTCCACCAATCTTCCACAATATTTATTGGTCCTTCATTAATGTCTATTTATTTATAAAATAAATATCACTACATTATTGGCCAATAAATATATATAAATATTATATTCACTAAATAGAAAGTAAATATTTATTAAATATTTCACTCAAAATATATTATTTTGAATAACCAGTGATGGAATAAATGTGATCAAACACACATGAATAATTATTAAACCACATATGGGAATAATATATATTCAACTTATGAAATAATAAATTATTTAACTGAGATTCTAGATACACTTAGTGTGTGACCCTCTAGTCCTCTTTCTCAGTGGCATTAGGCAAACCTACCTAAAGTCTAAGGATAGCATCCAATAACATGACAAGTCACCCATAGAGAAAGAAGTTAATGCCTCAAAGACATTCCACCTCATACGAATGCATACCATGTAATATAATCTCTTTATCATGATATCTCTAATCGAGCATGTTTCATTCCAATTTCATCAAACTATGTGCTCAAAATATCTTTCTTTGACTTTCTAGAAATATAAGTTTTTTATAGAACACCATGTCCATCTATTTATTTAGGATATATTATTTACATTAAAGGGCCTAAGATATTAACTTTTTTTAATGAACAGAATGGATAAATCCTTTATCTCATTATTCATTAATGCAATATTACTCGTGTCACACCCAACATATCCTACCTCATTTCCAACATCTGTCATCATGGTTTTCATAAATAAATCAAGGAACGCAACTCATAATATCCATTAATAATAATATTAAATTCTAAGGACCAATACACATGTCTATATATTGGAACATCCAATGACACTTATAAATGTGGATTTTCTAGTATCGGGTCTTGTTCTCATAATATCCTATTGGATGTTATCAAGGTAATACACCATAAGAAGGTGCCTCAAAGCCCTGTGAGTTTCCACCCCTAATAGCCTTTATCCTTTGTTTCCCTTCAAATGATATAATACATCCATTGAATAAATCTTCAAGAATAGTGTTATACCACTTCCAGGTTCTCATCATAGTGGGGAACTACTGTGACCTTTTAGTGTGACAACTACTCTTGGGATATTATCACATATTATTTCATGAAAAATAACAATCATGATGTGATAATTAGTTATTTAATATTAAAAAACAATGAATACATGTTTATCATAAAGTAAAAAGAACTTGGTTCTAGGGAACCAACTCCAACAGACTCCCACTTTCACTAGAGCCAACTGCTAACAACCTTCAATCTTCTAGCTCTCACAAAATATTCTTACTTCTATTGAGATAGGACTTTAGTCAAGTGGTCTACCATGTTCTCTTCCATGCATACTCTACTCACTACAACATCACCCCTCTAATGAAAATACCTTAAGAGGTGATACTTCCAGAGTATGTGCTTTGTCCTTTGGTGTGACATTGGAATTACTGCAAGAGCTACCATAGTAGTATTATCACAACACAATGTGATAGGGTCTTTACTTCAAGGTACCACATCAAGATCTTAGAAAATGTTATGAATTCAAATGGATTCCTTGGCTTCATCATAAGACTATATATACTCAGACTCCAGTATAGAATTAGGGACAAATGGATGCTTTGAACTCTTCTAGACCATAACTCCTCTGTTGAGATAGAAAACATATATTGATTGCAAGTTCAGGTCATTATGATCTATCTAGAAACCATCATCATATTTTCCTATTATGAAAATATCTGCGTCTCCTCCATACACTGGGAACAAATCTTTAGTTCCCCTAAGATACTTAAGGATAGCCTTAACAATAGTCCAATTCTATTCTTATGTATCTGCTTGATATCTCCCTACCATGCTCAATGCGTAGGAAACATCAATTCTAGTACATAACATAGAATATATGATTGATCCTATATCTGAATCATATGGGATCTTACTCATCCTCTCTTTCTCTTGTTGTGTTTGGGGAAAAATTTTATTAGAAATAAGTAATCCATGTGACACTAGAACCAATATTATCTTGTATTTTTTCATACTAAACCTCTTTAGTATCTAGTCAAAATATGTACTTTAAATTAGTCCAAGAAGCCTCTAGTATCTATAACAAGTGATCTTGATCCCTAGAATTTAGTCCTCTTCACCTCATTCCTTTATGGAGAAGAACTTTTTCATACAATCCTTAATGGAATATAATATTGGTATTTCATTTCCAATAAGTAATATGTCATAAAACTATACTTCTAGGATAATGATATAATTCCCACTAAACCTTTTGTAAACACATGGATCACATTCGTTCTTAATGAAACTAAATTTTTTTATGGATTGATCGAATCAAATTTTCCATGACCTAGATGTTTTCTTCAATCTACAAATGGATCATTGTAACTTAAAAATATGTTTGGTATCACCGGGAGTCACAAACCCTTCTAGTTGTGTCATATATACATCTTTCTGAAGGATCTCATTAAGGAATTTTGTTTTGACATCCATCTACTAAATCTCATATTCATGGTAATCTTCTATAGAAAGTATGATTGTGATGGATTTAAACATGGAAACTGGTAAAAAGGTTTCATCGTAGTAAATTCCTTGATGATATTTAAAACCTTTATCCACTAGCCTTACTTTATAGGTACTTACTTTACCTACAGTGTCTAGTTTCTTCTTGAATACCCATTTTCATCCAACATGATTTACATCAAATGGCGCATTGACCAAACCCCAAACATGGTTCGAATACATGGAATCCATCATAGAATTCATAGCTTCTAGCCATCTTGTAGCTTCTAATCTCACTACCGCCTCCTTATATGATAGAGGTTCATCATTATCCAATAATAATGATTCACCATCCATGGTGACTAGAAAACCATATCACTCTGGTTCCCTTACCTCTCTTAAACTTTTACATAGTACTTTTGTTTTAGGAACTATTTCTTCTATGGGGACCTATGGAACTTATTCTGTACTAAATCTTGTGTATCTTGACAATCAACGTCATCGAAGTCAATCTTACTCCCACTATCCTTTTGAGGATGTTCTCCCTCTCGAGAATGATGTATTCTCTGATGATTGTAAATTTTTTATCTAAGGTGTTGTAAAGGTAGTATCCCTTTGTTTCTTTGGGATACCCTATAAAGATACACTTCTTTCCCTAGGGTGCTAGTTTGTTTCTTGGGAAATCCTTAATTATCACCATACACATGTATGTGATAAAAATGGGTTTCTTTCCACTACATAACTTAAATGGAATTCCATTTTATGATTTATTTGGTACTTGGTTTAATGTGTATGCCTCAATTTTTAATGCATATCCCCAAAAGGATAACAGAAGATCTGCATGACTCATCATTAGCCTTACCATGTCCAAAAAGGTAGGGTTCCTCCTTTCACTAAAACTAGTCCACTATGATGTATAAGGTGGAGTGAGTTGAGATAGTATCTAAAAGTCCCATATAAATTTGATGAAATCTTGGTTAAGATATTTCCCACCTCGATCCGATTGAAACTTCTTTATCTTCTTACCAAGCTGATTCTCTACTTAATTCTTGAATTCCTTGAATTTCTCAAAGGACTCTGACTTATACCTCATCAATTAAATATAGCCATATCTACTCAAGTAGTTAGTAAAAGTTATGAATTATGAATATTCACCTCTATATTATATTGTAAATGGTCCACACACATCATTATGTACCAATCCTAGAAGCTCTCTAGACCTTTCACCATATCCACCGAATGGTGGTTTGGTCACTTTCCCTTATAAACAAGCATGACTTCTATCAAGTGGTTTAAGCTCAAAAGAGTCTAAATAACCATCTTGACATAGCTTTGTCAAATGATTCACATTTACATGACCAAGAACATGATGCCATAATTGGGTGTTATATGATTCATGTGTACTTGATTTGTTATCGATTTTCAACACTTTTTTTCATAATTTAATACATATAGAATGTTATTTAAATGTGTCATAACATAACATATTTTTTCCTTATAAAATAAATAATTTTTATTTTCTAACATGAAAATAAACCCATCTGTATATAAACTTGATATAGAAATTATGTTTTTGGTAACAGTAGGTACATAATAACAATCACATAAAACCAAAATTATTCTCATTGGAAAAAAAAGGTGGTAGTCACCAATGGAAAGAGAATCTGGCCTCGCACCATTGGAAGCTCATAGATCCACCTCTCCTCTAGAAATTTTCCAAAATCTAATTGGTTCCTTCATTTGGATATATATTTGAGCACCCCAAGCTATATCTAATACCCAATGTGTAGAAATGGAAATATTACACTCGATAACAAACACACTATTAGCTTCTCCTTTCCTCTAGGTATAGCTCCTCTTCTAGTAGCATGACTTTCCTTATGAAAAAAATATTTCCTCCATTTCATTTCCCTGACTCTAGATTATCTTCCTCTTGGTAGGATGGTGCTTAGAGGATTTAGACCATTTATAAGTCTTAGGTCCCTTTTCCTTGTCCTTCCTTTTCTTATTCACCATAAGGACTGTGGGCTTTTCATGCCCAATTTCCTTATCCACCTAGAGATTTAAGGTAATAAGTTCTGAAAGAATAATCTCATTAGTTATCATAGTGTAATTAACAATAAATATGTTGAAGGTCTTGTGTAGTGATTAAAGTATGAGATCTATATGCAACTCATCTAAGAATTTAATCCCTAAGATGTCCAAATGTTCAATGTAGCCAATAAGGTTGACTACATGAGGCTCAGCTGGCGTTGACTCTCAAAGCTTAGTTGTGAAAAAAGAATATGAGATCTCATACCTCTCTTATCTCACCTTCTCTTGATAGTGATCCTGAAGGTGATACATCATGTTATAAGCATCCATTTCCTTATGTTGCTTCAAGAGATCATTGGACATAGATGATAGCATGAAGCACTAAACATATGAATCACCATTCGGATGTTTCTAATATATATATATATATATATATATATATATATATCTTAGTTACTCACCTCATTACTAGGAGAAACTATAATAGGTTCATCTAGTACATAAAATTTCTGTTCCTAGTGAAGGATGAAATATAAATTCTTTTTCCATTCCTATAAATTTATACTAGTGAGAAAGTTTCCCTTATCAAGTATGGATCACAATGATATGTTTAATGTCATTTTTATTTTCATTTCTAAAAATAATATGATCAGATATTTAGTACTTTATCTGAAAATTTTAGACACATAAATTATATTATATTTATTAATCTCTCACTATTTTATTTAAACCCAATATCTCTCTCCATTGACTTTGGAATATCCTATTTCTTAGATACTCTAGTAGAAAGGATATATATTCCCATTCTCATTACCCCAACATTGTCTGGTCAAGAAACTTTAATTGTTTTCGGTAGGCATTCTAAATTCATACTGCATTAAATCATTGTTCCTTGATCTGTTGAGCGGACTCCCCAGTCCTAAAATCATTAGTTTAGATTTCCTCAACATTTACCTCTCAATTACACCAAGTCCTAATTTGAAAGTCAAACCTTGATGTCAACAAATTTATGTCTACCCAAAACCTCAAATTATAATTCCTCGATAATTTAGATAACCCTAACTTTGGCTGGTCAAGCACTTTGAACTATGGTATGATTCTAACCAAAGTAATGGAAGGCTATACCGACTTAATATTTTATTGAGGGATTTTATCCTTTATGTGTAAATTGTAAATTATGATATTTTTCACATGCTTTTTAATATTAAGTGGGATTTATTTAAGTGATTAACCATATCTTAGATAATATTTACACTTAATATAGTTCATTTTAGTTCCATCTTGCATGCTTGTTAATTCATTAATTATGTGATCGCAACAAAACATTCATAATGAAATAACCATTACCCTGACTCAATTAAAATAAAGGGTATGATCATGATCTTATACTAATTGTTAGTTTATCTAGAAATTTATAAACTAACCACTGACCTAGGGGATAAATACCATGATCCAATTTGAGGTTCGTGTTTGTAGATTTCCACCTTTCCACCTTTGTATATTTATTTGATTAGATTTGCCCCAACTCTTAACATGAACCTTATCCACTAGATTGGGAGCTCTATCCATTACATATTCTTTTACTCACACATAGGTGATGAGTAAAATGGGGTTAACATAAAAGAAACCATGGGAATGTAGGCCCTACATATTAATGAGGAGAGAAGGCATATAGGCCAACAATTTAATTTAATAATAAATTAAAATGAAATCAATCACATACAAAGGTATGGTCTAGATCATAATCATCCACATGCATGAAATGAATTATGAATTTAATAAAACTATCATTTAATTCATTAATCATTCTCATTGAGGATAAATTATGCTCGAATCGATTAATTATTATCTTTAATTAATCAATCCTTCTTTGAATTTTCTTGCGATTCTCATCCATTATAATTTTAAAAAGATTAAAAAAATTAATTTAAAATTAACCTTGTACATAAATGTACCTCAAAGGTAACATGGTGAATACTCATCCAGATCTACCAAACATGTATTATACTCATATACTGTTTTACTCTTATGTTATATGGCATACATGATTTATATGTACTATCACAACATGTACTTCACAAGTAATTACATGTATCGAATGATTTTTTTAGCCACATTGTATGCTTCATTTCAATTAGAGTAACAACTTGTAATACTAATTTTACATGATATGTATATCTAAACATTATAAAAATATTAAAGTTTTAGATCTACATAATTTGGTAAAAGTACACGGTGTGTAGATCCAATCTACACTGAGTGTACACCCTTCACCATCTACCTAAAGTATACGCCTAGGGAATCATTGTGTGAGGTGTACTTTAGACATCTTGGAGTACACAATATGTCTAGTGGGCCACATGCCATGTTGACTCAGCATTTCATGGTGATCGGTTAGGTAGGTTCTTTATTGAAAAAACAGATTGGCCCTAACCTGAAGGGACTACATGCCATGTATAGTGGCCCGTATGGAATATAGTCTGAATGATTGTGTGCCTATCTATCCCAGTCAACATGTAGTGTAAGAATTTACTACATAGTGTTTCATTAATTCACACGGGTTGATTAATTTCCAAATTAAATCTTTGTGCATTGAACACAACTACATGGCGTGTAACTCTGATTACATAGAATGTATTGCTGTTTTATCCAAGAATAATCCTTGGAACCTCTAGATTATTTCCCCAATTTTATTTTAATAATAAAATTGATCATTTCTATTAGATCTATGAGAAATAATGGAGGAAGAAATTGATCTCATAATTCAGATTAAAAGAACGATTCAACTTGAATTGAAAAAGTAAATTATAAATGCATAGATCTCCAATGAATATTAAATAATTATATGCCCGCTCTGATATCACTTGTTGGTTTTGGGCATAGAAGAAGTGTGGGGGGGAGCCCAAATTTTCTTTTTTCCATTATCAATGATTAATTCAAGATCTATGTGATGATAAACATTGTGAACCATAGAATTGAATCAAATAACAACCAAGGGATAGAAACCTAAAACCAAGAGAGTGGAGATCAAAATATATTGTTTATAATTAATTTAATTTAATTAGAATTACCTCTAAGATTATTCTCTCTTCATTTATCCATCTAACCATAGATCAATATTTCATTGTTGTTGTTTTGTAGAAATAAAGGTTATATTTCCTCTAGCGATGATCCATATGTGTTCCAGGAATCTCCAAACATCACTGAAGTCCTCTTCAAGTGATAGCATGAAATATCCTTAGGCTTGTGTCTTCCTCCTTCAATAACCTTGACAACTAATTCCAAATAATTCTTCTTGATCCAATGGAGGAGGATCTCTCTTGTTCTTTAGAGCGTTCCTGGTGAA
The DNA here is from genome assembly GCA_963277665.1 of Viscum album. Taxonomy (NCBI): domain Eukaryota; kingdom Viridiplantae; phylum Streptophyta; class Magnoliopsida; order Santalales; family Viscaceae; genus Viscum; species Viscum album. The sequence continues at coordinate 236,438,731 of OY728155.1, read as the reverse complement.
GGAAGAAATTTCTAGGCTTGAGAGGTTTTTCACCAATTTTTGTGCAGATCAACCTTATCTTGGATTTCCTTAGCTTTTGCTAATGAGAAAATAATATAATTGGGTATTTATATTTCTAGGGTTAGAATCAAATAATTTCACAAGTCCTTTATTATTTTATTTAATCCCAACAAATCCCCAAGTCAAGAAATAATAGTATTATTATTATTATTTCTTGACACACGCTTAACTTGAAAATTATTATTAAATATTATTTAATCAAATAATATTTAATATTATTATTTTTCACCATACCCTTAAACATAGTCCACCAATCTCACAAAATATTTATTGGGCCTTGAACCATGTCTATTTATTTATTAAATAAATATCACTTCATTATTCTCCAATAAATATATAAATATTATATTCACTAAATAAAAAATAAATATTATTAAAGATTCCACTCAAAATATATTCTCTCAAAAAACTAGTGATAGAATAAATGAAATAATTTATACATAAATAATTATTAAACCACGTATGAGAATAATATTTATTCAAATTGTTAAATAATAAATTATTTAACTGAGATTCTGGATACACTTAGTGTGTGACCCTCAAGGATTTTTTGAGTGGCATTAAGTGAACCTTACTAAAGTCCAAGCTTAGCATCCAACAAGACACTAAGGAACCCATAGAGAAAGAAGTTAATGTTTCAACAGCATTCCACATCATACGAATGCTTACCATGTAATATAATCCCTTTATCACAATATCTCTAATAGAGAAGTTAGTATGCTAGTGTCATCAACCAATGTGCTTGATATCTCTTTCTTTGAAATTATGGAAATAGAACATTCCTATAGAACACCATGGACATTGATGTATTTATGAAATATCATTTCCATAAAAGGTCCTAAGATATTAACTTCTGTTAATGAACAGAAGATATAAATCCTTTCTCATATTATTTATTAATGAAATATTACTCTTGACGCACCCAATGTATCCTACCTCTCCATGAACATATGTAGTCATGGTTTTCATCAATCCATCAAAGTACATGACTCATGATATCCATTAATAATAATATTAAAGTATAAGGACCAATACACATGTTCACAGATGGAACAACCAATGACACTTATAAATTTGGATTTCCTACTATCGGGTCTCATTCCCATAATATCCTACAGGATGTTACTAAGGTCATAAACCCTGAGAAGGTGCCTCAAAGTCTTATGAGTCTCTACCCATGATAGCCTATATCATTTTTTCCCCTTAAATGATATCATCTGGACATATAACATATATTCAATAATAGTGTCCTAGCACTTATAGGTTCTTATCACAGTGGGGAACTACTATGACCTTTTAGTGTGACAGCAACTCTTGGGACATTATCACATACTATGTCACGCAGAAGAAAAATCATGATGTGATAAGTAGTTAATTAATATTAAAAACAATGAATATATTATTATCATAAATTAAAAATAAGATGGTTCTAGGGAACAAACTCCAACACACCCCCCATGGTTGGGGGTATTTTCATCATCATTATCACCATAGAGTGAATAAATCTCCTCTAAGTTGGGAGGAAAGTGGTCAATTTCTCACCTATCCCTCCCATCATGAGACAAAACTCTGTTTTTTGAGGACCATATAGAAAAAAACCATAAATTCCCTCAAATTAACTTTTTATAGGCTAAGATGGGAGGAGCGTATGAAAAAAGAGATCAGACCCCACTAGGGTCACAATCCAAAATGGACCAATATAACCAAGGGTTCAAATAATTACCCAGATAAATGCAATACAGAATCATACTGTTACATTGAATTTAATGTCCAAAAATCATTGCTTGATATACCTTTGTGATTTTTGTCACTATTAACATGGAAGACATTTATCTAGACACAAATGTAGAGGGCTACAACAAGGAAAATATACCTCGAAAGGAGGGTGATTTGGATGCACTCAACCAAGGCTGTACACACCCAAAACCAGATAAGGCTCCAAAATCTTGTTTCACCAAATAATTATTTTCCACCTCTTAGGCAGAACACATCCATAGAAAAATGTAAATGTGTAGCTACATCCTGATCGCCATCTAGAAGGGTTGAGAATCCTTCCACAGAGGAACAACTATCACAATATGTGAGTAGAATACAAACTCTACATCAACTCAATGAGGAGCTACTCAGGGGGAAAATTCCTGTTGGATATCATCTTTAGGTAGATATTAATATTCTACCTCTAATAGACGACCCTCCAGTAAGAGTGGTATCTGAGTATTAGATTGGCTCTAGATCTAGACAGATAGTCTACATAAATGAGGAAGTACAAAATCACCATAACTTCTCTTAGTTGTAATGACATCCTCTCCCTCAACAAATAAATCATGTAATCATAGTAAAAAATGATAATTAGTTATAAATAAAGGTGGGACCACCCCATCAGCCCCTGCCTTCTCCCTGTGGATGGGAGGTGGCTCAAATAGTAGTTCCCCCGTAGTTACTTAACATCAATTAGTCTCTTGCTACACAAATGGAAGCCATATAAGGGAAATGTACACCTGTATAGCCTAAAAGAAAGCTATATCCTGAATTGGAGGATGATACTCCACCTCTACCCATCTTTGGAAATCCTCCCTTATCTACCTTTGATGGTGTATGCGACCCTGAAAAACATCTCACACACTTCATATCTCAATTTGTGATGATGATGGGACCTCAAGATCAATATGAGAAAACAAAGATAAGGTGTTCCATATAGAATCTGACATGACTGGCCTTTGTTTGGTATAACAGCTTACCAGTAAGATCCATTGTTGGATGGGAATACCTTCATTGTCATGTCCTTTATCAGTTCAACTCCACACTAAGAAAAATGATAATCATTGACCTTATTAATTTTAAACAATTTTATAATGAGAGGGTGTATGATTTCATAGTGATTTGGAAAGGTTTAACCTATTCACTCAGCATCCCTCTATCATAGGAGAAACTATTGGATCTCTATACTGAAATTCTCAAGGATTAGTTGCAGAAAACTCTAATAACTATGAAGTATCTAGGTGGATTCTATGAGTTTGCTGAAATATAACAACATCTAGAAGAGTCCATTCAGAAAAATGAATCCAAGTCTTGACTCATTCCCATAGTATAGGGGAAAATCCTAGTCAAAGAAGAAGTTTTATTTATCACTCTCAAGCTAGTGGAAGTACCCATCCAGGCACCTAGGAAAAATTGGAACCACCCAGCACCTCCTGTCGAGTGGTGACAAACACAGAATCACCCTCATCCAAAAGCACAGCAAAATCAGGGTCACCTGAGATTTAAGGAATGATTAAAAAAAGTATACTCATTCTGAAATAAAAATTTCTCCAGTTATTACTTGGAATCCATGGACAATTACCTTCTTATACTTCCACATCCTAGTAAACCTGAGGTGGTCAAACTCACCGATCATCCTGAATACTACCCTTACCATTGAAGGCTAGGTTATAACATCCAAGATTTATTTATCTTTAAAGACTTACTTTAATTCATGGTCGACTCTGTACTAGTGGCATTAGACAACTCCCCATAGAAGGTGGATTCTATAACCATTATCCAGGTAGAATAAGAGAGTTGTTGGCAGAATGTTTTGGCCCAGCATGTACAAAAGATTGACAACTAGATGACTTGAAAAATAGTTGATCAATCTCATGCCACCCTAAAAGAAAAGTTTTTCATAGCCTTAATATCTCTACCACATAAGAAGGATATATAATAAGTTCCTCACAAAGGTGGGAATGACCACCATAAGTAGGAAGAAATAAAAGAGAATGAATCATATTATGCTCCAACGCAAGCCCTAAGTCTTGAATATTTCTTCCCTACAACAACTGAAGGATGGGAATGACCCCACAAAATAGAATCATCATTAGATAAATAGCTCATATTTGGTTCTATCAACACGATACACTTGTAAGACCCTTTCATTGATGATGAATTGTCCCCCGAATATTAATTTCCTGCACATAACCAGAGAAAGGTAGGACACATGTGACAAAACTGGGGATATATGGTACATTTTGGATGTTTTCAAGCCCAATATTTTGTTCATATCCCCATGGATGACATATATTTATTTGAGACTCATGGGAATGTTCTCTAATGGGAAAAAAGGAGTCACAGAGGTGTTTAAGAACCCTCCACCCATCATTCAAACCCAAATATCTTTCGTGATTTCCTAGTTGGGATTTGATCATCTAATCAACCCAGACAAAGGGGAAGGCCATTATAACCCAAAAACCTAGTAGTAGATTCTCCCATGACCTCTACATAAGAACCAAGCCCATCCACTTAAAATTACTTGACTTTTGAACCACATTCCCAGGATCATCCCCATTTCAGGAAGCACCAACCTTTGGCATAAAAGTATGATGTTTTGAAACATTTTGGTTATAGTCCAAGACAATATCTCAATCCACGATGTGATTTGTATTTCAAAATAACTCAGGGAGGCACTTTTCTAATCCCTCGAGATCCCACAAGTATTTGAGATAGAAGTAGCTTCAAACGAGGTCTATCGAGTGGAGACTATATCCTTATAATGTCATGTCGCCATCTCAATCACTGATCTAGATCAAGAAGAGTCCATGAAAGAAAACATTAGACCCCTATATGTCTTGGGAAGACTCAATAATGTCAACATTCAAAGGGTTATGATTGATAATGGTTGTGGGATCAATATCATCCAAGTTTGAATAGTCTAATTTTTGGATATGGAAAAGGGGAACTATGTCCCAAAAATATGACCATTCAAGGGTATGATAAGTGTGATAAAAGACCTCTCAGAAATATCAAACATGAGTCCCATTTTGGGGAACTTATATCTGACATATAGTTCATGGTTATTTAGTAATACACCACATATAATGTCCTACTCAGGAGGCCCTAAATCCATAGCCACTTTGTGGTACCTTCAACATTCCATCAATTTCTGAAGTACCCCATTGATGGAAAAGTCTATATACTATGTGGTTACAATTCCCACTTTGAGACATGCGGATTTATATATGATGAAGAATATTTCTATAATAAGGGAGGAAAAAACCAATGGAAGATGATTATATACAATTTACATCCCCTAATGGCTCAGGAACCTCCCTTATGAATACCTAGAGTATGTTTTATGGAAACTATTTACTCCCCATAAATCCGGTCGAAGTCGCAGATCTAATCCCAAAGTTTCAAGCCCCTTATATATTCTGTATAGTTTAAAATACGATCAAATTTGTCATCTCTCTATGATGAATGAAATAACAAGGGATGATGATGACTCTTATAATATCCTCCCTCACCTTGATAGAGATGGAGAATCCCCTAGATTTCCATCATCACCTAAAAATGTCTCCAAAGAATATGAAATAGAATAGGATGATGATGACCTCAGAAGCTCCCCTCCTTCATTTGAGGAAGGTGTCTCTACTACCATAGATGATCTCAAAAAAATAAATATAGGAATAGAATAAGACCTATATCCTCATCTTATTAGTGCTTTCATGCCCCTCAAAGAGAAATAGATGTAAATTACATTTCTAAAGTAGAATGATATGTGTTCACCTAGAACTATATAGAAATTATTAGACTGAATCCAGATGTGTCTATGTACCATCTCTAACTACCCTATGAGCATTGAGGCTTCAAACATGTAGCATGGACGATGCACACCTCACATGCCACCAATTTAGAGGTGGAAGTTGACAAGTTGATCAAATCCAACTTTTTATGAGAAGTGCAATACCAAATATGGATTTCCAAAATCATCCCCATCAAGAAAAAACACACTAATTAGGGTCTGCATTGATTTTAGATACCTTAACTTTCATTATGTGAAGATAAATTTCTCATTTCAAATCACATAACTCTTGATTGATGTGATTGTTGGCTTTAAATACCTTTCCTTCCAATATGGGTACTTAGGGTACAATTAGATCAAGATGGCCCCTAAAATGAATAATTTACTACCTTCAGAGAACCTCAAGGGATATTTTTCTATCAAGTTATTACCTCTCATTTAAAGAATGATGGTGCTACATACCAGTGCACCATGTATCACATATTTATTCCATTCTCAGTAAGGATAGATAAATTTTATGTCAATGACCTGGTTGTTAAATCCCAATAGTGATGTGCTCACCCACGGATCTTCGGACAATATTTGACATGCTACGACAACATAGTTTAAAGATGAATTCACTAAAGTGTGCTTTTGGGGTAACATCAGTAAAGTTACTTGGGTTTTTTGTATTCCTCCCTGGCATTGAGGTCAGTCTAGGGATGACTATTACTATTTTTGTAATGTCACCCCCCCCCAATCTCAATGAACTAAAGGGACTCCATGGTCATCTCACCTACATTAAGTGGTTCATATCCAACCTGGAAAGAAAATATCTCCCCTTCACTAGAATAATGAAGAATGGAATCACCTATCAATGGGATGATTACTATCAAAAATCCTTTAAAAGTATCAAGCATTACATATGGTACCCATCAGTTTGATGCCTCTGGTAGAAGGGAGGCCACTCATCGTATATGTGGCTACAATGGAGTTCTCACAGGGTTCCCTACTCACACATAAAAATGATATGGTAAGTGAGAATAGTATCTAGTACCTTATCCTAATTATTCAATGTACTAATACAAGATATTCTGTGTAGAATCCCACCTTTTTAATACATAAATTTTCATTACATTTTACATATAGATGATCTTTAAGGTCTAGTGTCTTGGAAATCAGGAATAATAAAACTTGAATACAACATAAAACATTATTATAATCCACTTTTAAGGATTCATAATAAGATAATACTAAGTAAAATTACATCATTTCATATCCTGTAGACATACATCAAAGCAAAGAGTGAGCAGAAGGCCCAGTTAGGGTAAACAAGGGAATCAGTGTACTTGTGATATCAATAAGAACTTGAATAACAAAATAAAGATATGAGAAATGGAAGTATAGGAATATCATAATGAAAAGAACTTGAAACATAACTCGAATATGTGGCTACAACATTTCATTTATACATTCATGAACATATCACCAAGGTCCATCCCCAAGGTGTCATAAAAATTACCAAGGTTATTCACCAAGGTATCGTGAAACATGTCATCTCTAGAGATTAAATCATTACCCAATGCATTAGAGCGCTATCAGGGCACACCCTTAATATGTATTTACTTACATGTTATCCACATAGATCATAATCAAACATTTCATAAATAACCCATGGAGAATAAAAGGAATGAGTTGCATTTCAAAATTGTGACGTTTTAAAAGCTCTTAAAAATAAGATCATTATATCATTTATAACCCATGGAAAGGGAGTGAGGGTTATATGTATGTAAATTATAGAATCAAATATATAATCTTTATATATTTATGAACACCCATAGAAATTAAATAGGGATGGGTATTCACATAAATAAACAAGGGGATTTCTTGAGAGAAAGAGATAGAAATTTTGAGATGAAATTTCTGCAGCATAACGGCTATATAACATGGTTTTAGAAAATAATAAAAAGAGAGGGCACAAGGGTAACCCACTCATAAATAACTCGTATTAAAATATAAATACCTAATAACATGGATATAAGAACATGTTATGGATATTTTAAAGACATACCACAAGAAAAGTAATCTTGAAAGGAAAGAGAATATGTGATTTCTTTTACGAGAAATTCAGCATCCTAACGAAGTCACTTAAAAATTCAGAAAACAAATTGATGAGAGCGGAAAGGGTCTCTCAAAAATTAGACATGAAATTTACAGTAATGAAAACATATAAGAACTTACCCTCAACATAAAGATATGGAAAATATAAGACACAACATAAAGGAAGTCATGACTTATAAGACGAGGGTGAAAGAATCCCATGCCTTGAAGAGTAACTTCAAAAGTATGAAGGTCGGGACATTGGGAGGATTGAGGGCACCTTGGGAGAACTCCTTGGGACGTAAGGAGACCATAATTTCATTGAAGATTATTTGTAGATGAAATGAATGAGGGAAAGTCTTGGTATTTATAGGATAAGTGAGGGGACAAGTCATTAATGGCCAAGGGACACCTCATCGGTGGTATTGGAAAAACCATGGGCTTTCCAATGGTATTTTCCCATGGTATTGGCCACTTGGGACACCTCATACCTTATCATACTCTTCATAGGTCGACCAAAATGATTATATAATTATTACGTCCTTAATGATGTCATTAAACACCCGAAACTAAAAAATTGTAGTTTCACTATTCACTGAAAATTCATTTTTTTCAGAAAAATCCCCAATAACCACCTTAACCTAATATCAATGCTCTGAATTCAAAAATGATCCCCATTGTAAAGACCCGGAAATTTTAAGGAAATTTTTTTTCTTAATTTATTTGGAATTTTACGAGTACGCAGTTTCTGACGGCACCTGATTCTCAGGCCCGGTGTGCCGGGAATCAGTTTCCGAAGTTTAGCTCGGGTACGTTCAGTGAACGAACGAGCGGGTTTTCCTAACTTTTGAACCGTTGATTGGAATCGAAATCCGAGGGCACTGATAATCCGCAGCGCTGGTAATTTCTTAGGAACACCTTTTCTGGAGTTGCGTTTGCTCGGGTGTGGTTTTTAAAAAAATGGGTTAACTAATGAATAAAATAAAATTTGTGCAACAATTTTTATTTTATTTTCTAAGTAGTTTAAACCTACTTATGGAAGTTGAGGTGGGACCCACTAAATCATAACCCCTCTTGATAGGAAATTATTGAGGTGGGCCCCACACGAGCCCCACCTTTTAAACTTCCTCAAACCCTCCCATTAAGTTGGCAAACCCCCATTAATTGAGTAACACACCCGCACCCCCACTTATTGCAAGTCAACTCTCTTAATAATTAATTGATTAAGTTATTCAATGTAATTAATTCGTGAATTCTTTGAATTTCGAATTAAATGATGTCTTGTGTGTGTTAATAAAATAAGACGAAGTCTTATTTTATTGGGGGTTATTTCGTTGTGCGAGAAGGTTTGGAGAGGAATTGCTCAAGCCTTCGAATCTTCGTCTTATTCATTGGAGAACGCAAAGAATGACGAAAAACGCTGGCCTCCGACGAAAGACGATGAAGAACGCTAGTTCCTCGGAGATCAAAGACATGACGCCGACGATCCTCTTCTCCACAACGTCGTGTACCGTGACACCCACGATCTTCTTCCGCGACACCGTCTTCAGCGACGCCTTTTCCCGTGACGATCCTGGCTCGACAACTTCTTTGAGGTAGGGGGTTTTTGATTTATTTTAATTTTTGTGGATTACATCCTCTACATGTGAATAATTGTTCGGAAATTGTTCGAAGCTGTTTGAACCACTAACGTGGTGGGTGCGGACCAACGAACAAGTCTGAACCCACCATTTCTCTGTTCTTTATGCGTGGAATGTTGAGCGACAATGGAATAGGACCGTTGAGAGATTGGAGGTCGTCATAGTAATCTACGGGTCCCGAGAAGACCCCAGGCGCAGACGGGAGAAAGAACGGACCACCGGAACGACTCCGGTGGCCCGCGAACATCACCGGCGGCACGGGTCGCCAGCGAGGCGGCGTGGGTCACCGGCGCGGAGGCGCGGGTCGCCGGCGCCGCCGCGCCGGCGACTGTAGGTGGCGGCGTCCCGGTACGCCATCAGGAGGAACCGACGCGGCTGAAGCCATGGTGGAAGGCGACTGGGATCCCACAGTCACGCGGGATCCGGAGGAGGACGCGGCACCCACCGCGTCCGCGGAGTGCAAAGGGAGGGGGGACCGCGTCCCCCAGGCTTGGCCGATAGCCGAGCCAGTGTGCCACCCGGCTGGGCCGGGCTGGGTTGCGTGGACTGGACTGGGCCGCGCCCTACCAGGTCAGACCTGGTTCGGGCCGACCCAGGGGGGTTGGGTCGGGTCGGACCGGGCCCAGACCCCCCATTTTCGGACCACTTTTGGTCTTTTTCCCATAACTTGGGCTACAGACCTCCGATCGATGCACCGTCAGTTGTGTGGATATCCTTGGATCGAGATGGTCGTTTTAGTACACTACACTCAAGGTTTTAGAGGACTTTGGGTACGGCCGGATTGTTTCGAACACGAAACCAACCAGGCCCTCCAAGCGGAAACGCTTATAACTTGAGCTTCGGACGTCTGATTGACGTGTCTTCAACTTTGTTGGATTACTCTTAGTGAGATGGACCTTTTGGCTTACTCCTCTTGAGGTTTGGACGCAGTTGGAGTACGTTCGGGTTGGTTTTTACTTAAAAACCAACCAGGCCCCTAGAACGAAAAGGTCATTAACTCTCAGACCGGGCGTCCAATTCACGTGACGTCTATCACGTTGAGTTCCTATTGATGATGCAGAACTTTGGAATACATAAAATCCGGACTACGTGTAAGTTGATGTATCGACCCCTTGGCTCATGGAGCGGACCCTCCCGGAAACAAGCATGCTATGTGCGGGAACCCTAGAGCTGGCTGCGACGACGATGACAATCGTACTAGAATCCTCCGTGGATTCGACGATGAAGACTTTCTTACTGGAATCCTCCTTGGGTTCGAAGACGATGAAAACTGTACAGGAATCCTCCGTGGGTTCGACGATGAAGACATTTGTATTGGAATCCTCTGTGGGTTTGACGATGATGACAATTGTACTGGAATCCTCTATGGGTTCGACGATGAAGACTTTCATACTGGAATCCTCCGTGGGTTCAAAGATGATGAAAACCATACTGGAATCCTCTGTGGGTTCAATGATGAAGACATTCGTACTGGAATCCTCTGTGGGTTCGACGACGATGACAACCGTACTGGAATCCTCGGTGGGTTCTATGATGAAGACTTTCGTACTGGAATCCTCCGTGGGTTCGACGATGATTACAACCGTACTGGAATCCTCCGTGGGTTCGACGGTGATGACTACAGTACTTGTATCCTACGTGGGTCTGACAGTATTGACCTCTATTGTAGAATCCTATGTGGGTCTGATAGCTTAGCTGGTCTAGTATCCTATGTGGGTCCCATATAGATGAATCAATAACTACATCTGATCATCTCCTTTTATTTTAAAAATGATGTATACCTGTGTGAGCTGAGTCTTGACTTTCAATCATTATCTTCGATGTGATTGACTTACTTCCTCTGTGGATTGAGTTGTGATTCCCTGTGTGTATTGGACTATGATTTCCTGTGCGGATTATGTTTTACCTTCCTGAGTGGACTGGATTGTACTTGAGCTCGTTAGTTGGAGCTGAACTGGATTGATGACTTAGGTATATATATGGGAATATACCTAAGTAGTGTTGGATGATACTCCGTGATCGTATCTTTTCTTTGTGGTTTATCCTTTGTGGATTCAGGGAGACCTTCGGGGGTCTCGGGGTCCCTACTGAGTATCGTATACTCACCCCTACATGGGATTCGCCCGCACTACATTGTGTTGGTTGCAGACGATGGACATAACTGATCGAGGTTGAGGCTTGTAGAGCTGGATGGTTCCTGGAGGAGGAACTCACGACGAGTCAGTGCCCGGAGGTGGATGTAACGTCGAGTCGGTGCCCGAAGGTGGATTTTACGACGAGTCGATACCTGGAGGTGGACCACTCGGTGGGATGTACACAGGGCGGACGGCAGGACCCGAGGATCGGAGGAGTCTATCTGTACCCACCCTTCAGATGGGATTTCTAGTGGACAGCTCAGCGTTGCAGCTTTACTTTTCAGTTGTTGTACTTCCTTTCCAGTTATACTTTACTTTCAGTTTGGGTTTGTATTCTGGTCCACTTACTTTTCCTCACTTTCTATTGTACTCAGTTTACTTAGTGTTTACTTCTGCTGGATTACTCTGTGGTGTTTGTTTACTTTATAAAGGCAATTTCTTCCCCTTTTTTTCGGGATTTACGCCTTTGGTGCTAGTCGCCAGCCCCTGGCCTATGGAAGGCAGGCTTGGGGTAGTCATGACACGGACCCCGAGGACGGGTCATGACAAATTGGTATCATAGGATTTCGGTTCTACCACAAAACTCAGGACTCTGATCCTTCTTCTATATGAAGAAATAGTGTTAAGGGTATTGAGTGTGGTTATTAGTACAGGGAGTCCAGTGTTAGTGCGGCAGCTGACGTATCCGTACACCAGGACCCTAACTTTTGATTTTTGACTCAATGCACGAAAACATTGATTGCATGTGTGTTTCAAAAGTTTTATTTGGGATTACTTTGTGTCAGCTTACCAGGTATACTATTTTGATCGTGGCACACCTGTTTCTTTTCAGGATGGCCCCACGACAGTAGCTAGCTAGGGTTCCGAGCTTTGTGTGAGACGACAGCTCACCAAGCGACGAGGCCTCAGTGCAGGGCCCTTTTTCAGCAGAGGTATCGGCAGTACCTCTACCCACCAAGCCACCGATGCTCCCAGCCCCAACCACTGAGAGTGAACGTCACCTTAGTGCACTGCATGAGTTTCAGCATCAGATACCGCCCAGGTTCCATGGGGAGACGGACCCTCAGGCAGCTGAGGATTGGCTAGAGGCTGTAGTTTGTGTTTTCAGGCTAATGGGGACACCAACTGACCTCATGGTGATCCTTGCAGTGAGCCTCCTGCACACGACAGTAGGCAGATGGTGGAGCCTGATGCTCCAGGTGCATGAAAATGCATCTCTCCTCTAGACGGACTTTGAGAGCCTCTTTTTCTCAGAGTTCATCCCAGCCACCCTACATGCGGTGCACATTCAAGAGTTACTACAGCTATGATAGGGCAGTATGATCGTGGCCTAGTACTCGGTGAGGTTTACTGATCTCTCGCGCTACTCCACAGATATGGTATGGGGCCCGTTCTTCTGGGCCCGGACCTTCGATCAGGGACTGAGGCATGAGATCAGGTATTCGATGATCTCCCTCAATATTCCGAAGCATGCAAGGGTTTTGGATGGATCCCTTCTAGTGGATAGTTTTCTCGTCGAGTAGGCACCAGCGTCAGGACCCTCCACAGGATGACCCGTAGCGGAGTCTTCTGCAGCTGGCAGTAGACAAGTGACGTAGAGGTCCAAGTGGTCCAGACCATCAGATGGGAAATCTTAGGATGAATATTCGGTTGGGCAGGGCACATGAAGGAGAACCAGATACACGAGGAGTAGGCAATGCTACGCATGCGGCGGGCAAGGTCACATGGCTCGAGACTGCCCGACTCGTCCTGCAGATGAGTAGCAGGCGGTAGAGGGACCTCCCAGGCAGAGGTTCGACAATGGAAGTCCGCAGGGAGCAGGCGGGTGAGGCAGAGGATCTGGCCGAGTAGCAGGTGGTGGACGACGCTTTGAGGCCCTACCACCACCACCACTAGGGAGACCACCCCGACCGCAAGGAATAGGTGGACATGGGAGAGCTCAGCTTCAGGCAGCTGAGGCCTACGATCATGGAGCACTAGGATCATATGGATAGGAGCAGGACTAGCTCCAAACATAGTGACTTTTGTTCCTGTTTCTTCTATATTTTTTGATGTTTGTTTGTGGATGCTTTGTGTCTGTGTACCTTGAGCTGCAGTAATAAAATACACCTTTCTTTGTGGCATTTACTTTCCTGTCCTCTCTTTGTGTGGTTACTAAGAGGTTCCGGTTTAAACTGTTGACTTGACCCTCACTTTTGAGATTCCTACTAGAGGAATCCCAGTGACCACACATTGATGCAGACAGTGTGACTCAACCCTTGGAGGTGAGAGTAACGGTTGGATCTCTTGGTAGTAGCGTCGAGGCTTTATGACGTCATTCTTGGTATGGATTAGTATCATCCATGTCGAGATTGACTGTATTAGGTGAAGAATGTGGTTCATCCTGGGGATGAGATCGGATTTCTCTTATCGACAAAGATGAAATCTTAGCAACTCTTGTAGGACCAGAGAAGGTCCAGGCCATCCAAGAGAAGATGAGGACATCTCAGAGCTGACAAAAGTCTTGTGTTGACAGGAGGCGGAGACCACTGGAGTTCGAGGATGGAGACCACATTTTCCTACGGGTCTCACCTTGACGTGGATTATGGACTTTTATCCACAGTGGCAAGTTATCTTCGCGCTTCATCGGACCCTTCTAGGTCCTCAACAGGGTAGGCGATGTGGTTTACCACTTGACCCATCCACATCAGTTACATCAAGTGCACGACGTTTTCCACGTATCTCAGATGAGGAGATATGTGCACGACCCAACGCATATCATTGGCGATGGGGCGACTTTTGCGGAGGTCCCGGTGGAGATAGAGGATTGATAGGAGCGGGTCCTACGTGGGCGGTTGATTCCTCTAGTGCGCATCAGATGGTAGCACGGGAACCTCTAGGAGAGAAATTGGGAGCGGGAGGCTCAGATGCGTTCTCAGTACCCTCTTTTGTTTCCCTAGTTTGTGTTATAGCTTTATGGGGACGTAAAGCCCTGAGGTGGGAGTAATGTAAAGACTCAGAAATTTTAAGGAAAATTTTTTTCTTAATTTCTATGGAATTTTACGAGTACTCACTTTCTGACTGCACCTGATTCTGAGGCCCGGTGTGCCCGGAATCCGTTTCCGAAGTTTAGCTCAGGTACGTTCAGTGAATGAACGAGCGGGTTTTACTAACTTTTGAACCGTTGCTCGGAATCGAAATTCGAGGGCACCGATGAAACCGCAGTGCCGATAATTTATTAGGAACACCTTTTCTAGATTTGTGTTTGCTCGGGTGTGGTTTTCAAAAAAATGGGTTAACTAATGAATAAAATAAAATTTGTGCAACAATTTTTATTTTATTTTCTAAGTAGTTTAAACCTAAGTATGGATGTTGAGGTGGGACCCACTAAATCCTAACCCCTCTTGATAGGAAATTAGTGAGGTGGTCCCCACATGAGCCCCACCTTTTCAACTTCCTCAAACCCTCCCATTAATTTGGAAAGCCCCCATTAATTGAGTAACACACCCGCACCCCCACTTATTGCAAGTCAACTCTCTTAATAATTAATTGATTAAGTTATTCAATTTAATTAATTCCTTAATTCTTTTGAATTTTTAATTTAATGATGGCCTGTGTGTGTTAATAAAATAAGACAAAGTCTTATTTCATTGGGGGTTATTTCGTTGTGTGAGAAGATTTGGAGAGGAATTGCTCAAGCCTTCGAATCTTCATCTTCTTCGTTGGAGAAAGCGAAGAACGACGAAGAACGCCAGCCTCCAATGAAATATAATGAAGAACACTAGTTCCTTGGAGATCGACAATGTGATGTCGATGATCCTCTTCTTCGTGACACCATGTACTGCGACGCCTACGATCCTCTTTTGCGACGCCGTCTTCCGCGACGTCTTTTCCCGCGACGATCCTCGCTCGACAACTTATTTGAGGTAGGGGGTTTATGATTTATTTTACTTTTTGTGGATTACATCCTCGACATGTGAATAATTGTTTGGAAATTGTTTGAAGTTGTTTGAACCACTAACGCGGTGGGTGCGGATCAACGAACAAGTCTGAACCCACCCTTTCTCTATTCTTGATGCGCGGAACATTGGGCGATGATGGAATGGGATCGTTGAGCGATTGAAGGCCATTACAGTAATCTACGGGTCCCGAGATGACCCTAGGCACAGACAGGAGCAAGAACGGACCACCGGAATGACTCTAGTGGCCCGCAGACATCACCGGCGGCGCGGGTCACCGGCGCAGTGGTGGGGGCGACCGGAGGTGGAGGCCGGCACTGGCCGGCCGCCCGGAGGCGGCGGCGTCCCAGCGCACCGCTAGGAGGAACCGCCATGGCTGAAGTTGCGGCGGTAGGCGACCGGGATCCCATGGCCATGCGGGATTCGGAGGAGGACGCGGCACCCGCCGCGTCTGCGGAGCGCAAAGGGAGGGGGACTGCGTCCCCCCATGCTCGGCCGCTGGCCGAGCCAGCATTCCACCCGGCCAGGCCGGGCTGCGCCATACTGGGTCGGACCCGGACTTGGGTCGGTTCGCCCCGGTTCGGGCCGACCCGGGGGGTTGGGCTGGGTCGGACCGGGACCAGACCCCCCATTTTCGGACCACTTTCGTTATTTTGCCCATAACTAGGGTTAAGGACCTCCGATCGACATACCGTTAGTTGTATGGCGATCCTTGGATCAAGACGGTCGTTTTGGTATACTACACTCAAGGTTTCAGAGGACGTTTGGTATAGCCAGGTTGGTTCGGACACGAAACCAACCGGGCCCTCAGAACGGAAACGCTTATAACTTGAGCTCCGGATGTTCGATGGACGTGTCGTCGACTTTGTTGGATTACTCTTAGTGAGAAGGACCTTTTGGATGACTCCGATCGAGGTTTGGACATATTTGGAGTATAGTCGGGTTGGTTTTGACTTAAAAACCAACTGGGCCCCTGGAACGAAAAAGCCATTAACTCTCAGACCGGTTGTCCGATTGACGCATCGTATGTCACGTTGAGTTCCTATCGACGAGGCGGAACATTGGGATACATCAACTCTGAACTAGGTGTCAGTTGATGTATTGACCCCTTGGCTCGTGGAGTGGACCCTCCCGGAAACGAGCATGTTGTGTGCGGGAACCCTAGAGCTGGCTGCGACGACGATGACAACTGTACTGGAATCCTCTGTGGGTTCAATGAGGAAGACTTTCGTACTGGAATCCTCCATGGGTTCGATGATGATGAAAACCGTACTGGAATCCTCCATGGGTTCGATGATGAAGACTTTCATCTTGGAATCCTCTGTGGGTTCGACGACGATGACAACCGTACTGGAATCCTCCGTGGGTTTGACGATGAAGACTTTCGTACAGGAATCCTCCGTGGGTTCGACAACGATGACAACCGTACTGGAATCCTCCGTGGGTTCGACGATGAAGACTTTCGTACTAGAATCCTCCGTGGGTTCGACGACGATGACAACCGTACTGGAATCCTCTGTGGGTTCAAAGATGAAGACTTTCATACTAGAATCCTTCGTGGGTTCAACGATGATGACAACCATACTAGAATCCTCCGTGGGTTCGACGGTGACGACTACAGTACTTGTATCCTACGTGGGTCCGACAGTATTGACCTTTGTTGTAGCATCCTACGTGGGTATGACAACTTAGCTGGTCTAGTATCCTATGTGGGTCCCATCTATATGAATCAGTAACTACATCTGATCATCTCCTTTTATTTTACAAATGATGTATACCTATGTGAGCTGAGTCTTGACTTTCAATCATTATCTTTGATGTGATTGACTTGCTTCCTATGTGGATTGAGTTGTGATTCCATGTGTGGATTAGATTATGCTTTCTTGTGTGGATTATGTTTTACCTTTCTGAGTGGACTAGATTGTACTTGAGCTCGTTAGTTGGAGCTGAACTGGATTAATGACTTAGGTATATGTATGGGAATATACCTAAGTAGTGTTGGATGATACTCTGTGATCGTATCTTTTCTCTGTGGTTTATACTTTGTGGATTCAAGGAGACCTTCGGGGGTCTTAGGGTCCCTATTGAGTATCGTATACTCACCCCTACATGGGCTTTGCCTTCACTACATTGTGTTGGTTGCAGAAATGGACATCACTGATCGAGGTTGAGGCTTGTAGAGCTGGACGGTTCCTAGAGGAGGAACTCATGACGAGTCGATTCCTGGAGGTGGATATCACGTCTAGTCAGTTCCTGGAGGTGGATTTTACGACGAGTTGGTACCTGGAGGTGGACCACTGGGCGGGACGTACATAGGTAGGACGGAAGGACCCGAGGAGCTGAGGAGGCTATTTGTACCCACCCTTCAGGTGGGATTTCCATTGGACGGCTCGGCGTTGCTGCTTTACTTTTCAGTTGTTGTACTTCCTTTCCAGTTGTACTTTACTTTCAGTTTGGGTTTTTATTCTGGCCCACTTACTTTTCTGTACTTACTATTATACTCAGTTTACTTAGTGTTTACTTCTGCTGGCATACTCTATGGTGTTTGTTTACTTTATAAAGGCAATACCTTCCCCTTTTTGTTGCGATTTACGCCTTTGGTGCTAGTCGCCAGCCCCTGGCCTATGGAATGTGGGCTTGGGGTAGTCACGGAACAGACCTTGAGGATGGGTCGTGACATCCATTTTATAAAAATATTTTTCTAAATATTTTGAATTTAATTTTTAATTAAAAAACACTATTCACTCAAAAAAAACTAATACTTGACTAATAATTTCTGAAATAGTTATTTACCTATTTTATTGAATCACATTACTTAATCAGGGTGCCTAGATTATATTAATACTTTATTGAAGTGATATTACTAATCCATTTGGTCACATTTCTAATCCTAAGGGTAAAATCACTATTCATAATTTACTATTCACAAAAAAACAAGTTGATCTTATTAGATTATAAACTTTTTACTGAACACATTTCCAGAAGACCAATTTTTGAAAATCATTACACATCATTAATTATTTAAGGTTTACATAAATATTTTAAAATATCCCCTTTTTCCAAAATTCATCAATATACATCCTATATTTATTCGAACATCTGAAAAAAACACAAACTTCACCATAGGATGAAATCACAATTTTTTTATCTCAAAGGATTACAAAAAGTAGCTACGGTCTCGTTACATAGCCCCTTATAACCACAACATAGGAACTAAGTGTAAGGTGTGCAAAGGTGAGAGAATCTGAGGGTGGCTCGGCCAACATTGCCCGAGTAGTGATTTCTATAAGATTGAACTTCTCTCAAACGCGATTTCGCTCCAACTTCACACAATGAAGTTCGGCTTGGGTTTAGTCTAGATCAAAGCCCAATGGTGCTACCTCCTTCCCAAGTTTCATCAGATGGGATTTGATCGGCCCGAGACTACTGGATGAGGCCATCGAATCTTCTTTCTGTATTAATTAACCAAGATCACTTGTATTTAGAGACAACAAACGCAACATTTAGTTTCCCACAGTCATATTGACCAATGGTCATATAACATTCGAAACCCAATGGTCTCATTTTAAATATACTCACATCATTAATTAAAGAATATAGTTTTGTTGAGTATAAACTAAAATAACACACACAAAAATAGGAAACAAAAATTCATTCAAAATTTTGGGTCGTTACATTCTTCCCCCCTTAAGAAATTTCATCCCTAAAATTTTAACTCATATCCTCAGAAAATAATAGGTGTGGTTACTTCTACCTCATAGAGTCCTCTGGTTCACACGTGGCTTCTTCATATTTGTGGTTTCTCCACAACACCTTAACAAGGTCACACGGTTGTCTCACATGGTTTAAAAAATCATGATAGAGCATGTGATTGCCTTTATCCCTAACTTATCAAGTTGTATGGTTTCTGTTTTATAGTATCCCAAATGGTGAACCTAACTGTGCATCCCTTAAAAATATTCAAAAACTCAAAATTCCCAACTTATGACACCCTAAACATAAGGGAGAAATCAACCGCATAATCAAAAATAAGAAAGCGACGTTTCAAGGTGTCAAAGATCTCCCCACCATGCCACTTTTTCCCCCAAAAATTCAACTTCTAGAAATTTATTGACAAATTAATTCAAGGGAAATGTCCATACCAACTCACCAAAAATAAGTATTTCACAAAAAAAAGGAAAAATTACAAAATTGTAATCAACAACATGAGACTCAAACATCCTGCTCCTTAGGAAAACCACCTTAAATAGTCATTAAAGAACCATGAGACCTAAAAAAGGACCCCTCACACCACTAAACACTAGGATAACCAATCAAATATCCAAAATTAAATTTAGAAACTCGAAAAAATTCACAATTTCAATGCCTCCTAAGTCCCTACCCAAACCAACAGTCAAAACAAAACAACAACTTTGGAAGAATCGAGGCTAAAATCTCAAGTAACAACAGAATGTACCAACCAAAAACACCTTGATACAAGATCCAAAAGGATGATAAAAAATAAAAATATTGGATAAAGGTCTCCTTAATATTTATAATTAACTAAAAAATGTGAGATTCCAACTAGCTTCATCCAAGAGAATGCGAATATCTAAGAAACCATGGATCCACTAACCAAAATCACTCAGCTAAAAACCCCTCAAGATAGAACATCCTAAAACATCCAAATATGACTATCTTGATCACCTAAACAACACAATCAAATAAACTATGAGAAACACCCCAAATTTGAACATTCCACAATAAAGAATGGAAAGGTTCTCACTTTAGGTCACGATACTTCATGAAGGATACCTTAGGGACAAAATTACAGAATACCTACCCATGATGATTATGAAACAAAATCCCATCTCAGGTTCACTCACTATCTAACTAGAAACTAAAATATTACTCTAGATACTTTATACTACACCCAAGGTATCCCCATGCCATTCATTAAATAATCCTTAAACAATGGTAAACACCATGAACAAAGACAAAGAGTATTGAAAGAAAAAAAGGAATGATCAACTAAAAGATATGAACACAATACAAAATCTCTTCATTCATTAATAAAAAAGATATACAGTATAAAAAAGTAAAGGATAAATGTATAATAAAAGAAATATTATAAAAGGAATGCTCCTAAAATTGTAAAACATCTCCCAAATCTCTAAGTAAAATAAACACCATAGATCACTGATCAGATCAAATTTATGCCTAAGACATCTTCTTCTGATGTATGTTTAACTTGAAGAACCTATATAGGTGACCAATACAGCCACATTAATGATAGTTTCTCAGATCTATCAGATAGTAAGGACTAACATGCTTGGACTTCCCACATTGACTTCACGTGACTATCATATGGTTTCTACCATCTGGGTCACTCTTTCCAATGATGGATGGGCTTCAAGCATCACCTACCATAGGTTTCCTTACCAAATATTCCTCCTAGATAACATCCTTAAACACCACTCCCATGAAGGTAGTCAGTACAGCTTGAAACACTATGGAACTAAGATCTCAAATAATTCCTTTTTGAAGGAACTGATACTTCTTTGAATTGTCAACAAACAACTCAAAAGATAAAGGAACTAGTCCAGTGAACCACTCTACATAATCATTCACTGACTAGTTTCCCTAGTGGATACTCATGAATTTCATCACCATATAAATTATCAATTCCTTAGGATAAAACCTCTGGATGAAGGCAGTCTTGATATATCCCTAAGACAGATATTTGAATGGGTGGTCATTAATAGAGTTCTTCCACCAATTAAAATCCACCCCTTTGAGCAACAAAGTGGTGTGCCTCACCCTAGAGGACTCTGGAATTCCTAGAATCTCAAAGATCTCTTCAATATTTTCTAGAAACTCCATCACCTCATGGGATCCTGGATAACCACTAAAAATTAGAGGATAACAATTTAGAAACTCTCATACATGATCCTCATGTTAGAAATAACTAGTCCATTCTACTCCATCATTGGTTTAGGGAGAGTCGAAGGATAGAAATGAAATTTTTTGATCACTAGGACAACTACCAGAGATATTTCTCTCTTATATTTCTAACTCCTTTATGGGGGTCACATTCTAAAAAAAAATCAAAATACAACATT
This sequence comes from Viscum album, assembly GCA_963277665.1. Lineage (NCBI taxonomy): Eukaryota > Viridiplantae > Streptophyta > Magnoliopsida > Santalales > Viscaceae > Viscum > Viscum album. The sequence goes on along the minus strand of OY728155.1, from coordinate 236,417,227 downwards.
ACATTAGATCATTAAAAAGACCAACACAAGTGACATGAGTTAAAAATCAAATGAAACAAGATTATAAAACACCCATTGAAACCTCATTTTTAATATTCCTAACATGGACTTCTTTCCATTTTAAAGAACTAAAAAGGTTTAAAACTTTAAAAATTATTCAATCACCGTAATAAAAGGAACTTGTTTCTTGAAAACCAATTTCCTTTAAACCACTCTCACTAAAACACTTCAAGAATTTCACAACTTAAAACCCATGGAATTCTTCCTTGAAAATAATCATACCCTAAAAATCATTTTCTAGAGTTCAAAAAATTTATATGACATAAAATTTTAACATTGATAACAAGATTTTAAAACAAAATTTATTATCAAAGCATAAGATATCACTTTAAAATATTTTCAAATGAGATTAAAAACCCAAAAATATTCACTTCATAATTCAAAAAAACACATAAAACACAATAGAAGATAAAAACAATAAATTAAGGGAAGACAAAAAAATACATAACTTTCTCCAATATGCAAGGTTTTTTAGATTGTGCATCAATCATGTGAGTACCACTAGAAGTATTTTAGAATGGTTTGTAGGGCCCACACATGATTTTATAGAATATGGGCCCCCTATATTTCCTATAGTTTCACATTGAAATTAGCAATTACCTAATAAATCTCCCAGGGTCTTCCTAAAACTCGTAGTAATAACACATCGCATCAAAATATCCCAAGAACACCCCACCATAAATCCAAAAAATAAATAAGACATAAGACCACCCATGGAAGCTTAAGGTCTAGCATGATGAATATATTTCAAACCAATCCTACAAACTCACCAATCAAGATCTAATGATCCAAACTATAATATACTATTATCTAAAAATAAAAATAATTCCATGACAACATTTTGTAGCAAATTGGCTTCGTTCAACCTGAAACATCACCTGAGTCGTTCCTCCATAAGGCATGATATGAATTACCAATCTCCCTAGACTGGTGAGAATTTATAGAGGTTAATAATAGAACTAGTGGGAATTATTTCACCCTTTCAAAAAACCAATATCAGCAACATTTCCAATCAATAACCCGATATGATATCTCTTTAAAATGGATGGACATGCAAATATAATAAGCGGAAATAATATTAAATGACAACAAGACTTGGAATAAGGCTCAAGATAAACAAAGATATTTTTCCAAAACATTTTCCTCACATAGATAGACCATTTAATATAATTATTTAAAAATCCAAAAAGGAAACAAAACTAAACTGAAATAAAAGTAGGATGCCTAAGAGGTTGATATACTATACAACCCAAAACTGGTCGAATGAAACTAGAAAAAAACCCCAAAATCTTTGTGTGACACTCAAGTCACCACTATAGCTCAAACATAATCTACTTCACATGGAAGAGTGGTAGTAAACCAACCTACAATCCATAACCTGAGAACTAGTAGAAAACATGAAGACTACATACCCACCAACATGAGTATGTAGGGTGTGATCCAAAGGCTAATTGGATACCACCATGACTCTATTACATTCATTTTATAAATAAACCAATAATTACATTTTGAATATAAGGCATGTAAAATATATGTTTTAATATCCTTTTCACAATATGTAAATAAACAAAATATAGTACATGTTCTCTTTCAAAGCTTTCCCTTTTCAAAAAAACATCCAAGAGGTTTTACCAAAACAATTCTATTTCAAATCTGACCATTTATATTTAAATACATATACTTTTAAGACGTTTTCTAACCATTATCTTCCATCTAAAATTTCACCTTTAAAGAAATATAACCATCACATGGTTTAAAAATATTTCAAAGACATTTTAAAAATGGATTTCATTGAAAAATCACTACCCTTTTCCCTTTTTAAAACATTTACCCACACACACTTCTAAAAAATGAAAATAACCATGGGAAAGAATAATAAAATTAAAATAAAAAAAGTAAAAAATTAATGAAAACAATCACACAAGGAATTCCCCACCCCCACGATTATCAATCACAAATACTCAAAGAATTGAAGAAAACATATAACAAGAAGTGGAAACTCATATTCTAACAATAATAAATAAGCAAAAAACTGGATACATATCATGAGGCAACACTATATGGACTAATGGAACAAGTTTCTTGATGTTTAAAGGTGTAACCAACTATTAGTAGGTTGATAGTTTCACAAATATTCACCTGAATAACTCCCTCACAAGCCTCATCAGTGACACACCCCCTTGCCAGGAAGTATATTCAACTAGGGGTTACTATCCAAGGTTTCATACTTAACTACAAAGGAAACATACATAAAATTATCACTTAGTATCCTAGGTTCATCATGTAATGCATAAAGGAGTTTATTATTATCAAGATAATGTCATCATATTACAAGAACTCCACCCAAAGGAAAGATAGCATAACAATCAAATAGGCATCTCACCACCAACACACACAACCTTCTATAGTGATCCCCAACCCAAATATAAAAATCATGAATTACATTTCAATTAACCATAAGTACATGATTATAAGAATAAAAAATGGGTGATAATGGGATCAACAAGGATATAAATAATATCAAATCAAATAGAATCAAAAGAGGTGTCTATTGGGCCTTCTTTTTATACATATCGACTCTATTCCTTGGAAATAGATTTTTGAACCCATTTAGAATCCAAATACAATCCAATATAAATCAAACATAAAATAAAAAACATAAACATAACAACTACATTTTAAATCCTCTTTCAAAACTACCTTTACAATCATGGTTAATTCTAGAAAACCCAATAACCACATCAAAGCATCATCATTCCCAATAAAAAAATACTTCATACAAAACAAAAACAAAAGGAATAGACCCCCCCCCTTTAAAACATATAAAACATTTTTAATATATGAAGATCTAGTTTTATAAAACAAAAATCATTTAAATCACCATGATTTTAATATCCTGAGATTTTAAAAAATAAATACTATGTTCGGTAGTATATAAGATACATAATATTAAGCTTAAAAAAACAATGAAATATTATTATTTAAATGTGGCAGTTATAACCCTGTTGTTAAATTAGTGGGAATGAATAGAATTATCTGCATTATGAAATATATAATTTTCCAGCTCATTACTAAAATATTAATTAATGTTTATGAAATAAGTACTCAATTTTTAAAAAAGTCATTTTATTATTAAAAAATACGTTTTCTTCAAAAATGGCTTTTATTTCTTTTTGTAAGAAAATACTATAATTATTTTTTGGAAAATTGTAAAAATTTTATTTTATAAAAATGATATCATTTTTTAAATCATCATGTCCAAATTATCTTAGTATAAATTTTTTATAATTTTCTAAAAATATTGGTTTATCAATGAATAGTGAAAAATACTTTTTTTATTGAAAGTTGTATTTTATTTTAAAGTAAAATGAATTTTATACATTAAATTAATATTAAAAAAATTATTTAAAATGCACCTTTTTATGAAAACCCGTTTTTCATCACAATTTAATTTTAAATTAAATTCTACCACGTATTTGTTTTGAAAATTGAAAAAAGGATACCATATTTGTAATAATTAGGTCCAAATTTAGTAAATATAACCCTTTTATTTTTAGTTATTATGAATAGTAATCTAAATAAATATTTACCCCGATAAAGGGTAAATTGTGTAATTGAGGTTAAAAATAATATGATCAAGACTAGAAAATGACCCTACCACTTTACTTAATTTTATTTCAGGATTAAATTTCTTCTATAATCATCTAATATTCTGTTATATAACCTTTTGTTTCTATTTGAATACAATTATGACCATTATAATATTTTATGTAAAGAAAAGTAAAAAATGTCATACTCTTGTTTTTAATAACTATAATATTTTTAACATGGGGATAAACATAGGATATTTAATTTATAAATATTAATTTATAATAAAAATGATTTATCTTCAACTTTTTAATTTATTTTTGTTTTTTATTAAAGAAATAATTGTCTTAAATGCTTACATAACCCTGACGAAGTAATTATTCAACTAATATAAAATTAAATAAATTATTTTAAAAATGATAAACTTGACATTATTTTAATGAATATTTGTGTTCCACAATATTTGTAGATACATATTACATATTATATAGTTTTGGATTCATTTTAATCAAATTCTATTTCATTATTGTGGTTTTAAATTTTAAATTAAAGGAATAGTTCTAAAATTGACATTAATGATATTTTTTAATAAATAATATTGTATTAAATGATTTAAAATTCATAAAAAACTATCATCATAAAATTTACTGGTATGTGGTTGAACATATCAACCATGGTTTATTTATGGTCCATTTTTCACTTATAGTAACTATCTTGACCCTCAAAGAGTAAAAAACCTTGTTATCATGGTAAGTGCGAAATGGGTTAATGAGGGTTAAAACCAAATGATAAGGGTAAAAGCATAGTATAAACTTGTAAAAAAGTTATTTTATGAGATTATTTATACCCATATTTATACTATACTTTAAATAAATAAGTTTTGATCCATTTTTACATGAAACAAAATTTATATTAATCTAATATTTTAAGAAATTCCAAGAGTGTCCCTCCCCTCTCTTATAAAATGGAACTTATTCTTAGCATTTATTCGCACCTCAAGAACCATTTTTTTCATCCAATAACTAGAGAAATACATTAATTAAATTCCTACATACCTTATATAGGTCTTATGTTTGGTATAATACCAATCATATAGGGGTTAAGGTGTAAAGAAAAATGTGTTTACTGAAAAAGAGGTATAGTTATTAATTGGGTATTTTTTGTTTCATTTATTATTACACCCCCTTAAAATATTATCCAAAAAATATTGATATAATAAAATAATTATCTCCCATATACTATGATATTATTATGTTATTTTAATAACCTATATCCATCTCCAACCTCCATAAAATGGGTAAGTAATCCATCATTCATGTGTACAGTGGACTACCACCTCGCAAACCGATGTAATTCATTTTCCATCACCACCTATCATGATTGGTTATAATGATGGTTTTAATTTATAAATACCTAAATATATATATATATATATATTATATTCATGACATATTTATCATTATTAAAATATAATATAACATATAATTTCTTACCTTTCGATCCATTGAAAAATAAAAATGTCGTTCATGCGTATATGTGGACTACCACCTCCTCAAGGTGATGTGATTCATCACCAAATCACATGGATTATATATATAATTTTATTTAAAGAAATAATAATTTATTTATGATATTATTATCATTATGTAAATTTAAAATAATACTTAACTCCTTTCCATAATGATCATTGAAAAATGGAAATGTTAAACATGCATACATAAGGCTTATCATCTCTGTGATTGTAACATAGTTCATTTTTAATAATAATCTATCATGTTTGGTTTTAACAGTATAATTTGTGTATAAAAATTATAATTATTTCATTATTATTATTTATATGATGGAACAATGACCCCTTTGACCCTGGTCAACACACCGAAGCTGTTTGGAAATTATGGACCGAACATTCTCAAAGTACGTGACGTGAAATTAGTTGATTAAGTAATTAACTATTTCATTAAGATAAATAAAATAAATGGTTTAAGTATATGGTATTAAACATGTAAAATATTCTTAATAAATTAAATAATTTATATGAGTTTATTATACATGAGTTAAGGGACATATATGGAAAGTTTGGAATCGAGGTAAGGGATTTTATCCCAATTTCCTTTCATTGAGGCATATTTTAATGTTATGAAACTAATTTATTTTATATGGTGTGTATAATTCCACTTTTACATATTATATAATTAATCATTGATAATTAATAATATTTTAATTTTCACTTCAAATTATTTCATCCAAGTGGATTTTACTTGAAAATTACTAAGTGGTAAGGGTATCTTACTTAATTTCATTTCATTGGGTTATATCACTTATTCATTTATTATATTATGCCAATATTACATTTGAAATTACCTTTTTATTTATGTTTTATTTTCACTTTTTTTTCATTTTTTACACATAATCTATCCATTAATTAATTCTTAATTCAATGATATGATCTTTGTGAGGGTTATTCGTCTCAAATTATCATTCCTTGGGTCATACATTTATGATATGAACCTATCTTATTTTATGATTTTTGTAGACTTTCCCTTTGAAAATTTTTATTATGAATCTCCTTAATATCATGAAATTTAAAGTTTCATTTGAAGTTATTCTTCATGGTACTTATGATTGAAAAGTTATTGTTAACCCAAATAGGTTAAATACCCTGAGAGGGGGGTGAATTAGGGTATGACCAATTAAAACAAATGCCCCTTCAGATCTTGTTTCATCATTAAACAAAACATTATTTTATACCTTTACCGAATTAATATATGAATATAAATGTAATCATGCATGAGACATAGTGATTTTACTTGGTTCACCCTCATTGGGCTACGTCTAAGGAGTATACAATGGCAATGTTCTGATGTACCAAATTCACTAAGACTCACTGATAAAAATGAAAGGTTTAGGTTCTATCACCTCTATTCTTGGTCTCACTACCTTTACAATGTTTAGGGACAGCTCACTAATTTCCCAAGTTTCACTCCCTAACTCACTTTCAATGTAATGATGCCAATACAAAGGATATCCTTCTTCTGATTCCTTTGCTCACTACTCCAAAAAGGATCCACACAAAGTTTATGGACATATAGGTCTATTAATTATCAATAATGAATACATCCTCAGTTGTATATAGATGCACTATTGAAGTTACAATTTCACCCACTTGTTGAATACCACTTTACCACAGATTCATTGGGAAATCCTTTCTAAACAATTTCACAATGGTCATTGTCTTCGCAAAGCTCACCTTTTTCATGAAGCTCAAATAGCCATTACGAATCAACCATAATTCACGAAGATCACCTATCCTTCTCTAAGTAGAAAAATTTCACAATGCTCACTTAGCCTTTCAGAACTCCATTTTTTCATTAACTTTTCACAAGAACCACCTTTACAAATTACCTTTGTGAATCTAGATCCTTATAATCTTTGTTAAGTCTCACTAATTTTCTAAAGGGGGTAGAGGCCAATTTATATGTGTGTCCTCCGATTCCAAAATATTTTATCCATGTAATCTCCATTTTTTTATTCTCTCCCATTTCATTTTCAATTCTCCCTATCTTTACGAATAACCATAGTAATTTCCCATTCTTGAAGCTTCTCGTAGTCATAGAGATTACCTTCATATCTCTACGAATTTGCGATGCCCATTCATGATGACCCATACCTTTATGAAACAACATTCACAAAACTCATTCTTCACAAAACTTGTTCCTTTGTAATATTTTTACAATCCCTTAAAGAAAATACATATTTTGGGATGTTATCCATCCTCCAAATTTTGGACCCCAAAATTTTGGAAAATACTGGGAAACAACGTCACCCTATATATGCAATTTTCATTACCACTTCCAAGGAATACATTCCTTTTTCTTTGATCTTTTTCAAAATATCATGTCAACAATATCTCTTGAACTCCAAAATAGACCATGGAAACCGACACTTTCAATAAACAGATTAAACCTAAAAACACTACAATGTTACCTTGAGGTATTGTTTCCCATCAATCTCCCCTTTTGGGTTTATTGACAACAAATCACATTTTGATACAACATTGAATATTCTTCCATATTCTACCACTATTCAATTCTTACAATTTAGATATCAATCAACTATTTACTCAACACATACTCTAATCCTACATGAGTCATGCTTGGCATGAGAAACAAGGGTAGTATGAAAATTTCATCAATATATCACTTCATTCCAAAACCACTCAATTGATTTCATCATGAACTTCATCTGTCATGATTTATATCCTTTGATCAATCACTTTTAGTATCATCTAATTTAAAACTCCCCCTACTTCACTGATGCCCCTTTAAGATTCTCCACTATCTTACATCCACAATCCATATTTTTTTATTTTCAAATGAAACTTTTAAATGGTAAGTGTGAACCAAAACAACTCCAAATGTTAAAAATTCAACCATAGTAAGATCCACCCACTGTAAATTCAAATTACAAAGAACCATGAGAAAATTTCCAAAACTCAAAATTAAAATTGATCAAACACCACCATACTCGGACCATGAGCCAGCCTGCATCTCACTTTCACCATCAGTCGCACACTACCAACCATCGCCATCATCAATGCCAGAGTCGAACACATCCATGCCTTCGATAAATAATCCATCGTCACAATATTTCTCCCAAATCCACCCTCTCTAACTCATATCCCAAAGATCATATAACTCCTCTTCACAACTTCACCTCAAAGAGAGCAAGGGAATTCTGGATCTAGAGCAGATAAAGAAACGGGTGATTATAGGCTGAAACAATAGCAAGAAACCCTAGAATCGTTGACATAGAATAAATCCATCACTATCGTTTCCATCATAGTCAACCTAGAAAAAACAATTTCACTAAAGGAGATATTGCACCACCATTTTCGACAACTGTTAGACTTTGAACAGGATACACACGTTAAGAACACCCTGATGTGCTATTCGTATCAACCCAAACCACAGTACGTCGATGTCATCTAAGACACCATCAAAACCAACCCCACCATAGAACAAAATCCAGAAACAGCGAGCCACTCAAGAAACATGCATCGAAGCCTTCACACCGATGACCCAAACGCAGAGTGAAGAACCAACAGAAAATTGGACCAAACCTATCACAAAAACACAAAAAATCCAAAATTACTGAAATCCACATTGATGCATGAAACCAAATATGGAATGGAACTGGGGATTAAACCCTAGGGAAATGTGAATAAACATAGATTGAAGAGGAAAGGGGGTCATAACCCTAAAAGAAGAAGGAGTTACTTGGAGATCCCTGGCCACCAGACTGCAAATCCCAAAACTCCTTGAATCAGAAACTCCCAATATGACTTTGAAGGGAGCATTATACCACGATTTTAGAGTGCAGAAGAGGTAGATGAGGAAGATCCATTGTACCATCAACCACTCACCATCGAAGAAGAATTCTTGTAGCCAAAAAACACCAAATGAGATAGATTCACCCGAGAGAATGAGTATGAGGATTAATTGATGACGGAAATGACATAGAAGTAAGGGAATGAAACGAGAAAGAAGAAGGGGTCGAGAGGATGTTCTCCATCATGAGAGTAAAAAACCCATAGGGGGGAGTAAATCACTTGGGGGGGGAATTTGAACGAGAATGGATCCATGGGGTGGAACACTCGTCTTACTGATGACCCTCTCCCCTATCTAATTAAGAAATTTTCTCCCTTTTTATAGCCATAATTTCTCTACCTCTATCAACGAACCTTAAGGTCACTTTATTATGGTCTGAAATATAGTTTAGAACATATATCAGTTGATTAGGTAAGAATAATCCATTCCCCGGGGAGAGGGGGTCCCACATCCACACTTTTTAAGTTTTTTAGAGTTAAATGAACTCCTAGAGTCAGTTGATTCCATTAAAATGCTTATTTGGGTAAGTTCTTCTTCAAAATTTTTGTAACCTATAGTTCTATAGGAACATACTCTAACTTTTCAAGCCATTTATCCACAATATCCTTGATAAAATGATACTTTATTTAAATGTTCTTTGTCCTGGAGTGATGTATTGGATTTTTATTAAGACTTAAATCACTTTAATTGTCACAATGGATTTCGATTGGAGACTTCACTTCAACTCACATATCATTAAACTGCTAATTTGTCTATAATAATTGTGTGCATGATTGAGTAGCCACAATATATTCAGCTTATGAGGTGCTCAAAAAATGAAATCATGTTTCTTACTTAGCTAATAAATAAACAATACACCAAGATATAATGCACCACCTAATGTTGATTTTCTATCATCAACTGATTTAGCCTAATATGCATCTGTATAGCCAAATAACTCTTGCTAAGATTTTTCATTGTACATCAAACCAAAATCCACCATGCCCTTAATATACCGAAGTATTATTTTCACTAAAAGTAAGTGGATTTCATGGGATTTCTTTGATACCATGCTACTTGTAATGTGTTAGAAACAATATCTGGTCCTATATCTATCAAGTACAATAGACTACCAATTATTGGCCTATATTCTATTACATTAACTACATTTATTTCATAATCCAATGAAAATTTCATCTAATCAACCACTAGAGTTATCATTTCCTTGTAATTATCCATTAAAAATATTCTCAAAACATAAATGGAATATTTTAATTGATAAATGAATGTTCCCTTCTTTCCTTGTGTCACTAGTAGTCCAAGGAAAAACATAAGTTCACCTATCATTGACATTTTGAATTCACTTTTCATGAATTCTATGAATTTTCTTCATTATGCTTCATACGATCCACCATATATTATGTCATAAACATATACCAATGCCATAATCCTTTGATTGTTTTCATTATTGAAATAGAGATTTTAATCAACTCCATTATAATGAAAACCAAGTTTCTTTAAAAACTGATCATGTCTTACATATCATGCTCTCAGTGCTTCTTTCAACCCATATAGTTCCCTCCTCATCTGAAAAACTCTATTATAATCTCCATGAATGAGAAAACCATCTAAATGCTCAATATTAACTTCTCATTCTATAATACCATTAATAAATTCCAACTTGACATCTATTTGGATTGATTTCAAGTTTCTTTGAACTGTTATAGCCAAGAATAATCTTATTGTCTCTACCCTTGCAATAGGTGAAAATATTTCATCAACAAAAATACCCTCTATCTGGGAGTACCCATTGAACAGTAGTCGTGCTTTGTTTTGAATAACTATGTCATCTTCATTCATCTTATTTCAAAAAAACCCATTTATTCCTAATGAATTTATTATTTTTGGTCCTTGAAACAATATCCCATGTATGGTTCTTCTCAATTTGGTCAAGATATTCATTCATATCTTGGACCCAATTGTCATCTCCAACTACTTACTTAAAATATTTAGGATCTACCTATGAAATGAACATTTCTTGTTGTATAGTTTTTGTCCTCCTTGTCTGTACTGGTGTTATATGATCATTGATTATGTTCTATCTATCAATTTCAGATCTTATCTTCAATCTTTGTATAGATATTGGTTTGTGATCATCCTTTTCTATATATGAATCTTCTTCTAAATCAACCACTAAAACTAGAAAATCCCTTGATCTTTTTATCTCTTGATAATTATCCACTTGAGAATGGTCATGTATATTTTTAAGATTTTACTCATTATCAACTATTGTTACATCATTGCTTTCAACTATGTTTTCCAACTGTTTATTGAATCATTTATATGATTTTTTTTTTGAGTATCCAAGAAATATGCCTTTATCTCCATGGGATCCAAACTTTCTATGTTTCTCTTTATTGATAATTAAACTCTTACTTATGAATACTCAAAAGACTTCAACATTTCCTTCTTTCCATACCATAGTTCATATATAATCTTCTTATTATTTCGAACATAATAATGCTCTATTTGATGTGGAGAATTATTTCATCACTGTTTCTTTCCAGAACTTCTCTGGAAGGTCTTTATCAGTGAGCATTATTCTATCCATGTTGTTGATCATTAAATTTATTCTATCCACTACTCCATTTTTATATGGAGTTCTTACTAATAAAACATGATAGTCTATCCCATGTTTCTTGAGATAATAATCCACTTTGATATTTGTTAACTTTGTTCCATTATCTATTTAGATATTCTTGATTATTTTACCCAACATATTTTAAACTTCCCTTTGATAAGTTTTTATGAAACTGAACACCAAAAATTTGTGGGTTATGATTGAAACTTATTTCATTCTGCTATAATAATCAATTAAGATAACATAATATCTCATCTCATCAATAGATCTTGGTGAAATATGTTTATACACATCAATATGCACCAAATCAAGTAATTTTTTTGAACTTTACTTTTTTTCATTATATGTCTTTTGAATGATCTTCCCTCATTAACAAGCATCACACGTATGATTATGATCATGTGATAACCTAGGGAGGTCTCGATTGGTATCACATTTTACTAGATCTTCCAAAGATGTTTGTCTCAAGTTACCAAGACGTTTATGCCATAATTTTTTTTTATTCTTACTTGGATAGAAAGCACACATCTTCTTATCCACTCATAAGTTATAGATTCCCTTTGCTACACTTTCCCAACAAAACAACTACACTATATTTTTCCTTGATGACACATAATTTCTTAGAAAATCTTATGTAATTTCCTAAATCACATAATTGACTAACACTTAGTAATTTTTTATTGAGACCTTAAATAACCAAGACATATGAATATCTCATTCCTTTTCCCACAAAAAGTTTTTTTCTTAAGACAATAATTTTCATGCCTTCCTCATTACCAAATCTCACAATACCTTCCTTGTCATATCTGATTCCTATCACTAGTTCCTTATTTCATGTCATAAGGGAGGTGCATCCACTATCGATTATCCATATTCCAATGTGATCTAATGCTTTGAAATCGATCTCTATAACCAGTACATGTTCACTTATCTTATTTTTGGTAAATATTTTTGATTTCATGCCTGGTACAGATTAATAATCTTGATCTTCCTCAAATTATTATGGACCAACTTCATCTTGAAATGTTGAAAAACGATTTTTCATTTTTAGATCTTTTTATGATACATTGAATTGATACTTATGAACACATTAATTCTTCTTTTTCACACTTCTCTACTTTGTTGATGAGAAATATCTTTCTATATCCCATAATACTCCACACCTAAAATAATGACCATCAAATGATGTTCTAGAATATTTAGTTCAATATGGATGCCTCTTTTGGTCTTTTTCCCTTCGGTACCTCTTTTATATAGATCAAATACATTGTGAGTGTCCTATATTTCCACAATAATAACCTCTCATGAGGGGTGAATTCCTGTGTGGCAATACTGCACTACTAGTTCTCCATTGGGTTCTATGAATCTTCTCATTTTGATTCATACCCAAATCAATCTTTAATCTTAGAGTAGGATATTTTGGTCTGACTTTAACCATTACTACTTTCTATTTTCAATCAAGTCTCATACCAACCTTATCATTTGTATTTGACTATTTATTTTGTTCTAATGGACCTTTATGATCCACTTTCATCTTTTATGTTTCCTGAATGATATGATTTCCTAATATCATACTGAGAGTCAAGAGTTTTTCCTAATTCTTAACACTTCACCATTGGCAGATGACCTCCTCTTTAAGTTGTTTTATACGTTTGATTTAATATTTTCCATTGTCATTCAAACTTTAGATTTCTTTTTTTCTATTATTAAATTTACAACTTGTAATCAACAGCCTTTCTGAGCTCTCTAACATTGGAGACTTCATTTTTTCAATTTCTTCATTCAACTCAGACTTCTCTTCTTTTAGCTGCTGAATATAAAGTTTTGAATCATTAACCACTTTGATGGATTTCTTAATTTTTTCTATCTAAACATATATTTACTCAAGATTATATTCTAATTCAACCTAAAGGTAAACTCTTCCTCTAAATTCTACTTCTTCATTATCACTTTTTTATCATGTTTGGTAATTTCTAACAACTGCCACCATAGCATTTTATTCAGGATCCCTATATTCGTCCAACTCTTCTACCTCATATTCTTCTAAACTGTAATATTGTTTTTAAAGAAGGATCTTATTTTTGAAAAAAAAATTCTTAAAATGCTTCATACCTTTCACATAGGATGAATACTTCTTCATGGGAATTTGAACTTCATCCTCTTCATCTTATTGAATCTTCTTGGTGAACCTTGTTGCAAGATGTCCAACCTTTCAACATAGAAAACATGAAAGTTAGAGTTAACCTTTGAACTTTCTTTTTCCTCTTTGAAGATTTGATAAAAGGAATGATATCACCTCATTATTCTATTATTTGTTCAGACTAAATTCAATGGCAAGCTTCTTCGTGGCCTTAAATTCCACATCTTTGGACTTATATTTTTTCAAAGACTCCTTATCTTCATTTATCATCTCATATGCGACAAGAGAACTATGAAATCTATCCAATGTTAGCTCCATTATATCTTTATATTGAAATAAAAAAAATTTCATATTTAACTAAGGTGTATGTATTCTCAATATGTTCTTGATAATCTTAAAATCATTAATATTTTCTCTAAGACCAAGAATTTATTCCACAATAACATTCACCCAGTCAAATAATGTATCAAAAAACTCATTATGGTTAATTCTAAGATCCTCGTACTTATTCCATAAAACCTATAGCTTTGTTTCTTTGAATTTTGAGTCACCCTCATAAATATTCAACAGCTTTTTCCATATTTCATGTGATGACTTACATGATATCACCTTTGTATATATTTAATTAGATAAGAATATCCTTAAATCATTGATTCCTTTGGTATCTTCATCCACTTCCCTTCATCCAGCTTTTTCTAAAGAACAACTATCGATATTAGACAAAATTCCACACATCACTACTGTAAATACATCCATTCATAATTATTAGAAATAGTGATGCATCTGATTCTTCGATAATTCAAAATGTTTTCCATTGAAGATAGAAACCCTTTTGTGAATGATAACCTCTATTTATTTTATTGAGAAGTAACCACTGAATTTCAACCTTCATCTCTGATACCAATTGTTGTCCCAAATAGGTTAAATACCCTAAGAGGGGGGAAAATTGGGTTATGATAGATTAAAACAACTACACCTTCAAATCTTGTTTCGTTATTAAAAACACTATTCTCTCCCTTTCCCATAAAAATGTATGAATAGAAATGAAATAATGCATAAGACACAACAATTTTACTTGGTCCACCCTCACTGGGATACGTCTAAGGAGCATAAAATGTCAATGTTCTCATATACCAATACAACTAATACTCACTGCTAAAAATAAAAGGTTCAGAAAAGATCACTTATATGCCCAGAATCACTACCTTTACAAGGTCTAGGTTTAGTTCACTACTTTCCCAAGGGTCACTCCCTAATTCTCTTTCAATGGCTCACTACTAGTTGAAAGGGTCACCTTATTCCTCTTCTTTTCTCACTACTCTAGAAAAAACTACACACAATTTATGGACATGTAAGTCCCTTTATTATCAATAATGAATACATCCTCAATTAAAGATAGATAATATATTTAAGTTCTACTTTCATCCACTTGATGAATATCACTTTACCACAGATACACTAGGAAATACTTCTGGAACACTTTCACGATGCTCAATGCCTTCACGAAGCTCACCTATTTCACGAATTTCAAATAGTCTTCACGAAGAAACCACCTATAACAAATCTCACTTAGACTTCATCAAGGAAAAAATTTTCACAAAGATCACTTAACCTTTTCAAAATCCCTTTATTTTTGTACTTTTTTTCAAGAACCACCTTCATAAATCTGGAGCCTTAAAATCTTTGTTAAGTCGTGCAACTTTTTTAAAGGGGGTAAAGTCCTATTTATAGGTGTTTCCTCTGATTATAGAAGCTTACATCCATATCATCGCCATTTTTTAATACTCTCACATTTCATTCACAATGATAACTATCTTTGTAAATCACCATGGGAATTTCTCATTTTCAAAGCTTCTCATTGTCACGAAGATTGCCATCAAACCTTTTTGAATTCACAATTCTCATTCATGATAACCCATAACTTTATGAAACAGACTTCATGAAACCCATTCTTCACAAAACTCATTAATGTTAAATATCTTTACAAGGCCTTAAATTAAATCCATATTTCTCAATTCTATCTATCCTCAATATTTTGGACCCCAAAAATTTGGTTAAGGATTGGGAAATAGTGTCACCTTATGTATGCAATTTTCTATACCAATTCCAAGGGATCTATTCCTTTGTCATGGATATTTGTAAACATACCATGTCAAAAATATATCTAGAACTCTAAAACAGACCATGGAAACCCACTTTTTCAATAAACACAATCAACCCAAAAAATACAATGTTACATTGAGGTATTTTTTCCCAACCGTTACCAAAGTGGAAAAGGATTTATAATACAATCTCCTTTCATTCTAAGATTTTTTTTTGTTGATGGTTATTTTAGAGGAAATCATATGATATTATTTTTTGAACCAAATATATTTTCTTATCCTCTATTTATTAATGTGGTTCACATGTTTAATTTTCATTTCCTCCATTATTTATTGAATAAACATCAATAATGTTGTTTGTAAGTGATACTGATCTTGTATAATATTTTAGATCAAGAATCATTCTCTTGCATAACCATGTTTAATACAATAATTTTGAAAACATTCTTTTATAAAAATAAATTGTTTCCCAAAGCTATTTCACTTTTTATTTGACCATATTTTAAAAAAAGGAAATTTCTTAATGTTTTTAAAATGGATAATTATTGACTCCTTTTATAAAATATTTTAAAAAATGTTTATTTTTAACATTTATAACATAAATATATTTTCCTACCATCATTACCATTATTTTAATTGAAATTTACTTTATAAGTTTCCAATTTTATTTTCAAATAATATATTTTTCACTTTTTTTTTGAATTTTTAGTTTTGAAAATGTTTTTCAAAGTGAAAAGTGTATTTTCCTCAAGAATTTTTTTAATAATATTTTAATGGTATTTCCATCCATCAACATCCAAAATAATTAATGTTACTTGCACTCCAATAGGTACATGTTGAAATGATTCCATCCTAATTATTTCTTTGGATAGAGTATGATATTAATATGGAACCGATTTCTTTTCTATGGATGAATTAAGAAATGAATGAACAATGATTATAGTTATTTATAAAAGAGAAAGATTATAAATGTTTTATTCATCAATGGTAATTGGATATTATTTGTGATAAATTTTGATCTCGATACAACATATATTATGGGTTGATCCCCATTATATATCATTATGAATATTTGATCCTGGTGTATATTATACTAGGAGTGATCCTCGTTATAGCTCACCAATGCATTGGGTAATGTTCCTTGTCATCAAAGACAATAAGGAGTGTGTTAACTGATGTTGTTTCTCCTAGGGATTTAAATGAGGTCCATTTATTTCTAACATAAGTTTAAAACAGGTTACAAAGATAATTTTCTAAGATACCTACACATTTTATTTATAGTTTCTATGGATTTTTAATGATTCCTTTGATCAATATTTACATCACGTAGCTCATAATTATTAAACCCTATAACTCATGTCTTTGTTAAAAGCTTTATTCCATGCTTCATTATTGATGATCTGAGTATTCATGGGTATGAATTCTCTTATGTTATGCTCATGTACTTTTATTATGTCACCATACCCTTATTCTTTTCTTATTCTCATTTAATAAATTCAATTATTAATACTTATGTTTACCTTTACTGAGCGTTTGAGATCACCTTTATTATGTTTTCCTTTTTCTATGGTTTTAAAGTTTGTTTTTAATTATATTTTCCTAATAAGGTTACTATATGTGAAAAACATACTAGAAGATGATATTTTTATTTATAAATTGGTTGTTTATGAATCTAAGTTATTAAGAGTCTTTCGGAAATTCTCTAAAAGTCTAAAACTAAAAATTTCATTGGGTATTTAAGTGAACCAATATTTACTTTGGATGTTGTAATTTTTTGATGGAAAAAATTACATCACATTTATTAGTATAAAATCTAGAAATGTAAATTTTATGTTTTTAGCACCGGATATAGGATTACGGTTTTGAGGCTATTACAACTGGTATCAGAAATGGATTTAGAAAACATTAAAGATGATAATTTTTTTATCTGAGTTTGTATTAAGAGTTATGGACACCATCATTTATTTATATTTTTAAGTTTGATCATAAGTTCAAAAGTCGTATACACCCCTTTTGAGGTTTTAAGTGATGGAATTTAAACATGACTAATGATATTTTGGGAGATGTTTTATCTGGTTGGGGTATATGTAACCCATTGGATTAACATGAATTATTATTTCAAAATAGTGATATTACACTTTTTGATATGTAAGTTAAAAGGTATTATATTTCCTTTAAGGTTAAAAATTTTATTAATGTTATTATTTGGGATATAGGGTCATTTATTTGTGGAAAATGATTATCATATCTTGGAGACAATGGGACTATGTTATATAAATTTTTGGGTATATGACTTTATGAGTGAATAAAGTTATTTGTAGATAAATTTTCAATTTATCTTGAAAGAATATGTGATCAAATACTTATGATTATTGGGTTTAAACATTGGTTGGGAATATTTTGAATAATTTTAAGGATAGTTATTTATGGAATGATTTTGATTGATATTTGGGTATTACTATTTAATTTTAGAGATTAATTTTGTGTTTATTTGTATGAAGGTTTAATCATTTTAGTAATTATGTATCCTTTTTATAACCATTTTTGGTTTTGTTTAATGTTTAAAGATATGATTAATAACTTTGTATAATTTTATGTTATTATTTGATAAATTAGAAGTTTATTATAGTTCTTCAGGCATGAAAAAATCATCTTGAATTCTCATTTTTTTGGGAAAAATATCATATAGTGAAGGAAATTGATTAGAGGATAAAATTATTCTTATCAAGTAAGTATATTTCCATATGTTCTTATTATAAATAGTAAAATAATAACTAATCTCTATAAAAATATTCTTGAAAACAAATACTATCACATTACCCTATTTTTTGATAAATCGATGGTCTTTTTTACATATCTTTGGTTGATGGTTTTTTGGTTGTTAACTTTAACTTGATCATTAAATTTCTTATGACTAATGTTCTCTATCACTCTCCCTCATTTTTTGGACATTATGTTTTTCTTTCGTGTCTATATCTTCACTTACCACTAACTTTCTTCTGTTAGGAAACCTAGTACATATTATTTCAGATGACCTTTATACTTCCCATTCTCTCTTTTCAAGAGGAATTTTTTTAACCCTTTTTACGATATGGTATCTCAACAAAGTTATTTTAAAATTTCAACCTTTTATTACTAAGATCAAGTTCAAATTTTGAGGACATTCTTTCTTAAAGGGGAATAATTTAATATCCTAATATTTTAAACATAAATGACAATGTTTGATAGTTTATAAGATATGCAACAACGAGCATAAAAGAAAAATGAATAATATTATTTAAATGTGAACTTAATAATATAGTATTTAAATTGGTGGGAATTAATAGTGTTAATTTAATCATGAAATATATAACAGTCCAACTCATAACTAATGTATTAATTACTATTTAGGAAATAAGCACTCAGTTTTTAGTAAATACATTTTATTCTTTAAAAATATTTTTTCAAAAAAAATGGTTTTATTTATTTTTCTGATCAACTATTAGAATTAAGTTTTGGAAATTTTAGAAATGGTATTTATTTTTTAATGAATAGTGAAAAATATTTATTTTTATTGAAAATTGTATTTTATTTTTAAATATCTACATAGTAAAATTTTATTTTTCATTGGTTCTAAAATTTTATTATTTCCTTTTAAATAAAAGTAATCCAATTATGATTTTAAAATTAATTTTATACTTTAATTTAGTAAAAAAAATAACTTATATTTAAAAGAACGTTTTTCTAAAAATCATTTTTCATCATGGTTTAATTTTAAATTAAATTTTTTCACTTCTGTATTTTGAATCCTGAAAAATGGATTACATATTTGAAATCAGGGGTCCAAATTTGATAAATTGGTCCCTTTTATTTTTATTCATTATAAATAGTAACCTTAGTAAATATTTGCCCTGATAAAGGGTAAATTAGGTAATTAAGGTCAAAAGCATATAATAAGGATTAGAAAATGACTCTAAAACTTGCTTAATTTTATTGGATGATTTCATTTAATCTATAATAATACAATATTTGGTTGTGTGACATTTTTTTTGTTTGGATGTGATTGCGAACATTATAATATTTTATGTAAAGAAAGGTAAAAAATATCAGACTCTTATTTTTAATAACAATAATATTTTTAACATTGGGATAAAAAATGATATGTTAAGTTATAAATATTCATCTCAAATATAAATGATTTATATTCATCATGGTAATTTATTTACTTTTTAGTAAATATATAATTGCCTTAAATGCTTATGCAATGTTGTTGTAGTAATTATTCAATTATTAGAAAACTTTAAGAAATGATTTTATAAATTTTAAAAATAATATTAATTGAATGAATATTTGTGTTCCATAATTTTTTAAGATAAAAATGACATATTAGAGAGGATTAGATACATTGGATTCCAATTCCATTTTTCCTTGTGGTTTTAAAAGATGTATTAAAGGAAAAGTTCTAAAATTGACATTAAAGATATTTTATAGTTAATGATATTTTATTAAATGATTTAAATTTCTTATAAATACTATATTTGGTATATGGGTTGGTATATTGTCTAAAATATAAGTCATTTTCCATTTATGGTCTATTTTTTCACTTATATTAACTATATTGACCCTCAAATAGTAAAAAATCATGTTATTATAGTAAGTGTGAAAAGGGTTAATGCGGGATTAAAACCAAAAGATAAGGTTCAAAACATAGTCTAAAATTTTAAAAAATTTATTTTATGAGATTATTTCTATCCAAACTCATTAAATCCTCTAAATAAATCATTTTCGAGAAATTTTTACATGAAAATTAATTTATATTAATTTAATATTTTATGAAATTCCAAGAGTTCTACTTACCTCTTTTATAAAAGGGAACCTTTTATTCCCATTTTTTCACATTGAAGAATCTATTTGGTTCATCCAAAAACTAAACAAATAACTTCATAAAATCCCAATTAGGTTTTTATTGGTATTAGTTTGGTAATAATACCAATATTAGGGACATAAGGTGTAAAGGAAAATAGATTTCCCGAAGAAGAGGTATAATTATTAATCGATCATTTTCATATTATTTCTTGTTCCACCACAATAAAATATTCTACAACCATTATTAGATACTAAAATAAATATCTAACATAACCTATATCAATCTCTAACATCTATGAAATGGGAAATGAATTCATCATCCGTGTGTATGGTGGACTTTCACCATGTGTATCGTTGTAATTCATTTTCTATAACCACCTCTCAAGGTTGGTTATAATTATGTATTTAATATATATTTATGATATTTATGATATATTTATCATTCCTAAAAGATAATATATCATATACTTTCTTACCTTTCCATCCATTAAATAATGATAACATCATTTGCGCATATGTGTGGACTACCACCTTCACTAGGCGATGTGATTCATCACCACATAACATAGATGATATATAACAATTTATTTAAATAAATAATAATGTATTTATGATATTATAATCATTATGAAAAGATAAAATAGTACTTGAATCCTTTCCATAAATATTTTTGAAAAAAAAGAAATGTTTCATATTCGTAGGTACGGCCTACCATCTTCATGATTGTAACGTAGTTCGTTTTTCAAACCATCGATCATGATTGGTTTTAAAATTATTATTAATGTATAAAAATTATAATTATTTAATTATTTTTAATATGGAGATGATTGAACAATGACCCCTTTAACCCCGATCAACACACCGAAGCTGTTTTGAAATTATAGATCGAACGTTCACAAAGTACCAGACGGTGACTTAACAGATTAACTAATTGACTATGTCATTAATATAAATGAAATAAATAGTTTAATGGCATGGATTAAACCTATAATAAATTATTAAAAAATAAAATAATTTATATGAGTTTATTTTATAGGATTTAAGTTTCATACATGGAAAGTCTACACTCGAGGTAAGGGATTTTATCTCAATTTTCTTTTATTGGGGAATATTTTAATGTTAGGAACCTAATTTATTTAATATGGTGTATATACTACCCATTTTACATGTTATATAATGAATCCTACATACTTCATTTTATTTTAAGTTTCGCTTCAAATTATTTTATCCAAGGGTATTTTACTTGAAAGTTACCAATTGGTAAGGGTTTCTTAACTCAATTTCATTTCATTGTGTTATATCACTTATTATTTATTATATTATGCCAAGATTATGTATGAAATGAAATTTTTTTATTTATTTTTTATTTTTACTTGTATTTTTTATATTTAAATTAGTTACACATAATCTCTCCAATGATTAATTCTCAATTCAATGATATGATCTTTATAAGGGTTATTCGTCTCAAATTCCCATTCCTTAGGACAAATATTTATGAAATGAACCTATATTATATTATAATGTGTATATAATTCCCATTTGGCATGTTATATTTTTAATCTACTTATATTAATGATATTTATATTATCATTTGAAGTTATTATTTATGGGGATTATGATTTAAAAGTTTCCAAAGTGCTAATGGCTTTATATTATAATCTTATTTCATTTTGAGATTATTTATGTTGAAGGTTATTTTTGAGGAAATAATATGATATAAATTTCTTGAACCACATATATTTTATTATCCTTTGGTTTTTAATGTTCTTAAAATTTTAATTTTAATTTCCTCCTATATTTGTTGAATAAACATCAAGAAATTTGTTTGTAAGTCATATTGATCTCGTCTCTTCTTTAATATTGGAAATCCTTCTCTTCCAAATACATGTTTTATAAAAAAAATTCAAAAATTAAACATAAATTATTTCCTAAATCTATTTCAAATGGTCTTTTACCTTATTTTAAAGGGTTTTAAAAAAGTAAATTTATTAATGTTTTCTAAATGGATCGCTTTTGACTACTTATATAAAATGTTTGAAAAAACATGTTTGTTTTTAACATTTATGACATGAATGGATTTTTTCACTTTCATGGCCATTATTTTCTTTTATTATTAATTGTAATATTCCAAGTTTATTTTCAAATAAAAAATATTTCACAATATTTTAGGAATTTTTAGTTTTAAAAATTAATTTTCAGTGTAAAAAGTATATTTCCCTTAAGAATGTTTTTAATAATATTTTAATAGTATTTCCATTCATCAATTTAAAAAATCCTTGATGTTACTTAAACTATATTAGGGATTTTTTTAAATGATTAAATCCTTATTATTTATCTATATGTATTTTGATATTAACATGGAACTCGTTTCTTTTCCATTATAAAAGAACAATTAATATTTTTATGTAGAAAAGTGAAAGATTCTAAATATTTCATTCAATGGAAGTAATTGGATATTATTGATGAATATGGGTGATCTCAATACATATTATATGAAGGGTTTATCCCCATTATAGTTAATTATGAATATGTGATCCTAATATAGCTTATATGAGGGTTGTACCCCATTATATATCTTCAATACATTGGGTAATGTTATTTATCATCAAAGTCAAAATGGAGGGAGTTAATTGATGTGGTTTCTCCTAAGGATTTAATTAGGTTCAAGTTATTTCAAACATGGGTTTAAAATGGGTTATGAATATATTGTTCCAAGATATCAACATGTTTTATTTATGTTTGTTATGGGTTTTTAATGATTCATTTGATCAATATTGACATCACATGGATCATGATTATTGAATCCTATGAATCATGTCTTTTTTAAAAGATTTATGCCATTATTCATTATTGATGATCGATATATTGATGTTTATGAATTCAATTATGTCATGCTCATGAACTTTAAATATTTAATAATACCCTTATACTTATCTTATGCTTATTGATGACATTAAATTGATAATTCTTATGCTTACCCTTACGGAGTGTTTGAGCTCACCATTATTATATTTTTCTTTTCCCTATGTTGTGAAGAAAGGTTTTAAGTATGTTGTTCCTAAAAAGGTTATTAAATGTGAATAAATTAGTGGGAGACTATTTTGATCTTTATGAACCAATTTTTTATGAATCCGAGTTGTTAATATTTTGTTCTAGTTCTCTAAAACTCTAAACCTAA
The DNA here is from genome assembly GCA_963277665.1 of Viscum album. Lineage (NCBI taxonomy): Eukaryota > Viridiplantae > Streptophyta > Magnoliopsida > Santalales > Viscaceae > Viscum > Viscum album. The sequence continues at coordinate 236,393,307 of OY728155.1, read as the reverse complement.
AAAAGTCCTTGTTTATGTAAGTGATACAATATTTCTTTTTTATATTGTATTGTTTGGATGGAAAAAATTGGGTCACATTTATCATTATAAAATCAAGAAATTTAAATTTGTTTCACTGGATCTAGGAGTGTGGGTTTAGGGAACTTATAGTGAACCAATCATTTTCTCATGGAAAACCTTCGGTGGAATTTTATCAAACACTTAAAAACACAACATGCCAATTTAAAAAAAAGTTCCATTGAACCAATTATTTCACCCATTTTTTTAAAATAAAAATACAAAAAATAATGGAAAACCTTTTATAATTCAAACTATATATCATATACTAATTTTATTTATGTAAAGAAAATATTTTAAATGACAATAATCTATGTAATTATTTATGAAAATGAATCTTAACAGAAACACCAACCTCAAGATACAATTCCATCTCTCCTCAACTAAAACTACTAAAATTGGACTCAAGAAATGTATCACATTATTTAAAAACCAAATCTTATAATTTAGGAAAACCCCATCCATTAAAATTGGTCCAAAAAGCCCTTAGGATTATAGTAAAATGGGGGGAAAGAGAAGAAACTATCAATAAAAGGATGGAGGATATCTTACCATTAAATATGTATTAAGAGACACAAATGATCCACTCAAAATACTCTATAGAGGACCTTGGAAGATAAAAATAATTTTGGGAGAGGATCCTAGGTTTTGGGAGTTTATTAAGGGTGTCTTATGGGAGAATCCCCAATTAAAAAGTCAAAATGGTAAAAATACCGCAACCCGAGCAGGTCACACAGTTGTCTTGCATGGTTTAACAAACTATGTGTAGACCATGTAAAAAACACTTCCCTTGAACCAAAAAGGTTTTAATAAAGTCTTATATAATTTAATAGACTATTTTCATACCGTGTGATCAACTATATCCCTAATTTCACAAGTCACACTATTTCTACTTCACGGTTTCCCAAACTACGTGCCTAACTATGCAGTCCTAGAAAAGCTTCATAAACTACAAATTTCATACCAGGGACACCCCAAACCCAAGGGAGAAATAAAAAAACATAAACAAAAATAATAAAATGACATTTTAGGGCGTTACTCTTTATTTGAGAGTGACTTGCCTTTATTTAAAAGTTTTTGGTATTTATAGAAATGTCATTTATTTTCACTTATAAAAGGAGTTATCCTATCCTCACTTCCCCTCACACACATACCCCCTTAGTTCATCCCAAAATATACCCAAAACTCTCCTAAAAAATCCTATAAACATTAATAGGTTTATGGTATTCTCAAAATTCCATCCTTCAAAGTTTTAACCCCTTAATAAAGGAGATAATCCAAGTTGTGAGCTATAGATTCTTAACTGCTTCTTCCTCTTTTCTTCTTTATTATGTTCATTTCTTATTTATGAAAATTAATTCCACCATATTAAAATGATAATATCATTATCATTATTATTATAGTATGTTATTATAATTATGTTACAATCTTTAACCACCCTTCCCCTTTTTCATAAGAAAATCAAAAATTATATTTTTGTGAGTGTGGACTACCGCCTCCAAAAAATGCCATATTTCATTATCCTTTACCACCTTACATGGATGGTCCAAATGTTGAATTTAATAAAAAAATTGATATTTATGAAATATTTTATATTCTGAAATGATAAACCATATTACTCATTTTCCATGTTCTTTGGAAACCAAAATCATCATCCAAGTATACGTGTAGACTACCGCCACCATGGAATGGTTGATTTTCATATCTCGTATCATCCCTACCTTCCATGGATGGTTATGAGAGTGGTTTTAAAGGATAAATAAGTTGTTTTTATATTAATATGTTACTATTAATACAAATTTAATAAACTATTAATAATATTATTTCTAAACAATCATTTTAAAATGAATCATCTTAAACAATCATATTAAGAAGAAAAAACAATTAATTTATATTATGTAATATTTTCATATCAACTAATTCTTCTTCTAATTCCTTCCAATTATGATATATCACACTAATAAATACTAAATATGATCATTATTCTTCTGTTATAATTATATTTTAGTTAAATCACCTCATAATCATCCATTAATCATGGTATTTTCATGTTTGGATCAATTTGACCACCTACTTGAACAACGCCACAAAATTATATCATGGATTATAATGATAACATAATTAATGGTATAATATGATATAAAAATTTAAATAATGATTTTTTTAATGTAATTTATACATCAATATTTAACACAATAATTAAGAAAACCCCTTTCATTTGTTATGAAAATCACCGAGTTGTGCTTATTATCGACTCCATATTCAAGGATAAATAATGAAAAATAATAAAAGGAAATTTAAAATTTATAAAGAATAATAATTCATCCATTATATTAACATTATTTAAATTGTAAATATTACATTTGGGATAAAAATTAATATTGGATCCACTCCAACGAAACTAATACAAACAGTCAAAACTATAAACACCTGATGTAGAAAAATAGGAAAAAACTGACTAATATACATGAATAAAATTATTATAAATGAAAATTATAAATAGTGTTAGGTGTTAATATAGTTATAATATATTATATTAAAATATTTATGTTTTTTTATATAATTTTATATCACATTTTACTAAGAGGGAATAAAGGTATGGGGTTCTTTCTCTCAAATTTAATTTATTGATATTTATTTCTTATAGTGGACTATAATACCATTAATATGGTTTTATTAGTGACTAATGAATGTATTTTACCATATTCATGGGATTTTAAGATTAATATCATGTAATTTATTTATATTTCCATCAATTCAAAATATAACAACTTGAAATTGGTTTTAATCAAAATGTTACTCAAACCATATGGGTTTCATTTCCAATAATATTTTTAATTCAAGATTTTTTTTAATGATAATCTATATAGGGAATTTTTATCCTTTAAAAATCCTCCCATAATTTTATTTTTCTATTCATAGTATTTTATATTTTCCCTTTATATTTCATTTCCCCTTGACTTATATGTCACCCGAATTGTTTCTTATAAGTGAAACTGATCTTGTCTCTTCTCTTTGGTCATGAAACTCCCTTTTTCCATGTCCTGATTCATCAGATGATTTTGAATATGTCCTTATCTATACCATAATAACTTATTGAGGTCATTTTATACCAATTTATCTTCTTCAAAAAAAATTAATTAAATTTTTAATGTCTTATCATATGGTTCATTTTCATTAAAGTGTGAAAAAATCTATTTTTAATGTTTTCCATGTGAACACCTCTTTCCTCCATATTTTCCATTTTATATGATATTTTATTTCTAAGATTTAATGTATTTATAAAATAAAATTTTATTATACTTTATTTATAAAATATTTATATCTAAAATGTTTTCAAAAAGATCATGGATGTTTCTTATTTCCAAAGCAATTTTTCCTAATGATCCTAAAATTGGGTTTCATCTAATACCACATCGTTTGAAATATGTTATTCATGATTAGGATATTATTGTAATATAACCATTTATCTTATTTATTTATATAACCTATGTAATTTTCTTCTCCTTTTGGATAATGATCCATCACCAAATTTGTATTTACTAATCATCCTCAATATATAATCCTAAATTTTCACCCAATGACTTTCCTTTGTGAATAACATATTTATAATTCATTTGATTAAAGGGTGTTTACCAAGATGTCATATATCAATTTATTTATGGAAATTATTGATATGTGTGTATACTATTTATCTATATGGTGTAAATACTATATTATATATTATCTTTATTTAAAAGTATTTACCTAGACTGTTACTTGATATCATTGGATACCCATTTATTTTCCATGGGATGATCATGTTATGATTATTGGTGGAACTATTAATGATATCATTATGTAAATCCATATAAAACCCATTTTTATTCCATGAGTTATTTATGATATTTTGGATGAAACATATTTTCATTCCATGGGTTATTTTTTCTATAAAAGTGAAAGATTTTTATTTGGAAAGATTTTTTAAACCCATTTTATTTTCATAGGTTATTCACGATTTGATAAGTGATTTATTTCAAGTTTAATTAATAAGTATGGATGTTGATGGGTGGGTTCCTATATCACCATTAAATTCATTAATTTAAAGTCTATATATCATAATATATGTATTTTAAAGTGAATTTTAGTTTCTCGTAATCATGGTCACTGGTGGTGTGGATCATGAAAGTAATGATCCCTATAATAATGTATGTTATGAAGTTAAAATATTTTTTATAATTTTATGCTTACTCTCATGACTGTTTTAAGATCTCATGGATCCTATTTATTGACTCATGTTTTTTCACTCATTTGGTTCATAAATTTTATCCTAAATAGGATGAAAGAATGTTTCTTGGTAACACTACAACTAGAAAGTCATATAGTGTTTTTAATAAATGAACTAATATTGTTAAGGAATGAATTCATTTAAAATTTTATGAAATCAATCCTTTTATTTTTTGTTAAATGACCAAAAATTAATTTTCATGATAATTTTTTTGAACCTTTATCAATTCATTTACAAGAATTCATACTACACCAATCGGTAGTAAACCCTCTAGAAGTTTTGTCAATGGATTTCTAATATTTATAAACTACTTTAATGAATATAGAAAATATATAGTTTAGGAACAATATAACTATTTACCTAAAAATCAATCAATCATAAGGGTTCATACCATTGATAATATCATTGTAGATATGATTCAACCAATCAAAACTAATAATTATTTCAGAAATGAATGTGAGCGTCATGAATTACTATATCAATTTGAACCTAAAATGAAACATTATTACTTTGATAATTAAAGTTATATAAGGGGTATATAAGAAGGGCTCAATCAATTTTAATAGAATAAATTTTGGGCTCTAGATGAACAACCTAAAGGACTTTTTATGATGGGATTAAAACATACTTTTAGAAAAAAATGTGATGAAAATGGAATAATTGTATGGAATAATTAAAGACTTGTTGCTCAGGTTTATTGTCAAGAAGAATCCAAATATTGTGGTAAGACTTTTTCACTTGTAGCTAGTCTCAGGTCTATCCAAATTATTTTATACTTCATCGAGCATCTAAATTTTACTTTATTTCAAATGGATGTGAAAAGTTCTTTTCTTAAAGAATATGTTCAAGAGGAAGTATACATTTAAAAACCACTAGTTTTGAAGGAATAATATTTCTAAAACATGTTTTTAAATATATTAAATCTCTTTAAATCCTTAAAAAAAACTTTGATATCCTAGAACAATACACTTAATGGATTTTTACTTCATAAAAATTTTGTTAATGGAAATTTTAATCCAAATATTTTCATGATGAAATTTTATAAGGACAACATCTCTTTTCAAATTATATTAATAATTTTTTTTTACTCAAATTGAAAACCACTCTTGGATGATTTTTTGGGAACTTGTGAATAGTGAGTTTGAATTGAGCATGATGGGTGAACTCAACTTTTTTTTCCATTTTTTTAGATTTCTCAAAAATTATAAGGAAATATTTTAACTCAATATAAATATATTAGAGATTTATTAAAACATTTAGACTTTGATAATGCTTTGAGTATTAGGACTCTTGTGGGTACCTCAATCGAACTCAATCTTGATAAATCTATGAAATCGGTTGATCAAAATATTTATAGAGGTATGATAATAATTTTAATATATTTAACAAATAGATGACCATAAATTATGTTTCTAGTATGTTTTTATATGATATTTCAAGAAAATGTGAAGGAACAAATTTAAAAGAAATAAAATGATTTTTTCTGTTACTTGAATGGTTCAATGGAACTTGCTATATTTTATTATTTTAAGAATTATTTTACACTCAAAAGTTACTCAGATGCTGAATTTGGAGGCTATAAGATGGATAAGAATATTAATTATAGAATATGTGATTTTCTAAGAGAATATTTAGTTTCATGGTCTATCAAGAAGCGATACTCAATTACACTATCCACTACTGAAGCTAAATATGTGACAGCTGGAAGTTATTGTGCTCATGTGTTGTGGATGAAGAATACACTCAAGGATTTTTATTTGAAATTTAATCAAACATCGATCTTGTAACATTCCACCCCTCACTAATAGGCTTGATAAGAGGAAGAGGGTGTTTCTAGGCCTTAGGTGACATCCCTAAGACACTAAAGGTTGTAAATTAATGATGAGGGATTCATAAAAATTGTGGGATGATTTTCCCTTTGAGAATAAAACTACCAAAAGAGATAACCATGACCAAACAACCACTATATGATGTATGAGTACAATGTAATACAACCCAAAAGTATAACCAATCCTACAACAAAGACCAACTATATCAAAGTACAAAGAGGAAACCAAACCAATAAAACTCAAAACTTTAAATACACCAATGACATCAACTCAATAGCTCCCAACATTCTCTAATATCCAAATCCATAAAACATGCCAGGGTATCATGATGCATCACTAAATAAATAAAATATATGGCCTTTACATGTATCTAGATATACAATATCTGTAAATTTACTATAGTACCCAATTAGGGGGTGAGTATAAAACTTAGTAGAGTTTCCCCAATGAATTCCCAACTCACACCACTAAGATAGAAAAAGTTATAATATTTATATAAAACAATTTATATAAAAAAATTAAAATATTTTATATCAAATCCAAATAATTTTCCAAAGAAATTAATTTTTCAAAGAAATAAACCAAAAAAACCTTTAAAATAATTTCTCAAACCTATTTGGAATACCAATTACTTACTTCTACAAATACACACAACCATACATGCATTCCCAAGTGGCAGTTCCATACTCAAGAGTGGTCTCTTATCGATCTTTCAAGTCATCACAAGGTAACCATATACTAAGTTCCCAAATGGAAAACTCCCCTTCCATAGGGTCACATCAATACAAATGAACACACGCCAACTATTTAAGCCAAATACCATGACCAACTAGGTATACGAAAACATTTCAATAAAATAATCCTTTTATTGAAAAATTTATACAAACCTTTTTTCATAAATCAAAACAAAGCCATATTTTAAAATCAAAACTTAAAATAATAAAATAAATAAACAAACAATTTCCACAATTTCCCAAACCATCAGTAAAGAGTGTTTCCATAAATATTTTCATGAAAATTTCACAATCCAATTAAAGAAATAAAATTAATTTTAAATCAATTCTACTATTTCTAACTAGGAGGATTCAAAAGTGAATCAACCGACATCACAACCATTGTTGAAAATGAAGAACGGAAAAAAACACCAAAAACTCATATTTAAATGTAAAGACCCATAAATTTCAAGGAAATTTTTTTTTCTTAAATACTTTGTAATTTTACGAGTTTGTGGTTTCTGACGGCACCTGATTCCGAGGCCCGGTGTGTCCGGAATCAATTTCTGAAGTTTTGTTTGGGTATGTTCAGTAAACGTACGAGTGGGATTTTCTAACTTCTGAACTGGTGCTCGGAATCAAAATCTTAGGGCACCGATGAACTCGCAACACCGGTATTCACTTAAGGTGGCCTTCACCATAGTTGCATTTTCTCGGAAGCAGAAGTTAATTTTTGGGGATTTATAATAAATTAAATAAAATTATTATACACAATTTTATTTATTTTTTGTGGTTATTTTATACAAGGGGAAGTTAGAGGTGGTTCCCATACCCACATAACCTCCCATGAGAGGATAATGTGAGGTGGGGCCCACACGATCCCCTAACCCTTTAACTTTCCTTAAACTCCTCATTAACTCCCCTATATTAAATTTTGACAACACCTCTCATTTATTATGGTGGAACCTCTCCGCATCCCACCCATTGATTATGCCAACCCATCTAATTAATAACTTCATTAATTAATTGGCATCTCTCATTTAAATTTCATGGATACTCTTTTAAAATTGGGTAGCTTTTATAATATTTTCTTGGGAAATATTTTGGGGAGAAACCTCTAGAGAATTAGAAGAAGGTGTTCCACTCTCGACGAAGAACACCATTCTTCAACGAAGAATATCTTCGATGACGAATGTGAAGTCACCAACGACGCTTATTCTTCGGATTCAATCAGACGTCAATGAAATAGATGTCCTTTTTCCGCGATGCTTGTCTTCTGAGACTCATTGACGTGCTTCGTTCTTGAAATCGAGGTAGGGGGTTTGATATAATTTTAAGGGAATGAAATTATATTCTGTCCTTGGTGAATGCTTGTATTATATTCTTCCAATTGATGTCACCTAACACGGAGGGCGTGGGCCAAACGAACATGGCTCGACAACCCTACGATGGTACTTAAATATTTTGGCGGAGGCAAGGGGAGGCGGTGGCGACCGGAGTTGATGACAACCGAAGGCGGTGGCTGCGCACCGGCCTGTTAGAGAACCGCGGCACCGGTGCCTCCCGGGCGGAAGAGACCGCGATCCGCAACCGGGCCGCTCAGCTGAAGGAGAACTGGCTAGCTGTAGCCGACCGGACAGGAGGACCGCGGTGCCTTGTGGTGCCGCGCTGCGGAGGACTGCGGCCCACAATCTGCGGGCCGCTTCGGTGGACAAACCGGTCGGCTCGTCGGCCGGTCGGGCAGAAGGAGCAGTGGCGCCCATGGTCGCTGCGGGAGAAAGATCCATGGCCTGCCTGTGCGGGCCACTTGTGCTGGGAAGACAGGCCAGCTTCGGCCGACCGGACAGGAGGGTGGCGTCGCTCGGCGCCATCGTTTCGGAAAACCAGGGGCCGCGCCCCCCGGTCCTCTCGGCCAGTTGGTCGAGACATGGCCAGCCGCAGGCCGGGCGACGCCATGCCCCGCCGGGCTAGGCTGAACCTTTAGCTGGGTTAGACCCTCCAATCCAGGACGAGCCGACCCGCCAGCCCACCGGGCATGACGGTCCGGGCCCGTTTCTCTTAAATGAGAATAACTTCTTGACCATGCGTCTGATCGACGCGCTGTCTACGGAACTGGGAACCTTGTGACGAAGCGGTCCTTTTGTGATTCTCTAAGTGAGTTTTGGACGACTTTGTAAAATGGCTGGGTTTGGAACAAGCATAATTCCAACCGGGCCCCTAGAACGGAAAATCCAATAACTCTCAGATCGGGTGTCCGATTAATGCGTCGTCTGTTGCGTTAGGTTTATTTTGACGAGATGGAATTTCGAGATACATCAACTCTAGACTTCATGACATTTGATGTATCTACCCCCTTTGCTCGAGGATTGAACCCTCCCGGAATCGAGCATGCTGTGTGCGGGAACCCTAGAGCTGGTTGTGATTGCGTCGACTACAGTACTGGGATCCTCTATGGGTTCAATAATGACGACTACCATATTGGAATCCTTTGTGGGTTCGACTGCGATGACTACCGTACTGGAATCCTCCATGGGTTCGATGGCGATGACTACTGTTCTTGTATCCTGTGTGGGTCCAATAGTATTGACCTCTGTACTTGTATCCTATGTGGGTCCGACATAGTAGCTGGTTCTGTATCCTATGTTGGTCCGACAGCTTAGCTGGTCTTGTATCCTGTGTGGGTTCGACAGCTTAGATGAATCAGTGTCTACATATGATCATATCTATCGCTATATGAAAGATGTATACCTATGCGAGATGAGTCTTGACTTTCAATCATTATCATCGATGTGATTGACTTCTTTCCTGTGTGGACTGGGTTGTGCTTGGGCTCAAGAGTTGGAGCCGAACTGAGATTGATAACTTAGGTATATGTATGGGCATATACCTAAGTAGGGTTGGTTTATACTTCGTGTTTGTAACTCTCTTTTGGGGTATATCCTTCGTGGATTCTGGGAGACCTTCGGGGGTCTTGGGGTCCCTACTGAGTATCGTATATTCACCCCTGCATGGGTTATGCCCTCACTACATTGTTTTGGATGCAGATGACAGAAAACATTGATCGAGGTAGAGACTTATAGAGCTAGATGGTACCCGGAGGTGGACCACTTGGAGAGATGTACACAGAGCGGACGGATGGACTTGAGGTGCTGAGGAGGCCATATATACCCACCCTTCAGGTGGGATTCCCGGAGGACGACTCAGTGGTTGTTGTTTTACTTTACTGTAGTTGTACTAGCTTTTCAGTTGTACTATACTTTACAGTTGAGTTTGTATTTATGGCCCCTTTTCCTTTCAGCACTTACTTTATGTATACATTTTTCACTTATTGTTTACTTCTTGTTGCGTACTCTGTTGTGCTTGTTTACTTTCATAAAGGAAATGTCTTCCCAACTTAGGGATTTTCGCCTTCAGTGCTAGTCGTCAGCCCCCGTCCTATAGAAGGCGGGCTTGGGGTAGTCACGGCATGGGCCCCGAGGATGGTTCATGACAAATTGGTATCAGAGGAGTCAGTTCTACCACAAAACTCAGGACTCTGATCATTTTTTCTGTGAAGCAATAGTGATAAGAGTATTGAGTGAGGTTTCCAGTCTAGGGAGTCCAGTGTTGGTGCGGAAGCTAATGTATCCATACCTCAGGACCCTGACCTCTAAATTCTGACTCAGTGTACAAAAACACTGATTGCATGTGTGTTTCCAAAGTTTTCTTTGTGATTACTTTGTGTCAGCTCACCAGGTATACTGTTTGACTGTGGTGCACCTGTTTCTTTTCAGGATGGCCCCATGAAGGCAGACAGATATGGTTCCGAGTTACGTACGAGATGGCAGCCCACCAAGCGACGAGGCCTCGGTGAAGGGCCCCCTCACAGCGGAGGCACCAGCGGTAACACTACCCACTGGGCCATCGATGCCACCAGCCCCAGCAGTAGAGAGTGCATGCCACCTGAGTGTGTTGCACGAGTTCCAACGATAGAGGCCACCCAGGTTCCATAGAGAGATGGACCCACAGGCAGCTGATGACTGGTTGGAGGCTGTCGTCAGAGTTTTCAGATTGGTAGGGACACCAGCTGACCTTATGGTGATCCTTGCTGCGAGTCTCCTGCATGCAGCAGTAGGTAGATGGTGGAGCCTGATGCTCCAGGTGCATGACGAGGCATCTTTACTCTGGATGGACTTCGAGAGTCTCTTATACTCGGAGTTCTTTCCTTCCACCCTTCATGCAGTGTGGATTCAAGAGTTACTACATCGTAATCAAGGCAGCATGACAGTAGCTCAGTACTCAGTGAGGTTCACCGACCTCTCACGCTACTCCACGGATATGGTGCAAGACCCGTTATTCAGGGCCCGGACCTTCGAGAAGGGACTCAAGCATGAGATCAGGGCTTCGATGATTCCCCTCAGTATCCCAATGCAGGAAGGGGTGATGGAGAGAGCCCTTCTAGTGGAGAGTTTTCTCGCTGAGCAGTTACCAGCGGAAAGACCTTCCGCAGGATGACACGTAGCGGAGTCTTCTACAGCCAGAAGTAGACAGATGTCACAGAGGTCCAAGAGGACCAGGACATCAGGTGGGCAACCTCAGGATTTAGGTTAAGTTGAGCGGGCCACATGAAATAGATCCATCCTTATGAGGAGAAGACAATGCTATGCATGCGGTGGGCAAGGCCACATGGCTCATGACTACTCGACCTGCCATGCAGACAAGAAACAGACGGTATAGGGACCTCCCAGGAAGAGGCAGAGGTTCGACCGTCGTGGTCTGTCGGGAGCAGGCGGACGAGGCAGAGGAGCTGTCCGAGCAGCGGGTGGTGGACGACGTTTTGAGACTCTACCACCACCACCACCAGGAGGTCCACCCCCGACCATAGGGAGTTAGCGAACAGAGGCGGGCTCAGCTCTAGGAAGTCGAGGCCTACGACCACGGTGCACCTGAGATGATTCGAGGTACTATTTGTGTCTACTCCACCCTTCATGCATTACTTATAGACACAGGTGCGAGTCATTCTTTTATTTTTTATACCCTTTTTTAGAGCTCAGAGATTCTTACGGAGCCATTGGCTCGATCCTTACAGCTAGAGACACCTATGGAAGCAGACTCGACGATTACGCACTAGTTCCAGTAGTGTGAGCTTACTCTAGGAGGTGATAGCTTTGGCTAGGATCTTCTTATAGCGGCATCGAGTCCTTACAACGTCATCTTGGGTATGGAATGATTATCTACAGTCCATGCTTAGATCAACTGTATTAGGTGAAAAGTGAAGTTTGTCTACCCGGATGGGACTAGGTTCACCTTCACTGGTGAGAAGGGAGCCTTTGCAGCATAGGACGGACTTATGCAGAGGAGAGGGCAGTCGATCACACATCAGTTGGCTAGTCTCATCCTCGGAGCAGTTGATGTGTGGAGTCCGAGTTTTCCTATTGTGGTGGATCAGTATGCAGACATTTTTCCTGACGACATTCAAGGACTACCTCCTCGTAGAGAGGTAGACTTATACATAGACTTGTACCCCAGGAAAACACTGATATCTACTCCATCATATCAGATGGCTCCCGCTGAGCTTCGTGAGCTGCGGGTATAGCTGGAGGACTTGTAGGGGAAGGGATTTATCCGACCCAGTGTTTCACCCTAGGCATCTCTGATTTTGTTCGCCAAGAAGGCGTATGGGAGCTTGAGACTGTGTGTCGACTACCATCGCCTGAATCAGGTGACCGTGAAGAACAAGTACCCACTTACAAGGATTGAAAACCTCTTCGATTAGCTCAAGGGAGCACGATGGTTCTCAAAGATAGACCTCAGTTCAGGCTATCACCAGCTCAGATTTTGAGATGAGGATGTGCATAAGACAGCCTTTAGGTGTCGGTATGGACACTATGAGTTCTTGGTTATGCCCTTTGGCATAACCAATGATCCAGCAGTGTTCGTGAGTCTCATGAATAGGATCTTCCATCCTTACCTCGATTGATTTGTCATAGTCTTCATCGATGACATACTGATTTACTCGACTACTGAGGAGGAGCACGCCTACCATTTTCGGGTAGTACTAGACACACTCCAAGAGCACCAGCTTTATGGTAATCTCTCAAAGTGCCAGTTCTAGATTCGAGAGGTTCACTTATTAGGACACGTCATCTCGGAGGTTGGGTTAGTAGTAGATCCTTCGAAGATCGAGGTAGTGCTTTCTTGGGAGCCACCCAGGAGTGTGATTGAGGTGAGGAGTTTCCTGGGTCTGGTTGGGTACTATCGGAGATTTGTGCTAGACTTCTCCAGAGTTGTAGCACTGCTTTCATCTTTGACAAAGAAGGGGAAACCCTTCATGTGTTCAGATAGATTCCAGAAGAGCTATCAGGAGATGAGGTAGAGGTTGACCATTGCACCCATCTTGAGGCTACCGGAGGAGGGAGTAGGGTACGTAGTTTACTGCGACGCATCAGGGACTAGACTCGGGTGTGTCCTGATGTAGGAGCAAGCGGTGATCGCATACGGTTCACGGCAGTTGAGACAGCATGAGAAGAACTATGCTACCCATGACCTAGAGTTAGTAGCAGTGGTCTACGCCTTGAAGATGTAGCGGAACTATCTAATGGGTGAGTGCTTTACAGTCTATTCTGACCACCAGAGTCTTAGGTACATCTTCTCATAGAAGGACCTAAACCTGAGATAGCGTCGTTGGCTCTAGTTCCTCCAGGACTATGACTTTGATATAGTCTATACTCTTGGGAAGGAGAACATTGTAGCATATGCTCTCAGTAGGAGACCAGGTATTCAGCTGTTGGGAGAGGCGAAGGAGCAATTAGTTGTGTTGCAGATATCCTTTGTGGATAGAGATGGAGTAGCCTTTCTTTAGTCTCTCACAGTTACTCCTCCACTTCTTCAGTGATTCATGGAGGCACGGTGTGGGAATGTTGACTGTGAGACGCGACGTGCTCAGATATCCATAGGGGAGGCACCTGATGGATTTTCTGAAGGCGGGGAGCACATCATCCTCTTCAGAAGACGTACCATGGTACCAGTTACACTATAGGAGTAAGTGCTAAGGGAGTTTCACACTTCTCCTCTAGCGGTACATCTAGGATTGGAGAAGATGTATCAGGACCTCAGACGACAGCATTTTTGGTCAGGTATGAAGAAGGTTGTAGTAGAGTTCATTTCATGATGCCTCACTTGTCAGTAAGTGAAGGCGGGGTACCAAGTACCAGCAGGCTTGGTACATCCCTTAGAGGTCCCAGAGTGGAAGTGGGATGGGATATCCATAGATTTCTTGATGGGGATTCCACGTACATCCATAGGACACGACTCTATCTGGGTGATTGTCGATTGACTCACCAAGTCGGCCCACTTCCTACCAATCAGAGAGCAGGGATCAGTAGAGATCTTGGGATGCCTCCTGTAACACCTTCCATCCTTAGATGGACGGCCAGATAGAGAGGACCATTTAGACTCTTGAGGAAATGATCCGTGCATGTGTCCTTGATTTTGGTCATATCTAGGAGGATCACTTGCCCTTGGTGGAGTTTGCGTACAACAACAGTTACCACTCCACCATCGAGATGGAACCTTACGAGGAATTGTATGACCGACCTTGCAGATCACCTCTGTACTGGACTGAACCAGGGGAGTCAGCACTTGTAGGATAAGAGATGGTTCAGGCTATGACAGAGAAGGTGCAGATCATCTAGGAGTGGATGAAGACTGCACAGAGTAGATAGAAGTCCTATGCTGATAGGAGATGGAGACCACTGGAGTTCGAGGATGACGACCACGTTTTTCTATGGGTCTCACCTTGACGAGGTCTATGGAGATTTGGTCGGTGCGGCAAGTTGTCTCCATGATTCTTCAAACCTTTCCAGGTCCTTAGCAGAGTAGGTGAGGTGTCTTACCGCTTAGACCTTCCACCTCAGTTGCATCGGGTGCACGACGTCTTCCACGCATCTCAGATGAGGAGATACGTGCACGACCTGACCCACATTATCAATCACGGTGAGGTAGATATCGATGACGGGGTGAAATTCAAGGAGGTCTCGGTCGATATCGAGGATCGATAGAAGTGGGTCCTACGTGAACGTTCGAATCCTCTGGTGCGCATTCACTGGAAACACGGGAACCTCCAGGAGAGCACTTGGAAGCGGGAGGCTTATATGCGTGCTCAGTACCCTCATTTGTTTCCCTAGTATGTGTTGTAGCTTTACGGGGACATAAATCCCTGAGGCGGGGGTAATGTAAAGACCTAGAAATTTCAAGGAATTTTTTTTTCTTAAATACTTTGGAATTTTATGAGTCTACGGTTTCTGACGGCTTCTAATTCTGAGGCTCGGTGTGCCCGGAATCAATTTCTGAAGTTTTTTTCAGGTACATTCAATAAACATATGAGTGAGATTTTCTAACTTCTGAACTGGTGCTCAGAATTGAAATCTGAGGTCACTGATGAACTCGCAGCACCGGTATTCTCTTAAGGGGACCTTTACCACAGTTGCGTTTGCTCGGGAGGAGAAGTTAATTTTTGGGGAATTATAATAAATTAAATAAAATTGTTGTACACAATTTTATTTATTTTTAGTGTTTATTTTCTACAAGGGTAAGTTAGAGGTGGGGACCATACCCAGATAACCTCCCATGAGAGGATAATGTGAGGTGGGGCCCACATGATCCCCTAACCCTTTAACTTTCCTTAAACTCCCCATTAACTCCCCTACATTAAATTTTGACAACACATCTCATTTATTATGGGAAAGCCTCTCCACCTCCCACCCATTGATTATGCCAACCCATCTAATTATTAACTTTATTAATTAATTTTCATCTCTCGTTTGAATTGTATGGCTACTCTTTTAAAATTGGGTAGATTTTATAATATTTGCTTCAAAAATATTTTAGGGAGAAACCTCTGGAGAATTAAAAGAAGGTGTTCCACTCTCGACGAAGAACATCGTTCTTCAATGAAGAATATCTCTGACGAAGAACGCGAAGTTACCAACGACGCTTCTTCTTCAGACGCAACCGGACGTCAAAAAAATCGACATCCTTTTTCTGCGATGCTTCTCTTCCATGACTTGTTGACGTGCTCCGCTCTTGAAATCGAGGTAGGGGGTTTGATATAATTTTAAAGGAATGAAATTATATTATGTCCTTGGTGAATGCTTGTATTATCTTCATCCAATTGATATCACCTAACGCGAAGGGTGTGGGCTAAACGAACACGGTCCGACGACCCTCCGATGGTTCTTGAATATTTTGGTGGAGGCAATGAGAGGCGGTGTTGACCGGAGTTGATGACGACCCAAGGCAGCGGCTGCACGCCGGCCCGTTAGAGAACCGCAGCACCGGGTGCCACACGGGTGGAAGAGACTGCAGCCCACAACCGGGCCGCTCGGATGAAGGAGAACCGGTCGGTCGTACCCGGCCGGACTAGAGGACCACGGTGTCGCGTTGCGGAGGACCACGGCCCGCGCTCTGTGGGCTTCTTTGATGGACGATCTGGCCGGGCGGAAGGATCTGCGGTGCCCATGGGCATTGCGGGCAGAGGATCTGTGGCCCGCCCGTGCGGGCCACTCGCGCCGGGAAGACCGACCAGCTTCGACAGGCCGGATAGGAGGGCGGCGCCGCTCGGCGCCGCCATTTCGAAAAACTGGGGGTCGCGCCCCTGGTCCACTCAGCCAGCTGGCCGAGTCGTGGCCCGCCGTAGGCCGGGCCGCGCTAGACATGTTGGGTCGTGCCCCTACGGGCCAGGCTGACCCTTTAGCCAGGTCAGACCCACTGAGCTAGGACGATCCGACACGCCAGCCCACCGAGCTTGACGGGCTGGGCTCATTTCATTTAAATGTGAATAACTTCTTGAACATGCATCTGATCGACGCGTTGTCTACGGAACTGGGACCCTCACGAAGAAGCGGTACTTTTGTGATACTCTAAGTGAGTTTTGGATGACTTTGGAAAATGGCTAGGTTTGGAACGAGCGTAATTCCAACCAGGCCCCTGGAACGGAAAAGCCAATAACTCTCAGATCGGGCGTCCGATTGACATGTCGTCTGTTGCGTTAGGTTTATTTTGACGAGAATTAGCTTCTTGATACATCAACTCTAGACTTTGTGATAGTTGATGTATCGACCCCCTTTGCTCGAGGAGCGGACCCTCCAAAAATCGAGCGTGTTGTGTGCGGGAACCCAAGAGCTGGCTACGACTGCGTCGACTATAGTACTGGAATCCTCTGTGGGTTTGACAGTGATGACTACCATACTGGAATCCTCCGTGGGTTCGACGGTGATTACAGTACTGGAATCCTCCGTGGGTTCGACGGTGATGACTATTGTTCTTGTATCATGTGTGGGTCCGGCAGTATTGACATCTGTACTTGTATCCTGTGTGGGTCTAACAGAGTAGATGGTCTTGTATCCTATGTGGGTCTGACAACTTAGCTGGTCTTGTATCCTGTGTGGGTCCGACAGCTTAGATGAATCAGTGTCTACATCCGATCATCTCTATCTCTATACGAAAGATGTATACCTGTGTGAGCTGATTCTTTACTTTCAATCATTATCATTGATGTGATTTACTTCTTTCCTGTGTGGACTGGGTTGTGCTTGGGCTCGAGAGTTGGAGACGAAATGAGATTGATAACCTAGGTATATATATGGGCATATACCTAAGTAGGGTTAGTTGATACTTTGTGTTTGTAACTCTCTTTTGTGGTATATCATTCATGGATTCTGGGATACCTTCGAGGTTCTCAGGGTCCCTAATGAGTATCTTATACTCACCCTTGCACAGGCTATGCCCGCACTACATTGTGTTGGATGCAGACGACATGCAATACTGATCGTGGTAGAGACTTGTAGAGTTGGACGGTATCCGGAGGTGGACCACTTGGCGAGACATACATGGAGTGGACGAACGGACTTGAGGTGCTGAGGAGGCCATCTGTACCCACCCTTCTGGTGGGATTCCTGGAGGACAACTCAGTGGTTTCTATTTTAGTTTACTACAATTAAGCTAGCTTTTCAGTTGTATTGTACTTTATAGTTGGGTTTGTATTTCCGGCCCCTTTTCCTTTCAGCACTTACTTTTTGTATACAATTTTCACTTAGTGTTTACTTATTATTGCATACTCTATTGTGCTTTTTTACTTTCATAAAGGCAATGCCTTACCAGCTTAGGGATTTTCACCTTTGGTGCTAGTCGCCAGCCCCTGGCCTATGGAAGGCGGGCTTGGGGTAGTCACGGCATGGGCCCCGAGGACAGGTCGTGACATGAAAATCTAAAAACCATCCTTATATCTTATTACCTATCATCTAAAAACCATAACTCAACATTATTGGAATCAAACAACATGAATCTATCTCCAATAGATTATATCTATCATGAACCAACCCGGGTCGACCCTGAACTGGTCACCTGAGATGATCTGTGGCAAGGCCCAAGAGTCATTCCCAATCATCCTGGGCTAGCGAAAAGTGCCAAGTCATCAATAGAGACAAAGGGAATGATTTCTACCAACAATAAAAACAAATAAAGAAAAATTAATAAAAGAAAAAAGTCAACTAAAAAAAATTATTTCAACACTTTACAAGTAAAGGGACACAAAAATAGACAAACAAAAAAACTAGAAAACTCAAACAGAACATGACAACCAAACATCACCTCCATGTGACCCCAAGGGTCACTCTCTAACCAAACACCAACCATATTCTGAGGTCACCGAACCAAAGCTGTAACCTTCAGGAGAAACTAAAAACAATAAAACACTATAGGCACGAGTATTAAAACTCAGTAGATAGGCTTGACTAATCTATTCCCAATGTACAACCATTAAAATAAAAGAAACAATAATTTCAAGTTTGATCTATACAATATAAACATAGGTTTTCCACACTTTTCATTTTAAAAAAATCAATGAAGATCCATTACCCTCATGGTTTTAAAATGTGACACAAGGGAAGCAGGGAGGGGGAAACAAAATATAATGTGATCATTTTTTTATAAAATTGAAAAAGGAAAGGATGATTTCTCAATTAAAACATCTACCTTGAAATCTATTTCAACAAAACACACATTTACAATTTTCTAGAGAAATACCAAAATAAATTACAAGGAATGTGATCCTAGAAAATGAGGGCAATGGCACTAACCATACTAATATCGAAGGAACATAGGAAATCCTAGATATTCATATGAAGACCAGAACATACTATACATTTGACTCATCCTAAAGGCATTCCCAAATCGATGACATCATAACACCCTAATGCCTGGCCGTCGCCTGACATGGCCTATTTGAGGTTCCCAATCCTGTAGCAATAATAAAAAACATCCCCTTTTATGGGCCACTAGCTAGTGCGTAATCTAAACTAGTGAAGCAAACATTCTTAGTAATCCTCGTAGTTATGTAAGGTTCCCATGATAAGTTCTCAAGGGGTTGTTCCACACAGAGTCAGGAAAAAATCCATATATACATCGTCACATATAACACACACAAACCGGAACCACCCCAGCCACCTCAAGGGTAGTCACTGGCCCAAAAAAAGATATTTATTATACAAGGGAGGTCTCATCCCGAAGACCCTTCCACCTAATGATCAACCAACAGGGCAAGCGACCATCCCAAGATGGGTTTTAAAAATAACTAATTCAAAGTTCCAAATGAGCCTTACGAAATTTTTTCATAACCATACTTTTATAAATAACCACACACACAAACAACTTTAGTAAATCTAAATTACCATTCAAGTCCAAAAAAAATTTCCAAATTCCAAAAGGGGAATACCATCAAGAATTTAATGTGAAAAAAATCTATTTAAAAACTCCAATAATTTTTTTGAACATCACAATGCATTTATAAAAAACCATGATTTTAAAAATTATTATCCCCTTAAAAAAGATAACTGGGCCATTTAACAAAACACGTGGCCTGCACAACATAGTAAAAACACACCACACATTAAAATCTATTTTTAAAATCATGTGCACCACAAAACATCTTTCAAACATGTTATGATCTTTTTTATAGTTTAGTAAACCAATAAATCAATATATAAAACCTTTTCAAGAAACTTCCCAAGGATTTTACTTTGAAAACACACCCAAAACCCTCTCTTTAAGTTCAACCGTATATCAAGACTATTTCAAATTGTGATTCGCAGCATATTCCTAATTTAAAAAATCATTCAAATAACTTATAAAATATTTTTAATAAACACAACGATCTTTTCACACACAATGTACCAAATTTTCAAATAGAAAACTCATTTCCAACCAATTTCACATCAAAAAAATTATTCAAAACATTTCAAGTCATTAATTAATTATCACAGGCACTGAAAAATACATTAAACAATTGAATCTTAAATTAAAAATGTATGTGCAAGGGGTAACCTACATCAACTAATTAAGAACACCCAGAAATTGGTGTAAAATTTCAAACGCACTTCAATTACACCGGTGGAAAGCTAAATTAAAACCTACGCACCAAGATTGAACACAAATTGAGGTATTAACTCAAGAAATCGAACCCCAACAACTAGGGTTATTTCAAAAATCAAAACTCATCAATGAAATACCAAACCCAAGAACCCTTACAGAAGGGTAAGACCATCACCGAAGGGAGGGGACATTTGGTGAGGGGGTGATGCCGGTGAGGTAGGACACCAGATATGGGGGTCACCAGAGGCTTCAGGTCAGGTTGGCCAGAGAGAGTAGGGGAGGGCAGCATTGTCCATGAGAGTATAGGGGAGCAGGTCGGAAGAAGGAAGCTGACTGGAGAAGACGAGCACCAGAGAGGTTTCTTGGGTCGGGATCGCGCACACCAAATAGGAAGGAATAGTATGCTGGTCGTGCTAGGTCATGGTGAGGGGGAGAGAAAATGGATACGTTTCCCTAAAAAATAAAAAAAATAAAAACCCTAATAAAAATCATAACAATCAAAATAATTTTAATAATAATAATACTAATAATAATATTATACATTTCATTTTAATTATAATATCCACAATAATGATAAAAATAATTATAAAAATAAAAAATTTAATAAAAATGTTATTATTATCCACAAATTTAAAAAACTTGGTAAACTTAATCTATTTTTCATTAAACTTCTTCTTATTTATTTAAAGTGTCATGCAACTGTGCGGTTACCCCACGCAGCTCATAAAAATTTTAATAACAAAGATGATAATAATGATATTAAAATTTTTAATAATATAAATATTAATATTAATAATGATAATAATAATAATCCCATTGATAATATTATAAATATCTTTAGTACTATTTTAATTTTTTTCTTATTTTATTTCAACACTCATTTTAACTTCATTTTATTATTCTTTTAAATTTTTAATTTATTTTAAATATTGGGAAAGATGTACGGTCTCCAAAATGTGCCCTACCCATGTGCCCAATGCCACTAAGTCCAAAAAACTCATCTTTAAATAAAAATTAAAAATTTTAAACAAAGACCTCCCCAAACCCCAACCCGAGTCAGAACCAAGACAAAAATCAAAACCAGGGCGTGAAAATTATCCCCACCATAATGCTTTCTACCCCCAGAAAGCCATAACAAGACCAAACCCCCAAAATAGAAATTGATACTCCTTTATAGTTTAAGTAGATTCCAAAATAATGATAAATGAAGAGGCCACAAAACACCACCAATGAGAGAAAGACTAATAAGATGATTTCAGGAGACCGAAAAGGACTCCCCGCTAAGTGTCACCCACCCTTAAAAGCTTAGACACCTCCAATTGATCGATCTAGAAAGACATAGAAATTTCATGATGCTAAATCCAACCTTAAAATACACAAACCTTAAACATCATCAAATAGAACTCAACCATTTTTCACCACCCTCGATTCATCCTTAAAACACAATATCCTGAATGACACCAAGAGGAACCCAACCACCCTCTCAAAACCATCAAATGAGCTTCAACCAAATCAAAATATTATATATTAAAACTTTACTCCAACCAATGTCAGAACCCTCACATCCTATCCATTTACTCAAAAGGATAAAATAATTAGGTGGTTTCGCACAAGACCACCCACTACCAACCAACACCCGGAATGGAACCAAGACACTGATACGAGGAGGCCCGAATAGGCTCCCCACTATAAGATATTGGATTACACTATTTCCATTCATGAGAAGGTTAGAACGAGTACCTTGATGGGTCTCCCCTCCATAAGAACAAGTGAGATCAAACTAACTTGAAAACTTTCCTGCACAAACCAAATATCCCCATCGACGGGGAGGGGAGGGAAGGGTCTAACGGATGGGGCATCAAAACCACAACAAACATACACCAACCTCTAAATGCTCCCCAAGTAAACACTAACACACACTACAAAAAAACAGTACATTAGAGGGGTTTATCTACAGGTGATTATGCACAACCCCCTCTAAATTCATTTTTTGTAACATTAGAGGGGGTTCCGCACAACCCCCTCTCTAATTATCAAATATAGTGGGGGTTCATAACCCCCTCTAAAATTTTTATCATTGTTTTTTTAATATTTGGTTTGATTTTAGATCATGTTATATCAAAATCACTGCTAATTTAATAATTAGTGTAATTATATATTATGTTGGATTTTAGAGGAGATATATATATATATATAACATTTGTTTGAATATATATATATTTATATACATGTATATATATATAATTTATTTTTTTAAGGAACTATTGGGGGTTCACAACCCCCTCTAATTTAAGATATTAGAGGGGGTTCATGAAACGCTCCTAATCCCTTAGATTAAAGGGGGTTTTGAACCCCTTCTAATTTAAGAAATTATATGGTGTTTTGAACCCCCTCTAATTAATGAAATTAGAGGGGGATTTTAACCCCCTCTAATTCATGAAATTAGAGGGGATTTTGAACCCCCTCTAATTCATGACATTAGAGGGGGTTTTGAACCCCTTTTAATTTAAGAAATTAGATGGGTTTTTGAACCCCCTCTAATTGATGACGTTATAGGGGGTTCAAAACCCCCCTCTAATTTATGATATTAAAGGGGGGTTGTTAACCCCCTCTAATTCAAGAAATTTTATGGGTGTTATGAACCGCTACAAATCCATTTGATTAGAGGGGGGTTTTAAACTCCCTCTAAATTTTTATTTATTTTCTAAAATAGATATCATTTAAATTCAAATTTTTTAATATATATGTGGGTGTTTGCATGTGTGTGTGTATATATTACATAAACACATTATATAAATATATTTAAATACATTATAACACATGTATATAAGAACATTATATATATATATATATATATTAAATAAATACTTATACATATAAAAAAATGTATACATATATATAAATATTGATATACATAATATAAATGTAATTATAAATATATTTATTCAAATTTATAAAATTTATA
This sequence comes from Viscum album, assembly GCA_963277665.1. Taxonomy (NCBI): domain Eukaryota; kingdom Viridiplantae; phylum Streptophyta; class Magnoliopsida; order Santalales; family Viscaceae; genus Viscum; species Viscum album. Next base: position 236,370,069 of record OY728155.1, on the reverse strand, counting down.
TATGGTTTTATAAATACTATACATTTATATTGTTATTTATATTATACATATATTATATTTAAATACATTTTTATTGTATATTTTTGTATAAATACATTTATATTATATTTTTTATACAAATATATATAATATAGACAATATTAAATATAATTCTAAATATACATATATATTTTATATAATTATATTATATATATATATATATTATAAATATATAATTATATATAAATTTATATATATTATTTAATTATTTTACATATATTTTATTATACCATTTTAATTATAAATTAATTTAGTACATATATATATATATATATCATATAATAATTAATAAAATTATTATTACATGCACACGTACATAAATTCATTTTCATTGTATACTTTAGTATAAATACATTTATATTAGATTATGTATACTAATTTACATAATTTAGAAAAAATTAAAATTAAATATAAATATAAATATAAATATATTATTTATTTATATTATATATTATATTGTAAATATTTTATTGTATATAAATTTATATGTATTATATAATTATTTTACGTATATTGTAGTATAGCATATTAATTATAAATTAATTTAGTACATATATATATATATATCATATAATAATTAATAATATTATTATTACACACACACATACATAAATACATTTGTATTGTATACTTATGTATAAATACATTTATATTAGATTATGTATACTAATTTACATAATTTAAACAAAATTAAATATAAATATAAATATATTATTTATTTATATTATTTATTATATTATAAATATTTTATTGTAAATAAATTTATATGTATTATATAATTATTTTATGTATATTGTAGTATAGCATATAAATTATAAATTAATTTAGTAGATATATATATATAAATAATTTAATTATATTATTTACTTCAAATTATATGAATGTATTTAATTTTGTGTGTGTATATATGTGTGTTGATGATATAATATAAATGTATATAATTACATACATTAATATATAATATAAATGTATTTAATATAATATATGTATAATATATATTATAATTATATTATATCAATAATACAAAAATATACACACACACATAAATATAAATATATTTACTAATATATGTATAAATATGTATTTATATATATTAAATATAAATATATGTGTGTGTGTATATATATATATATTATACACAAATATATTATAATTACACATAAATACATATTATATATATATATTAAAAAGAAATATATATTACATTATAGAGAAATATATTATATATATACAAATATATGATATTATTTATATTTTTAAACACAAATATATATATATATATGTAATAATTTGGAATATTAATAAATATAATGCAGTGTACATTATATGTGAAATCGCAGCTAGCTTAGTGGTTCGGTTGTGGCGCTGTCTGGAACCGGTTGGGGGGTCAAATCCCAATGGATGTTCTTTTACACCGCTGGCGTGGTGCACAAGCGTGGTCTCGTGCGGGAGGGCTCTAGCGGACAAGGGACGCAGCGCGCGGGGGGCTCTGGGTGAGAGGGTGCTCTGGCGGGCTCTGGATGCGGGTGTGCTATGGCGGACAAGGGTGGGGTCTCTGGGCGTGGGGGGTGCTCTGGCGGACAAGGGTGGGGGTGTTCTAGGGGTGTCTGGTTGTGTCTGTGGTGTCCGGGTGAGTGCCCGGGGTGTCATGGGTTTCATGGGAGGACAAGGGTGGGGGTGTCCGGGGGTGTCATGGGCGGGCAAGGGTGGGGTGTCATGGGGTGTCAGGGGGGTGTGGGGGTGTCAAGGGGCTGGCCTAGCACCCTTAGTGGTGTCAAGGGTTAGGGGGTGTTAAGGGGATGGCCTAGCGCCCCTAGGGGTGTCATGGGCAGACAAGGGTGGGGGTGTCATGGGGTGTCAAGGGGGTGTGGGGGTGTCAAGGGGCTGGCCTAGTGCCCCTAATGGCGTCAAGGGTTATAGGCAGTTCAAACTGCCCATAAAACCCTAAGATTAGAGGCGGTTTATGATATAACCATCTCTAATGAGGTAAATTTCAGGTAACAGTAGAGGGGGTTTAAACCCCCTCTAACGTAACCACCGCTAAATTCACTATGAATTTACCAATGCTTCCTGACAACCACCTTCACATGAGCCTCAACCCAGTTGGTGAGGACTCGGAAAGTGAATCCAAGAGACTCGAGATCAAATCTGGGTGGAGACATATTTCTGGGGGTATTGTAGCAGTACTGTAGCAGTATTGTAGCAGGTGTTGTTCGGTACTGTAGCAGCCAAAACTATTCATCCATATGGGCCACCGGTTTGGGCCTCGGGTCCTGTAAGGACTTCGGGCCACCCAAGGCCTTCGATCTAGTTGTCTCCCAGGGCCGTTGGGCCACCTTAAGGCATTTGGGACACCCCAAGGCCTTAGGGCCACCTGATTATGCAGACGTACCAGTCAGACTACAAGGGACAAGGCTCCAGATGAGGATTCAAAGTCAGCGCATTCACTAGAGCAGAGCTAACCAGAATTGGAAAAATGAGAAGGTATGGATTTTCCATCGGTACCAGGCCTATACAGATTTGCATAGGATAGCTAGCTGACCAGCCCTGTGAAGGTGGAGTGCTGATCATCATGACATATGCTGGGGAGGAGCAGTTCCAAGTTGTCTTGTCTGGGTAATTCTCTCTAAGACCTACGGGTCATGTAATTGTCTCTGATCTTTTGGGGCTTTTAAGGGTTCCACATCATCCCTTGAAAGGTGGATTATCAAAAATAATAAAAAATTAAGGCCTTTGGGCCATTCAGTCCTAACAAACGCCTCTACTAACTATAGGCAGGCACATGCAAGATGCAAGGGCCATAAAGAGGAGGCTCACATTCGATGGAACACAACCACTAAGATCTTAAGAAAATGAGATGATTATTCCTCCTTATAACTAAGGAGAAAAATTTCACACCGATACGGGTCACAATGTGGAAACAAGGTTCCCATGCCACCTTTCACCAAGAGGAACAACTAAAAACAAGGAAAATATGTAGGAGGCTTAAACTACCTCCACTTACCACACAGAGAACAAAACCTAGACCTAAGCCTTTCCACGACGCTAGGTTTCTCTTGACTATGTGTCAGCTTCACTCTAGGACCTATTGCTAGAGCTCTAATGGTTGAACCATCTCCTACCTCACAATCAGGCTTTAGAAATTCCTAAATGAAACTTCTTCTTCTATTCCAAGTCCCATATAGAACATGATTCTTACAAATTTCCTTAATAGCCTCTTATAACTAAACTCACCACCATACTTCTATTGCAAGAGGATCCGCTCAACCAAAAAAGGAAAGAGGTAGATTCAAGTTCCAAATTCCAAGATGGAACTCCTTTCATTGATCAACTAGATGGTTCACCATGGGGGAGGTCACCCATGACTAAATTTTGAACATGCTTTGATTCTTCATGGGGGAACACTCTAACCAACGAGGAGAAACCAAGGACCCAAATTAATTGGTCCATTGGCCAAAACAGAGCTTTTCAAAAAAAATCAGAATTGAGAAAAACCCAAATGATCCAAAAGGTAGAAATTAATTTTGGTGGGTGACTCAGACGCATGGTTGGTGGTCATATGTCAGTCACGCCACTATCACTAAGAGCATTCTAGGTAAATGTCCCCAGATCCATGTAATAATCTGGTTTTTCACTCATGTATGGATCCTTTAATTTTCAATATAAATCTTTATTTTGGACCTAATATGGATTTCTAATGGGTTATTAAAGGTCTTAGGGGTGTCCAGGACAAGTTCGAAGCCTGAAACCAATCTTTTTGGGAAAACTATGCAGGTCGCACGGTTGGTGCACGATTTAGATAACCATGTAGATTGAAATTTCCAAACAGAACCACTTCATACAGTTTATGCCTGATCATGCAGCCTAACCATGAAAAGTTCTCCTATACCCAGAAAATATCTCATGACTTTCACATGGTTAGTGAAACCTTGTGAAAAAACCTTTCACAATCCATTTTTCTAGGTAATTTTACAAAATCATCCTTAATGATCTATTAAGCTGCCTCTGTATTCCCTTATCCGTGTTTATGAAGGATTAACCTATTTCTCTCGCAATTTGGAGATTTTTGAAGATCTAACCTTGGAATCAAGATATCTAATTCATTCATCCACCGATTGAGCTTTCATTCATGATGTTGGAGGCACAATAGTAAGTAATCTAGTTTTTTTTTTATTTGTTCTCCTTCTATTTTTCTATCGACTAAGTTATCAGGGTATGAGAATTTTTCTATTTTTCTTAGATCTACTCTGATCTGAACCAAATCAAGGGATAATACCTGAGTAAAAGGATTATACAACCCTAAGGTGGGTGGTCTATAAATCATCCCTAAAGTTCATTGATTTTGGATTTGTCATGTGAGGCCCACCTATTTCACCGGGTGTCGTTTATAGAATTTATATGCCATGTTTATAATCATTAGAACTATATAGATATGATCTTTCCATATATGGTAATAATTGTTCGTGGTTATGACCAAAAATACATCCCTTCCATGTAGAAGGTTATTCCATATTTTTTATTTAGTGTTTTGACACGTTTGCACCACCATTAGGGTGTGCCTTGGCTTGACCAATCTAACAGTAAGCTTTTCAATATTAAATGTCTTGTTTATATTGTGAATTTCATAATGTAAAGTATCATGTATGTGTACCACTTGACCCACCTAAGGTAGGTGCTTTAAATTGATAATTTAATGTGAATGATTAATTTGTTGCATATCCATAGCACCCCTTACCACATTAATGGAAGGTAGCAAAATGAACCTTGAATATGGAATATTCCTTAAATGGATTAAAATGGTTGCATGCTACTTGTACTTGTCACACTAATGAAAGGAAAGGCTTGAACCAAATGACTTGATAAAAATGTTGCATGCTACTTGACATTATCACACTAATGAAAGTAAAGACTTGAACCAAAGTATATATTACATGACTTCATACTTAAAAAAGGAATGACCTAACTTGAGGTTGCCTTGTATTTTGATTGGAGAATGCCATGAGCACTTGGGAACCCCATTCTTATTCAAGGATACGGCTTGCTTGGGTTGAAACCCACCTAGATCCTGATCCTTATCTTCTTTTGGATGTCTGGTATGACACTGTAGGATCCTTTCATTATCATTATAGGTTTCCTTGGATACACTCCTTGGATCCAGTATTGGCAAGTAGGTTCCATGGTTAAAGCCCATCAGGCCCTATCTATGCTTAGCCCCATTTTACCTTGGTCGATCACCTTGGACTCGGTAGGTGCCTCATTTTGGAATGCCTTGGATTACACTCCTTGGATTACACTCTTACCCTATGCTAGGCTACAATTATTACTGATTCGGTGACCCTTGAGGTCTACGTCGCCTTGGTTATTGCCTTGGGACTTCACTATTAAATATCATTGATCATGGTTTCCTTGTTACATCTTGGAACCTTCACTGTTTATACTATCATGATGTGATGTCTTTATTGGATATGCCTCATGATACCTATCAATCTAAAATTGGTAATTACTTAATTAAATGAACTGACTGCATGTTCAGACCCCAACTTAGGGCTGAAGCTGGTACTTGGGTATTAAGTTACATTATACTTATTTACTTTATATTAATGCATGATTTCACACTATTACATTTACATTGAATACGCCAGATGTTATATACACCATTGGTGGTGGACCACTTAGATTTATCTCACACCCTCTCCGGGCGCTGTTTGGTACCTGGGGTAGATTACATGGTTATAGGTGTTGACAAATGGAAGCATACGGCTTTGAACACTTGATTGCTTGATGTTTAGTATATAGCTTGATAGAAAATGACCGAGTTGGAACTATAGATTCTTGGGATATTCTTTTATTTACTTTATACTTTTTGGAACATGTTATTCCTGTTGTTTGTATCCATGTTTTCCAGTTTTTGAGTACATGGAATATCATCATCTGTTGTTGAATGTTATTACAGTTTTTTTAGTTATTATTATTATTGTATATAGTTGTGACTTCTATATATATATATATATATATATATATATATATATTTCTCTATTTATCTTGTTGTTTACTTTCACCTTTGTGATACACTTTGGTAATGAGGGCACAGTCTCCCCATAGAGACACTATAGGCCCTCGCTGCTAGTTAGAATTCTCTGGAATTTGGGGAGATATTCTTGATTCCATGTGGCCCATCGGGCTCAGGGCACCCATGAAGTGGAATCTAGGTCTAGGACATCACAAATTGGTATCAAATGAGTTTTATTTTCTGGGTTTTACTATTTGGAGACAATAGATTGAGATTAGGAACGCTTGGGACTTGGTCATAAGTTTTTCTTGGGCGTTACGAACCATGTTTAGGGTAAAAAACAAGTTGCCTAAATTATAATTGTTTTTCATATTTTTCCTATTACAGTTGACATTATTTTACCTTTGGGTGATTCACATGTTGTGGGGTGTTGTTGATTATTACTCTGTTTGAGGATTTTCTTTCATCCTTGGCCCGATGATATGAGGGAAAGGAGCATTGTTACATGCATCATTATAGGCAACTATAATTCACATTTCATGCATATTTCCATGCCATATTGGTTCATTTCACTACTTTGTATTTCTTGATATGCCTATGATTGTTGAGTGATGCTGCGATAGTTAGCTTATGCTTATATTACTCTTGAATAAAATTGAGTGATTGCATGTCTCAATACATGAGGCGTATGGTCCCTCATGGGTTGGGATGAGTAATTTACTGAGTCAAGTCATTATGCTATAAATAAATGGGTGTCGTTTCTGGTGATAGGTGTATGGGCACTAATTCGTCGGAAATGGATATCCATTGTAAAGTGAATTATGACATCTAATATGAAATGGTTGAACATTATTATCCCACCTTGTCATGTTTATTAAATTTAAAGGATTGAACCTATAAATTAAAAGTAAAATGAAATAAAAATTATACTTGACAGCTTACCAATGTCTGGCCATCTAAGTGTGTAGTTGGGATAGTATGCCTTAGGTGGTGAGTTTTCTTGAGTTTAGCTTCTCCTAGTGATGTTATACTTCTTCTTAATCTTGTTCTAAGGCATGTTCTTGGAATTTTTAGACCAATGTATCCATGATGTACTCGTCTCGTGTGCTAGGAAGGTGGAGATAACCATGATCTAGACATGGTGGGCCCTGATCTACCAGTCTTACCTCCATGAGTACCACTCGAGGCATCGCCTACTGTACCTAATTTGGGCACCAATTCCCAAGTTCATGATAGTTTCCTACATATGATTCAGTCCATACATGGTGCTCCACGGCTTTTACCTATGATGGATAATCTGACTCATGAGTTTCAACAGTAGCATCCTCCTACTTTTTCAGAGGATTACCATCCACAGGCTACTGAGTTTGGTCTTGAATCCACCCTATCTATCTTTGAGCATCTAGAAACACCTCCAAATAAGATATTCAAGCTTTCAACATAAATTATTTGGGGTTTGTCCAAGAATTAGTGGAATGTTATTACCCAGGCTGGTCGTCACCAAGTCATGTTATGGGTTGATTTCCAGAATTCCTTCTATGATCAGTTCTTTCCTTAGATGCTGAGAGATGATAGTCCTAGAGAGTTCATGCATCTAGGGTAGGGTTCTATGTCAGTTATGTAATATTCATCATGTTTCATGGAGTTTCATTACTTTTCACTACTTCTATTCGGTGATGAGATTATGTGTGCTAGACGCTTTGAGGATGTGCTCTAGTACGCCATCCACATGTAGTTCCATGTATTTCTACTGACTAATTTTTAAGAGATAGTCAATCAGGCTCTTATCACTGAGCGCAATCTAAGGGACGGTAATAGTACTGAGTTTAAAGGATTATTGTCGCGTCAGGCCAGTAGTTCTTCTGGTGGTTAGAAGCATTCCCTAGAGGTTTCTCGTCAGGTTAGTGACAACCAGAGTGTCCATTTAAATATCACTAAAGTGTGTCATCATTGTAGACGATGGGGGCATTCAAATCCTTAGTGTGATATATACCCAATGGAGTGTTGGTCTTACGACCGTATGGGGTATCTATAGCACTTTTGTAGGACTTTCCCACCAGCTTTGAGTGGAAAAGGATCTGAACTAGATTCACCTTTAGGAGTGAATTCTTTTATGTCATGTCAAGCGAGGAGTTGGAATAGCACCGGTAGTTCTGGTCGAGGAGGTGGTCGTGGTCGTGATATCCATACCCCTGATCACCACCAGCACAAACAGGGTATTTATGATCGTGGTAGTCCATCAATTTCACAGGGTCGTGGATAAGGTCAGTTGCATACACTACAGTCGATACCCAAGGATCGGGTTGAGGAACCATCTATAGTACGGCATACTATTCTAGTATCCTCTACTATAGTATCTACTTTATTTGATACAGGTGCTTCGAACTCTTTTATCTTGGTATCTATCATGGAGAGTCTCATACTAGAGATACAATATTACATTTTTGTAATAACCATATATATTCCATTAGGGGTATGAATAGAGGGCATACGCTGGTGTAAGGAATACCCCCTTGAGGTAGGCAGTTACCCTTTTTTATAGAACCTATTCATTCTCGAGATGACAGGATTCGATTTCATTCTTGGGATGGATTGGTTAGTTCACTATCATGATTTTATAGACTACTATCACCGTAGGGTATCATTTACATCACCAGAGGGAAACAGTTATCTACATAAGGGTGAGTGGGATGTCTAGACTGGTAGAGTTGGACTAGTGCACCATGTTCTAGGTGGAGTGACCACCCAGATTGAAAATATTTTCATGGAGGATCAGGGTTTATGGTAATCTTATTTTCCCCTAGTAGTGAATTGTTCCAGGGATGTCCTTCCCAATGATTTTTTTTTGCTTACCTCCTAAGAGGGAGGTAGAGTTTACAATTGATCTTGTTCTAGGAGTATCTCCAATGTCCATTCCTCCATACAGGATGGAGCCTATAGAGTTTCAGGAGCTCAAGCGACAGTTAGAGGATTTAGAGGCCAAAGGATTTATATAGCCCAGTACATCCTGTTGGGGTTCTCTAGTGCTTTTTTCTAAGAAGGTGGATGTAACCTTATGTCTGTGTGTAGATTATAGAAGGTTGAACTAGCTCGCAGTCAAGAAATAATATCCACTTCCTCAAATAGATGATCTCTTTGACCAGCTCTGAGGATCAAAGGTCTACTCCAAGATCGACCTAATATTGGGTTATCATCATGTTTGAGTCAGACCAATAGGCATGCATCTTACATCCTTCCATAGTAGGTATAGTCTGTATGAGTACCTATTTATGTCATTCTATCTTACAAACATGCCTGCTATTTTCATGGCTCTGATGAATAGGGTTTTCCACCCCTACTTTTATTCTTTTTTCGCAGTCTTTGTGGACAACATCTTGGTGTATTATCACACTCATAGTGACCATGCTAAACATCTTGATACCATTATAAGTACACTGAGAGAGCATTATCTTTACACCAAGCTTTCTAAGTTCTACTTATGGATAAAAAAAGTCTACTTTTTTTGGTTCTATAATATCAAAATTGGTAGGATCTGTTGACCTAGAAAAGGTAAGTTCTATAATTTCTTGGGAGAATCCCAAGAACATGTTTGATACATGGAGTTTCTTATGGATGGATGGATATTACATAACTTTAATAAAAGACTTTTTATATCTTTATTCACCTCATACTAGTCTTACAATGAAGGGTGTCAAGTTACTTTGCTCAGAAGAATGTGAGAAAGACTTTCAAGAGCTGAAAGGAAGGCTTTTCTCAGCACCTATTCTAATTCTTCCTGAGATGGGTATAGGTTATACCATATTATGTGATACATCAAAAATTGTCCTAGGATCAGTACTAATGTAGTAATATAGAGTTTTTTCATATGGTTCTCGATAATTGATGCCTCATGAGATAAATTACCCAACGCACAACTTTGAGGTAGTAGCAGTTGTCCATTCCTTACGTTGCTGGAGACACTATCTTTTGGGTGAGTGATTTGTGGTGTACACAAACCACAAGAGACATAAATATATCTTTTCTCAGTATGAATTAAACCTAAAACAATGGAAATGGTTCTAATATCTAAAATACTTTGATTTTGTGATTGCCTATATGTCTGGAAAGGGGAATGTGGTTGCAGATGCACTGATTTGAAAAACTCAGGCACAGGTAGTACAAGAATTCAGTAATGAATAGAAATTAATAGACCTTTTTTATGAGATGCATCTGGAGTTTCATGATAGTCACAATCAATATTATCTCTCATCCTTAACAGTTACCTCTTTCCTCCTTGATAAGGTGAAGAGTAGATAGTTTTCATATCCCAAAGGATTGGTTCTCCAGGAGAGAATATCAGGAGATAACCGACCTCTAGATTGGTATGTAGATAGAGATGACATCCTACATATTCATGGACGTGTCTGGGTCCCTACAGATATGAGAGAGGATTTGATGAAAGAGTATCATGCCTCTTAGTGGTTATTTCATCTAAGAATCTCAAAGACATATCAAGATATGTGATTCTAGTATTAGTGTCGTGGGATAAAACAATAGATTGTAGGTTTTATCACTAGGTTTTCCACCTATCAGCAGGTGAAGAGCACCAGAGACCTACGAGCTTAATATAGACACTTTTAGTCCCTGAATGGAAATGGGAAGATGTTTCTATGGACTTTTTAGTCGATTTACCTAGTTCTCCTAGAGGTAGCAACGTTTATAAGTTTTCATTTATAGACTGATGAAAGTATCCCACTTCATTCCTATTCAGGAGACATTCTCAGTTGATGATCTGGGAAAACTGTATGTCTGTGAGATCATATGACTACATAAAGTTCCTCGTACTATCATTTCAGATAGGGTTTCTCGTTTCACATCATGCTTCTAATAGGGATTGTAGAAGGCTATGGGAACATAGGTGCTTCTAAGCACATATTTTCACCCTCAAACCGATAGACAATTAGAACAGACAACACAAGTTCTGGAGGACATGCTCTGAGAATGTGTCCTTGATTTAAGTAGTTCTTGGGAAAATAATATCCATTTCATCGATTTCACCTATAATAACATCTTTCATGAAACATTTCAGATGGTTCCTTTTGAATTCATATATGGTAGACCATTCCATTCACCCTTGTGTTGGTTATAGGCTGGTGAGGTAGCCCTACTAGGTCCTCATCTTGTTCAAGAGACTTCAAAGTAGGTTCAGCTGATCAGAAAGCGTATGACTAAAGATCAGTCTAGAGAGAAATATTATTCTTTTATACATTTATGACCTCTATAGTTCAAGTTTGGGGATCGTGTTTTCCTTCAAGTATCATCCAGGCTAGGTCATAGACAGTTACAGAAGCAGGTAAAGTTTTCACCTCATTATGTAGGGCTGTTTGAAATGCTATAGAGAGTCGAGTCAGTAGCCTATCAATTGCTCCTACCTCATAGGTACCATTCCATGCACAAAGTATTTCATGTTTCATAGATTCACCAGTATCATGCTAACCCATATCATACTTTTGATCTTGAATAAGTTGATTTATATGCTGACACTACCTTTGAGGATTATTTAGTACACATCGTTGACTGAAGCATAAAGGATCTCTGAGTTTAGTATGTCCCTCTAGTATGGGTGCTATTATAGTACAACCGATTACAAGACAAGAATTGGGAGAGGGAATCAGATGTACATGACCAATGGCCATATTTGTTCTCAGGAAATGTTTCTCCAACCTTGGAAGGGGAACTCGGGGATGAGTACTTTTAAGGGGGAAATATTGTAAGAACCTAGTTTTTAACTCAGGTATAAATCCTTTAATTTTTTGTCTAAATATTTATTTTTGACCTAATATGGATGCCTAATGGGTTAGTAAAGGTCTCAAGGGTTTTTGGGGCATGTTTGGTGCCTGAAACACATCTGTTTGGGAAAATTGGGGAGGTTTCACGGTTAGCACACAGTTAGCACATGGTTGGCTCATGGCTTGGCTAACTGTGCATATAGAAATTTTCAAACATAACCACATGGAATAGTTTATGCATGGTTGTTCCACCTAATAATTCAAAGTTTCCCTCTACTCATAAAACCTCACATGGTTTGCACATGGTTTGTCACATCATGTGAACAAATTGTGCACATGCAATTCTTCTAGGTAATTTTACAAAATTTACCTTAATGATCTATTAAGCTACCTCCATCTTCCTCAATCCAAGTTTATGTAGGATTAACCTATTTCTATCTCAATTTGGGGATTTTTGAAGATCTAACCTTGGAATTAAGATATCTCCTTCATAAAAAAACTGATCGTGCTTATGTTCATCAAGTTGGATGTGCAACGGTAAGTACTTGATTCCTTATGAGCCATTCTCCTTCTCTTTTTCTATCAACTGAATTATTAGGGTATGATAATTTTTCTCTTTTCCTTAGATCTACTCCAATATGAGCCAAATAAAGGCCTAATATCGGAGGATAAGGATCATAAAACTCTAAGGTGGGTGGTTTATAACTCATCCCTAAAGTTCATTGATTTTGGATTTGTCATGTGGGGCCCACCGATTTCATCGGGTGCCGTTTATAGAATTTATATTCCATGTTTATGATCATTAGAACCATATGGATATGTTATTTATATAAATTTGATTAATTTTTTGGGGGGTTATGACCACAACTCCATACCTTCCATGTCGAAGGTTATGCCATAATTGTTGTTTAGCATTTTGACATGTTTGTGCCACCATTCAGGTGTGCCTTGGATTCACCACTGTAAAGGTAATATTTTCAATATTAAATTTCATGTATATATTGTGAATTTTATAATGTTAAGTTCCATGTATATGTAACACTTGACCCACCTAAGTTAAGTACTTCAAATTGATAATTTAATGTGAATGATTAATTGGTTGCATATCTGTAGCATCCCTTACCACACTAATGAAAGGTAGAAGAATTAACCTTGAATATGTAATATGCCTTAAATTGATTAAATGGATGCATGTTAATTTTCTTTGTCACACTAATGAAAGAAAAGGATTGAACCAAATGACTAGATAAAAATATTTCATGCTACTTGACCTTATCACACTAATGAAAGGAAAGGCTTGAACTAAAGGAGATATTACATGAATTTATACTTAAACAGGAATGGACTAACTCGAGTTTTCCTTGGATTCTGATTGGAGAATTCCATGTCCACTCAGGAACCCCATTATGATTGAAGGATACGACTTGCTTAAGTTAAAACCCACCTAGATACCAATCCTTTTATAATCTTGGATGCTCGGTATGACACCATAGAATCCTTTAATTATCATTATAGGATGCCTTGGATATACTCCTTGGATCCAGTATTGACAATTAGGTTCCATGGTTAAAGCCCATCGGGCCCTGTCTCGGCTTAGCCCCAATTTATATTGGTCAATCACCTTGTAATTGGTAGGTGCCTCATTGTGGAATGCCTTGGACTACACTCCTTGGATTACACTATTACCTCATGTCCGGATACAGTTATTGCTGATTTGGTGACCCTTGAGGCCTATGTAGACTTGGTTATTTCCTTGGTACTTCACTATTAAATATCATTGATCATGGTTGCCTTGTTACATCTTGGAACCTTCACTATTTATACTATCACAAGGTGATGTCTTTATTGGCTATGCCTCATGAGATCTATCAATCTAAAATTGGTAATTAATTAATTAAATGAATTAGATACATGTTCATACATGAGCCGAGGGATGAAGTAGATACTTGGGTATTTTGTTACATTGTACTATTTTACTTTATATAAATGCATGCTTGCACACTATTATATTTCCATTACACGGGCTGGATGTTATAGACATCGTTAGTGGTGGCCCATTGAGATTTATCTCACAACCTCTCCGGGCACCGTTTGGTACCCAAGGCAGATTACATGGTTACAGATGTTGACAAAGAGAAGCATACTGTAGTACCCCTGGTTTCGGGTATATAACCCCTTTCTTCACATTTTTTTAAATTGGTGTGTATAAAATAGATAGTTTCCATAAAATAGAGAGTTTCCATAAAATAGAGAGTTTCTATAAAATAGAGAGTTTCCATAAAATAATAGTTTCCATAAAATAGAGAGTTTCCATAATATATAGAGTTTCCTTTAAGTTGGGTGTTTCTATAGTGTTGGTTGTTTCCATAAAGTGGGTGTTTCCATAAAGTGGGTTGTTTCCATAAAGTGGGGTGTTTATATAAAGTGGGATGTTTCCATAAAAAATGTATTTCTATAAAAAGGGTAAAGGTGAATTATGGGAGAGTTTGGGGGTTTTATAAGGATTTTTGGGGCCAAAAGGAAGGTCACACGATCTATACACGGTTGGCCCAAACCGTGTGGTCAAACCTTGTGCAGAGGTCAAATCTAGATCCTATTTTCTAGGAGCTTACTTGTTTTTGTTCTATATATTTTGGTTTGGCTTCAAAACGCCCCTATTTTGAGATTAATCTCCCTAGAAGTCTGGAGAACCATTCCCACATGAGTTGGAGCCAACCCAGAGCCTTCCCTTGGTGATTTCAAATCCGATTCTTGAGGTATTTCACCATTCTTTCTGAATTTGTCATGTTTTCTTAGATCTAATTAGATCTACTTCTCTGATGTCCATTTTTTCTCAGATCTGAACCTATAGTGGGTAGATCTACGTTTTTGGATTCCAAATAATTTAATTTTGAGTCGTGATCTTTCTAGGATAATAGATCTAAGGTCGTTCTTGGAGAATTGACCCGCTTTCTTATGCATTTTTCGTCTGTTGTCAAAGTTTCATCAAAACCTTTGAGGTGGGTAGCTTATCTTTCAACTCCTATTGATATAATTTTTTGTCTTAGACTCAAATTGTTTTATTGATTGTGAAATGCATGGAAAATCTTCATTTGTGATGATTTATGGTTTTTGTGAAATTGTGTGATCTTGGTGAATAGTTGTGCAAAAGGGGGTTTAGTTTCATGAATTTAAAATGATGATTTTAAATTATTTATTTTCTAGAATTTATAAATGGTTGATAGAAAATATATTTTCAATATAAATGGTTTTCAATAAAAATAATGTAGTTTTATTGAAATGGTTTTAAATTGAAATTGTTTGGCATTGAAATGGTTTTAACGGAAATGGTTTTCAATAAAATGGTTTTTTTATTGAAAGGGTAGTTTTGGAATGATTTTTGGGAATATGTGGTGTGTGTTCATGTTTCATATATGGTGATTGGTTGAAATATGACCTTTTCCTTGGTGACAAAGGTTTAATGGCACATAATAATTTCATACACGGGGCTTGGTTTAAATATGACCTTGTGCTCAGTGCCAAAGTGTTAATGGCACATGGGAAACAATTACCTTCTGATGACTTGGTAGATCGACGAGAAACCACTCATGAGTATGGAACTGTCATAACGTAGCATGCATGGTTGGTTTCATGGGTTTGAGTAATGGTTGGGTATGCCGATAAAAGGATATTTTGGAATGGTTGTAAATATTGTTTAGTTATTTTTCTAGAAAAATATCTTGATGAGAAAATTGGTTTCAATTGCACTTGTATGAATTGGTAATGAATGGTTTTGGAAACTTGTTTATGTTTAGTTATAAAATGTTTTTAAAAAATTGTTTTATATAAACTATTTTATATAATTTTTTCTAATTCTTCTATCCTAGTGGTGTGAGTAGGGAAGTCATTGGGGAAAACCTACTGAGTTTTATACTCACCCCTACTTTGGAACTTTGGTGCTTTTGCATATGCTATCTTCTAGGATAAGGGTAAAGGTAATGTTTCACATGTGTTTAGAACTACCTTGTGATGTTTGGCCTATTCGGAGATTTTGGATCTTGGAGCTTGTGGAGCATGGAGTCTTGAGAGAGTCTTGTGTATTTTTTCCACTGTGTACTTTGATACCTGGTTATTCTTCCATTGTTTCTTACTTTGATGTGGTTTTGAGATACATGAAGTTGTTGAGTTGTCTTTTGTTTGTTCATGCATCATATAGTGAATGTTGGTTATGGTTGGTAGGTTTATTGGTTTATTTCTTAAAGGGTAAATAATCCCACACTTGTATTTGAAACCCTTCGGTATTTATTTCCATCCTTTGGCATCTTGGGGATGTCACTTAAGTCCTAGTAATGACTCGTTGTACTCTCAATCCAATGAGAATTAGCGGGTCATTACACATATGGCTTCGAACACTTTATTGCTTTCTGTTTAGTATGGAGATTGATATTAGAGGGCT
Organism: Viscum album; assembly: GCA_963277665.1. Taxonomy (NCBI): domain Eukaryota; kingdom Viridiplantae; phylum Streptophyta; class Magnoliopsida; order Santalales; family Viscaceae; genus Viscum; species Viscum album. The sequence goes on along the minus strand of OY728155.1, from coordinate 236,353,817 downwards.
GAGTTATAACTTGGGATGCTTGGGATAGTCTTTGATTTAATTTATACTTTGTGGAACATGTTATGCCTGTTTTTTGTATCCATGTTTTCTAGCTTTCTAGTACATGAAATATCATCATCTGTTGTGGAATTTTATTACAGTTGTTTTAGTTATTATTATTATTGTCTCTATTTCAATTGTGCCTTCTGTTTATATATATATATATTTCTTCTTCTATTTATATTGTTTTTTACTTTCACCGCTATGATACACTTTGGTAATGAGGGCATAGTCTCCCCACGAACACACCCTAGGCTCTCGCTGCTAGTCGGTAGCCTCTGGAATTCGGGGAGATATGCTTGAGGCCATGTGGCCCACCGGGCTTGGGGAACCCATGAAGTGGCATCTAGGTTCAGTACATCACACTCCATATGGTTTTCCAGGACCTGTGATCTCACAGAGGCTACTTTCACAAAACTCTTTTTGTTTCCCAATACTAAAAAAACCATAAGAACCAAAAGATACCAAAAAACCTGGACATCCCATAGCATCCCAAGGTTCGTAATGAGTAAGGGTTCATGAATTCATTCCCATTACTACACCTAAAATATAAATAATCCTACTCCTTATACCTTTATATCACCAAATAATTATAGGTGATCTAAAAGAAAGGTCTACTAAATGGACAATCTCCTCTAATACCATTTTGTCACAAACCAACCCGGGTTGACCCTGAACCGATGACCCAATCCAATCTGCAGCAAGGCCCGAGAGGCATTCCCAATCCTCCCGAGCTGGAAACAAGCATCAAGGAATCAATAGAGACAAGGGTAATGATTTTTACCAAAAATAAAAACAAATAAATCAAAATTAATAAAAGAACAAAATCAACTCAAAAAATGATTTCAACACTTTACATAATTTACTTTACAAATAAAGGGACAACAAAATCGAGCAACATAAAAAACTAGAAAATCAAAAGGGAACCTAACAACCAAACAACACCTACATGTGACCCCAAGGCTCACTCTCTAACCAAACACCAACCATCGCTCGAGGCGATCGAACTAAATCTGGAACCTGCAATAGAAACTAAAAACAAGAAAACACTATAGGCATGAGTATTAAAACTTTGTAGGTAGGCCTGACTAATCTATTCCCAATGCATATCCTTTAAAATAAAATAAACTCCAATTTAAATTTTGAATAACAAAATATAAGCATAGGTTTTCCACACTTTTCATTTTAAAACAAACATTGATAATCCATTGCCCTCTTAGATTTAAAATAAGTCACAAGGGAAGAAGGGAGGGGGGAAAATAGAATGTGATCATTTTTTTATAAAAGTGAAAAAGGAAAGAATGCTTTCTCAATTAAAACATCTACCTCAAAATCCATTTCAAAAAAACATACATTTAAAATTTTGCAGATAAATACCAAAACTAAGTACAAGGAATGTGATCCTACATAATGAGGGAAATGGCACTAACCATACTAGTATCATAGGAATATGGGAAATCCTAGAAACTCATAGGAAGACTAGAACATACTATACATGTGACTCATCCTAAAGTCATGCCCTACTCGATGAAATCATAATGCCCTAATGCCTGACAGTAACCCTACCTGGCCTGGTCGAGGGGACCAATACTATAGCAACCATAAGAAAACATCCCCCTTATATGGGCCACTAGCCAGTGCGTAATCTAAACTAGTATAGAAAATGTTATTAGTAATCCCTGTAGTTATGCTAGGTTCCCATGCTAAGTTCACAAGGGGGGGTTCCACACAGCATCAACAAAAAATCCATATATACACCATCACATATAACACACACAAACTGGAACTACCCCGGCTGCCTCGAGGGTAGTCACTCACCCAAATATAATAATTATTATACAAGGGAGGTCTCATTCTGAAGACCCACCCATCTCATGATCAAACAAAAAAGAAAGCAACCAACCCAAGAGGGGTTTTACAAATAAATAATTCAAAGTTCCAAATGGTCCTTATGACATTTTTAAAAAACCATAATTTTATAAACAACCAAACATGAAAATCACTTTAGTAAATCCAAATTACCATTCAAGTCCAAATCATTTTTCTGAATTGAAAAAGTGGCATACCATCCATAATTTAATGTGAAAAAATATATATTTGAAAACTCAAATCACCATTTTGAACATCACAACACATTTACAAAAAACCATGCTTTTAAAAATCATTATCCACTCAAAAGAGTTAACTGAATCATTTAACAAAACACATGGCATGCACAACTTAACAAAATCACACCACATGTTAAAATATATTTTTAAAATAATTCACATCTCAAAACATATTTCAAACATGTTTCACACGTTTTTATAGTTTAGTAAACCAATAAAACAATTTTTAAAAACTTTTCAAGAAACACCCCAAGGATTTTATGTCAAAAACACACCCAAAACCCTCTCTTTAAGTTTAACCACATATCAAGACTATTTCAAATTGTGATTCACAACATCATCATAATTTAATAAATTATTCAAACAACTTATAAACTATTTTTAAGAAACAAAATGATCTTTTCACACATAATATACCAAATTTTCACATGGAAAACTCATTTCCAACCAATTTCACATCAAAAAAATATTTTAAACATTATAATTTGCTAATTAATTATCGCAGATAGTGAAAAATACATGAAAAAATAGAATATTAAATTAAAAAGGTATGTGAAAGGGGGAATCTACCACAACCAATTAAGAACACCCAGAAATCAGTGTCAAATGTCAAACTCACCTCAATTTCACCCACGGAAAGATAAATTAAACCCTACACCCCAAGATCAAACCCATATTGAAGGATTAACTCTAGTAATCAAACCCCAAAAACTATGGTTCTTGAAAAAATCAAAACCCCTAAAAAAACTCAAACCCAAGAACCCTTACCTAAGGGGAAGACCATCACTGAAAGAGAGGACGTCGGCGAGGGGGTGATGCCGGTGAGGCAGCGCGCCGGAGATGGGGGTTTCTGGAGGCCACGGGTCAGGTCGGCCAACGAGAGAAGGGAAGGGAGGCACTGTCTAGGAGAGGGCAGGGGAGCAGGTTGGAATGAGGAAGAATATCAAAGGAGATGAGCACCAGAGAGTTTTCTTGGGTGGGGGTCACGTGCACTGAACAGAATGGAAGAGGAGGCTGGTCATGTTAGGGAATGGGGAGGGGAGAGAGAAAAGGTATAAGTTTACCTAAAAAACAATAATAAAAATAAAAACCCTAATAAAATTATAACAATTAAAATAATTATAATAATGATAATAATACTAATAATAATAATAATTTACATTTCATTTTAATTATAATATTCATAATAATTTTAACAATAATTATAAAAATAAAAAATTTAATAAAATGATTATTATTATCCACAAATTTAAAACACTTTCTTGAGGGTAGAATTCAAAATATTCATACCTCTCTCCATCTATGGTCCAAATTGATCATCCATAATCACTTTCTCAGATCCATACGGTTTCTTACTCACTAAAATTTTCTCTTTATTACCCTATTGAGATTGTAATGGTTTAGGAGTCATGGTATTCTTAGAATCACCATGGATAGCTTGGTTCTTATAGAAATAATTATTCTACTACCCTCATCCCATTGTAACATATGATTTCTATAAAGCATAAGATGTATCTCAAGCACCTGACCTTGTATCATTGTAATAATAGCATAGAATATTCACCATCTGGTTTAAATTGTGACATGCTCTATGTGGTTTTGTACAATCTTGATTCATGTGATAAAAATAACCCCCTTGAAAACATATAGGATTTATCTTTGGTTTAGGAGGAAGATTCACCAATCCATCCATCTAATTCTGACCCATACCTTGGAAATAGGTGTCCCTCTTCTACTTATTCTAAACATTAGAATTCCCATAATTTCCCATATGTATCAACATTCTTCCTCCACCCTCATTACTTGATATGTCTCTTTATGCCACCTTCACTCTATTGACTATCTCTATATAATCTTCTATACAAAGAACTGTAATATTTGAGTGAATCTATGGTCTCAACACCGATTCAAAAAAAATCCTTCAAATATGCACTTGCAGCAACTTCTAGTGTAAAGCGGACTAAATCCATAAATTTAGCTGCATACTCTATCACTGATAAATTATCCTACTTCAAGCTAAAAAAATCGGTCATTCTAAAAATTCTAAATGTGTGAGGATATAACGGTTTGATAAACAATTATTCAAAATCCCCCAATGTAATTCCATGGTCTACTTTACCCTAAACTACTAAATCCTACCATTAGAATTCTAGATCCCCTCGCATGTACATTACCAACTTGACCATCATCTCAGCTGTTATTCTTAGAAAATCAAAGATTTGATTCTTCATTTTCAGAAACACTTATTCTTTTTCTAGTTTTTAATCACCCCAAATGATGGGTGGATTATACTTCTAGAACTGAATTAAATGATCCACTTTCCTTGGTTCATCCATTTTGTTTCCTCAATCCATGACCTAAAAATCTTGTACTATAATCTGCACCAGTTGTTGGTTGTCCTATGGCTCAGGTGAAACAATATTCTTAGTAGCCTCTACCTATTGGTTTCTTTTACACCTAACCAATTTCATTTTTTATAGCCAAAATAAAATTTAATTTTAGTCTCACTCTCTAGAAACTGAAGACTTAGAAATTTCAAATTTACCACATCAAATTTATCACAAAAAGGATTTTGAAAATTCAACAATTTCAAATTTCAACCTATTTTTCAAAATTCCACCATATGTTTTGAAAATTAAACTATTTTAAACTATTTTCAAAAATTAACACTTTTTAACCAAATTATTAATCATTACTCAAAATTCATTACGCACTCCTAGTGGGAAGTAATTTTTAATAATGAATTTCATGATCTTCTTATTATCTAAACCCATGAAAATGTGGTAACAACTCCTAGAAGTATCTCAAAACACTCATGTACACAAACACCCTAGTAACTTGAAGTTCAAAATAAATAGGTCAGGTACACCTCTTTATACCCTATATTTCAAGTCTTAGTGTTCCTACTCATTGCTATTATCCCAACTCCAGGAATAGACTAGAATGATTTTGAACTCCAAGACCAAGAAAACTGATGCCATTGGTCCCAATGAGGTATTGGACCAACCAAGACTAATACCATTTGCAACATCTCTTACCTCACCCATAGGCTTGGGAAGAGGCAGAGGGTGTTCCTAGGCCTTAGGTGACATCATCAAGACACCAAAGGCTAGAAATCAATGTTGAGGGCTTCATACAAATTGGGGGACGATTTTCCCTTTTATAATAAAACAACCAATAAATATAACCATAACCAAACAACCACTATATGATGCATGAGTAAAATTTAATAAAACCCAAAATTATAACCAATCCAACAACAAAGATCTACTATATCATAGTACAAAGCGAAAACTAGACCAACAAAACTCAAAACTACAAAGACACTAATGACATCAACTAAACAGGTCACAACATGCTCCAAGATCAAAATCTACAAGACATGAAAAGGTATCATGATGAATCACTAAATAAATTAGATACCTTGTCATTACCTATTTCTTGATATAAAATATCTTCAAATGCACCAAAGTGTCCAAGTAGGGTGTGAGTATAAAACTCAATAGGTTTTCCCCAATGACTTGCCAACTCACCCCACTATTATACAAAAAATTCTCACATTTATATAAACCAAATTTAAAATAGTTTATATCAAATCCAAATAATTTTCCAAAAAAAACCATTTTTCAAAGAAAGCAACCAAACAAACCATTAAAACTATTTCTCAAATCCATTTGGCATACCCATCACATGGTCCCAAAAATCCACAAAACCACACATGAATTCCCAAGTGATAGTTCCATACTCATGATCAGTATCTAATTTATCTACCAAGTCATCACAAGGTAACCATATACCAAGTGATCTAATGGCACATGCCCATTCTGCAGGGTTACAACAATGAAAATGAATACATGCCAACTATTTATGCCAAATACCATGACAAAAAAATTATTCCAAACCATATAAATAAAAAAATCCTTTTATTGAAAACATTTATGCAAAAAAATACATAAATCAAAACTAAATAATATTTTAAAATCACCATTTAAAATAATAAAACTAATAACTTTTCTCAATAATCCAACTTCCACAATTTCACAAACCATCACTAAAGAGGGTTTCCATCATGATTTTCACATAAATTTCAAAATTCAATCAATTTTATATCAATACTTCATGTTATAACTAAGAGGAGTCAAGAGTGAATCCACCTACCTCACAACCATTAGAGAAAATGAATAATGACACAAAACATCCAAAACTCAGCTTGAAACTCTAAAAATCATCCTTAGATCGTGTTCCCCATCATCCAGACAACCATAAATCAATATTATTTGAATCACACAAATTGAATCTATCCAAAACATATTAGATCCATGAATCCAAGAGATGGAAGAAGAATAAATCTAAATAAAACTACAAAGAACAAGAACGTGCAAAGAAATATGGGCCTCTAACACACTTTGACTCATTTAAAGATCTCTCTCAGATTAAGAGGAAGGGTCTCTCTGGGCTTTTAAAGGATTGTAATTCATGTTAGGGTCAGATTAGGGGAAAAAGAGCAATTAATTGTGTAATCAGTGTGAGATCCATAATTTCCAGATCTTGGTTTTAATGGTGCATGGTTAGGGTGCACGATTAGGAAAACTGTGTGCTAAATGTGTGTTATCCACTGCCTCTAAAAACTCCTTACATAGTTTTCTCACACATTTAGACATACCGTGCACCAACCATGTTCAAATCCTTTTTCCAATATCACATTGTTTCTCCTCAGTGGCCGCATAGTTTGGAAAAACCATGAACTTAACTATATGCCTACTCAGTTCCCACTATTTCAGAACCACGGTTTCCTAGGAAGTGTTGTATAGTTTTACAAAACATGCTCAGACCATGAACCTCCCAAAAATCTCCATAAAATTTCCAAAACTCCTCCAAACCTCCTAAAATATGACCCAAATACTTTATATACTTAAATTAAATAAACAATGAGTTAAATACCTAAAACTGAGGGTGATACGAATCCTTTATGATAACACTAGTGAAATTTCATTATCAATAAACCCATCACATAACTCATAAGAAAAACAAATATATTTAAGACACCATTTCAAGTAGCCAAAAGGTTCGATAGACAGGTAGAAAACTAATCCCAACAAACTATTATAAAAAAGGATAAACAATATAATACAACTCAGAAATAGGAAGCCTTGCAAAGCCGTGTATACAAAACACCATCCCTATCATTTCTAACCAAAGTTTCACAATAGAAGGGTAGAAAAAATGACCAACTGGAACCAACCCCCATAATGGACCTTTTGGAGAGAGCATCAGCAATCTGGTTAGCTTCTCGATAGACATGAGAAACATCAAGACATAAGCATTCAGCAAGACTAAGATAGGAGATCCAAGCAGACATCATCCTTCAAGGAACATTTTGAGATCGATCTTTCAAAATCTGCACAGAAACAGACGAGTCTGACTCTAACCATACTCTACACCAACCATAATGCGTTGCATACCTGATAGCCTTGATCATAGCCCACAGTTCTGCTTCAATTGCATGAGCATACCCAACATAATGGAATAAATAGCCTTTAACAAATCCCCGATGAGTTCTGAAGACTCCACCACACCCCGAAATACCCAGTGCACCAGAGGTTTCCCCATCCATATTCACTTTCAACCATTCTGAAATTGGTGGAACCCGCCGAATGTACTTGACCATTCTAGGCTTCCTTTCCCTAACACTAACACCAAGAGTTCTCAAAAGTACAAAGTTAGATACATCATTTTTCATGGACCCTGTTTAGTTCATCGAATAAAGTTTAATGCTTCAATGTATCACCAGAACACCATCCTAGAAAGAAGGGTTGACATTGTTAAAAATAATATTGTCCTGAGATTTCCAGATATAGGAGAAAACTGAGACAACACCAGCAATAAACAAGGATTTCACTTGATCACTGAAATCAATCTTAAAGGCTGAACTGAGCAGCGATTCAACAGAGCATAAATTAAGGCAGCAGTGGAATGTTGATTGCACATAATTCTATAAATGAACATAAAATTCACACTGGATAAACAGGTGTGATAGAGATTCATCATTGTTAATACAAAAATGACATATTGAAGCCAGATTGAGGCTTGTGCGCTGCAACACACACTGAATGGGAAGTCTCTTTTTCCAAATTCTCCAGATCAACAGAGTATCATTGGGGGGTATGAAGGGTCGAAGAACACCTTCCATCCATGGAGGGATTCTAGAAGGTACGCCACATTGTAGATTATAATAATCCCAGCTGGAGAAGGAGCCATTAAGAGCAGGTTTCCAGATTAATATATCAGTATAAACATAAGCATAGTTAATAATCTCCATATGAAGATTACTAGGAATGATATCATAAGCATCAAAGTTTTCTTGCAGATCATAGATAGACAAATTTCCCAGAGAAGATGGGATATTAATGGAATCCTTTATTGGGGAAGACAACCATGGGATGTTCCAGCAATTTAGATGAGAACCAGGACATACCAACCATATAGATTGAGAAATGATGTTTTAATATTCACTCCTTATTGAATGCCACATAGAGGATTTCATGTAAATAAACTTACTATTTTGAAGTCTATCGACAAACCTGCCAACTATAAATTCAAGAGAAAAGTCAGGCTTGGAAAGAATCCTCCAAGTGAAGTTCTGAAGGAGCACATTATTAAATATTCTGACATCCTTAATTCCCATTCCTCCCATATTAACTGGCTTTATACAGTCTTTCCAGGAAATGGTAATAAGTTTCCTCTGATGAGTTGAGCCAGTCCAAATGAAATTATGTATCATTCCACTCAATTCCTTAAGAAGAACTGTTGTCCATCTATAAATATAAAAGGAGTAAATAAACATAGAAGTGATGACATAGTTGACAAGGCAAACTCTACCAACCTGGGACATGGTCTTCCCTTTCCATCTTTCCAACTGATTGATAATTTTTAGAGCAATACCCTATAAGTGGGCACGTTTCACCCTTCCCAAAAACAAAGGAATCCCAAGATAATTAAAGGGAAGTGTACCTCTTTTGACACTAAGCCTACGAGTAACCCTGTTTTACTTCAAGATTCTAATTCCTTCTCCAAATGCAACAAAGGATTTATTCCAGATGATTACCTGGACTTCTACCTCTTCATAATGTGAGAAGATACTCTTAATGCAAGAAATTTTTTCCCTGTAAGCCTTACAGAACAGAAGTATGTCATCATCATAGAATAAATGTGAAGGATTAAAGGAGTTCCTAACTTCCCTAATCCTTTGATATATACCAATTTTGAAAAGGTCATGGAGACACACACTCAGATAATCCTCAGCCATAGAGAACAAAATCCCAGATAAAGGATCACCTTTCCTGACCCCTCTAGTGCATTGAAAGAAACCCCTATGGTATCCATTGACAAGAATGGATAAACTAGAACTTTTCAATATGGAATAGACCAAACCAATGAATTTCTCTAAGAATCCATGCATCTTAAGAATTGTTAAGATAAAATCCCACCTTATTGTGTCAAAGGACTTTGATATATCTACCTTCAGGTCCATGTTACCATGTTGAACTTTTCTTTTAATAATATTAATACATTCTGAAGTAGTAAAAAGACAATTCTGAATATTTCTCCCAGGTACAAAGCCAAACTAATTAGCAGAGAAAATATTTTTAGCAACTTCACCTAACTGGATTGCCATGATTTTACTAATTACCTTAGGAATGTAATTCCCAATGGAAACAGGCCTGAAATATTTGATGTTCAAGGCATTATCCTTCTTAGGAATCAGAGCAATAAAATTAGATTTCATCCCAAATGGCATAAAGGAATGATGAAATAATTCTTTTACAGCATTGATCACTTCATTGTAGATGATATCCCAGTAGAACATAAAGAATTTATTTGTAAATCCATCAGTACCAGCAACACTATCCATATTTAAGGAGAAAAGTGCATAATGTATTTCCTTTTGAGTAGGAGTCTCAGTGAGATTTTTGTTTTGATTATCATACACACTAGATTCAACACATCTAATAATCTTGTTTGAGTTGTTCTCCCCAGAATCAGAATATAATTTTTCAAAATAACATGTCACACCATTAGCAATGTCATTTTCAGATGTGAGCATGGTGTCATAAATCTTTAAATCCCTGAGTGTTCTCTTAACCTTTTTCTCCCTGTACATGTAGTGAAAAAAATCTTTAATTCCTATCCCCATCCTTAATCCACTTAACATTTAACTGATTTTGATCCAGATTCCCCTTAAGAGTCAAGAGGTTATCAAGCTTTGAGGCATCTTGTATCTCTTCTTGAGATGGGGTGTTCTGTTGCATATTCCCCTACTGACAACTTAACAAATGAGATTTAGACTCTTTAATATCATTCTCAATGTTGGAGAAAGATTTTTTACTTCACTCTTTGAGTCTAGCTTTCACAATTTTCAGCTTGGAAGTCAGAATGTGCAAAGAGCTACCTGTGACATCTATGTTCCAAGCCTACAAGATTATTTCCCTACACCCAGGCACAACCAACCAAGAATTATTGAACTTAAAGGGTAAAGGTGCTGACCCCAGGCTACTAAAACAGAGGTCAACCAATATGGGGTTATGATCTGAATGAAGTCTGGGAAGAGTCATGCCAGAAACTTCCATCATATCAGTTCTATCATCCATCTTCAAAAGGCACCTATCTAATTTACTTTCCTGCCTCCCATTTATAGTGTATCTTCTCCAAGTAAAATCTACACCTGAAATGGGAACTTCATTCAACCTGCAATGATCAATATAGGAAGAAAATTATTTGGCTGAAGCTTTGCAGAAAGTTCTCCCAGTTTTCTCCTCTGGCCTCAAAATGGTATTAAACTCCCCAAGAAGAATCCATATAGTAGACATGTTGTCAGAAATGGTGAGTAGGGTGTTCCATAATGACCTCCTTCTGGTTTACTGATTAAAAGCATACACAAAATCCACACAGAGATATTTGGACTGAAAACAACAAAATAAAGTTACTGACTACTAATCATTTTGAAAAGAATCAATGATAACACTATTGTGTTTTATCACCCATAGAGATTCATTCTCATTCTCCTGTTGATTGGTTGTAGTAAGGGAGTATCTCAGGACATTACAATTAAAGGCCATCCATCTTTCAAATTTCATTCTTGGCTCAGCAATACCCAATAACATGGGTTTATTGGTCATGATAATATGCTTCAGGGTTATGACCGTGGGAGAATTCCCAAGACCCTAGTAGTTCTAGAAAATTATCTTCATTGATTAGAGGACCACTTTCTAGTGCAGGGTCCAGTATAGCTTGGATCTATGCATTCTTCAGGATCTGACTTATTCTCATCCAGTAATTCATTGGGTTAACCTCCATCCTTGAGAGGTTCATCTTCATCAGTAGAAACAGAGATAAACCTATTTTATGAATCGATAAGCATTGTTAACATGGTAGGTAACTTTCTTCTTGCAACCTTAGATGAAGGTATTTGTGAGAATTCTCCTGTTGGGTCCTTAGTGGGTTGTACCAACTTACTTCCTCCCAAGGGAGAGTCCTGTATAACTGAGTCATTTATGATTAGATCACCAGATCCCTCAGTCATTGACAGATTAGAATTCTCATGCCTTGATGAGCTCCCCTCAATGGGGTTGTTATCAGTAGCATCATGAATTGTTGAGTCCTGACCAGCAGGAACATCATCCTCAGTGTACAAATGAATGTCCTGTTTTTTACTCCCTTCATTAATAGTGTAAACACCATCCACCTTATCCTATGTGGGAGGATCCTGTGATGGGTTATCTAAGATATAATTTCCATCCTCAACAGTAGGGATAGTATCACCATTGGGTTTCAAGGATGCACTCTGAGTATCCACTTTTTCAATCACTGTCTGTCCATTTTTGACATTTATATCAGGTTTTGAGGGGCCCTAATTAGTTTTCTTCCTTCAACAACTCCCAGAATCATGCCCTCTAATATTACAGGAGGAGAAAATCTTATTCATATTACATTCAGAATGTACATTCCCAAAGATTTGGAAATTGAAACAAAATTTTGGATTCCTTTAATATCCTATTTCAAGGTTGATGCTATCAACCCTAGTGGTGAAGACCACTTCTTCCACTAAAGTAGCTGACATGTCTACTTCCACTAGAATCCTAGCATAATGACCGAAGATAGGGTTTTCTATTTGATTATCAAGACTTATCGGATTACCAAAAGAGGAAGAAATATCCCATAGGATTTGTGGGTACTAATAAAGACAACATAATTTATGAATATGTATCCATACCTGGGAAAAGGTGTTCTTGACCAAACTGGGATCAAAATTCTGATCCCATTCGTGAATCCGAAGGAAGCCAGGATGCAGAGGAACAGATCCCAAACTCCATGCACGCCTTTTGCATTCATCAGATGTAAACACCACATGATAGAACCCCCGCCCCATGGTCATCATCTTCCACTCACTGAAGCCCCAAATCTCCACCAATCTGCTTGTGAGATCATAAAATTTAAAATGTAGTACCCCTTTTGGGGTACATTCTATTTTTTATGATTGTTTTATTTTTTTATACATATTATTTTTGATTCATTTCTATTTTTAAATTAGCATGCCCCAAAAATACATTTAATGAAAGATATTACCATTTTTGAACTTAATAATTTTTATTCTTATTATATCAAATGCTTATCGTGATTCTATTTTATGAGATTTACTTTTATCTTTGTTAAGTTGTGTGAAAAAGAAAATTTTCCAAGTATATTATAAAAATTATAACTTCAATAAAGTAAAACATAATAAAATATTATTTGAATTTTCATTGAAACCATCATTGAAAGAAGGATATCATATTTAGGTATCAAAATATAACTTCTAGGGGAAGGTTCAATTTTCTTTATCTTATTGATCATTGAAATTTATATAAGATTACTAATTTCCAAATATAGAGAAAAAAAATTTGTGTTAATTTTTTCATGTTAACAAAATAAAACATTTTCTAAGGTATTGTTCTTTATATTCAGTGTATAGAGCATCCATAAGATTAAAAATGGCGTACTTATACATAACTAAAATTAATAGGAAGTTTTCTTGTTTTCTTTTTATTCTCTATTTAAAATATTTTATGATTTCATTAAGGGGGATAAATTTTAAAGAAAGGGTATGGAATTGAAAAAATAATAATTACAATATTTCATATGAAAATGGGAGAAATTATAAAATCAAAGGGGGAGATTTAATCTTCATCCTCATATTTGATTCTTTTTTAAAAGAATAATTGGGGATAAATATAGGAAATATTAATTTTTCCATAGTTTTTCCTTTATTATCCTTGCATATATTTTTTTATTTGAAATAATTTTTGTATGAATTTTATAATATGGTTCGTTAAGTTCTTTTATAAGGTTAATTTTTTATAGACTAAAATATGAAGTATTTTCTTTTATATTTTGGTCAAACATGTACATTTATTTGTGTGTCTTGTACTTTCCAAAACAGGAGATATTTTTTAAGGGATTTTTGAGTTAATTAATCTTTTACATAATTTGTTTTCGAAATCACATTAAATATGTTAGTAAGTTTGATTTAACTTTAAATGTTCTTTTGTAGTTTTTTTTTATTTTCTAGAAGAAAATATGGTAAACTAAATTTTATTCCAAGATTAATTTCATTGAATGTTCAAGCACTATAGTGGTGCAGGATTAACTCCATCAAAATATGAGAAACTACATTGAGTTCATTAGAGGATTATGAAGGTACTTCCAATATAGTTAAAATTGACTCCAAAGAATACAGATTTTAAATGTAGGAGTTTTTTACAACTTTATCTATAATTAGAACTGCATCTTCATGGATCCAAAAAATGAATATTTATCATTATAAAAGTCTTTGGTAATTTTGAAATTTTATAATTTATTGTTTCTAGTATCACTTTTAATCATTTTGATAGTTTTCTTTCTAAGTTTGTTTTCTTAGATCTACCATTGTGTGAGGTTTTTTAGTGTAAATCTCATTTTCATTTTCTATTTTTGTATTCATTATATTTCTAATCAATTTGATTGAGGGATTCTTGGGATAAAAAAAATTATAAACCTTCTGATGGATTTATGTCAAAGTTTATAAGGATAGGAAGGAAGATTTACCTTTCGATATATTTAAGTTGAGAGATTCCGAGGATATGAAGACATGTACCTTAAATCTCGTTGAAAGATCCTCCATAAACTTTAGATAAAGTTTGAATTTATGATATTATTTAAAAGAGTTATGGATTTTTTATTCATTGTTATGAGTTTCATTTTATTTCTATTATGTTACTTTCTTTTTTCAAGTTTTTATAAAGTTTTGACAAACTGAATTTCTATTGTTCTTAATATGCATATTTATTTTTCCACCACATTTATATAGATTCTATCTATTGTTGAATTTTCACTGGATTTACTTTTACTAAGATAAATTTTGATTTTATTGGATGATTTTATTTTCAATAAACTTAAACCTTGTGGTGGATGGGAATCATAAGTCATGTTTTAGACTACAATTCATCCCCTCTTATAGTTTGTCTGCCTTTGTATATCTAGTACAACATAAGGATCGTTACCTACTTCAAAAGGATCAATTATGACTTCATAAGGATAAATCATAGAGTATATGAGGATCAAATATAAGTTTTTAATAATGATTCCCATATTTAATTAGGATCATCCCTTTGTTCTTAAGAGTCATTCAGAGTTCATAATTATAATTCACACAATTCATAAGAGTCTTTCAGACTTTTTAATGATGATTATCTAAGTTTAAAATACTTTTTAAGATTCATTTAGAGTTTATAAGGATGATTCTAGCACATCTTAAGAATAATTAATTACTTCATAAGAATCATTTATGACTTTATAAGATTAGTGATACACTTTATAAGGATTAATAGTTATAAAAAATCAAAAAGGATGGTAAGTATAGATACTTCATTAGATTCATTTTTACTCTTATGAAAATAAAATTTCTATCTAAAAATATAAAAAATGTATGGATACATACTACACTTTTTAATAGTCATTTTAATCCTAAAAAATAATTATCTTGAGCCAATAATTAGTGAGAAATGTGAGTTTTCTAAAGTATGAAACAAATTGAGAATTCTAGAATTAATATTCTGAGGAAATTTTTATTAGATGATGTTGATGTTTTTTTATTAATTTAAATATCACAAATGAATTATGATTCAAGAATTTATAAAAAGTTAGTTTTCACCATGAATAAGGTTCCTACACTATGAAGGAAGATGAAGGATTTTTCAATTGAGGATAATTGTTTAGCCACATCGTGATGCATACAGTAATGTTGTGATTCATTACTATATCCACCTGAAAAATTATATTAACTAAAAAATAATAGGAAAGAAGGTGGAAAAGAATAAGAATAAGTTGAGAAGAAATTAATAAAAGTTGGTATTTTGAATTTGAATATAAAATTCAAATTCATATCTAGAGATATTGTTGTTGTGTACAAAATAAATAAATAGGATCTTTCATGCATTAGAGAAGAGGAATATACATGTGTTGTGCATAGAAAATAAAAATATATATTTCAAGTTCCATGTATAGAAGGGAACAAACACATAGATTGTTCAAAAGAAATAATTAGAGGATAAATAGAAGAAGAAGTAACATAGAGGCAACATAATATAAATCTTATCTGGTTGAAGTATTTCCACTTTTTTAACTACATTTATTCATTTTTTTCAAATTGTGCGAGATTACTTTACATCATTTAGGGACATATGTGTATGATGATTTCAAGGATAAACTCTATTCATTTTTAATCTATATGATAAAACTGGTGAATTGTATGATCTTAGGTAAATCTGGATCATGCCAACTATTAACCTTCTCACTTTGACAGAGGAACCTTATAAAAAGATGTTGTTCCCTCTCTGTGTTTGATTAGGTTTAGTTAATAGTGATTATATTAATCCCTTTAATAAGTGTTTAATTTTTTTTCTAAAATATAATTAAAAAGTAATGAAGACACATATTCACCCCATGTTTTTTCCCACAAATCTTGAGGATTAATTTCAAAAAAAATTAATTTTTGAATGAATGATATGAGTATTCCATACCATAAAAAAAATATCCTATTTAATTTTTAAATTTCTCAGTGAATACATTCATTGAATCTGAAAGGTAAATCCTTCATTGAACATATTGAGAGGAGAACTCGATGGAAACCATTTAGAAAGGAGAAAATAGACAATATGACATATTTTCCAACCATTGTGGAATTAAAAATACCATTACATCATGATTCAGTGATATGTCACTTGTGATTACTATAAATATATTACTAGTAAAATGATAGATTTTGTTATCATTAAACCAATTCTTAAGGACCAATATTCTAAATTTAATGTCAAGGAAAAGGAATCTTAACCCAAGAACATGAAGGATTAATCCTATTATGTCCCAGATGGTGATTCCAAAGGGTTTATCACATATTGAATATACCTAGATGAATAACCCTGCTAGATTGACACCAACAAAAGATTTAATCCCATTAAAAGATAGAGACTGACCAAAGGTCTCCCCACCATTTAAAGTTTACTTTATGAGGGTGTAATAGAAAATTCCATGTTAAAATTATGAATTCAGAACTAAATCATTACTCATTATTCTATAATTTCACATGCCATAAGAGACACACAAATGATACATAAATCAAATTTATTGGTTGATAACTATTTTTAAATCAAGAAAGTGATAGTTTCATCTATGATGTATGGCCAAAATTAGTAAAGGTGCGACAACAAAGTACCTAAACTACCTTCATTGCAAACCACTACCCTAGATTTGGTTTTTACTTTATTAATAATTCAACTTATAGAATTTATAAAGATAACACAATTTCCCACATTATTGATAGGCATTTAGAGATTTTGAGAAGGCATAGAGTGCCCTTGTTTACCATAATAAAAGCATAAAAGAGTTCACCTATTCATCATAATAATAGTAATTGGATGAGAAGAATGACTTATGTCATTCCAATTTCCTTTATTGGGATTATCTTTCATTTTCTTCTTGTAATACTGAATACTCTTACTCGTTAAGATGAAACAAAATCACCACACATCCATGGATTCCCTTTCAAAAAAAATTCCAACACTATAGAATTATTTACTACTTGCTCAAATGAATCTAGGACAAACAAATACACCCCTAAAATGAGGTCTGATAGAGGGATTTTTTGAATAATTGAGCTCTGAATGAGTTATCAACATGTATCTCGGGATAAATGGTAACCATGTTTGTGAAATGATTAGCATACTCTTTTGTTTTTCAATCACCCTAATATAGACTAATGAACTCCATTACTTTACCCACTTTCAAACATTTAGGATAATTCCACTGAATGAATGTGGACTTTAAAATTTCCCAAGTCATGTCCTTATTATCCTTTAAATAAGCCTATAATGACCTTCACTCTCATGGTTTCAAGAATTTTCAAAAAATGGTAGTTTATTTTGATCATTTATAGATACTTAATAGCCTCTTGGGGACTTGATTACCATAAAAGATAGGTGAGTTTTGATTTGTAAATTTATGGTTACGATCTGGGGATGATGTATGATTATGACTTACCACTCTATTTGGGGTCTTTTTAGAGTTATCAACTCAGAAGAAGAAATCGGAACTATTCAGAGGTGCATACCTTGAAATTGAATTTCCCCGACTCACTAAGAAATTTCCTAGAGGCATTATCTAAATAACATAAAATAAAACTCAATCAAAATAGACCTCAAGATCTAAATCATACAAACTAATAGAAATTAAGGTTTGATCTTTAAAATAATAACACACTTGAGAAAACATGTACACAATATGAAAAAAATCCTCTTTAATAAAAAAATGTAAGGAAAAAATCATATATTTTATTTATGCAAGCATTTTTACCCTAAAAATACTTTATAAAAATTAAGTAGTGAGGTAAAATTATCTTAAAATTAAATTAAAAATAAAACCTTTACTTTATTTTAAGTTATTTTATAATAAATTTCAATTATATTTTGTCTTTAATTTCAAAAATACAATCCTCTTATTTAAAGTAAACTATAAATTAAACCTCACTTTTATAATGTTATAAAATATATTTGGAAAATACCTTATGAAATATAATAAAATTATTAATATACTCTTTATATGTACATTTCCAATTGAAAACTCACATTATTTCTACCCATCTCAAAATAGAATTCAAATGAATTACTAAAACACTTTGAAAATGACTTATGTTTTTTAGGAAATTTAAAATTTTATTCTTTAATGATCCTTAAAAAATATAAAAATGCATCCCCTTTTTTAAACCATTTTATAAAACTCTATCTTAAATTCTAAAACATTTTATAAAACACTTTTAGTATCATAAAATCAAGTATTATCACATGAGGTTTAAGATATGATTTCACAAAATAACATAAATAAATCTTAAGAAACTACATTAGGTTTATCTCAATTTAGTAAGAAATGCATTAAACATGATTTAAAAATCAAGAGTCCAAATCACAAAAGTTAGAGGGGGTTATGACTGTGCGTGATTTGACTACACGGTATGGCATACCATGTTTCAATCATGTGACAGTCACAAGAAGATGTCCAGAAATATATGCATGTTATGTGAATGATTTTCCAAACCATGCATGAACTATGCACCTTTGATTCTTCTTCTATTTTTATCCCAAAACTTGGATTTTCCCTAACCAGATAATATCTTCTCAAAATATGTCAAATTACTATCAATTTAGATCAAAATATACAAGAAATAAATGAAAATGTAACTCAAATTCAAGAATCATATCCTGAATACCATGGAAACTCGTTTTTTGATACGAAAGGTGTTGATCAGGAACCTACTCATGACTTACATCCTTATTTACAACAATAATATCTCATGTTTACTAGAATTTCCCAAATAATAAGAGTACATTGATTCCATTTTGTAATGAACCAACTAGGGAAACCTACCACACCACCTACGTTAACTCACCCTAAAGTTTAAATCATGTTCTTGATTTCCATAGCCTTGTAATAACAAGCACTGAGGGTATCAAAATATACCTTGGGAATTATTTTATCTTCTAAAAAAATCATCATAATAAATGGGCACCTACTTGGATTCTATCATGGTGCACCAATAAGTTGGAAAATAATGAAAAATGAAATAAATAATTTTAATGATTGTGTAAACCAAATGAGGAATATCAAGAATGTTGGGGGTTCAAATCCTATTGGGCACAGGTTAATATAGCAGTAATGTAGTGGGATACTGTAGTAGCAGAGAAACTGTAGCATAGGTGATAGTGTAGTGATAGTGGGTACTATATAAGGTACTATATAGGCATAAATACTATAGTAGGAACTATAGTAGTATGGGTACTGTAGAAGTACTATTCACAAGAGGGGCCTTTAGGCCCAAAAATAGGTCTTCGAGCCTAGAATTAGGGCTTCTAAGACCCAGGGTCATTGATCCATGATGAATAAGCCTTGGGGAATGATGAAATTTACCTATGGTTCAGTGCCTACATGCCATATTATAATGGTTTTTAATTCCCTATGGGACTACAGTCCATGTAATTATTTTCCTCTACCCAATAAAAAAATTGGTCCTTTGTTTTAATAAAAAAGAGGCTTTATCCCTATATTTAAAAAAAATGAACATCCCCAAACACAATATTAAAATAAAATACATCAAGATAATATAAAACATGAATGATATAAGGAAACCATAGATAAAAATAATTCGAAATGGGACACTACATAAACATCCAGTGATAGGCTAAAAAGATCAACGAGCACCAAGAAAACCAACTCCTCATAAGCCATGGTCACCACCCAACTATCCTCACCAACACCAACACCATGAGAAACTGAGGAGTGTTGTAAAATTAATGGAAGACTCCACCTAGACCTATAAGATTCATTGAGGTTACACACACATATAGATATATAGAAACATAAAATCAACATGAAAATATTCTTTAAGGAACCAAGTAAGAATCAACATTTAATAAAAATACCATTTGAAAACCAAAATGAAACTTGACTATGAAATCATTAGGAATAATAATTATACTGATATGAAATCTATTCAATAATAGAGTACCACAAGAATGTAACATAAGTATGTAAAAGTTAAATAACAATTATAATTCTTTAATAACCTCATTAAATTAAGAAATCATTACTAAATTCATGATATATATCATGTAAATAACATTTAGAAGTAAATTTAAATTCAAAAACCCACTACAGTTATCATTTTAAATGGAAAACCCCTCTTAGAATTTTTCATAAACACCCAGAAGGCAAAAAAATTTATTATGGGTGTATGAAACTAGGGAACCATTGAAAAAACACTTTTATCATAAATAAAAACTATGAAAAACATGAGATTAATTCTTCAAAAAACTCAAGATTAACATATATAATCAAAATATTTAAAGAAAAATATTTTATAAATGTCAATAATTGATGATATGTCAAATAGATTAAATTTTAGAGAAATAAAAATCTTATATTAAAGAAACACCTTTGATGTATTATTGAAGATTAAGTCAAGAAGGAAGCTTCTGTTGGGAAGAAGACATGCCAAAACTAATATAATCACAGAAAGGTTGAACTTTGAGTTCAAAAAAAATTCATATCCCCTTATAGTCCAGTTTTTCATTTCTATCTTAGATCATCGGAATAATGAATTCATCTTTCACCCTAATCCCCACTCAAAAGATGAAACACACACACACACACAAGTATACACACAATCATTAAAAGAATGAGAAAACAAAGAAGGAACATCAGTTTTATATGGTTTATACTTTCATCCTACATTCATGGGATAACACTACAAACTCTTTTTATTACTGGAATTATAAGAATTATAAATATTGTATCCTAGTAAACTGGAATTACATTTTTCAAAGTATGTACTATAAGAAAAATGACATTTAACGATGGTATTTTAGCTTCAGTTTTGAAAATCATTGTTAATTGTAAGGGTTTGTTATTATTAGTGGTGGTTTTATGTAACTTACCGTTAAATACTTGACAAAAATAGTTATTTTTTATTTAATTTTAGTATCATTTTTTTTAAACCACTACTAATTGTTTTTATTTAGCTGTGGTTTTATTAAGAAACCGCAGCAAAATGTAATAAATGTTTTTAAAGAATATATAATAGTAATTTATTTATACATATAATGTATATATATAAATTTTATAAATAATTACTAATTGAAAATTAATAATTATTCATTATTAACTATTAATAATTTCTTATAAATATTCTAAGAGAATTTGAAAATCATGCATCATCATCAAATGACCATAACTTTTGATCTGGACATCCATTTATACTCCACATCCTATCAAATCAAATCCTATAAAAGTATCTATAATGACATTATATTATAATTTAGAAATAATTAATAATAATAAAATTATTACCATTCTAAGAGAAGTTGAAAATCGAGCTTCAACTTTAAACATGCACAAATTTTGATTAGGGTGTTTGTTTAGGCTCTGTGAGATGTTAAACTGAAGCTTGCGATGAGTTCTACATTGAAATAATAAAGGGAGCCATGATTACTATTTGTTATGTCAAAAAAGGCCTAGAAGGCTACCATAATTGAGTTTTTAGTTGGGATATCCATATTTTTGAATATTCGATGACATTTCAACTTTGTTTAAGAGGGTATTCTTATGCTTGTTAAGTCATCTGTGATTTTATTCCAATGGTTTACATTCTCATCAAAATGATGGTGTTTCAATTGTTGCGGTTTTCCTTCTTTTTGTGATTTATTAATTATTTTATGTGTGTGTGTGTGTGTGTTTATATATTTATGTATATTTAGTTATAACTTATATATATTTATCTATATTTATTTATAATTATATATATATGTACACATTTTTTTGTAAAGTTAGTTATATGTATATATATTTATAGATATTGATATATATTTATAGATATTTATATATATTTACGTGTGTGTATATATTTTTTTATATGTGTGTGTTATTTTGGAATATATATATATGTACATATATATATAAATATATATACATACATACATACATATATATATTGGAATTTATATACAAATATGTAAATTTATTTATATTCAAGTAAATTTAATT
The DNA here is from genome assembly GCA_963277665.1 of Viscum album. NCBI lineage: Eukaryota > Viridiplantae > Streptophyta > Magnoliopsida > Santalales > Viscaceae > Viscum > Viscum album. The sequence continues at coordinate 236,331,510 of OY728155.1, read as the reverse complement.
ATATTTATATATTTTGATAATAATAATAATAATAATATTATTATTATTATTATTATTATTTATTATTATTGTTTATTTATTTACGTATTATTTATTATTTACTTATTTTTTATTTATTTTTTATTATTTTTTATTTTTCATTTTTTATTTTTTATTTATTTATTTATTTATTTAATATTTAATTATTATTAAATTATTATTTATTTATTAATTAATTATTAATTTATTATGTATTTAGAATTTAAATTTTATACTTTATTATTTATTATTTATTATTATTTTTCATTATTTATTATTTATTGTTTATTGTTTATTATTTATTATTTATTGTTTATAATTTATTTATTATTTTTAATCCCTGTTTATTTATTTATTTCTTATTTATTTCTTATATATTTTTATTTATTATTTATTTATTATTTATTATTTATTATTTATTATTATTTTGTTATTATTTAGTTTTTATTTAGTTTTTATTTAGTTTTTATTTTTTATTTTTCATTTCTTATTTTTTTATTTTTTATTTATTAATTATTTAATATTTATTTATCTATTATTTATCTATTATTTTTTATTTTTTATTTTTTATTTTTTATAATTCATTTATTCACTATTTATTGTTTAGTTATTTTTTATTTATTTTTTATTTTTTTATTTTTTTATTTTCTTATTTTTTTATTTTTTTATTTTTTTCTTTATTTCTTTATTTATTTGTTATCTATTTATTTATTTATTAGTTTTTATTTATTATTTATTTAACATTTAGTTTTTATGTATTATTTATTTATTTATTTCTTATTTCTTATTTCTTATTTATTTATAACTTATTTATTTATTTATTTATTATTATTATTATTATTTATTATTTATTTATTATTTATTTATTTATTTATTTATAACTTATTTATTATTCCTTATTCCTTATTTATTATTTGTTTGTTAGTTTGTTTGTTTGTTTCTTATTTATGTTTGTGCATTTACACATTTTTATCAGTATATATAAGTATATCAAAGTCTGTTTTGTTAGCACATGAAGAGTTAGCTAAAGTGGTAAAGTCTTTGGATAATAACCAAGAGAAAAGGGTTCAAATCTTTTGATGCACATATATATGCTCAATTTGTGCATGGTAGAATAAATATATTAATAAATATTAAATAATAAATAATAAATAAATTATAAATTAAATAAAAAAAATGAAACCCACATCAGTTTTTAAAAATGTCACGAAATGTTTAGAGAAATAGTTATGCATGACAGTTTTGAGAAACCATCATGCATCATTTAGCATTAGTTTAAACTACCACTAAATGTTGTTTTTGGTGTAGTGATAGTACAATACATAACAACAGCAGGTCTCACCTTTTTTATAGATATACTTTTTCGGTTAAATAGGAAACACCAACCTCGAAAATTTGTTATCAATTATCTGTTGGATTCACTGTTCAACTAAGGTCTTCATCTACTCAACCATCTGAGCTAGTACACTATTCACCGCACCCAAAGACCAGTTTGCACATCCATCGAAAGTTCATGGACTTCTGGTAAGCTTACATGCATCTTGAAGGTTCATTCTGCCAATGTTCTAATAAGGTCAAAGCAAACTGCCAATGTATAAACATTTGATAAGAAAAATTCTAATGACTTGAAGAAAATTTCGTGATCCCAATACTTTCCCAGTTGAATATTTCTTCAAGGAACCTCATCAGCATCCTCTAATACTTTGGCAAAACTGAATCCACCTTCCTAATTCATGTAGTGTTCCATGTCTCCCTTTTGTTTAGCCGAGTTCAACTGAGGCACGATGTTGCCTCAGACTCTCTTGGAATAAAACTTTTTTGAACATGTTAGTATGATTTTGCTTCCTTGTGATCTTCCTTAGCTCAAACATCTTTCCCTCTAGTAGATTCCAAATGAAATGGAATTCCAGGTTAATTTTTTTTGTTCTTTAATGAAAGACCAAATTCTTATAAAGGTGTATGACACTCTGATTGTTATAAAATAACTTTCCTCCTTTCATTGATTTTCTGAGTTCCTTTAACAATTGAATTAACTAGATCAACTCCTTCATGGACTCTATAACTGCTTCATACTCAGCTTCAATTCTAGAAATAATCATCATTGGCTATAGTCCTAACATCCAGATGATAATTATTCCACCAAATGTTCACACAAATCCAGTTGTGCTTTTCTGAGTGTTGTAACAACCAGAAAAATCAGTATCATTGAATCCTTATAAAGGATCATCTTTCCAAAATCAAAATGTTCTATCTACCAATCCTTTAAAGTATCGAATGATCCATTTTATTTCTTCCCAATACTCCTTCTTAGGGTTAGACATGAAATTAATTATCACTCTCACTACAATGGAAATTTCTGGATGAGTACAAATCCTCACATATATCAAGCTTCCAACAGTGGAAGCATACAATACTTTTTCTATAGACCAGACCTCATCTTTCATTAAAGGTGTTTGTGCCTTGAATAATAAGAAGTGTTTATTGAGGGGAGTTTTGATAGATTTACATTTGGTCATATGAAACCTTTTAATGATTTTATATATGTATTCCTTCTAGGATAACACAAAATTATCGGATTTCCAATCTCTCTCTATCCTCATCCCCCATATTTTTCAGGCTTGACCAAGATCCTTCATTTAAAATCTTCCAGACAGCTTACTCTTCATCTCCTTAATCTACTAAATTTCTGGTCCTACTAGCAGGATATCGTCCATGTAGAGTATTAGAATTGTGTAAGTTCCATGACTTTATGACTTTTGATAAAAATTGTGATTAGAGTCACTCCTTATGATACCTTCCTCATTCATGAAATCATAAAACTTTTAGTTCTTCTTTCGAGGTGCCTATTTCATTCCATAAATGCTTCACTTCAATTTTCAAACAAGACCCTCCTTCCGATGACCTTCAAACCCCTTGGGATGCTTTATGTAGATCTCCTCCTCCATGTCACCATGAAGAAAATTAATCTTCAAATCCATTTTCTATAATCAAAAAACATTGAATACAAGAATGATCAATATTTTTTGGATTATAGTATGCTTTATAAATAGTGAAAATATTTCCATGAAATTTATTTCTTCCTTCTATTGGAGTCCTTTGACCAAAAATTGAACCTTGTACCATTTGCTTCTATCAAATTCTTATTCAAATGGTTGAACCAGTTTTTCTTGAGTTCTCATTTCCCTTTCGGCAGTTCAGTTAGCCTCTAAGTTCCTTTTAACTTTAAGGAATTAATCTCTTCTTCCATGGATGACTCCCACTACTTTTATTTGATGAGAGTTCCTTCCTCTTATAGACATTCAGATTCCACAATATCCATTACAAGTAGGAAGTTTTTTTTTGACCCTGTATCATTGGACTAGTTATCTAACTCAAGAAGATATTCTAAGAGAAGTTTATGTATTCTTTGAAACTTCAGTTTATAGTGCTTGAACATCTAATATTGTTATTATTGATTTCTCTATAACCTGATCTTTTTCTTAGACTTCTTTAATTCTTAATTATTCTATCACAACTTTTGTTGGTTGAATTTATTGTGCATTCATGCTAACTTCTGGTATCAACAGTATTTGTGAAATTTTGGTTCTTTCATCTAAATCAACTTGCACTTCATTACTTTTCCTATTTTCCTCAACTTCTAATTCATCCATGTTCTTAAATTTCCACAAGATCTTATCATTGAATATAACATATTGAATTTATATGACCTTTCGTTGATCATTATTCCATATTTGATAGCCAAATTCTTCATTTCTATAGCTTATAAAGAAATGGGTTCAAGAATTTTCCTTTGGATTATCATTATACATAGCATCAAAAAGTTTATAAGAAATAAAACTAAATATTTTAGGGTGTCAAACTTCTGGTAGCATATCAAACCAAAGTTCTTCAAGTAGAATTTGTCCCAATGCAGTGGCTGGACTTCTATTGACCAAGTATTCTATCGTGTTGATTGCTTCATCCCATATGGCCTTGGGAATATTGGAGAGCGTATGCATGCATCTAACCTTATCTTTCAAAGTCTGGTTCATCCTGTTGGGCAAAAATCCCTCAAGGTATCATTGAATAATTTTTGAGGTGATTGTGTTTGTTGACAAAGTGGACATCTGAGTAGTGATTATTAACAAAGAAAAACGATGACATACAACTTTGTTGACAAAGAGGATTTCATGGTGGAATGTCGAGTTCAAGAGCTGAGTTCAATGATCCATGTTTGATTCAAGAACTTCAATAAAAGGAATGGATGATCTGGAGGCGGCACAAAAGAACAGATACAAGGTGGCGCCGTTTTCCAGTGTTTTCCAAATTTTTGGGCCTAAAAATCGGCAAATGAAGAAAAGTGTTTTTGGCAAAGGGACTTGCACGCCGAGGACTTGGAGAATAGGAAACTTGTGCGCCATATGTTTTTCAGGATCAGAAGATCAAAATATGGCAAAGGAAGTAGGTTCGCGCAAGTTTGGGAGTTGGTCGCGCAAGTGTCCAAAAGGACAAAAGACTTGCGCGCCGAAACTGGGTCGCGCAGGTGACTTGCGCACCGTCGTGCAGGGTGGTCAGATTGCCTATAAATACTGGACCACCCCTCCTCATTTTTAATGGAGTTCAACACTTTGAGAAATCAGAGCTCCCATCGCGCAGGTGTGGTGGTCGCGCAAGTGGTGAGTGTGGGTCGCGCAGGTGAATTTGCGCGCTAGTAGTTGAAGTTGTGCGCCAGTGTTAGAAGTTGCGTGCCAGTTGGCAATTACGTGCCAATATTGGTTTGGGCGTAAAAGGAAGAGAGTCGCGCAAGTTTGGAGTTGAGGAAGCTTGAGTCGCGCAAGTGTCTGAGGAGGACTTGTGCGCCCGTTGTGACTTGCGCGCCGATACTTGCGCGCCGAGATTGACTTGCACGCCAAGTAAGGTTTTGTTCCAGAGGTGCTTCTCGGACTGCGTGGAAGTTGGTACATTTCCCGATACCTTCGGTGCAAAGAGATATTCATCTACGGGTGAAAGTTGTACTTCAATAGAGCATCTACACACAGAGGAAGATGCATTCGTTCATGCAAATGAAGAGACCTACAGGTCTATAAACTGTAAGTGGATTCCCTTCCAGAGTAGTGAGCTTAGGAAGAGGAAGAAGGTGATCCTCTCCACCGGCAGTGAGCCAGAGAGAGAGAAACAGGGAGTGACCCTTGGGAAAGCAGTGAGCTAACCCTAAACCTTGTATATGCAGTGAGCCTGGGCATAGAAGTGATCTAGCCCGAACATTGTAATCCACAGCTAGTGAAGTTTAGTGGACTTGGTATGACCGGCAACCTGTCGGCGTATGCTCCTTGGACGTAGCCCTTAGCGGTGAACCAAGTAAAATTGTTGTGTCATGTTCTTACTTTACTTTCTGTTTATATTGTGCAGCAGGAAAGAGAGAGAAGAGTGTTTTTCTTAACAGCAAAACAAGATCAGAACGGGCTTCAATTTTTAATTAGTCATACCCTGATTCACCCCCCCCCCTCTCAGGGTATTCAGCCTAGTGGACCTAACAAGTGGTATCAGAGCGAAAGGTTGATAGTTGTTCTTCTCTCAATGGAGGTCACTAATCATAGAGGGATTCCGATCTTCGACGGATGTAATTTTCAGATATGGAAGAATCGAATGCAACACTATTTCCGATATTTGGGAATGGATGTGTTTTCAGCAGCTATGCATGGTATCACAGCTGATATTACTAGTGGTGCATTATCATAAGCTGAGTACAAAGAGTTGGATGCTGATTCCAAAGTAATCAATGCCTTAGGGGGAGCCCTCTCTAATCCCATATATACAAAGGTGATGTCATGTAAAACGTCACATGCCATGTGGGAAAAGATTTTGAATATTTATGAAGGGGATAAAAAAGTCAGAGAGGCAAAGCTGCAAGTGTTGTGGAACAAGTATGAAGATCTCAGAATGAACCCGAATGAGTCTGTTGATGCATTCTTTGACAGGGAAAATGCTGTGGTAGAAGACATGCGGGGTCTTGGAGAAATTATCGAAGACATTAAAATCGTAAAGCGCATCTTGAGAAAGATTCCACCTCGGTTCAATCTGAAAGTTTCTGTTTTGGAAGATAAAGATCCGAAAGATATGACATTGGATAACCTACACAGCACTCTTGTTTCATATGAAATGAGAAATGATGACAACGATGCTGTGGAAAAGGGGAAATCCAAAGAGGTGGCATTTAAGGCCATGAAGAGGATCACTATTGAAGATTCTCAGGAGGAAGAAGAGTCAGATGAGGTGATGTCGTTCCTTTCTTCAAATCTGCAAAGAGGAAAAGGAAAGTTTAAAGGGAAACTTCCACTAACATGCTTCCGATGCGGAAAGGTTGGTCATCTTGCTGCAAGATGCCCCAAAAAGTTTCAAGAAGAAAGCGATGAAGATGAAGTTGAGATTCCCATGAAAAAATCTTCAGCCTATGTGAAAGGGAAGAAGCAGTTCAAGAGAAATTTCTTTAAGAAGAAGAATCTTCTTTCCCAAGAAATTGACAGTTCAGCTGAGTCTGAGGGTGAAGGAGTTGAAGAGATAGAAAACTACAAAGATCATGGAAAAAATATGATGGTGGCTGTTGCCAGTAGTGCTCTAGAAAAGAAAGAAACCAAAACTGATGAAGAAGAAGAAGAAATTGAAGGGAGAGTTGACATGGAAGCTGAATTAGAAGCAGCTCTTGAATAGATAGATGTTTGGTGAGCAAAAACAAAGAAATCCAACAAGATAGTACGTGATGCCAAACTCTACATGCAACAGCAAGAAGAAGAGAAGTCTGAGCTTGAGAAAGAAATTGAAAATCTTAAGTCTTCCAGGCCAGAGCGCACAGAAAAGGTTGATGAGCATAAGCTCATGATTGAAGAGCAGAAAAGGGAGATCTATTGCTTGAGACGAAAAGTGAAAGATCACGTCAAGCGTATTGAAGAGCTTGAAGAGGAAGTTGTCGGTCTGCGGAGAAAAGTTAAAGACCAGGAAAGACCTTTGAATCCCAACACATTCTTGGGAAATCAGGTCGTTATGAAGACTGAAAAGAAGAAAGAAGATCCTAGTTGTTCAGCAGGAAAGAAGCTGCAATTGAACTCAGAAGTTAAGGTTGATTCATGGCTTAATCAGAAACAAAAATCTGTGGCAGTTGAAGTTAGACCGGAAGCACTTGTCCCGAGATTGAAAGTGGATTTGAGCACAAAGAAGAATCAGAATACTCAGAGATCCAAAGGGGAAACTCGTAGTGCTGAAGTAACACAAAGTAATGAACCTTATATCAGGTGTTATTGTTGTGGAAAGATGGGACATTCACAGTATGTGTGTTCCATAGCCAAAAGATATCGAAGGGAACAAGAACAGAGATGGCAGCCAAACAGATAACGGTTTTTCAGAACATTTTTTGAAGGACACTGTTTTTGGTGCGGATGATTTGGACACATGGCTAGGTACTGCACTCCAACCATTCAGAAAAATGTACCAAAGCAGAATCAAAATGTTCGCAAGCAGCAGATCAGTAAACCGACAAGTGAGTTAAAAGTTCAGAACAGATTTGCAGTTTTTCAAGATGAAGTTGGTCCATCATACTCTGATAAAGAACATAAGTCTCAATATATGCCGAGTATGAAAGAAAAAGTATGGACCAGGAAGAAGAAAACTGAGAAGGTCGTAGTTGCTGAAATTTCCATTAAAGCATCAGATCGTTCTGGTGTTTGGATCCTTGACAGTGGTTGCACATCCCACATGACGGGTAATAAGGATCTGGTTACAGGCATAAAATATGACAAAGAAAAAGTTTTCAAATTTGGAAATGATAAAGGCCTGAAGATTGTTGGCTCAGGAAAAGCCAAGTTTGGGGGCAAAGAAATGAGACATGCTGATGTCTTTGTGGTAGAGGGTCTTAGTCATAATTTTCTTAGCGTCAGTCAACTATGCGACTCTAGGCACTCTATCCTGTTTACCAAGAAGATGGGTATTGTTAAAGGAAAAGATGGAATAGTCATTCTTCAGGGAAAACGAACAAAGGGGAATCTTTATCTGGTAGGTGGGGAAGAAGATTCATGCCTTTTGTCCAGAGAAGAAGAAAATCAGCTATGGCATAAGCGACTTGGTCATCTATGTCAACCATCTATGGAAGATCTGGTAAAGTGTGATGCTGCTAGAGACCTTCCCAAACTATCACGTGATCGCACTCATACGTGTGATGCTTATCAACAAGGGAAGATCATCAGGAATACATACAGGCCAAAGGAACAAAAAGAAACTGGAGTGCTCGAATTGGTGCATGCTGATGTATGTGGACCTATCTCACCACGAGCTATAGATGGGAAAAGGTACTATGTTCTTTTCATTGATGACTATAGTAGAATGGCTTGGGTATTCATTATTACCCATAAGACAGAGGTGTTCAGTTGCATAAAGCAGTACAGGAGGGAATCAGAAAATATGCTTGGGCAGAAAATTCTGAAGTTTCGTACTGATAATGGTACGGAATTTACAAACAGTCAGGTCGAAAACTATCTCGAGAAGCATGGGATAAGGCATCAAGTTTTATCAGTAAGAACTCCCCAATAGAATGGAGTGGTTGAAAGGAGAAATCGGATCATCAAAAACATGGCCAGAACTATGCTTATTGATAAGGACCTACCAGAGAAATTTTTGAAGGAAGCAGTTTTGACATCGGTCTATGTTTCAAACAGGTCCCTGTTATGTCTGAAGCAAGGGAAGACTCCGTATGAACTGTGGTACGGAAAGAAGCCAACGTTGAAATACTTTCGAATCTTTGTAAGTAAGTGTTTCATTCTCAACAAAGAACATCATAGGAAGTTTTAGGTATGAGGAGATGAAGGGATATTCCTTGGATACTCAGGGAAAAGCAAAGCATATAAATGCTTCAACAAGAGGCTGGGAAAAATTGTTGAGAGCAATGATGTCACTATAGTTGAAAATGAACAGACTGCTCAACGACCCAGTGAACAGTTTCTGGATGAAAGTGATGATGAGGTAAGAAACACAGGGGGAGTAGAAGTGGCAGAGGCTGACTCAAAAGAAGATACTGATGATGAGAAAGAAAGTGTCAAGTCTGTATCTGCAAGGAAGCCAAAGAGTCGAGCTGAAATTGATAGGCAAAATATCATTGGTGATCAGACAGCTCCAGTTCAGACTTGAAGAATGAAATCATTGCAGCAAACATCGTTTTTATCTCAGGTGGAGCCGAAATGTTTTTCCGATGCAGATGAAGATAAAAACTGGGTTCAGGCTATGAATGAAGAGCTTGATCAAATTGAGAAGAACCAGACATGGGAGATTGTTTCGAGGCCAGCAGACAAGAATGTCATTGGGACCAAATGGGTCTATCACAACAAGATGAATGAAGATGGCACAGTGATTCGGAACAAAGCATGACTATTGTGCAAGGGGTACTCCCAGATCGAGGGAATAGATGTCGATGAGACATTTGCACCAGTTGCAAGGCTGGAGACAATCAGATTATTTTTGGCCATAGCAGTGCAACGAAAGTTCAAAGTGTTCCAGATGGATGTCAAATCCGCATTCTTGAATGTTGTTCTGGAAGAGGAGGTGTATATTGAGCATCTAGATGGTTTTCTCATTCATGAGGATGAGAACAAAGTTTGCAGGCTGAAGAAGGCGTTGTATGGGATGAAACAAGCACCAAGGGCATGGTACTCAAGGCTTGATCAGTACTTGAAAAAGATTGGTTTCCAACGTGGAGGAGTTGATTACAACCTCTATTTCAGTAATGAAAGTAATAAAAGGATGATGGTATTGGTTTATGTCGACGACATAATATTTGGCGGATCATATGAAGCTCAGTGCAGACAGTTTTCTGAATTCATGAAAAATGAATTTGAAATGTCAATGATTGGAGAGCTAACGTTTTTTCTTGGTCTACAGGTGACACAAGGAAGGAATGGAACATTTATTTCTCAATCTAAATATGCCAAGGAGGTCTTGAGAAGTTTTGGAATGGAAAATTCCAAGGAGATGAAGACTCTGGTTACTACCCGGCTGAAATTATCAAAAGATGAGGATGGCAAGGCAGTTAATATCACAGAATACAGGCAAATCATTGGAAGTCTGTTGTACTTAACTGCAACAAGGCCTGATATTGTTTTCGCCACATGACAAGCAGTGAGATATCAGAGCAATCCCAAGGAAATCCACATGCTTGCAGTGAAAAGAATACTTCGGTATATCCAGGGCACAGTGGATTTCGGCTTGACATATACTGATAAATCTCAGACAGAGTTATTGGGATATACTGATGCAGACTGGGCCGGTTCAGTGGATGATAGGAAATCAACGTCATGTGGTGCTTTCTATCTTCGTGTATTGTGTATTTCTTGGCTTATCAAGAAGCAAGATTTCATTTCTTTGAGCACCGTAGAAGCTGAGTATATTGCGGCCACTCAAGCATGCACACAGTTATTGTGGATGAAGCAGCAGCTTGAAGATATGGGAGTTGATGTGAAGTCTCCGATCGGAATCCAGTGCGACAACTCAAGTGCTATAAATCTTAGAAAAATCCCTTCCATCATTCAAGGACAAAGAACATTGAGATTAAGTATCATTTTATCAAGGAGAAGGTTGAGCAGGGGATCGTGAAGTTGGAGTATGTGCCTACAGAGCTACAGGTTGCAGACATTCTGACAAAGGCCTTACCCAAGGAAGCTTTTGAGAGGCATCGACTGGCTCTGGGAGTTCAGTCGATTCCCCGCACTTGAAATAGTGTGGATGTGGGACCCCCCCCCCCCCCCTCTCCCCGAGGTATGATGTGTTTTTCCCTAATATGCTGATATGTGTTCTCTACTATGTTACATACTACAAAGGAGTGTCCTTTGGGTTCTTTGACAAAGGGGGAGAAAAGTTTTTGTTAAAGGATGAGAAAATAGTGATTGTTCAAGGGGGAGACAGTGCGGAGATTTGATAAATCATAATTGATACGGGGAGAAGCTGACAGGTGGAGCATCCAGAAAGGGGGAGAAATGAGAAAGGGGGAGTGTATTAAATCTGACGATGCTAGAAGTGATCAATCAAAGAATAGATATCACGACAGTTGAGGATCGTGATAAAAGCGGAAGAGTGGTGTTGGAAAGTGGTAAGACTATTTCCAAACCAAACATTGGTCTTCCAACAAATACATCAACAATTGGTATCAGTTTAGTACAAATTGGTATCAGTTTGGTGTCAACAGTGGATGTCAGAGATAAAGTGATTCATTGATTAACTTTTCATTTACTCTTGTTTCTCACGCTGAGCATTGCTCATGTGGGCTTAGAGTATGTGTTGGGTAAATCCTTGATCGCTATCAGAATCGCAATGAGGCGAATTGAGGCTGAAGAATCAACGACGTATATTTGTTTTGGAAGAGTTTTCAACAAACCCAAAGGGGGAGATTGTTGGGAAAAAATCCCTCATGGTATCATTGAATCATTTTTGAGGTGATTGTGTTTGTTGAAAAAGTGTACATCTGAGTAGTGATTGTTGAAAAAGAAAAACGATGACATACAAATTTGTTGACAAAGAGGATTTCATGGTGGAATGTCAAGTTCAAGAGCTAAGTTCAACGATCCATGTTTGATTCAAGAACTTCAATAAAAGGAATGGATGATCTGGAGGCGGCACAAAAGAACAGATACAAGGTGGTGCTGTTTTCCAGTGTTTGCCAAATTTTTGGGCCTGAAAATCGGCAAATGAAGAAAAGTGTTTTTGGAAAAGGGACTTGCGCGCCGAGGACTTGGAGAATAGGAAACTTGCGCTCCGTATGTTTTTCAGGATCAGAAGATCAAAATATGGCAAAGGTAGTAGGTTCGCTCAAGTTTGGGAGTTGGTCATGCAAGTTTCCAAAAGGACAGAAGACTTGCGCGCCAAAACTGGGTCGCGCAGGTGACTTGCGCGCCGTCGTGCAGGGTGGTCAGATTGCCTATAAATACTGGACCACCCCTCCTCATTTTTAATGGAGTTCAACACTTTGAGAAATCAGAGCTCCCGTCGCGCAGGTGTGGTGGTCGCGCAAGTGGTGAGTGTGGGTCGCGTAGGTGAATTTGCGCGCCAGTAGTTGAAGTTGTGCGCCGGTGTTAGAAGTTGCGCGCCGGTTGGCAGTTACGCGCCAATATTTGTTTGGGCGTAAAAGGAAGAGAGTTGCGCAAGTTTTGAGTTGAGGAATCTTGAGTCGCGCAAGTGTCTGAGGAGGGCTTGCGCACCCGTTGTGACTTGCATGCCGATACTTGCGCGCCGAGATTGACTTGCGCGCCAAGTAAGGTTTTGTTCCAGCGGTGCTTCTCGGACTACGTGGAAGTTGGTACGTTGCCCGATACCTTCAGTTCAAAGAGATATTCATCTACGGGTGAAAGTTATACTTCAATAGAGCATCTACACACAGAGGAAGATGCATTCATTCATGCAAATGAAGAGACCTACAGGTCTATAAACTGTGAGTGGATTCCCTTCCAGAGTAGTGAGCTTAGGAAGAGGAAGAAGGTGATCCTCTCCACCGGCAGTGAGCCAGAGAGAGAGAAACAGGGAGTGACCCTTGGGAAAGCAGTGAGCTAACCCTAAACCTTGTATAGGCATTGAGCCTGGGCATAGAAGTGATCTAGCCCGAACATTGTAATCCACAACTAGTGAAGTTTAGTGGACTTGGTACGACCGGCAACCTGTCGGCGTATGCTTCTTGGACGTAGCCCTTAGCGGTGAACCAAGTAAAATTGATGTGTCCTGTGCTTTCTTTACTTTCTGTTTATATTGTGCAGCAGGAAAGAGAGAGAAGAGTGTTTTTCTTAACAGTGAAACAAGATCAGAACGGGCTTTAATTTTTAATTAGTCATACCCTGATTCACCCCCCCTCTCAGGGTATTCAGCCTAGTGGACCTAACACATCCTCTCTACAACTCCATTATATTTCGGAGTTCTGAATAATTTTCTCTCAAGCCTGATCCTCATCTTCTAAAAAAATTCTGTAAGTTTCTACCATTGTATTCACCACCATTATCAAATCTTAAGCACTTAAATTTCTAACCACCTTCCAACTCCACCATGTATATAGTGACCCTCCATTCCATACATGATTTTTAACATAATTCATTGAGTAAATATTATATAAATAACTTTGAATGAAATTTTGAGGTTTATTGTCTTGGAAACTAGGTAAAAAGTACAATACATACATAGTACAAAAAATAAAACATAAACTAATTTTCAACTCTCTTAAAATTCTTATTTATTATCTCATTATAGATTACCTCACTATATAAAATTTGATGGGGGGATTTATCAAATGAAAGGGGGGGAATAAATCTTGGTAAGGGATAAATAAAGAAAATGGATCAATAATGAACATCATGGGTGAAACATGAGACATAGAATAAGAACATGAACATAATAATATGAGGCATAACATAAGTATATTAATATAAGAACATGAAGCATGACATGGAAATCTAGATACAACATAACCATGAGACATTCACATCACCAATTTTTATCACTAATATGTTGTAAAACATATTACCAAGGTTGTTCACCCTGGTATCAAAAAACATTACCATGGAATGCTTTTAAGGTACATAATCATTTCAACTCTAGAGATTAATTCATTACCCAATGCATTAGAGTTCTATTAGGGTGCACCCTTCATATGTCTAACATTATGTGTTCCGTGTAGATCAAAGATCATAAGTACATATCATTTTAACCCACAAGTATAGAATATGGGTTTCATTCATGGATGTCCCCATTCATTAATGTAAGGTTACATTTATATTAATACCCTTAAAAAAATAGGGTTGTGTATTCACAATAAAAAAAATATAGTGTGGAAAATCATGGAATGAATTATGCAGCATAATGGGTATACAAAAGGGATTATGGAATGAGTTTAATGAGAAAGAAATGAAGTCTCTCATTAACAAGGAATCATATGAACAATAAAGGGTTGTTTAAAAACATGTGAAAATATAATAAATTGATAACCAAAGAATTATCACAAAGGAAAATGATTGAATGTAAAAAGGGGGAGGGAGATAACCCCTTACCTTGAAAAATAGCTTTTTAAATCTAGAGAGAGACTCCTTAGAATCTTAGAACCACCTTGGAGAGACTCTTGATAGGGAGAATGATAAGGTATTGGTGATCAAAGGCTTTGGAGTGGGGAGTGAGGGTAGAATGGGTGGGTATTTATACTTGATGAGGGGTGGTTTTAAGTGTTAAAATATTGTTTATTTTATTATTTAAACCAACCACTTGTGGTTGAAATCAACTCCAACTAATTTTCAACATAATTAATGATCCAAGGATGTTGTGATTACCTTTAAATCAATACAAAATAAGAGATAACCTCCCAACTACCACACCTAATGCATAAAATCCAAAAATAGTTTTTATAAAGAAAAAAATTAAATTAAGGCTCCAAATTTTTAAGTATAAATTTCTAAATGAAAATTAATATATTTAAATTTATTATTATACTTCATAAATGTAAATTTTATTAAATAAAATGTTTCAAAAAAATCATCGTGCTCATGTCATAATGATGTTATAAAAATTAGGGTACTCGTAAAACGATAATTTCTACTATTTCACTAAAAATTTTACTTTGATAGAAAATTCAAAAAAAATCACCCAAAGATAAATATACATATTGAGTCCAAAGATAATATTAATTTTATCAAAATAATTCTCTAAATATGATAATTTTATCTTTTAAATAAAAACCTTATTTATTGAAAATTAATAGTTTCTATGACATAATCAACTTTTTGAATGTTATAAAAAATTTACTTGAGACTTCATTAAATTAGATTATCATTCACATTAAATACAAAAAATTATAAAAATATTTCATGAAAATAACTTTTATTTAAAATTTTTAAATTTATCATAAAATGGAATTTAAAAATATTTCCAAAAATAAAATTTTGGTTTCTTTGTACTAAAAAATTATTTTATCATATTCATTCGATATTCGTGTGCATTTTTTCTTTCATATAAAGAATATTAAAATAAAATAAGGAACAATGGAGTTTAATTAGAGTAACCACTATTTAATTTCTAAATAATTACAAATTAATACTACTTGAGGTCTAGATACATAAACTCTTATTACATTGACATATGCACTAAGGGTAAGATGTGTGATGGTGATAGTCTATTGGGGTGGTTCATCTAACATCTCTCGGGAGGTGATCTCTATTAGCTTAAAATTATCTGGTAAATGATCCTTCTTAGGTCTCATTTACAGAAGTTTGGCATGGGGTTGGTCAAGGGTGAAGTCAATAACACCACCTCTCTCCCGATCTCTAACAATTGAACCTCATATAAGATATTTTCACTAGTAGAGGTTGTGATTTCTTCCTTATGCATCATAAGAAAATATCAATGGTAACTTTATAATAGCTACATAAACAACGGTCATAATTTACAAAGGTCATATTGACCAATAGTCATAATTCCCAATGGCCATATTGACCAACAATCATAAAACCAAACAGTCAAATTTCCCTATATATATGTGCCACTAATCTCATACTTAATCTTTAACTACTTCACTCAAAAAGGTTCTTACACATATATTGATAATGTCTATCATATTCCTAATGATTATCTTTCTTTTTACATTCATCTTGGAAGAAATGGTCTTCATGGGAGAATTAAAACCTATGGATTTTCCCTAATGATTTCACTATTCTTTGGTGTTTATATCCTTTTACAATTCCTAATTATAGTATTCAATATTAATATATGATGTGAAATGAAATGTAATAGTATTACTATGTGATTTAATAGTAAAACATAATAAAATTGTTTTTAATAAACAAGAGATCTTTTATTAATAGAAGTAAATTTTGGGACATTACAATGACTTTTCGCTGAACAAAGTCATCAAATACATCAAGTTTATTTTTAGGAAAATAAACTTAGACCTTACTTTTGTTTTCATCAATGAATATGACATAGTATCATGATCCTACATAAGATTGAACTGAATAAGGTCCTCATGCATCTATGTAAAATAGCTATAACATCTGGGATATGGGATTTCAACCATTCAGATTGAATGAGAACCTCTCTTACTTTCCAAAAACAGAGCTCTCACAACTTCCAACAGTTGTATGTTCGTGTTTCAAAATTTTCTTCTTACATAGAATCATCATGTTCTTCTCACTAAGTTGACCAAGTCTGCAATTTCGAACCTATAGATTTTTAGAGGATGAAATTAAATCCATTTCACTCTCATATGAAATTCCTTCCAGATAAAGGGTCTTGTCTTTTACTCCTCATGCCACAACCATGGATCTCTAAGTCACTTTCCATACTATATTGTTGAAAGTAGTTCTAAAGCCTTCATTATCCAACTACCCAAAATAAATGATATTCCTCTTGAAATTCGATATGTGTATCACTCCTTTTAATAGAAGAATACTCTCATTCTAAATTTAGAGATTTACATCTCTCTTTCCATCCACTTTCAATGCTTCATTGTCTGTCAGATGAACTTTATAAAAGCTTCCAGATACATAGCTTATCATGCATATATGATCATCCATTGAGTGTAATAATACACCAAAGTCAACCATTCATGACTCCACCAGATTATGAATAGTGATCAATAGATTGCTACTATCTTCTATTGTGTTAACATATTTTTAACTTTTGTTGGTCATTCTTTCAGTGCCTTCCTTGCGGTTCCTACAATTTTTCTAAAAATATACTCACTTACCACAATGAAATCAGGTATTTCTTGGACTATTTGACTTTCCACGAATATTATCCCTAGATTTTTCCTCTGATTGTCAATTATTATTTTGATGAGGTGTGCATCCCCTTATGTTAGTATTCAACACACTACCATAAGGTACTTAGACCACTCTTTTACTAAGCTCCTCATTTAGGATCAAATTTTGGGTATCGATTAACATATGATAAATATTTCTATAAGAATTGGTTACCATTGTGACCATGTCTTCCCAAGATTTTGGTAAAGATAAAAATAGTAGTATATCCTACACGTCATCTTTGAAAGTCACTTTCGCTGATTTAAGCTTACTTTTGATCATTTTGAAATCATTCACATGATATGTTTTTTATTTTCATTATAATAGCCTCAAGATAAAAAATGAATCATATAGAATACATTGTTTAAGGTCTTTGGTTTTTCATGAATTTATGTTAGGGTCTCCATAAGTAAATTTGTGGTCTTATTCATCCAGATGTTGAAGGCTACATTTCATACCAATGTCGTCCTTACCAAGCCGAAATATCTCCTATCCAAATTTTCTCATTCACCCTCCTACATCTTGTCTAGTTTCTCACCTAAAAAATGTTTAAGATCCCTATAGATGAGATAGTACTCTGTCTTCATCTTTCAGAAACCAATGTTGGTTATGTAGAACTAACTAATCTGAACCCTTCCTTCATCTATTGTCATATATTTTGATAACAGTATGATCAGCAGAAATTCAATATGACTAAGGAAAGTTATAATTTTACCTGAGTTATCACATGTTTCCAAACCAAGTATCCTTTGATACCAATTATTGGGAAGAAGATGAGCCAAAAATCGATATAATCACCAGATGGTTGAATCTTGAGTTCACCAGAAATTTATATCCCCAGGTAGTACAATGTTGTGGAATTTAAACTAATGGTTCTTCCCTTCTATCTTAGATCACCAGAATTAGGAAATCATGATGCACCCTAATCACCACTCAAAAGATGAAAAACACACACACTCAAGCATACACATAATCATTCATATAACTAGAAAAAAAAAGAAGGAACACCTATTTTACATAATTTAGAATTTTTTCCTATGTCCATAGGAGAATAATGAAAACTATTTTGTATTACCAAAATTATAATAATTACAAACATAATATTTTAGTAAGTCAGTGTTACACTTTTTGAAGATGACGGGTTTTTTTCTCTAATACTATCTTAGGTCTATTTAATGTAAAGGATTTCAACAAACTCCTTCATGCTTCAATTGAGGATAATCACATGGGCTCGCTCTACTAGGACTAGACTATCCTGACCAAGTTGAAATTTCTGAATGGTGTGTCTTCCATCATGATATGTCGACTGATAAAGATATCCAATGTAAATGGATTCAAATTAAATCCAAATTCCATTTTTGTGTTTTACACCAAATTGATTCGACTGAGCATATTTTTCTCACTAGCGAGTGGGCTGATTTTTTCTGGAATCTCCCGGTTGGTAATATGAGGATAAAACCTAGTGTTGGTTCATTACTCGTGTTATTTTCATTATGGTTTGTAAATTATATAGTTAATTATGTTCTCATTAAAGTGCACAAGGAGGCAGTGGAAGTGGAAGTGGATTTTTAGACTATCTGGGAAGATCATAATGAATGTATATTTAATGACAGGTTGTGAAATATCCAGAATTTGAAGGCTAAACTGATTTCAAAGGTTTTTTATATCACTAATTAGATGATTTATAAAAATTATATTCCATTTATTTCAGCTTGAATGATCACTTGGATTATATTTCTTCCCATGCTAGACGTTGGGTTTCATGGTTGCCACCTTTTTATGGTTTGAAGTTAAATACTGATGGATCTTATTCCAATGGTATGATGAGATGTGGAGGCACTATCCAAGACAATAATGGATCAGTGGTGTTAGAGTTTAGTTCCTTCTATGGTGAAGGTAACTCACTTTTAGTGAATTCTAAGGCTCTTCTAAATATTGTCACTATTTTCCAGTAAAGAGGAATTACTATCAACATGGTGGAGTTGGATTATTTCCTGATTGTTAACTTCATGAAAAAACTGTATGAACCACATTGGAAAATTACTTATATGGTTCATTAATAAAAAATTAATGTTCACAATGTAAGGCTCCAACACACTTGGTGTGAAGGGAATAATGTGGTGGGTATTCTAGCTAACTTTGGAGATGTGTCTTGTCCTCTCATTATTTACTCATCTCTTGGATCCTTACCCCAAGTTTGAAAGATCATTATTGTAAAGGATTATATTTGCCTTAATTATTTTAGGCCCCCTTGATTTATTATTTCTTTATTACTTTCCTTTCTATTAATAAAATTTAATTTTCAGTAAAAAAGAAAGTAACACCGACCTTTGAAAATTCTGATCATCCATCTGTTGACTTCACTATTAAACTAAGGTATCTGCCAACAAAACCTTCCCATTTGTTACATTTTTCACCATTACCAAAGACTAGTATGCATATCCATCAGAAGTTCATGGAATTATAGTAATCTTACCCACATGTTGAAGGTTCGTGTTGTTGTTATTCTGACAAGGCTAAAGAAGAATACCGAAATATGAACATATGATGAGTGAACTTCTAATGAATTAAATAAAACATCACAATCCCAACAACTTAACCATCCATAGAAATTAAGAATCTCATGTTTAGAAAATACCTAGAGACCTTAATGGACAAAATGGTAGTATAATGTGGAAGAAATAAAAGATTAAGAGGAGGGGGTAGAATAAAATGAGAGAAAAATAAAACATGAGGTCTAGATTGAAGAACCTATCAAAGATTGAATAAGATGACACCTTGAAGCCAAATATAAGTAGGGAGAACCAACCTAGGTCATCCTTAAATTTCTCATTCAAATGAGGAATAAAAAATGGGGAAAACCCTAATAAGAAACACTTAAAAATGTCAAAATACTCCTTTTGGGTAGATGCATGATCTGACCATATAGTTTTCAAAATAATTCACAAACCTTGCATCCTTCATTGGATTTAAACTTCTAAAACTGACTGTTTTACCTTTATAGTTTAAAAACCTATCTGGAAATCATGTGACCTAGAACTAAATTTCCAAAATTTATTACTTTTCGGTCCAAAACACTTAAAATCATGGGGTTTTCACAACAACTAACTCATAACTAACCACAAACACACTTCAAAAATGACAAGGGTATATATATTCATTAACCAACATTATCAAAATCTATCAAAATAAGGGCCCTATTGTGAATTATGGTGTTTCCAAAATTTAAATTTCCTTGTTTTTATTATTCTTTCATTTATTTGTATTATGTGCATGCATGAAAAATGTTGGAATTATTTTTATATGATCCATTGTATATTGGGTCACGACCTTGTGTGATGAACCATTGTTTAGTAAATTTTGTTCATCTTGCTTGTATATTTTATCCTCCTGCACCTACTGAGTCATCAATCCATCATGAATTTATTATTGGACATTGATTTTTATGGTCACCCATTTGATATGTGACATCCACTTGTTTAACCCTACTTGATTTTTTCATTTCATTTTCTGTTAGGCATGGCACCATGGCATCAATTGGTTGTTTGGTTTGTGGTGTCAGTTGGATTGATAACCCCTTCACGCCCTGTCCTTCGGTATTAATCTTAGTTTGGTCCTCCTCTCACTTGGTTTTTTCTCTCATTTCTCCTCTAGTGAACCCCTAATGTTGGATATGGATTCTGTAGTGATGAAGCCCTATTTCTAATCCCTTCGTCTCTAGTTTGTTCTTATAGTGCACCACTTATGGTGGAGTTTGGTGATGACGATCCTTTCTCATAAATAAGTGTGTCTTTCCAAAAAACCAAGAAGATATAGTAATGTATTTCATCTTCACACTGAATCCTAAGACTGTATACATCCCTTTAAGCTTGGACAAGCAGTACATGCAACCAAGAAGTGATCAATACCCCTAGATAGTTTCAAGTTTTTCTGAGTTTGTAAATTATTTAAGCTTCTTTTAATTTATTTTAAAGAAGTTTTTTGGAGTTTTTTCTCTTATATTTCATTCATGTTTTCATATCCGATTTATCTTGTACCTTGTTCTTCTTTTGATCTTAATAAAATACATGTGTATGTGTGTGGTATTATTGTCATGAACATAGGTCCAAAATGGACTAAATCAAATTAAATCCTCATTTTCATTATTTACTATTTTCTTTCTTATATTTATTTAATGATTCTATTAATAAAATACTGAAATATTCCCATTCATGTTTGGGAAAACTGCCCCTAGGTAGTGCACCTTCCCCCATAAAGTTGTATCTGAGCCTAATTGGGTTTACTTTTGTTTTCAATTTTTTTTATTTTAATTCATTTTCTATTTCAATTCCACTTTTTAATCACATCTCAATTCTCCTTTATTTTTTTCTTTTTACAATTGAAATCATTATGACATCATAAATTATTCAAATTCAAAAACCTAATTGTATACTATAACACCTTGAGTTTTTGTGAACTATTTTTTCTGAATAAATTAATTTTATTTGATGTCTTGCATTTCATGCTACACTAAGTCAAACTTTATTTATATGTTACACCAATGTAATATTGTGCTACATGCAACATTGACTTGGATTACATTACACGCAACACTGAGTTCCTACAAAACAACACTTTATTATTATAATTATGTAAACAAGATATTTAAAACCTTGTTGTTAAACATATTAATACAAATAGTAATAACTACTTTTTAAATTATAATTATAATAGTTTCAAATATATATAACATATTGATAATAAAATATATAATTTTTGGTAAATCTTTTATATACTATTTTCTTAAAGGAATGTCTTTTTATGTCCTTTTGTAAACAATAATAAAATTAATTTTAGACAATATTAGAAATTTAATTTGATAAAATAAACTTCATTTATTAATTTATAATATCAAAATTATCTTAGGGTGAATTTTTTGGATTTTTTTGAGAAACTTCATTTTTTGATGAATAGTGAAACATACAGAATTTTAATTCAGAACTGCCTTTTCATATAATTTATTTATATAGATAAATTATATTTAAATTTAGTTTTAAATTAACAATATATCATTTATAAATCTATTAATCCAATTTATGTAATTGGAATCATTTTTAAATTGAATTTACATATAAAATCTTAATGAACTTTTAAACATTCTCACTTTAAAACACCACTTTCTCACCACAACTACAGGATAAGCATAAAACTTAATTTTTCCACATATATGAATTGAATTTAGAAAAGTGGAAATAAATAGTTTTAATTAGTATAAAATTTATAGTCTAAGAAAAATCAACTTATTTTTTGACCAAAAATATTAGTGAAAGTGATTAAAATTAATTACACTGGTTAAAGTAAAATTAAACTTAATGAAGAACAAAACCTTAATCTTAAGGGATGAAATGACCTATAAACTTTTACAAAATAAATTTTATGGCCATATATTTACCATGATTTTGGTTGGTTTTTTATGAATTTTTTTATGTAAAAGCGTGGGTACACTTAGTTTGTTTTCAAAAATGACAAGTATGTCCCCTCCCTTCACTATAAAAAGGCACTCACAACTCCCACTTCTTCACACCTCTAAAGACACTTTTGATTGAAAAATATCTACCAAAATAGCTCCTAAAAATCCATCACATAAACCTATAAGCCTCACCTTAGGCATAAATATATCCAAGTAATCCCTTTTGTGCAAACCAAAAGGAGTTACCCGAATCATAGGTAACATCATTCCTCAATCTCTTTAGTTTTATTTTCATTATCCACCTACTCAACTCTTATTATTAAATGATTATATAATAAAATCAATATCATTAATATACTGATATGTTTTTATTATTATTTTTTTACCTAAACTTACACACACATTCATCTAATGGGTAACGAACCTTCCATTCTTATGTACGGATAACTACCACCACACGAAATGATTTTGTTCATTTTTTCAATTACCACCTATCAAGGTCTGTAATTATGATGGAAACTATATTTTTATATTATATTTATGATATTTATGATTTATTTATGCTTCTATAATTATTATATAACACATACCTTCAATCTTTCTATTTTCTGTAAATGCAATAACTTCCTTTGTGGACGTATGGACTACTGCCTCCTCAAAGCGATGTGATCCATTCAAAATTTACATGGAATGTATTAAGGATGGGTTTGGTAAATTTATATGATATATATGAAATAATTATTATGATTTAATGTTAATATATATATATATATTCTTTCTTTCTTTCAATACTACAATAAAATGGAAACAGCGTTCATGCGTATGTACGGCCTACCATGTCCATGAATGGTGTATTCCATTTCATATTTATATATTATATAAATTATTACAAATACATATATAAAGAATATATATTATATTTATATCATTCTATACATTCTGTAAATAAGTAAATCATTATCGAAGTAAGAGGATCAAGAATAACAAGCCAAAACATATACAAAAAAAACACAAATACTACCTGAAACTAACATTAACATTGAGTTTGTTAATAAACGGGTAATATAATGTAATAATAAAATCATATATGGTATTATATATAATAATATTTTTCTTTGGTATATTAATAATAAAATTATATTTATTATACAATATTTTTTAACATGTATGAATAAAGTCAATACTTAAGGTAAGGGAATTTCATTTTACTTTTTATTTTCGTGAGATACATGTCTTATTCACCCCACTCATTTCTTTTTTTTTAGTGTGTATACATCTCATGGATGTATTATATTAATATTATAATTAAATTTATGGTTATTTATATATCCATTTTATTATATTTATTTCATGGATTTTATGCTTCAAAAGTTACCAAATTGGTTAAGTAATTTTTTCTCAATTTTCCTTCTTTGAGGAACTTACCATGTTATGCACCTATATTTTTCTATGAAGGGTATATACTACCTTTAATATGTTAAATCATGAATATAATTATTTTAATGATATTTTAAGCTTCATGTAATTTAATTTTTTTACATGGGGATTATAATTCAAAGTTACCAAGTAGAAAGAATTTATTGAAATAATCTCATCGTTTATCAAGATTGTTTACGATTATGCTTAGATCAATGAAATATTATGATTCATCTATCAATAAAACACATGAATTTTATTATCCTCTGTATATTAATGATATATTCATGTATTGGTACCATTATTTCACTCTTTGTTACATAATATGATTAATAAAGTGTTTTTAAGAAAGTATAACTTTACCTCTCGCTTCAGTGTGAAATTTGTGTTCTTTCAAACCATGTTTTCTAAAAAGGTTTTCAAAATTTTTAAAGAATTATTTATAAGATTTCAAATTGTTTTAAAATAAATGGTTTTAAAAATGATTTCAATCATTATTTATAATTTTTCAACATGTTTTCAAAGAAATGGTTTTCAAACCATTTTTAATCTTTATTTATAATTTTTCAAAGTGTATTCAAAGAAATGGTTTCCAAAACATTTTCAATATTTATTTATAAGTTTTAAAAGTATTTTTTTAAAAAAATAAAAATGTTTTCAAGAATTATTTTTTATTTTTCAAAGTGTTTTCAAAGAAAAATGATTTTAAAATATTTTGAAGATTATTTTATAATTTTTCAAGAAAAAGGGTTTTCAAAATGTTTTCAAGCTTATTTTATAATTTTTCATGGAAAATGGATTTCAAAAAAAAATTCAAGCTTATTTTATATTTTTTCAAGGGAAATGGTTTTCAAAAAAAATCCATATTATTTTATAAGTTTGCAAGGAAAAGTTTTTCAAATTTATTTCGAACCTTCTTTATAAGTTTTCAATGCATTTTCAAAGAAAATGGTTTTATAAAGTTTTTATATTTTAAAAAATATCTTCAAAGAATAAAGAATGTTTTCCTAGAGAAATGTTTTTAAAATATATTTTAAAATTAATTTCCATCCAAGATCACATATGTTAATATTACTCATGCCCTTCTGGTAAATGATCTAAATGTTCCATTTATATTCTTTCTTTGAATGGTTAATGTTTTGATGGAATGATTTTTATGAAACTTTTTTATCTTTTAAGTGTTATATGTTTGTGAAATATGTTCCTCTTCCATGGGATATATTCTTATGAAACTTGTTTCTCTTCAATAGGTTATACCATGATAAATTCTTATGAAACATGCTTCCTTTAATGGGTTACTCTAGGATGAAATGATCAAGAAACCTATATATTTTTTATAGGATATGATATTATTAAATGTTTATGATACTCATTTCATTTCATGGGTTATGATATGATGTTTATGAAACTCGTCACTTTTTATGGTTCATGATATAATTAAAGTTTTATTATCTTGTGGAACATGTATGTATGATTTTATTATGTGGTTGTTGGGACCTATATCTCTCCCCCCCCCCCTCAATGAATTAGGTAACGATACATGTTTTATGAGCTCAAGAGGGTACACAGGAGGGAATCCCAAGCCTGAAATGAGAGGGCAGCTTAAGCCTGAAACAAGAAGGTACATGGGAGGGAATCCCATGCCCAAAATAAGAGGTTACATGGAAGGGAATCTCAAGCCTAAAAAAAGAGGGAATCTTAAGCCCAAAATATTAGGGTATATAGGAGGGCATCCCAAGTGTGAAATAAGAGGGTACACAGGAGGGAATCTCAAGTCCAAAAGAAGGGGGTGCACAGGAGGGCATCACAAGCCCGAAGTAGTTACACGGGTTATTATCCCAAGCCTAACATTTTATGAAGGTCTTGGTAGGTATCCTTGACATAGGAGTTTCTATTTTTATGTATATGTCACCGGTTCCATGCCTTATTCCTATGTTATGATTTCATGGAATATGTTCTTGATTCTATTATGATTCATGTCTTATGAACTGCCAATATTTCTTCCATGTCTCATGATTGTGATCTTTGATATGCAGGGTATGATCTACAAATGATATACTCATGTTCTTATACCCTTATATTAATTTTATGCTTACGTGTTTCCTTTATTTACCCTTACTGAGCATTTAAGATCACCCCTTTCTTATGTTTCCTTTCCCTAAGTTATGAAGAAAGGTTTTAAGTAAAAGTAATAAAGGGGAATATCTTTGTGGAAAAAATTGAAGATCTTTCACTAAGTTAAAATATTTTGTTCCATGTTTCCAAAGACACTAAACTATTATGATCCTTGGGAATGTACTTTTGTAATATGCTAAATATTCATCTAAATTGATGTGATATCCATGTATGTTAAGTCTAGGTATATACAGTTGGTATCAAATGGAGGTTTAGTCAACCTTTAGAAACTAATATGAGAAGACTTTAGTGATATACCTAGGGATATTTCTAAGGATATGTTTATGGATATCTCTAAGGATAAGTGTAAGGATAAGGAAAAGTATTGGAAAATTCCCTATAATTTTGGTAAAGGATAGAGTGAGTGGTTTCCAAGAATTATATCCCTTTTTGGATACTACAAGTGGATGTGGCTCTAGAACAGACGTACCTAGGGGTAACAACTCTGATAAGGTATATCAGGTCTGACTCGAGCATAACATGGTACATGACAATGGGTCTTGTTGTACACTTGGTTTGACACTCATGGGGGATATTCTTTAGAAATTTAAAAACTCTTTACAAAGCATCATTAAGGATTTAAATAGAATATGGATATGAATGACCTATGATAAACCTCAAGTGAGAAGGAAGGTTTCATGATTTAAAAATCCTATAAATAATTTTCAAGATTATGCGGTTCCCCACTATGATGATATTTTCTTACTCTTTTTTTGGGTTTTCGTCAATGGATGGAACCCAAAGGAACTATGTTATTGGGGTAATGCAATGGACAATGAAATGATTGAGCTATTGAAAAACCGAATGTTATGGGAGATGAAATGAAAAACCTCATTGGTATGGTCACACAAATTTCCCAAGCTATGATATGGTGAACATCCAAATGGGAAAAGGAGGGAACAATGATCTACTGAGTCCTTCATGAGGCAACACCCACATTATTTCAGTGGTTCCACTGACCCATTAGTTGTTGAGAACTGTAGTGGTATAACTAAAAACTATTTTTCATTCTCCAGTGTTCAGATCATGAAAAAGTCACTCTATCTATCTACCATCTAGAAGGTGGGGCAGATCAATGGTGGGATCTTATTAAGAATACAAGGAAATAGGATGAAATTGAATCCATAGAATGGACTGAGTTAAAGAACTTATTTTTCAATAAGTACTTTCCTTGTATTCTTTGTACTAATATAAAAAATGAATCTATAAATCTTAAGTAGAAGGATATTGAATCAGTTGATGCCTATGAAGAAAATTTTACAAGGCTTGTGAGGTACTCTTCGGGAATTATCATCCAAACTGAAAGCAAAATTGATTGATTCTTTGGTGGCCTGAAACCTATTCTTTGAAAGGACTTGGATATAAAAGACTTTATAAGATATAAAGAAGTGGTTCTATGTACTATAAAAGTGGAAATTAAAGTTAGAACTATGCATAAATCACATGGTTTTGACAAGAAAAAAAAAGATGGAGTTCAAAAAAAATTAACAACCATGGAGAAAAGAAAATGATCCTTCCATTATGCACAAAGTTTGGGAAGAAATATGGAGGGAAATGAATTAAGGGGACTACTAAATGTTTTAAGTGTGGAAGGGAAGTTCATCGAGTGTATGAATGTCCAAGTAATGGTAATAAGTTAGCTAATGATGTGAATAATTAGAAATACCCACATAATTCACCTCCCACACTTCAGTTTTTCAAGTGCATGGAGTTTGGACATTATTCTAACAAGTTCCTAAATACAAGGACTAATGTTGATGATAATCTGCAACAATATTCGAGGAAAAATGATAAAGGGAAATCTTATGAAATCATAACTGATGAAGTGAATCATGATAATTAGGGAACCCTTATCCTCCCCTCCTTAGTTGATAATTTCATGTTTGATTTTGTATGATTAATCCCTATGAAAAATTTATTGTTCATCCTTTAGTGAAGTTTCATGTGATTATCTCCCTCTAATGGATTCTTGATTAATAAAATCACTTTTTATATTCTCTCGGTATAAGGATGGACCCAAGTTTCTAATGAAAATGTTTTGGTATAAGATAAGAACTTATTTAAGGAATAAATGGTGAATTATATTTTGGAAGGGTAACAAGGTTTACTATTTATGGAATGTTTAAGTTAAACTTTGAATGAAGTTTATAAGATTAAATTATTATCTCACCACATGAGGATTTATGTATTTTGGATAACCTGTTCTAAAAACTTTTTTTTGATGTTAACTGATGATAAATGGGATGGCCTATCATGGATCTCGTGATCTGTTAGTGCTTTGGGAATAAAAAATTCACCTTCCCTTTCGGAGAAAGAGGTAATGTGGAAAATGATCAAGGAACAAAAAAATGTGATATTGTAATGAAATCAAGTAGGTAAATCTCCTTGTAAAAATTCTTAAACTTTAAGAAAGGATCTTGAAATAAAAGGTTATCCTATTATCATCATTTCTGGTGATATCAATGACCTTTTTCAAGCCTCTTTTGGGTTATATATTTGATTGTTAACTTTCTCCTGACCATTTTCTCTATCACTCTCCATCAGAACTTGATAGTTTTATTTCTCTTTTATGTCCATGTTTTCACTTATCACCTATGTTCTCATATATGGTAACCTAGTTATGAGTTACTTTTTATAGTCATTATGTTTCCAAATTTACCATTTTAAAGGAAGTTTTATCATTCTTTTTGATGATGTGGGTTTATATGAAAGGAACTTTCAAGTATTAAACCTTTGATAACCCAAGAGAATTTTGAGGGAGAAATTAATTTTAAGGGGGGTAGAACGTAACACCCCATGTTTTTGTGAACTTTTTTTTTGAAGAAATTAATTTTATTTGAAGCCTTTCATTTCACGCTGCACAAAGTAAAATTTTCTTTATATGCTACACCAAGGTAATCTTACGCTACATGTTGTACCGACTTGGCTTATGTTGCATGAAATACTGAGTTTCTACAAAACAACACTTTATAATTATAATAATTAAACAATATAGTTATAATATATCCATTAAACATAGTAATAACAATAGTAATAAATTATTTTTAAATGTTACTTATAATAGTTTCAATTATATATAACATATTGATGAGGAAACATATAATTTTTTGTATATTTTTTATATACTATTTTCTTAAAAGAAATTCTTTTTATGTTCTGTGAAAAATAATAAAATTAATTTTAGACACTCTAAGAAAATTAATTTGATAAAATAAAATTCATTTTTGAATTCAGAATGCAAAAAAATTATCTTAAGCTGAATTTTTGGGATTTTTCTGAGAAACTTTATTTTTTGATGAATAGTGAAAAATAGAGAATTTTAATTCAGAACTTATTTTTCAAATAATTTATTTATATAGTTAAATTATATTTAAAATTGGTTTTAAAATAAAAATAGATCAATTTTACACCTATTAATCCAATTTAGTTCATTGGAATCATTTTTATATTGAATTTAGATATAAAAACTTAATGAACTTTTGAACATTCTCACTTTAAAAACCCGCTTTCTCACCACGACTGTGAGATTAACATTAAATTTAGTTTTTTCACTTCTATGAATTGAATTTTGAAAATTATATATACGTGGTTATAATTAGTATAACATTTATTCTTTAATAATATCAAATTAATTTTTGACCAAAACTATTAGTGAAAGTGATTAAAATTAATTACAATGATTAAAGGTAAAATTAAGCGTGACAATGGATTAAATCTTAAACTTAAAGGTTAAAATGACCTATACACTTTTCCAACACCCATTGGATAGACATATTTAGGCCATAAACCTTCCATTATTGAGTTTTTTTGGTTTTTTATGACTTTTTTTAGGTAAAAATGTGGGTATACCTAACTTGTTTTCAAAAATTCCAAGTGTGTCCCCTCCATCAACTATAAAAAGGCACTCACCCCTCCCACTTCTTCACACCTCTCAAAACACATTGGATCAACAAATATCTTCACAAATATCTCATCAACATCCCTCCACTCAACCTATATGCCTCACCTTGGTAAGAAATTCATCTAAGGAATCCCTTTTGTGCAAACCAAATAGAGTTACCCAAATAAGAGGTAACATCCTTCCTCAAACACTTTAGTTTTATTTTAATTCTTCACAACCCCAACTATTATTATTAAATAATTATATAATAACCTCATTATACTCAATATACTAAGATATTTTTATTCTAAAGTTTAGATCTACACTTATACACACTTTCATCTAATGGGTAATGAACCTATCATTCTTGTGTACGGCAAACTACTGTCTCACAAAATGATGTTGTTCATTTTTTCCTTTATCACCTATCATGGTTGGGAATTATGATGGAAACTATGTTTTATAATATATATATGATATTTATGATTTATTTATGCTTCTGTAATAATTATATAACACATACCTTCATGCTTTCTATTTTTTGTAAATACGATAGCTTCGTTTGTGGACGTGTGGACTACCGCCTCCTCACAGCGATGTGATTCGTTCACAATTTACATGGAATATATTAAGGATGGGTTTAGTAAATTTATATTATATATATTAAATACTAATTCTAATAGAATTTTAATATATATATATATATACATATATGTATTTTAATTTTTTTTCTTTCAATACGACAATAAAACCAAAACAACATTCATGCGTACATACGGCTTACCATCTCCATGAACGGTGTATTCCATTTCATATTTCTATATTATATAGGTTATTATAAATATATATACTGAATATATATGATATTTATACCATGTTATACATTCTATAAATGAGTAAATCGTGATCTAAGTAAGAGGATCAATAATAACAGGCCAAAACATATACAAAAAATAAAGTAGATATTACCTGAAATGTAACATTGACATGGAGTTGTTAATAAACGGGTAATATAAAGTCATAACAAAATCATATATGGTATTAGATATAATAATATAGTTCTTTGGTAGATGCACAATAAACTTATATTTATTATACAAAATTTTTGAATGTGTACGAAGAAAGTCAAGACTCAAGGAAAGGGAATTTCATCTCACTTTTTATTTCTGTGAGATACATGCCTTATTCACCACTCATTTCTTTTGTGTGGTGTGAATAATACCCATGGATGTATTCTATTATTATTATACTTAAATTTATTGGTATTTATGTATCTATTTTATTATCTTTCTTTCATGGAGTTTATCTTTCAAAAGTTACCAAATTGGTAAAGTAATTTTATCTCAATTTTCCTTCTTTAAGACACATATCCTGTTATGCACCTATATTTTTCTATGAGGTGTATATACTACCTTTGACTTTTTAAATCATGAATATACCTCTTTTAATGATTTTTTATTATTCATGTAATTTCATTTTCTTACATGGATAGTATAATTCAAAGTTACCAAGTGGTAAGAGTTTATTGAAGAAATTTGGTCGTTTATCGAGATTGTTTATGATTATGATTCCATCGATGAAATGTTATGATCCATATATCAAGAGAACTCATGAATTTTTCTAATCTATATATCCATGATATCTTTATGTATTTGTGCCATTTTTTCACTCTTTGGTACATAATATGATTAAGAAATTTTTTTAAGAAAGTCCAACTTTACCTCTCTCTTCGATCGGAAATCCGTGTTCTTTCAAAACCATGTTTTCTAAAAAAGTTTGAAGTTCCAAAGGATTGAATAACAGCTAAGAATGGGGGTTGAATTAGTTGTTTTACTTTTTATAAGTTTTAATACCTTTCAAAACTTAACCGCTGCAACCTGTTAATATTTATTTCCTTATCATCTTTTATAAAAACTCATGCATGAAAAAGTATAAAAGAAACTAAATCACACATGATTTACAAGGTTCAGCCTTAATGTGAGAACCTATATCCTTGTCATATCCACTCACATGGATCTATGGAAATTCACTGTTAATAATAAGTGAATAAAACTTATGCCAACTCCCATTAGACACCTTTTATATCCTGATAGGAAAGATTATACTCACTCCCATCAGTTTACAATATTTTCTTATAAAAAAATTGAGTCAAACAAAAGAATAAAGACTTTTTTTAAAATGGTCCACAATTGGTCAATCTGAATTTGCAATCTGATTTGGATGGATCCAATTTTCTTAATCCAATGATTCTAGATCTGATTCTCTCAATATGATGAGTCGGGATCTGATTCTCTCAATACAATGAGTCTGGATCTAATTCTCTCAATACAATGAATCTGGATATGATTATCTCAATACGATGAGACTGGATATAATCAACTCAGTATGATAAACCCATTCTCAATTTTCATTACTCAAACTCTTCTCAAATTCTCAATCTGATCTTTCACAATCTGATCGACTCAATATGATATTCTCAATACGATCTAGATCAATCCGGTAAACAAAATTTTCGTTGTCTAATCCTCCTCGTGAGATCTCTGTTCAAAAATAACATTCACTTGATTTCTTCAATGCTCTGCCTTCTCTACTAATGTGAAAGTTAAAAATGAACAAATGATCTAAGAAACTATTTGTAGGTGACATAGAAAACAAAGGTGGGAAACTTGAAAACTTTCCTCACTTCCTTAAATTTTAAAACTCCAAAAATCACTCACATTTAAACTTCAACTTTGAATTCTTCAATCCTCCTTAGATTTATCTGAGATTTATAAAAAAATGAATTTCAAGTTTTATCCTCTTCATCTCTTCATAAAACTTATGGAATATTTTTTTGAGTCTTCTTCGTAACCATCTCATTATGAACCTGTTTTCTTATTAGCTCATTACAAATCTGTTTCCTTCTCAACTCATTATGAATTCTATTTCCTTCTCAACTCATTACAAATTTTGATTCCTTTTCAGCTCATTGCGAATTTTGTTTCCTTCTCATCTCATGATGAATTATATTTCTCCTCATCTCATTATGAATTTTGTTTCCTTCTCAGCTCATTATGAATTTTGGTTCATTTTCATCTCATTGTGAATTATGTTTCCTTCTCAACTCATTATGAATTCTGTTTCCTTCTCAGATCATTAAGGATTCAATTTCCTTCTCATCTCATTATGAATTCTATTTTTTTTCTCAGCTTAGTCTGATGGAATTCTTATAATGATGGAATTCTCATTACGATGGAATTCTCATTATGATGGAATTCCCATTATGATGGAATCTCTATAATACAACTCTGAAATTCTTCAAACCACTCCACCATTTCATCAAAATCTTTTATCATGAGAGTTTTAATGATTTGTAAGAACTTTATGATCAGTAAAGCATCGTCTTATTTAGATTAGAAAGTATGAAAACTTTCCAACTCCTGACTTAACAATCTTCTTTCAAAACTCTTCAGCAACAATATGACTTCTTTAAATAGAAACATCTAACTTTAAAAAACAAATATCATTATGATAGACTGGGACTGATTCCTGAATAACAAAAATCATTCTGATACAAAAAGTTTAGTTGTCAACATATACAAAAACCTTGTTAAAACAAATTATCACAAAAGTAATTCAATATCCCCCTTTTATTTTTTGACAACCCTTGTTAACAACTTTTCTAACTCTCAGAATTTTTTCATAAATCAACTTTTGTAAACAACTCAAGTTTTTTTTATTTTTATCAAAACATAGACTTTCTCAAAATATAGTGTCCTCACACCACACTACTGGATAAAGTAATATTTTTAAAGTAATTTCATCCCTTAGTGGAAAGTAAATTTTTCATCCATGTAAAGATAAAATTTCCTCACTTTTATCTTCTCCTTTCTCACTTTTCTTTTTCTCTCACTTTTTTTTCTCTCCCCTGTTTTATGATAACCACAGCTTCAGATTCATAAAAGAAAGATAAGTAAAAACTTTTTACAAAGTAAAAAAGTTGTTACTTTCTCTCCCCCTTTTTCAACATAATCCAAAGCACAATGAGGGTTCTTCCTTATAAGGTTTAGAAATCCATGGGAGGAGGCTGAACATGAAGTTAAACCCTCAATTCCACGAACTTGTCTTTTGGTATTGATTTTGTAAAGATATCATAAATATGATACTTTGTTGAAATGTATTCCAGAAAAACATCTCCAGTAACAAATTTCTATTTTATAAAGTGAAAATTTATATAAATGTGTTTTGATCTTGAATGTTGGACAAGATTTTTAGAAAGATAAATCTCACTATGATTATTACAAAGTATCTTCAATGGTTTAGAAACTTTTACTTTCAAATCTTCCAGCTAAACTTTCATCCACAACATATGAGTACAATTCTTTCTAGCTACAACATATTCAGATTCATCAATTCTTAAAGTAATTGAACTTTATTTATTACTATGCCAACTCACACAACATTCACCCAAGAAAAATGTTCCTCCTGTGGTTGATTTTCTATCATTACAATCTCCACCCCAATCGACATCAATATAACCATGAAACTTCATCTCACTATTTATTTTGTATAACAAACCATGTGAAGTTGTTCCTTTGACATATCTTAAAATTATTATTTTTTTGCCAACAAATGTGATTATTTTGGATTACTTTGATACCTGGCACACAAAATCACAACATAATCAATATCAGGTCTTGAGGGAATAAGGTAAAGTAGACATCCTATCAGCTTCTGAAAATATTTCGGATTCACACTTTTTACAAACTCATCTTTACCCAACTTTGTTCTCACTAATATAGTATTAGTAACTTATTTGGATTATTCCATGCCAAAATTATTTAACAATTCCCTAAAATACTTTTCTTGAGATAAGAAAATGCATTTTTCTTTTTTTGGAACTTTTAATTCATGGAAGAAAGTTAATTTTCCCAACATTAAAATTTTAAAATTATTCTTCATTTCTCCAGAAAATGTTTTTAGAAACATTTTCTCTATCCCCAAAAAAAATTATATCATCCACATAAACAATTATAATTTGAGTTTTGGAGTCAAATTCTTTCATATAAAAGTTGTTATCAACTTTTCCTTAGAAAAATTAAACTTTCTCAAAAAATTGTCAAGTTTTGAATACTTAGCACGTGGATCTTATTTTAGCCCATATAAGGCTCTCTTCATTTTTCCAACTATGTTTACATCCTCATCAAGTAGAAACCTAAAAGGTTGCTCAATCTAAACTTCGTACTCAATCTCGCCATTTAAGAAAGATGAATTTACATCCATATGATAAACTTTGTAATTCCGATGTGCGGCCACTGAAAGAAACATTCTAATAGTTTCTAATCATGCAACTAGGGAAAACATTTCTTCAAAATCCACACCTTACACCTATATATAGCCTTTGAAAACAAGTATATCTTTGTTTCTTGAATATTCTCCATGTTCATTCAACTTGTTTCTATAAACCCACTTTGTTCTGATAATATTTTTATTTGTTGTCCGTGGAACAAGTTCCATGGTTTCATTCTTATCAATCTGATCTAACTTTTCATTCATAGCATCCACCCATTATTTGTGTTGAATAACTTCTAAAATTTATTCTTGTTTAACTTTTGAGATAAGTGAAGTCTGATTTTCTAATCTCAACTTTATTCTAGTCTGAACTAGAGCCTTATAATTTCCAATAACTTTTTTGGACTCAACATGTTTTTATAAAGTAGGAAATTTCAATGTTTCACTCTTGGTATCACTTTACTCACCATATGACTCATCTGAATCTTGGTAAGGATGTTTTGAATTACTTTCACTATTGTTGAAAATTTCATGTGTATCCTCCTTAGCATTCTCACCAACGTTTGTTAAAGAAATTTTATTTTTAATTACTTTCACGTCATATGAGTCCACCAAATTTTGTAAAAAAAAATTCCAACATTTTTAACTTCTTCCATTTGGTGAATAACCCAAAAAAATTCTTCCTCATCTTTCTCGTCAAACATTCCCAAATCAGAATTTTTTATTTTAAGTAAACATAGACTTCCAAAAACCTTAAAGTATTTCAATGAAGGTTTTTTGTTATACCACATTTCATAAGGAGTCATGTTGGTTTCTGGTCTCAACAAGAATCTATTTTGAACATGTTAGGTAGTACTAACATCTTCTCTCGAATAGAATTTTGAAAGTTTGTATTCTGATAGCATACTTCTTCCTATTTCCAACAAACTTCTATTCATTATTTATTCTACTCCATTTTTTTGTGGAGGATAGGGATCACTATATAAATGTTTGATACTATGTTTTCTTAGATAAGTTTCAAAAGTATTTCTTGAGAATTCGGTACCATTGTATGTTCTCAACTTCTTTATGGAAACCCTCATTTCTTTCTCAACATCTTTTCTGAAGAATTTGAACATTTCAATAGCCTCTGACTTGTGCTTCATAAACATGATGTTTGTCATCTGAGTGAAATCATTAATAAAATTGATAAATTATAAATCTTCTTTTATTGATTAATGTCTCATCAACCCACACAAATCAGAATGAATAAAATCAAGTGGTCTGGTAGATTGAATCTTAACACTTTTATGACTTTTGTTAGTCATCTTCCCTCTTTGACAAGTTACACAAATATTTTCTTATCTTCTTTTCAATTCTAGCATGTTTTGAATGGCATCAACTTTAGAAAGTTTGTTCATGTTTTTATGTCCAAGATGGTCAGGTCTTCAGTGCCATAATTTTTTTTATCTTCAACACTTAAGTAATAGGAGTTATTAAATTCTCCTATTTGGAAAAGATTCTCACTCTAGTTCTTTCTCTTTTTGTAATCACTTTTCCATATTTCACACTTTTAATAACACAAGAATATTTTGTGAAGATTACTTCCTTTCCATCATCACAAAGTTGACTTACACTAATTAAGTTATGTTTTAGCCCATCAACAAGTAAAACTTCCTTAGATTTCAATTTTTCGACTTCAAGCTTAGTTGTTCGAATTCCTTTGATTTTTAAGGAGATATCATTAACAAAGGTAACTGCTCCTCCATCACGACTTTCAACATGTTTCAACGTTTTTATATCACCTGTCATATGTAAAGAACATCCACTATCAAGTATCAATGGTTTTTTCCTTTTACTTTCTTTCAAAGTTTTCTCAACAACAAAATCTCTTTCCTCAACTTTCTTCTTTTTAGCTTCCTTTTATTTCTATCATAAGGAATTTGTTTCAGAAGGAGTGTCATATATATTTCGGCATGATAACCATCCTGATCACATATTACACAAATTTCTTCCAGAAATTCAAATTGGTTTTTTTAGAAAGTTTCTAACATCTTGAGAATTCACTTTTTCAACTTTCTGTAAGCTAAAAAAGTTACTCATTCTACTTCCACTATTTCTTCCACTTACCTGAATGGACTGAAGGCCTTCATTTTTATTGATTTTTGATAACCCCTCTTTCAAGGGATGAGGGGGAACCCTTACAAGGCCCATAGGCTCAGAGATTACATGGCCCATAGGCTTAGGAGATTACATGACCCGGAGGTCTTAGGGAATTCAACCAGACTATCTACAAGGAACTGCCCCTCCCCATCATCTGCATCCTGATAGTAGCTCTCCACCTTTGCATGACCATCTGGCTAGGCTTCCTGTGCAAGCACAGGCTGGTACCGATGGCATAGCCATACCCTCTCATTCTGACAATCCATTTGGCTCTGCTCTGGTGAGTGCACCTGCTCTGAATCCTCTTCTGGGGCTGCTCCTTTTTTGTAGTGTGTCTGGGGCCTGCATTCATGTGGCCCGAAGGCCTTGGGGTGTCCCTAAGGCCTTAAGGTGGCCCTGAAGGCCTTGAGAATCAACTGGCCCGAAGGCCTTGGGTGGCCCGAAAGCCTTGCAGGACCCGAGGACCAAACCGGTGGCCTGAAGGCCTAGATGGATGAATAGTTCCAGCTGCTACAGTACCGAACAATGCCTGCTACAGTACCTGCCATAGTACTACTACAGTGTCTGCTACAGTACCCGAAAATATGCCTCCACCCAGATTTGATCTCGGGTCTCTTGGATGCACCAAGCGAGTCCTCACCAACTGGGCTGAGGCTCTTATGCCTATTTCTTCCACTTTGCTCAAATCTTATTCCAGGTAAAGATAAGTTGTTCCAACAATTATATTCCATGTTTCCATAGATTCCACAACACCAGCAATATCCATCAAATCTTGATTTTTTATTTAAGAAAGATATTTATTTTTAGAAACCTTGTTGAGGTTGGTAACTTCTCTCAGCTCTAACATACTCAGGATGTGGACTATCTTTTCTTTTAAGTGAGTTTTCTAATTTGATAGGTTTCTCACATCATTTCTCCACCCAAGCTTTCCCAGTAATTTTTTCAGAATGTTAAATGTTAAAATAATCATATGAAACGTTATTTTTGGTAGGAGAGGACTTTACATGATTCTTATATTGATCCTTCTCAGCAACTTTAGAAGTCTCAGTTATTACTTCTGAAGATTTGTTGAAGTTTTCATTCATATTCCTCAAGGTACTTTCGAACTCAAGAAGTTTTGATTGAAATTTGTTAACATATTCTTCCTTAGCTTCCAGCTTATTACTAAGATCTCCAATCATCTTTCCCAATTCAAGAATTATAAGTTTGTAACTTAAAATATTATCGATGTATTCTTCCTCCCACTTGATAACATCTTTTCTTCCATCATCAACTTTTTTACAATCTTTATTCATTACTCTAATTTCTTTCTTGAGAGTTTTGTTTTGATCAAGACATGAAACAAATTCTGTTCTGAGTTGATACTCTCTATAATATTCTTCACCGCATTCTTCACTATCTGCTGAATCTTTTGTTTTTTCAACTTTTACAATGAAGGTTCTAAATTTTTCAACTTTCATCTTCAGAAAAATTGTTGTTAGTTGATTCTAATTCAACTTTTTTACTCAACATACTTCTTTTGTTTCCAGTAAACTTCTTTTTGTATTTGTTGGAAGACTTTTCTTCTTTATCATTTTTGTTTCACTTCTTCCATCGAGATTTTTCATTGGAATCATCTCGATATCCTCCAACTTTCATCTTGGGACAATTCATCGCAAAGTGTCTGATTCCACCACACACAAAAATATTTTAAGGAATTTTACCTCCATATTTTCCTCTTCCTCTCCGATAGTTTTTAGAGACAAGAGACATAATCTTATCATTCAACTCATCATCCTTCTTATCTTCAGACTCACAAAGATCATCATCTTCAACATCATGAATTTTCATCTTTCTCATAGATTCAAAATCTATTTCATCTTTCATCTTCTTTTTGAACATTAGATATTTCCTCATTTCATAAGAAAAAAGGAAGTTATGCAATCCATCAAGAGATAAATCATCTTTATCTTCTAAAGAGGAAATTTTAGAATCAAACATATCCAGAGAGTTTCTTATAAGTTTCTTCACAATTGTAGAATCTTATAGGACATCTTTGAATCCTCTAATGTTTCAAACAATTTCATTTACCCTAGTGAAGTATTCATTAATAATTATTTCATCTCTCATTCTGATGCCTTCATATTTACTATGCCAAATTTGTAGCTTTGCTTCCTTCACTTTAGTATTCCCTTCGAAAATACTTTCCATCTTATCCCACCTACTCTTTGAAGTTTTGAGACTCATCACCTTTATATAAATATTTTCTAATAAGGACATAAGGATAGAATTTCTATCTTTTCCATCAACTTAGATACTTCTCTTATCACCAAAATTCATCGGGGCATCTTTCTCAATATGTGGAAACCCAATAGTAGCAGCATCAACAACTTCTAGGACAAGAGATAGGAGATAAGGAATCATCATATTTTTTCATCCATAATAATTTTTTCCATTAAATGTAGGAATTTCTCTACTATTGACATAATAGATATTATCCATGATAAGGATTCAATAAATAAACCTTGCTCTGATACTAAATGAAGTTCCAAAGGACCAAAGAACAACTGAGAAGGGGGTTGAATTCGTTGTTTTACTTTTTATAAGTTCTAATAATTTTCAAAACATAACCCCTACAACCTGTTAATATTTATTTCCTTATCATCTTGTGTAAAAATTCATGAATGAAAAATTAGGAAATAAATTAAATCACACATTATTTACAAGGTTTGGGCTTAGTGTGAGAACCTACATCCTTTACATTGTCATTCATGTGTGTTTATAGAAATTCACTATTGAGAAGAAGTGAATACAGCTTATGTCAACTCTCGTTAGACACCTTCTATATCCCAATAGTAAAGATTATACAGAATCCCATCAGTTTATAATGTTTTCTTATAAAAAATTGATCCAAACAGAAGAATAAAGTCTTTATTGAAATTGTTCCATAATTGCTCAGTCCAAATTCGCAGTCTGATTTGGCTAGATTCGATTTTCTCAATTTGATGGGTCTGGATCTGATTCTCTCAATACGATGAGTCTGGATCCGATTCTCTCAATACGATGAGTTTGGATCTAATTTTCTCAATATGATGATTCTGGATTCAATTCTCTTAATACGATGAGGCTAGATCTGATGAACTCAGTGTGATGAACTCATTCTCAATCTGCATCACTCAAACTCTGCTCAAATGTTCAATACAAACTTTCTCAGTCTGATCGACTCAATACGATCTTGCTCAATCTGGTAAACAAACATTCAAATGTCTGATCCTCCTCATGTGATCTCTATTCGGAAATAACTTTCACTTGATTTCTTCAGCGCTCTGCATTTTCCACTTATGTAAAAATTAATAATGAACAAATGATCTGAGAAACTATTTATAGGAAACTCGGAAAACAAAGGTGGGAAACTCAAAAACTTTCCCCGCTTCCTTAAATTTCAAAACTCTTAAAATCACTCACATTTAAACTTCAACTGTGACTTCTTCAATCCTCCTCATATTTCTCTGAGATTTATGAAAAAAATGAATTTCAAGTTTTGACCTCTTTAACTCTTCATAAAACATATGGAATATTCTTTTTTAGTCTTCTTTATAATCAGATCATTACGAATTTTTTTCCTTCTCAACTCATTATGAATCTATTTCCTTCTCATCTCATTATGAATTCTGTTTTCTTCTCATCTCATTACAAATTATGTTTCCTTCTCAGCTCATTACGAAATCTATTTCTCTTTCAACTCATTACGAATTATATTTCCTTCTCAACTCATTACAAATTTTGCTTCCTTCTCAGCTCATTATGAATTCTCTTTCTTTATCAGCTCAGTCTAATGGAGTCCTCATAATTATATAATTTTCATTAGAATGGAATTCACATTACGATGAAAATCTCATTACGATGGAATTCTCACTATGATAGAATCTCCATACTACGACTCGGAAATTCTTCAAACCTCTCTACCATTTCATCAAAAGATTTTATCATGAGAGTTTTCATGATTTTTGAGAACTTTATGATCAGCAATGTATCATCTGATTTATATTATAAAGTCTGAAAACTTTCTAACTTCTAACTTCACAATCTTCTTTCAAAACTCTTCAGCAACAATACGACTTCTTCAAATAGCAACATCTGACTTTCAAAAACAAAACTCTTTATGATGGATTGGGTCTGATTCATGAATAACAGAAAACATTCTTATACAAAAAGTTTAGTTTTCAACAAATACAAAAAACTTTATTAAAATAAATTATCACAAAGGTTCTTCATTGTTTTCAAACTATTTTCAAGGATTCTTTATATGTTTTTAAAGTTTTTTCAAATAAATGGTTTTCAAAATGCTTTCAAGCTTTCTTTATAAGTTTTAAAATTGTTTTCAAAGAAATGGTTTTCAAAAAGTTTTCAATATTTCTTTATAAGTTTTCAAATTATTTCCAAAGAAATGGTTTTCAAAACATTTTCAAGCTTTCTTTATAAGCTTTCAAAGTGTTTTCAAAGAAAATGGTTTTTTAAATTTTTTGAAACTTATTTTATAAGTTTTCAAGGAAAAGGGTTTTCAAAAATGTCTTCAAGCTTCTTTTATAGGCTTTCATGGAAAACGGTTTTCAAAAATATTTTCATGCTTCTTTTATTTGTTTTCAAGGAAAACGGTTTTCAAAATGTTTTCAAGCTTCTTTTATAAGTTTTCAAGAAAAAGTGTTTTCAAAATGATTTCAATCCTTCTTTCTAAGTTTTCAATACATTTTCAAAGAAAATGGTTTTCTAAAGGTTTTAGGTTTTAAAAATCCTTTTCAAAGAAGAAATGTTATTTTCCTCAAGAAATGTTTTTAGAATATATTTCAAAATTATTGTTTATTAAGATGACATCCGTTGATGTTACTCATGCCCTTCTATAAAATAATCCAAAGGTTCCACTCATATTCTTTCTCTGAATGGTTTATATTTTGATGGCATGATGCTTATAAAAACACGTTTCTCTTTCATGGGTTATATGTTTATGAAACTCGTTCCTCTTCCACGAGATATATGTTTATGAAACTCATTTCTGTTCAACGGTTTATACCATGATAAATGCTTATGAAACCCGCTTCCTTTCACGGGTTATTCTATTATGAAATGATCATGAAACCTATATATTTTCCATAGTTTATGGTTTGATTAAATTTTTATGATACTCATTTCCTTTCATGGGTTATGATATGATGTTTATGAAACTCATCTCTTTTTATGGGTCATGATATGATGTAAGTTTTATTATCTTGTGGAACTTGTATGTATGATTTTATTATGTGATAGATGGGACCTATTTCACCCTCAATGCATTGGGTAGCGATAAATGCTTTATTAGCTCAAGAGGGTACATGGGAGGACATCCCAATCCTGAAACAAGAGAGCATCTTATGCCCGAAACAAGAGGATACATGGGAGGGAATCTTAAGCTCGAAATAAGAGGGTACATGGGAGGGAATCTCAAGCCTAAAACAAGAGGGCATCTTAAGGCTGAAACAAGAGGGTACATGGGAGAGCATCCCAATCCTGAAACAAGAGGGTAAACAGGAGGTCATCCCAAGCCCAAAACAGGTACATGGGTTATTAGCCCAAGCCTAACATGTTATGAAGGACTTGGTAGGTAGCCTTGACAAAGGATTTTCTATGTTTATGTGTATGCCACAAGTTTCATGTCTTATTACTATGTTAAGATTTCATGGCTTATACTCTTGATTCCCTTATGATTCATGTCTTATGAATTGTCAATCTTTATGTCATATCTCATGATTATGATCTTTGATATGCAGGGTATGATCTGCAAATGATATGTTCATGCTCTCATACTCTTATATTCATATTGTGCTTACATTCTTCCTTTATTTACTCTTACTGAGCATTTGATCTCGCCCCTTTCTTATGTTTTCTTTCCCCGTGTTATGAAGAAATGTTTTAAGTATAAGTACTAAAGGGGAAGATCTTTATAGGAAACATTGAAGATATTTCACCAAATTAGAATATTTTGTTCCAAGTTTCCAAAGATACTAAACTATTACAGTCCTCTGGTATGTACTTTTGTAATATGTTGAATATTCATCTAAATTGATGTGATATTCATGTATGTTAAGCCTAGGTCGTTGTATATACTCATTCATATCCATTGATCTTGGTCATTTCTTGGGGGTGTACGCTTTTGTTGTCCCTAAAAAATTGGTATTCGATCCTTCGGATAAACATGACAACGACTAAGTTTGAAATCGAAAAATTTGACGGTGATAATGATTTCAATTTATGGTGAATTAAGATGAGAGCTATGCTTGTTCAGTATGGGTTAATTGATGCATTACATGGCCTGAAGAAACCAATTGTTACCCTGTCTGATACAGGAGAAACCTTTTCTATTTATTAAAATATATCTTCTAATGTTCTTGTTAAGGCCCATAGTTCTCTGGTTCTTTCATTAGTTGATAAAAGTGTTTAGATAAGTTGTTTTTGAAAACACGATTGTTGGTATATGGATTAAACTAGAGAAATTATACATGATAGCCTCACTTGTTGTTAGAATTAATAAGAAACATCGCACGTTTACATTTAAAATGAAATATGATGCTTTAATTAAAGCCCATTTAGATGAATTCAATAAAATCATGCTTGATTTAGCCAATATAAATGTGACTGTTGATGATGAGGATCAAGCCATGATTCTATTAATCTCTTTAGATAATTCCTACAACACATCAGTAGAGACAATGATGTATAGTCGCGACTCTATAACCCCAAAAGATGTTAAATTTGTCCTGCTCTCTATGGAATTACATTCTAAATCTAGAGTTAAATGTGTGGCTGAGAGTCTTTTCACAAGAGGTAGACCACGGTTCAAGGGTATGAAGAAAGAGTATAGTAAGGATAAAGGCAAGAATAATAAATAACTCAAGTCTAGGT
This sequence comes from Viscum album, assembly GCA_963277665.1. Classification (NCBI taxonomy): domain Eukaryota; kingdom Viridiplantae; phylum Streptophyta; class Magnoliopsida; order Santalales; family Viscaceae; genus Viscum; species Viscum album. The sequence continues at coordinate 236,287,472 of OY728155.1, read as the reverse complement.
CTAAATCTAGAGAAAGAAAATTTGTTTGATTCCACTGTGGTAAGCTCGAGCACACTAAGTTTGAGTATAGAAAGCTAAAACAAGATCTGAATACTAAAGAATCAACTGACTTGTCCCTTTTAGTGAATTTTGGTTATGACGATGCTGAAATGTTGAATGTGTCCAGCCATGCACTCACCCATGAGTGGGTCCTGGACTCGAGTTGCTCATTCCACACATGTCCTTATAGGGGGTCCTTGATTTGGTAGAAAGGGTGGGAGATTTTTTTTTAGGAAATAACAAGATGTGTCAAGTCATGGGAAGATATTTTGTTTTAATAGAACTAGATTACCACTATCATTACCTTGTTAGATTTTAGGTGGGTTCCTGACCTAGATAGAAACCTGATATCTTTAGGAATTCTGAACCAAAAGTGCTTTGCTTTTAGGTTTGAATCGAGTTATTTAAAAATATTTGAAGGGACTAGAACTATCATTAAGGGTTCCCTTGTTAATGGGTTATATGTCTTGAATGGGAAGACTCATTCTAGGCCGTTGGGTAGCCTATATGTGACTAATACTGATAACATATTGTTATGGCATAGGAGATTAGGGCATGTAAGCTCCAAGGGTCTTGAGGAACTTAATAAACAAGGGTTGTTAACTAACATTACACATAGTAACTTTCCCTTTTGTGAAGATTATGATGAGTAAAGCTAAGAGAATCAGTTTCAATAGGTCTAGCTTTAAATCCATCTACCCCTTAGAATATATTCATTCTAATTTTTGGGGACCAGCTAGGCCTACCTCCCATGGTGGAGGCTCCTATTTTGTTACCTTTATTGATGACTTCTCTAGAAAGGTTTAGATTTACATACTCAAGAACAAATATGATGTTTTTGAAACCTTCGAAACATGGAAAAACCTTGTTGAAAATCAGGGTGGAAAGAAAATTAAAACCATGAGAACTAATACTTGATTAGAATACCTCTCTACGGATGTCATTCAGTTCTACCAATTTGAGGGCATCACAAGGCACCAGACTGTTAGAGAACCCCCCCCCCCCAACAGAATAGAGTTGCTGAAAGAATGAATATGACTATTCTTGAGAGAGCCTGAAGCATGATTTCATGCTCGGGTCTCCCTAAATCTTTCTGGGAGAGGATGCCCCTGCGACAATATACCTCATACATAAGTGTCCATCCTTTGGTAATCACTTTAAAGGCTCGAAAGAACTTTGGAATAGCAAACCACCTTCTTATAATCACCTAAAAGCCTTTGGCTGCACTACATATGCTCATGTCAAGACTGATATGCTTGAACCCCAAGCTCTTAAGTGTATTTTTATAGGGAACCCCAAGGGTGTTAAAGGTTATAAATTGGGGGTTGATAAACCCAGTTACCAAAAATGCATAATTAATAGAGTTGTGGTGTTTCATGAATCATGTTCTCCTAAATCTATATTTGGCACACACAAAAATGATGATGTAGTCATTGATGGGGTTGTTGATGATCAATCATCAACCCAATTTGAGGCTGTTGAATAGCCTCCTCCACCTGATCCGCAGCCTATGACCCGAACTGAATCCAGTTCTAGTTTTGATTCAGACTCTGGATGTAAACCTCCTAGTAACAAGGATGATTACCAACTAACATGTGATAGTGTTAAAAGGGTCCCTAGATCTCTAGGTTGTTTAGTCAATATGATATGGCTTCATTTGACTTTCATGTTGTCCAGGATCTTGTAGATGATGGTCCTTAAACTTACAAGCAAACTATAAATGGCAGACATTCCAAGTAGTGGATCTCTTCCATGGATGAAGAGATGCACTCCATAAATAAAAATCACACTTTGTCCATCATTGATAAACCTCCAAATGTTGAAGTAATTGGTTGTAAGTGGATTTATAAATGAAAATTTGATAACACTGTTAGGGAAAAATCAAATTTAAAGTTAGATTGCTCGCCAAGGAGTTCCTCCAAAGAGAGGGAATAGACTATTCTGAAATCTTTTCACTAGTTGTAAAGCAGTCTTCTATTCAATCGTTCTTGCTTTTACTGCCAATAATAACTTTCACATTGAACAACTAGATGTGAAAACTACATTCCTTCATGATGACCTTAATGAGAAATTATATATGAAGTCTCCTAATGGTTATTCTAAAGAATTTAAACCTAACCAAATTTATCTTTTAAATAAATCATTGTATGGTTTAAAACAAACCTCTTGAAAATGGTTTAAGAAGTTTGATTCTTTTGTGCTTAATAACCATTTCACAGAGCCAATATGATGCTTGTGTTTATTTCAAGTCCATTAAAAACAATATGTTTTACCTTTTGTTATATGTTGATGGCGTGCTTATCATATGCAATAATATGAAGCTTATTATTGCTGTTAAATCTCAATTAAAAAGTGTTTTTGAAATGAACGACTTAGGGGCAGCAAAACAGAATCTTGGTGTAGAAATTGTTAGGGACATAACAAATAAATTGTTGTATCTTTCCCATCACTCTTATGTTATGAAATCTCTTAAAAGGTACATGTTTGAATCTTTCAAACATGTTAGCGTGCCATTTGCACATCATTTTAAGCTTTCATTAACACAAGCACTCATTGATACTACTGATATTGAGTATATGTCTAAAATACCATATGTCAACATTGTTGGCAGTGTCATATGCTTCATGATATGCACCAGACCTGATGTAGCTTTCGCAATATGCATCCTTAGCAGATTTATGATCAGTCCAAGGAAGCCACATTGGCATACCTTAAAGTGGATTCTTTGGTACCTATCATGTACTTCAGATTTATCTTTATGTTATGATAAAAATGTTGATACTACTGAAATGATTATTGGATATGTAGATGTTAACTATGCAAGTAATATTGACACCAGAAATTCATTGATCGGGTATATATTTGCTGCTTGTGGAGGTCTCATATCTTGAAAATGTAATATACAATCTGTGGCAGTTGGGGTGGTAATCGAGTGGTTAACACACCTCGTAAGCCTGCATGAAACCTAGTATCAAATCCTGATGGAGGAATATTTTTGGGTTATTATAGCAGTATTGTAGCAGGTACTATAGTGGTACTGTAGCAGCCGAAACTATTCATCTGTTTGGGTATTCAGGTCATCAGTTTGGGTCACATGGTCTTTGAGCCACCCAAGGCTTTCGGGCCACAGGGCCTTCGGGCCACAGGGCCTTCGGGCCACAAAGACCATGGAGCAACCCAGGAAGACCACACAGAGCAGACCCTGGAAGAGGATTCAAAACAAGTAGAAGCCACCAAAGCAGAGCTAACTGGATTGGAAGAACGAGGTATGACAATCGTCATCGATACCATGCACCATGCAGCTTTGCACGGGGCAATGCTAGTCGATCATCAATGCGAGGTGAGGAGCTAGGTGCTTTCAATGATGCAGATGCTGAGTAGGGGCAGTTCTAGTATAGTTTGGTTGGGCCTCTGGGTCATGTATTGGTCATTATGCCTCTGGACCTTCGGGTAATGTACTGGGCCTTATGCCACATGGCTTACGGGTCATGTAAGGGTTCCCTCTCAACCCAATTAAAAGAGAGATTGTCCAAAATAAATAAATAAAATCAAGGCCTTTAGGCCATTCAGGTCAGGTAATATGCAATATGTGATGGTCCTTTCAACCACAGAATCAAAATATATTGCACTGACAAAGATTGTCAAGGAAGTCTTATGGCTCAGGGGGTCTGTTAAACTTAAGCTTTATGATTTTGTCATCATTGTATAGTGATAGTCAATCTGCTTTACATTTTTTCAAAAATCTAGTATGTCATAGTAAATCCTAACACAAAGATATTAGATTACACTTTATTAGAGATGTTATTGAATCTGGAACCGTATGTGTCAATAAGATACATGTGAATAATAACTCGATTGGTAGTTTGACTAAAGTTATGGTATTATTGAAATTCAAATACTGTTTAGAAAGATTGAATTTGGTTCTAATTCAATAACCTTATGTGAAAAAACATTACCAATTTCAAATGAAAATGACAAAGATTTGGGAATTCTGGTGTTTTCATAATTGAAATTGCTTTGTTTTCATTATTCTGCCATTTCTTGGCATTATGTACATGCATGCAAAATGTATGAATTATTTTTATATGCTCAATTGTATGTTGGGCAGCTGCCTTGTGTGTTGGGTCGTTGGTCGGGTCATTCTGTTTGGCTTGCTTGTATCTTCCATCGACGTACGCCGGTAAAGTCATCAATTCGTCGCTGCTTTATTCCTGACTGTTGATTATTATGGCCACCCATTTGATCTGTGTCATCCACCTGTTTAACTCAATTCAAGTGCGCCGTTTCATTTTCTGTTCAGCGTGGCATTATGGCATCTATTGGTTGGTTGGGCCATTTTGAGGCGCAGTGCGGTGTTGGTGGAATTGATGACCCTTGCACGTCATGTCCTTCGACGTTCGTCTAAGTTTGGTTCTCATCTCCCCAATTTTCGCTCCCGATGAAACCCTATTGTTGGAGTTGGCTTCTGCGATGATGAAGCTCTAGTTCTAAGCATGTCGTCTCACGTTTGTGCTTCCGGTGCACTGCTCTTCGTAGAGTTTTGTGACAACGATCCTTCCTCATGAAAAATTGCGACTTTTCGATGAACCAAGAAAAACTAGTGAGGTATTGCTTCTACACACCGAAGCCTAACACTATCAGCATCCCTTCAAGCTTGGACAAACATTACAGGTGACCAAGAAGCAACAAGGACCCTGAACAGTTTCAAATCTATCCAAGTTTGTAAGTTTTCCACTACTTTTACTTTCAAAGTCGTTTGAAGCTTTTGATCTTATATTTCGTTCATCATTTCTAGTCTAATTTATCTTGTACCGGCTTCTTTTGAATTTAATAAAACGCGTGTGTGGTTGGTGTTCTTATCATGCACATAAGTCCAAAACTGGCCGAAACAAATTAAATCCTCATCTTCATTCTTTACTATTTTCTAGTCTTTACTTATCAAACAATTCTATGAACAAATACCCAAAAATCAGTCCTTTTGGGTTCATGACAATTGCCCACTAACAGTGCACCTTCCCCCACACCCATAAAATCATGCCAGCCGTACTATTAGACTAAACAAAACATAATAAAATATTCCACAAACACACATCAAATGCTATCAAATTATACACACACATTTTTATCAATGATAAATATTACCATGTGGGATGCAGAGAAAAATCAACTTTTAAAGTCACAACAAATGCCATCCAGTCGGATGCATATTGCTTAGGGCACACCAATATATCCCACACTCATGTGGTGATTTATGAAGAAAATTTCTATCTAGTATTGATCAAATAACAATACATATAATATATATACCTACAAACCCAAAAGACCAAATAAATCATCCATAAACTCATGGGACCTCCACACAGTTAAATAAGTACACAAATGTCACCACATACCACGTCTTACCTCTACCCCTTGGGGAGGATATATTCACCAATCCCACCCTATTGTCACACTAACCTCTACGTAGGAGTCAGCAATACTATTTGAACAATACACTCCAGATGATCGTCTTAAATATACCTTCTTTTTTACCCCTACCAGAATCAATCCCTCTGAAACAAGCAACTAGATTTCAAACTCTCTCTACGGTTTGCAGTCTAGTCGCAAAGCATCACCATCCAGAACTAGATTTTTAAAAAAGAATCTCTTTCAAAAAACCATCCATGTCCTAAAATATCACCATCGAAATCCACCACTACCAGTTGGTTCGATAAAATAGAATTGAAGTGAAAGAAGAAGGATCATCCTCCTGGTCCTATCAAAACATTACACTCTAAACTAGGTTATACATTTCATCAGTTAAAACCCCCTGGATTCACTCTTTGGACCTCATCTTCAATGCTTCCCCCTGTAGAAAAACAAGGAACTCATTCATCTGTTTCCCACCATCTACAAAAGAACGCACTGAGATATTACAGAATTAAGGAAGGCTATCAAAAATCATGTAAAGCATACATGACCCTCTAAATACTCCAAACATTTTGACTATGCACAGTTCAACAAAAGAAGACCTTTTCTTTTACCAGCCAACCATACAAACTTCGGAATGGTCAATAGCAATGGTTCAATTCATTGTTATAGGAAATCATGAAGTTCATAATCCACTAGATCATGTAAGGTTCTGGTGTTAAATATTCATTCTATCCTTTGAAATCAAAATATCCACAACTAAATATATCATCAGTACATAACTACAAAATAAAAATCATAACAAAAGTTAAAATCACCCAATAAAAACATTCACTACTACATAATCAAATTTACCAATACACTAACATAAATTATAGCCATAGTCATACTCACAAAGGTTGTAATAGAAAAAGTCACTAATTACCTAGCTAAAATTTGTCAACAATACTGAAGGAAAATGGAATTGACTCCCTCCTGAACTTGACCTCCAGAGAACATCAGGTCATTGCTGCCTCGACACTGCCCCACAAAACTATGGAACTTCCTCATTAATTATACCAAGTAGATGGACTGAATACCCTATCCATTTGTGTTGCTTCATGGTCTGACTAGAGAGAGTGAAAACGAAAGAAAGTGAAAGCATTTTCATATATAAGCCCCCAAAGGCCTGTTTATAGACAAGGGACCCCAAAACTATCCACAAAAAAAATCCTGTTTCAAATTGAATTTTTTATGCATTAAATTGATTAAAACAAAATAAATACCATTGACGCCGACATGCAAGGTAATATAAAGAAGAAATAAAGCAGGCTGGGGGATCCAGAACCTGCAGTTGGCTTGATTCCATCATTTTCTGGGCCTGGGCGCTTTGAAGATGTTGTCCCTGTAGTACTTGAGTTCCAGGATGCTTTCTCTAATGTCATCCATTGCCCTATGGCAGTTCTTCTTGGAGGGGGTCTTCTTGTAATCTCCAGGATACCAGCGGATGCATAAAGCCTTGATGCTGCTAACATCCACGAGTACATGGGAAAAAAGACTGGCCAGTTCCGGCATATACTTCTTCAAAAACAAATAATCCATATAAACTGAATTTCCTGCTAGGAGTGGAATGTATGCCCCTACATTTCTCTTCACAAAGTCCACAACCTTTTCTTCAGCCGCCCCTTCACTGATTGTACTTTGGAGGACTTTTTCTGTTAAGCCAGTAGCCCCATGATGAGTTTGACACCATTCCCCCATTCTATCCATGCACTCTTTAGTTTGATGGATGACTAAATCTGGGCCTTCAATTGTTTTTGTTAACTTTCCATCTGTGATTATGCAAGCAATCTCCAGTATTCGGTCAACTTCAACATTTAAACCAGTCATTTCTAGGTCAATCCAAACAAGGGGCATCTTGTAATTAACAGAAGCTAACACTGAATCTTGTAGATTGCACATCCCATTTTTTGCTACCACCACGTCATTCGAGTTTTTCTCCTTCTTCTTCCCTACGCTTTTGGAGTTCTCTTCGGCTCTGGAAGAAGAAGGGACGGGGTTAGCAGCGGTGGGAGCGGCGGCGGTGGCGAAGCGTTCTGAACCATCATCTTCAACGTCGAGCCCTAGCACAGAGAAAGCGTTAGAGAGGACGTTCATTGAGACTGGCATTTAACAAGAACCTATCAAATAAACACCTCTAATCACTGAATCTTGTTGAATGCACCTCCCATTTTTTGCCACCACCACGTCATTCGAGTTTTTCCCTTTATTCTTCTTCCCTGCGATTTTGAAGTTCTCTTCGGCTCTGGAAGAAGAAGGAACAAGGTTAGCAGCGGTGGAAGCGGCGGCGGTGGCCGAGCGTTCTGAACCATCATCTTCGACGTCGATCTCTAGCACAGAGAAAGCGTTGGAGAGGACGTCCATTGAGACGGGCACCCAAGAAGAAACTATCGAATCAAACAACCTCTGGTCACTGCGAAACTCGCGCTGAGGGTTACATACGCTCTTTGAAAGTTAACGACCTCATAAAAATAAAAACTTTAAGAATTTTTTTGTTTTGTTTTGATTTTTTAAGTGCCCCTAAATCCTCCTCACCGTTTATACACCATCCTCATAAAGACCTAAACATATTTCATTATAAATCAACTATCACATAAATTCCATCATTTTCATTATCAACATCATCATTATAGCCACAATAATTATATAAAAATAGAAGAAAATATAAAAGTAAAATAATCATGAGAATTACAACCTCATCTAGGACTCCCTCTCCCCTACTCTATGATGCCTTCAAAGCATAAACACTGTCGCAATCAAACATTCCAACAAAATCAAGCATTGATGATCTTGAAATCAAAATTTCATACTCTGCAATCACTGTATCCTTATTTAGCTCCAACTCACCCCAACTTCTAAGAGGAGATGGATTGTATACATATTTTCTCAATATCAAAACATGAAAAATATCATGGACTCTGCAGGTGAGGAGCATGTATGAATATATGTAAAAGTCTAGACTGTTTAGGTACCTTATGCTTCATTTTTAGCCCTTTTTTGAGCATTTTTTTGTTATGTTTTGCTTGACAAAACTCTCAAATAGTTTTTGGTTGGTTTTGAAGGGTTTTAAAGCCCTTTAAGGGGGTGCACGGTTAGGGAAAACCGTGTGGTTCTTCCTAGGAAACCGTAGGACTTGTTGGAGAGGGACAATGTGTGGCGTGGGATTAGCGCACGGTTAAAGCTAACCATCCGACTTCCCCCCAAAAATGTATGGCCCAGGACAAATGCAAAAAGGCAAGGTTTGCGCATAGTTTACCAAATCATGCAGCCAAATCATGCGAGTGGCCAGAAGAGGTAGTGAGTCTCGCATGGTTGGAACACGACTTAGTAAACTGTGCGACCAAACCGTTTACAGAGTTTTAATTAATCTTAAAACTGAATCTTAAACCTAAAAACTCCCTAAATATCTTTATTCTTCCTCTTACACGTAGGGCTCTCGAACCTAGGGACTCTAGTGGTGTCTTTTTGGCGATTCTTCTCCCTTTAAACTCCAATTCTGATGAATCTAGAGGCTTCGAGCCATGAGATTTCAAGGTATGTGATCGTTGTTTTCTGTTATTCTTGATATCACTAGATCTTTCCTTGTTCTCATGGGATGAATCATACATTTGTGCTGCTATGGCCAGATCTACGGATACCTATGTAATTTAACGAAGAATTCTTGGATCGTTGAAGGATTGGAGCCCAAATCTATTGAGAATATCTCTCTCTCTCTCTCTCTCTCTCTCTCTCTCAAATGGATCTAGATATGCCGTTGGCAGCAGATCTTGTTGGGTAATACTAATAGAATTCAAGCCCTTAACATGTTCCTCGTTTTTACTATTGTTTTTGAATCCCATCTCTGACGAGTTGGGATTGATTCTATGGATACTTGACATGCGATCTTGATTCCGGTGACGACTCTTGGTGGCTATTAACATAGGGCATCAATGCGCTTGATGTAGAAAGCTTCTTACCATATGAGGCCTTTGTATATGGTTGTTTCCATGATATGATAGCATTTTCTCGTGTGCATTGAGACCCATACTTGATGTGTATTGTTTGTGGGCGTGTTTGTGGCCTTGTGTGAACCATGATTGATGAGACAAGTTGTTCTTGCTATGATATGACTTTCTTGTGGGTATTGTGTAGCCTATGGAACTTTGCTTCGAGTATTGAGATGGTTGGGTTACACGATACTAGCCAGACGACACCTTTGAGGGGGAGCGTGGGTGTTGTGACAAAGCCCAAGGATTTGGTTTCCTTGATGGTACTAGTCGGATATCACAGACATGTTCAGTCGATGTGGGACTAGACCATGCAGGGGTGAAGTGTATCCAATGTGTCAGAAATCCAACATGGGAGAAAAACCATGCAGGGTTGATTGTGATCCAATTCATCGGGCATGTCAAGTGGACGTACTATCATGTGAGGACAGATGACCACCTTAGGGTGGGGTATGAGGTGTTCCTTAAAAGTGGAATGTTGACATATGACAAGTGGGTGTAGGGTGCTAAACTAACACAAGGACCTTGTGTTGGACTGATGTATCCTGATCCTTAAATGAAGTTGGGCCAACTATTGATGGCTCATACTATTCACCAGGTCACAACTCCCATAGACTTACAACCACCAATAGAAAATGTAGATTCATTGTAGCAGAGCTGACCGGTGACACCAACAGAGAACTATAGAAGTGAATAGCTACTGTAGTAGCATTCAACATTACACTTTAGCAGTGTGTACTTCAACATGACATTGTAACAGCATGCGACTAACGACAACGATAGGTCACTATAGCTCCATAGACTTCCAGCCACCAGTTATTGTAGCATAGTTGACTTATTGTGTTGTTAGTGTGACAATTGCACTATCTTCTTTATGAGATCATTTAATCTAGGGTTTCTATGTATGTTTGATGCTTTGAAATCACCCTATAATTTTGCTCCCAAATAAGTGAAACTATTTTGTCTCTTCGTAGACATAGGGATCATTCCCTAACATAAACCTCTGTGTCTCACGATCTTCCTCTTGTTCTTTTGTTTTTCCCATTTACTCTTCTTATGTGTATCGTCAATCGTTTATTTCTATACATGTTTATGTAACAATTGGTATCAAAGGAAATTTTGGAAGATCAAGCTTTGGTTTTCTCGAATTGAACATTGGTTATGAAAGATGGCAATGTGAAGACCGATCATTTCAACAGAACTGATTTTAGTTACTAAAAAATTTAAATCAAGGATTATCTTCATTAGGAAACAATTCACTTGACGCTTTTGGGATAAAAACTAGCAGAGATGGAGAAAATGGAGTGAGTGCTACTGGATTGACAAGTTTTGGGAGTTGTGTGCCTTACGTTGTCCAATTACATGGCATTCAACACTAGAGAGGAGGCAATGACGACTAGGTTGATGAAAACTCTCATGAATGTGTACAAGAAGACTTCAACATCGAACAAAGTGTACTTGATGCAATTATTATTCAATTTAGAGATGATTGAATGGAATATTTTTGTTGATCACGTCAACAAATTCAACATCATTTTAACGACCCAGAATTCTATCAATAAGATTTCCCTTCTTATGTTTATTAAATATATATATTATAAATCACATAAAACCACATAAATAACACAATACAATATTTATAAATGAATAATGAATGAAATAAGAGGTATTTATAGAGGTTAAGGAACCTATACCAATAAAATAGTAACTTGACTTTAGGAATAGTGATATGACCCTTATGAATAGTAAACCGACCAAATGAATAGTAACAGCACCCAAAAAAGTATAAATAACATTTAGGAATCTCACAAGTGAAAATTTTATATAATTATATCATAGTATAAGTAAGTGAGTATTTCAAAAATTAATATTTAAGTGTTAGTATTTTTGTAAGTTGTAAATATCTAATTAAAGTTTTATAATTAATAAAATGATATAAAATAAAATTTATTTTCATAAAATGTATTCATAAAATAATATTTTGTTGTCTTATGATTTTAGTATAATTTAATGAAACTTTAGTTAATTTTTCAGAGTGTTATAAAATTAGTTTTAAAGTTAAAAACTGTATTTTTCAAGTAAATAATGATTTTATTTAAAATTTAAATTTCACATATTTAGAAAATTATTTTGATAAAATGGAGTCCATTTTTTAATTCTACATGTTAAAAAATGTTTATGGTGAGTTTTTAGGATTTTTTTAAAATACTTGAATTTTTGGTGAATAGCAAAATATGGTAATTTATGGTATAGATACATTAGAAGCTAAATACACTATTTCTTGATTCATTGCTGATGTAAGAAATATAATCTCAAAATTTCATTCATTATTTTAATATATTTTATGATAATGCTCAAACTATTCATAGTTTTGAGCCAAAATAATAAACAAATTAATAAGATATTCAAAAATCACCCATCTCCTCCATTATAATTACCACCCCTCACCACCTCTTCTCATCATACCTCTAAGTCTTGAAGATTGTAAAAATTCTACCCAAATACTCTTTCCTAGTCTCTCTCCACATCCATAATATCTTGGTCTTTCCAAAATACCAAAACCCCTTTCCCTAAGGAGGTTCTCAAGGAAGATAATTCAAGAGGCAAATATTATTCCCTTTTCTTTTAATTTCATTTCAATTTATTTTCTTATCTTATCTTATCCTTAACTCATCGGTCCAAATGATCATGATAACTCCAGTATCATCTATATACTTAAATGATATCATGGTAATGGAATATCCACTATCAATCTCCTTACTCTCTCTATTTTATTTTTAAAAATGAAATCATCGTCCGGGAGGTGCCGATTCACAACCTTCGTAGACGATGAACTTTCGTTCTTCAATTTCTCCTACAAGGCTTGTAATGAAATAATTTTTATGGTTGAAAAAAACTATAAAATATGTATTATATCTTATTAAATGTTTTGGAACCATAATATATACATGATATTAAATAATATAACAAAATTAGTTCGTTGTGATCGAAAAACCGCTAAAATTAAGCTAAACGGTTTTCATTAACATGTTATCTAATGATTCATACTCATTTATGGAAAAAAATAATACATAATAGAAATTAAACTTCTTGTTGTTAATTAATAACATGTAATTCTAATTCTGGAGAATTATACCAATTTTACAAGAAGTCCATTACTTATAATCAAGTGAACCGATCATGAAATCAAGGAAACAAACACTCTGAAATGACATAGTTCAATATTATAACTTATCAACAAGGCCATACATGAAATTAATAAAATTTTAATAAACTAAATACATGTATAATAGGTTCTGAATTAATTTATCAGTGAGTATAATTTCATATTTCAAGACTTTAAGGTCAAGTGCATAACATATTCAGACATAAGGTAAGGGTTTTATACCCGAACCTCCATTTTCTTTTAGGTTACTATTTCTCTCTATTTACCCCAATTAAGTTCTTAAATATTCTTATATAATACTCATAAATTATTTTCTAATGTTCTATATATATGTATCAATCAGAATCCTTCTTTCTTTTATGGAGAGTTACATGTTTTGGAAGAAATTTTCTCAAATTCTTCCTGATAAACAAGCCCGATTCAAGGGAACTTTTCAAATTCTTACCAATTTTTAAGTGCACTCTATAATATGTTTTAAGCCACCATTATTTTTTATAAAATCATAAATTTTATTATGAAAAAAATATCTTAGTTCACTTCTAGTTTTATACAAATATTTTTCCAAAATAACACTTCTTTGAAAAGTAAAAGAGTGTTTCTCTTAAGAATTACTCAGTGATTTTATAAGAGTATTTTCATCTATTTCAACACTCTTATTGATTATTATGTTTAATTGGGATTAATATTTCATGATATTATCTACCATATTTTATTGAATGGTTTATGATTAGTTTTACTGTGGATGCGCTATCTTGATACCATTCACCATATTACTCTGAATGGTTAGTGTTTATGTTTACTGATTAGGGGAAGTTATTTACATTTCATATATCAAGTTTCAATATGAATTTATATGTTAATTATGTTTTACCCCATTATATGAGGAATGAATTGGAATTATTAAGTGTTATATGAGGCCCGATATAGCCCCTTCATGTATCAGTAGGTCTCATGAGACAAACTAGTTTGAGTTTTTACCCATTTATGTATGGTCTTGGTACGAGGCCTTGACAGTATGGTTATGATGTCCCAAATTATACATTCCCTCGTCATGAAACTAGTAATTAATATTCCATGTGATTATTCAACTAGTAGAATATCCATGGTTATGTTTTATTATGGTATTATTTAATCATCATTTATTCCTGCCATATTATGCTCAAGATTATGTTTTAATGACACGTGTACTTTTACTTATTCACTATGCCTTATTATTTAAGCTTCAACTATATTTATTACCCTTACAAAGCATCTATCTCACCCTTTTATTATGCTTTATTTTTCCCCAATATGTGAAGAATTGTATTTTGAATGACTTGTAGGGATAATCTAAGAGTTGTCTATGTTTCCAATGGAATTTATATATTGTATTTCATTTCAAAGTTGTAACGTAAAACTTATGTATGTATCATGTATTCCAAATCTACTAAATTATTTGGTCCTTTGGGATTTTTCTTCCTTATTTATACACCATTGTAATAAAATAAGGCACCGGCTCAGGGAAACTAGGGTTGGGGTCTCTATAGTTGGTATCAAATAATGTTTAGTAGAAAACTTAGAAACTAGATATAGAAAACATAAATTAAGGGAAAAACCCTAAGATAGAATTTGAGGATAAGAATACATGAACATAAAATAATTTTGGAAAGGTATAGATTATGTGGATCTTTATAGAAAATAAATACCTATCTGGATACTAAAAGTGGACATGGTTCTGACACAGATGTACCTAGAAGTATCAACTCTAACAAGGTGTTCCAGGCCTGACTCGGGGTAACCTGGTACATGACAACGAGCATCACTGCATTCCTGGTTTGACACTCACGGGGGTTATGATTATGATAATTCAAATTTTCTTTAAAAACCATTATGAAGTATTTAAATTTAAACATGTCCTAAAAGAAACCATGCTTATGATTATGAGATTATACATGGATAAATTTTCAATTTATGTTAAGTGTTTTTCTAGTTTGACATTATAAATTATGATTCATAACCTAATTTAGTATATGCCATTATTTAGAAATGAAACATAGTGTAAGGAATGGAAATCACATGAACATGTATATACCATATAGAGATTTCCTTCCTATACAATATAATTAGGTTGGTTCTGGAGCTGCGACTGGTGCTAAGAAACTTATAACTATACTGGGATAACTAACTCAGGTTATGAACAATAACCTTACTCATATGGATAATCCTGATCCACAATGTGGAGGAGCAACATTAGACCGCTTTATGTGACAACAACCTCCATCATTCAATAGTACTATGAACTCATTTGTGGTGGAGTAGTGGATAAGTTCTTTATAGAAGATGTTTCTTAATTTGGTATATAATGAAAGGGAGAAGGTTGTTATGGAAATTTATCATCTTTCAGAAGATGCAGATCAATGGTGGTCATTGATTCAAAACAAGAAGGAGTAGGATGAAATAGAAAACATGGAATGGAGTAAATTTAAAGAACTTTTCTTTGAAAAATACTTTTCTTGTGAATAGTGAGTGGATATGGAAAATAGTTTCTGAGTCTAAGGAAAAAAGAGAATGAGAATGTTGAAAATTATGAAGATAACTTCACAAAGTTAGAAATACATGTTGTGGAAAACATACATAACACAAGGAGTGAGATTGATATATTATTTGATAGTTTAAATTCATTCCTCTGATGGGCACTGATCATCCAAACTTTCTCATCATATAAAGATATAGTCTCATGTTCTATCAAGATAAAAAAGAAATTCTCTAAGTCTTATGACTTTAAAAGAAATCAAGAGAAGAAGAGGGATGCTGAAAACATTGTAAATGGAAATAATGAAATAGGAAAGAAGGGAATCATTGAATTTTCACCCTATAATAATTATGGGAAGAAACACCCTAGTACTTTCTTGAAGGGAATGGGAGTCTGTTACAAGTGTGGAGAAAAAGGCCACCATGCCTGTGATTGTAAGGGAAATAAATAATATTCCAATTTTCAATTCTATAATTGTAAGGATATGAGACATTATGCACATGAATGTCCTAAGAATCAAGGAAAAATTCCCCAAAGAATTCCAAGGGAGAAAGACTAAGATTATGTGATCACAACTGCTAGGGTTGAAGTTCCTAATGATGTGGTGGAAGTTACTTTAATCATTTCCTCAAACTTATCAAATACTTTATTTTATTATATATCATAACATTCTTTTATATCTTCCTAGTTTTCCAATAAAATTAGACATTTCCAATTTGATTTAATAAAGGATGTGTCAGTCAAAACTTCTGAGGAAAGTATCATTACAACAAAGATGTGTCAATCAGTCCCCTTTGTTAGGACCAACCTGAAGGGAGAGATGGTTTGTATGAATTGTTTTTTGTTGATCTTGAGAAAGTTTTCATAAAGGAAAGATACCTTGGATTCGGAAGCTGGAAGTTAGAAGTTCGGAACCATTGAATTCAGAAGCTGGAAGTTAGAAGTTTGGAACCATTGAATTCAGAAGATGGAAGTTAGACGTTCGGAACCAATGAATTCGGAAGCTGGAAGTTAGAAGTTCAGAACCATTGAATTCAGAAGCTGAAAGTTAGAAGTTCGGAACCAAGTATATTGAACTTTCGGAGTCTTGAGTTTGAGAAGTTTGGAACCAAGTATATTGAACTTTCGGAGTCTGGAGTTTGAGAAGTTTGGAACCAAGTATATTGAACTTTTGGAGTCTGGAGTTTGAGAAGTTCGGAACCAAGAATTTTGAACACTCAGAATCTGGTGTTCAAAAGAATTCAGTGTCTGGGATTTGAAAAGTTCGGAACCTAAGCAGGCTGATAGGAGATGAGGAGACATTAATTGTGACGATGCTTTGCTGTTTTGTAACTCAAAACTATGAGTATATGTAGGTACTCATGATTCAAGAAAAATATGGGTGGGGAAGGTGTTTCAAGAATCGGTGAAGTCGCAATGAGAACCAGATGTGCATAGTCGATGTTTGGAGTCAGGAGTTCAGAGTCTACCTCCTGAACAGAACTTACGGAGTCGACTTCCTGAATCAGAAGTTCGTAGTGAGAAGTTCGGAGTCGACTTCCTGATTTTAAAGTTTGTAGCCAAAAGTGTGGAGTCTACTCTGAGAATTGCTGAAGCCGAAAACCAGAAGTCGCACCAAGAAGTGATGAAGGGTCACACTATGAATAGAAGTGGTGTCATGCCAGAAAGGTGTTGATGAGTCATGCCAAGAATTGAAGTGATGCTGAAGACTCGAGATGGATGGATCCGAGAAGGTGATACCAAGAAATTTGAGTAACAAAGTCAGATCCAGAAAAGGCCAAAGTTCTAAAACAAGAGAAGTAGAAGAAGATTCGAGAAGATTCTGGAAGCATTGACTGAGTCTTAATTGCATCGAGATTTCAGGAGGAATTATGATTTGGGTGAATCTAAGTGAGCGGGAAAATATTTTGGTTTCCCACCTAAGCACACTTTGGAGCTCCTATAAAAGGAGATCAGAGTACAGGATGAAAAACTATGAAAATTTAGAGAGATAAGCTCTGGTAATCTAGAGAGAGGAGGGAGTGTTTGGCCGACTGAGCTTTCATTGTAGTTCCAATCGTAACGAGAATTCGGAGTGGAGAATTTAGACTGGAGAATTCGAAGTGGAGATTTCAGAGTGGAGATTCGGAATGAGGAACTTGTACTGGCTATCACCGTATTAAGTTTCTTAGACTGAGGAAGACTCGAATTGAATAATTCGGAGTGAAGAAGAAATATCAGAGTGGATACTTCGGAGTGGAGATTTCGGAGTGGAGAATCGGATTGGGAAGTTTGGACTGCAATTGATCTATCTCACGTCCAAGGAATCCTTATCTCTCTTCTGGGTAAGGAAGTGATGATTTGTGCTGAACCTTCTTACACTTGTATTTGAAAGGAAGTGCTGGTAACATAAGTTGTTACAAGAAAAGAAACTTTTCCCTATTGTGCTAAGAGGGTGCACACGCACTGGAGTAATTGTTTCACAGTGCTTCACGAGTATAAGGGTATATCCTACTCGTTGTAATCCAAGGATTGTTTTCTTAGTGGATTGTATGGTGCTGGATTGTTTCCAACCATACCAAGGACATAGCTATTCTTATTGAATAGTGAACCTTGTAAATCACTGTGTTCCTTTTTGGATGTGTGCTTGTTTGTTTCTCAGCAGGGAATTATATCTTTAACAGGAGACAAAGGTTGTTCTCATTCTTAAGGGAACTTAAAAGAAGAAAAAGGGGTACCACTGATTCACCCCCCCTTTCAGTGGTTCATTACTCAAATCGGGTCCTTTCAAGTGGTATCAGAGGGAGGTTCCCTTTGTTTTACTTGCTGATGGAGAATTTGAAATGTGTGAATAGTAAAGGCATTCCGGTATTTGATGGGAAAAACTATCACATCTGGAAGGATAGAATGCTACCGTATCTCATGTCTATTAGTTATGAAGTTATTGAAGCTGCAACAGTTGGGTTTCCCCCCATTGAAGACAGTGTTCCACTTACACCTGTTGACAAGAAGTTTCTTGAGAATGATGGAAGAGCCAATAATGCTATATTGTCTTCACTTTCTGAAAGTGAATTCTTGAGAGTAAAAGGAGTGGTCACAACCAAAGGTATATGGGACAAACTGAAAAACATATATGAAGGCAATACAAAAGTCAAGAAGGCAAAAATTAAAATTTGGAGATTGAAGTATGAAGACTTGAAGATGGGAGAGCAAGAATATGTTAGGGATTTTTTTCACCAGGGTGAACGATATTGTTAGTACCATCAGATGTCTTGGTGAAGAACTGAAAGACTCTACTATGGTGAACAAGATCTTAAGGATTCTTCCTGATAAATTTGATGTGAAGGTATCTTCATCAGAAGACAGAGACTCAGAGATTCTATCTATTGATGATTTGCATAGCACACTCATTACTTATGAGATGAGAAGGGAGAAGGCTATGAAGACCAAGAAAAAGGTTGACATAGAATTATCTTTCAAATCCATGAAGAAGGAAAAATATAATAAGATCTTCATTGAAGAAGATGGTGGTGACTCTGACTCGGAAAGCGAGGTATGTAAAAATATTAACGATATTTTATCTTTGTTTTAAAAAAATGTTAGAAGAGGAACAGGTAAATACAAGGGAAAACTTCCCTTGAAGTGTTTTGAATGTGGAGGCATTGGCCACTTTGCGGCTAACTGCCCTCGAAGGGAGAATGAAGAAGACAATGATGAAGAAGAAAAAAAGACAAGAAGGTTGTGGAAGAAGTAGGGTGGTAAAGGAAAGTCGGGGAAAGAAAAGAAGTTCTTCAAATCAAAGAGAAAAAGCCTTCTATCCGTAAATTAAGAAGATGAAGAAAGTGATGGTGAATCTGAAAAAGAAGTTGAGCATGGTGTTGAAAATACCTTCATTGCAATAGTGAATGATGAAGATTTTGGAATCAGCAGCTCGGAAGAAGAAGAAACTCAGCTGGAGATGCATCTGAAAGAAGAATTGAAGGAATGTTTAAGGAAGGTCAGAAGGCTGGAGAAGCTTAACAAAAAATTGGAAGATGAATGTTCCTCATCATGAAATCAAGTTAATGTTAAAGTAGAACTTGAGAAAGATCTTGAAGACTTGAAAAAGTATCTTGAAGACGAGAAAAATAAAAATGATCACATGAAAGTTAAGATGAAGGCAAAAGAGGAAGAATTAGAGCTGGTTCAAAATAAATTCTCTAAAGTTGAGTCAAGAAACATTTGTTTTCAAAATTCAACTACTGATGTTGGTGAAAGTTCTCAACAAGAACATTCTAAGAAAATTCAACAAAATAATAAAGTGATTGCTATGAAAAGAAAGCTGAGAAAGCAACTTATGTGGTCAAGACCAACGTTGCTGGGAACTCTGAAGTTTCAAGGAAACCTAAGCCTAACACTGGTGAAAAACAAGAAAAGTTATAGAAGGAAGAATTCCAGCAAAAAAATCTTGCTAACAAAAGAATGGTTGGTGGGGCTGAAGAAAGAGCAACAAATAAGTATCAGAACAAAATCTTTAGAGGAAGGTACTCCTTCCATGGGTATTGTTGGTATTGTGGTGGATTCAGGCATACATCGAATATGTGTTGGTTTAATCAACAATATTATCACCACCCCACAAGTTATGAAAGGTAGATATTGAGGGGGAGTCAATCTCCTCAAAGGAAGAAGAGTAAGAAGGTTTTCTTGAAGAAAGCTGAGAAGAATGAAGTCAAGATAGGAAATAGGTTCCAGCCTATGGAAACCGTTTGTGAAAGGTGTGAACAACCTGGACACCTTGCAAAAGGATGTCTTGTGCTGTTACCAGCTCAACAAAAAGTTCTTAATTTTCAGAGCCTGAAAGTGAAGATAGAAGTGAAAGAAGAAAAAGCTCTTGTTGTTGAAACCGCTTTAAACGTTACAAAGGAAGAACAACCTTAGATACTTGATAGTGGTTGTTCTTCACATATGACAGGAGACTTGGAGTTGCTAAAAAATATGAAGATGTTTAAAGAAGACACTGTGACATTTGACAATGATGAATCTTTAAAAATCAAAGGAGTTGGATCAACCATCATTGGGAAAGAAAAATTGAAGTCTAAGAAAACTTTGTATGTTGATGGGCTGAAGCACAACTTACTGAGTGTATCACAATTATGTGATGAGGGTAACAAAGTTATCTTCAATAAATATGGATTTATTGTGAAAAGTGAAGAAGATGGGAAGATTATTACAAGAGGCCAATGAACCAAAGGAAATCTGTTTCAGGTTGGTAATTCACAAAACTCTTGTTACATGAGTGTAGTGGAAGAAAATTAGTTGTGGCACAGAAGACTTGGACACATGTGTCAGAGAAATATGAGCAAGATATCTCAAAGGGATAGTGTTCGAGATATTCCAAATTTTCCAAGAAGAAGAGATTGGTGTAGCACTACCTATCAGAAAGGAAAGATTACAAGTGTTGTGCATAAGAAGGTTGACATTTTTTCAAAACAACCCCTTGAGATGATACATTCTGATATATGTGGGCCGATGAGTAAACAATCAAAAATGGAGACAAGTACTTAATCACCTTCATTGATGACTTTACTCGCATTACATGTGTTATGTTTATGAAAAACAAGTCAGACGCCCTGAAAATGTTTAAGAGTTTCAGAAGGAAAGATGAGAAAGAATGTGAATACTCTGTGAAGAAGTTGAGAACAGATAATGGTGGTGAGTATAGAAGTGAAGAATTTGAAGACTATCTTGAGAAGCATGGGATTCACTATGAATATAGTGCTCCATATACACCTCAACAAAATAGGGTTGCTGAAAGGAAGAACATAAGCTTGGTGGAAATGGGAAGAACCATGTTGCTTGAACATGGCCTTACTCATTATTTTTGGAGGCAAACTACAAGTACAACTGTTTATATTCAAAATCGATGTTTCTACAGGCCTCAATCAAACAAGACTCCATATGAAATTTTCTATGTCATTACACCAAGTATGAAGCATGCTAAAGTTTTTGGGAGCCCATGCATTATAAAGAAGAAAGGAGGATGCAGTGGAAAGTTCGAGCAGAAAGGATAAGATGGAATTTTTCTTGGTTATGCGCCAGAAGGAAGAGGTTATAGATGTTTTAACAAAGAAACAGGAAGAATTGTGGATACAGTTGATGTAAAAGTCATTGAAAATATGGGGAAAGATAAGCATGTCCAGACAGAAAAGGAAGATAAGGAAGATGAAGTTGATGATTCTGATAAGGATATAGTGAATTGCAACCCTAATCAAGATGAAGAATCGGATTCAGCCATATCAAGTGATGAGGAAGACACACGAAAAACTTATCCAAGGCTGATGAAACAAGTGCAAGATCAAAATATCATTGGTGATCAACGTCACATGGTTCAAACAAGAAGAACGATTAATTCTTTATCACATACTTCCTTGTATTCCAAAGTGGAACCAAATGACATTAAAGAAGCCTTTGAGCATCCAGAATGGGTTCAAGCCATGAATGAAGAATTGGATCATATTGAAAAGAATGATACATGGGAACTTGTACCAAGGCCTAAAAGTAAGAATATTATTGGCACCAAATGGGTATTCCGGAACAAGTTGAATGAAGAAGGTGAAGTGATTAGAAACAAAGCAAGATTGGTTTGTAAAGGCTACTCTTAGATTGAAGGAATTGACTTTGAATAAACGTTTGTTCCAGTGGCCAGATTAGAAACTATTCGAATCTTTCTTGTTATTGCTGCACAACGAGGCTACAAAATCTTTCAAATGGATGTTAAATCCGCATTTCTTAATGGTGATCTCAAAGAAGAAGTTTATGTTGAGCAACCATGTGGCTTTATTGTTGAGAAAAATGAAAGTTATGTGTGCAGGTTGAAGAAAGCCTTGTATGGGCTAAAGCAAGCTCCAAGAGCATGGTACTCCAAATTGGATGCTTGCTTAAAGAAGATGAACTTCAAGAAAGGAAGAGTTGACAATAATATATACATCAAGGAAAGTCAAGATCTTCCACTCATTGTTATTGTCTATGTTGATGACATTATTTTTGCTGGGAATGATGAAGGAAGCTGTGAAAGGTTTTCTAAAGAAATGAAAAATGTATTTGATATGTCCATGTTGGGTGAGATGAGATACTTCCTTGGGTTACAAATCTTGCAACATAAAGAATTCATTTTCCTCTCTCAAGAAAAGTATTCCAAGGAACTTCTCAAGAAGTTTGGCATGGAAAACTCAAAACCTGTATTAACTCCTATCTCAGTGGGAACGAAGCTAAACAAAGATGATGAAGGAAAAGAAGTTGATCAAAAAGAATATCGAAAGCTGATTGGAAGTTTGTTATATATGACTGCATCAAGACCAGATATTGTTTTTGCTGTTACCTTATGTGCAAGATTCCAGAGTGCTCCTAAAGAATCACATCTTATTACTGGCAAAAGAATTCTCAGATATATAAAAGGCACAATATAATTTGGAATCAAATATAGTGTCTCAAATAACATTGATCTGTTTGGCTATTCAGATGCAGATTGGGAAGGAAATGTTGATGATAGAAGATCCACATATGGTGGAGTGTTCTTTATGGGAAAAATTTGTGTTGGCTGGCACTCGAAGAAGCAAAATTCAGTGACACTTAGCACATCTGAAGCTGAATATGTTGCTGCAACCATGGATGCTACTCAACTTATCTGGATGAAAACACAGTTGGAAGATTTGTTAGTTGAAGTTAAGTTACCCTTGCTCTTGGGCTGTGATAATCAAAGTACAATTAACCTTACCAAGAATCCAGTCCAACATTCACGCTCGAAGCATATTGATATCAAATATCATTTCATCAAAGAGCATGTGGAAAATAATGAACTGAAACTTGAATATGTGTCATCTGCGGAACAAGTTGCTGATATTTTCACGAAACCCTTGACAAAGGAATCATTCTCAAGATTGAGTTTGAACATGGGTGTCCAACCTCTTTCACTTCAAGGCTAAGGTATGTTTTTCTGTCCCCTCTCTCCTCTTACCTTTGGATTGTTTTTTCAAGGGGGAGAAGTTGCTTGTATCATAAATCTATTGTTTAAAGAGAGAGTTGTGGGTAAGCTGTGAACTCAGCATTGTTTATGTATGTGAACTATTCTAAATATTTATTGGAGTGGTTGTAGGAAATAACTTGAAGCTGTTTACAGGGTGCATTAAGCTGAAGCTGTATGAAGTTGACGATGTCATTTTCACTTCTTATGGACAACATGGTTTAGCTGTCAATGATTCTTGTTTCCTAAAATGAGTTAGCTCACGTAGGATTATAATTATTGATAAGTAATTCATTTCTTGAGGTTACAACATTTTGTGATTTATGAAAACTTGGTTGACAACAAAATCCAAAGGGGGAGATTGTTAGGACCAACCTGAAGGGAGAGATGGTTTGTATGAATTGTTTTTTGTTGATCTTGAGAAAGTTTTCATAAAGTAAAGATACCTTGGATTCGGAAGCTGGAAGTTAGAAGTTCGGAACCATTGAATTCGGAAGCTGGAAGTTAGAAGTTCGGAACCATTGAATTCAGAAGTTGGAAGTTATACGTTCGAAACCAATGAATTCGGAAGCTGGAAGTTAGAAGTTCGGAACCATTGAATTCGGAAGCTGGAAGTTAGAAGTTCGGAACCAAGTATATTGAACTTTCGGAGTCTGGAGTTTGAGAAGTTTGGAACCAAGTATATTGAACTTTCAGAGTCTGGAGTTTTAGAAGTTTGGAACCAAGTATATCGAACTTTCAGAGTCTGGAGTTTGAGAAGTTCGAAACCAAGAATTTTGAACACTCAGAATCTGGTGTTCGAAAGAATTCGGTGTCTGGGATTTGAAAAGTTTGGAACCTAATCAGGCTGATAGGAGATGAGGAGACATTAATTGTGATGATGCTTTGCTGTTTTGTAACTCAAAATTGTGAGTATATGCAGGTACTCATGATTCAAGAAAAATATGGGTGGAGAAGGTGTTTCAAGAATCGGTGAAGTCGCAACGAGAACCAGATGTGCGGAGTCGATGTTCGGAGTCAGGAGTTCGGAGTCTACCTTCTGAACAGAACTTACGGAGTCGACTTCCTGAATCAGAAGTTCTTAGCGAGAAGTTCGGAGTCGACTTCCTGAGTTTAAAGTTCGTAGCCAAAAGTGCGGAGTCTACTCTGAGAATTGCTGAAGCCAAAAACCAGAAGTTGCACC
Organism: Viscum album; assembly: GCA_963277665.1. Taxonomy (NCBI): domain Eukaryota; kingdom Viridiplantae; phylum Streptophyta; class Magnoliopsida; order Santalales; family Viscaceae; genus Viscum; species Viscum album. The sequence goes on along the minus strand of OY728155.1, from coordinate 236,263,160 downwards.
AAGAAGTGATGAAGGGTCACACTGTGAATAGAAGTGGTGTCATGTCGGAAAGGTGTTGATGAGTCATGCCAAGACTTGAAGTGATGCTGAAGACTCGAGATGGATGGATCCGAGAAGGTGATACCAAGAAATTTGAGTAACAAAGTCAGATCCAGAAAAGGACAAAGTTCCAAAACAAGAGAAGTAGAAGAGGATTCGAGAAGATTCTGGAAGCATTGACTAAGTCTTAATTGCTCCAAGATTTCAGGAGGAATTATGATTTGGGTGAATCTAAGTGAGCGGGAAAATATTTTGGTTTCCCGCCTAAGCACACTTTGGAGCTCCTATAAAAGGATATCAGAGTATGGGATGAAAAACTATGAAAATTTAGAGAGATAAGCTCTGGTAATCTAGAGAGAGGAGGGAGTGTTTGGCCGACTGAGCTTTCATTGTAGTTCCAATCGTAACAAGAATTCGGAGTGGAGAATTCAGACTGGATAATTCGGAGTGGAGATTTCGGAGTAGATATTCAAAATGAGGAACTTGTACTGGCTATCATCGTATTGAGTTTCTCAAACTGAGGAAGACTCGAATTGAAGAATCCGGAGTGAAGAAGAAATATCAGAGTGGATACTTTGGAGTGGAGATTTCGGAGTGGAGAATCGGAATGGGAAGTTCGGACTGCAATTGATCTATCTCACGTCCAAGGAATCCTTATCTCTCTTCTGGGTAAGGAAGTGAGGATTTGTGCTGAACCTGCTTACACTTGTATTTGAAAGGAAGTGCTTGTAACATAAGTTGTTACAAGAAAAGAAACTTTTCCCTATTGTGCTAAGAGGGTGCACACGCACTGGAGTAATTGTTTCACAGTGCTTCACGAGTGTAAGGGTATATCCTACTCGTTGTAATCCAAGGATTGTTTTCTTAGTGGATTGTATGGTGCTGGATTGTTTCCAACCATACCAAGGACGTAGCTATTCTTATTGAATAGTGAACCTTGTAAATAACTGTGTTCCTTTTTGGATGTGTGCTTTTTTGTTTCTCAGCTGGGAATTATATCTTTAACAGGAGACAAAGGTTGTTCTCATTCTTAAGGAAACTTAAAAGAAGAAAAAGGAGTACCACTAATTCACCCCCCCTCTTAGTGGTTCATTACTCAAATTGGGTCCTTTCACCCTTTATGACACATAATCATGCTTTAGTTATTGACCATATCATCATACCCATGATTGACTTTGATATAATTCTTGGTATGGATTGTATTTAAAATTATGATGTGAAAATCTATTAAAAGAAGAAGGAAGTAACAATTTTTGAGAATGATGTAGAATCTCTTATCTTTAGAGTAGAAACCTCATCATTTGATTCTTATCTAGATCCACCCCCAATAGCTCTAGTGAATGCAATTCTTGGGGGGGAGAAAAAAATATCTATGGGTGAGGAAATAAATTTTAAAATTGAGGATATACTTATTGTGCAAGAATACATTGAAGTGTTTCTAGAGGATTTACCTAGACATCCTCTGGAGTGTGAAATTGAGTTTTCTATTGATTTAATTCTTGGTTCAAGGCCTATATCAAAGACTCCTTATAGAATGGACACAGTGGAATTAATGGAGTTAAAAAAACTATAGGATTTAAGTAGTAAGGGGTTTATTCACCCAAGTGTTTATTCATGGAGAGTTCATGTTCTTTTCACTAAGAAGAAAGATGGATCAATGAGGTTGTGCATTGAATACAGAGAGATCAATGCTATTAAAATAGAGAACAAGTATCATATTCCTCGCATTGATTATTTATTTGATCAAATTCCTAGAGACCAATATTTTTCAATGATTTACCTTCAATATGGATATCAGTAGTTGCATGTGAGGAAGGAATATATTCCAAATATGGCATTTTGAACCAGGTATGAGCATTATAAGTTTACAGTAATGCCTTTTGGACTGACTAATGCACCCTCTGCTTTCATGTATCTAATGAATAAAGTTTTCAAGTAATATATTGATGATTTTTTTGTGGTGTTTATTGATGATATCTTTGTATAATCCAAAATATATGAAGATCATGAGAATCAATTGCGCATTATTTTGAAGACCCTTAGAATAAATGAGTTATATGAGAAGTTTAGCAAGTGTGAATTCTGGCTTCAAAAAATTTATTTTTTTGTCCATATTGTCTTTAAGGATGGAATCTTAGTTGATCCTACAAAGATAAAGACAGTTCAAGAATGACCTATACCAACTAAAATAACTAAGGTACATAGTTTTATTGGTTTAGTAGGTTATTATAGGCATTTCGTTCAGAACTTCGCCTGATTAGCTAACCCGTTAAAAAAACTTCCTCAGAAAACGGTAAATTTTGTATAAAAAAATAATGTAAAGAATGTTTTGATGAATTGAAGAAGAGGTTAGTGAATTCTCCATTCTTTAATCCACCATCGGGAAGTGGTGGATTTGTGATTTATAGTGATGGATCAAAGAAAGGATTTGGTTGTGTCCTTATGAAAAATGATAGAGTTATTGACTATGCATCAAGGAAGTTAAAAATTCATGAACATAACTTTCCAACTCATGATCTTGAGTTAGTATCTGTAATATTTACTTTGAAAATATAGAGAAACTATCTCTATGGTGAAAATGTGAGATACATACAGATTAAAATATCTTGAAATATATATTCCACTACTACAAAAAACCATTAAAAGCACTAGAATAGGGCTATATCAACACTAAAAAAACACTGATAATCGAAGCATGGTTAAAATCCTGAAACTTTTATTAGTGCTAAAAATGCTCTATTAAAGGCCTCTTTTATCAGTGATTTTTTTAGTGCTGTTAAATGGGGGATTTAACAATGCTAAAAAAGTGATGATAAAGGACCCACTGATAAAAGGTATATAAATACCCCCTTCATCAGTGCTTCCCACCTAAGGGTGTAATTTTGGCCCAGCCCAGCCTGGCTCGGTCCGGGTCGGGTCAGGCTTGCCCTGCAAAAAATTGGGCCGCTGACCACTATTCGGGATGGGCCGGCCCGGCCCGAACAACCTCATGAGGTGGCCCAAGCCCGACCTCAGGATGACCCAAACCATCAAGTCAGGTCAGGCTTTTTCAAGTCGGGTTATAACGAGCTTTTATTATTTTCAAAATAATTGTTTGTTTTAAAACTTTTTTAAACATTTTTTTAACATTTATTTAAAACTTTTTTTACATTTATTTTTAAACTCATGTTTTTTAAATGTATTTTTTAAAATGTTTAACATTTTTTTTGTAAAAATGTTTATTTTAATTTTTATTAACATTTTACAGAGGGTGGGTAAGTTATTTTTTTATCTAAATAGATTTATATACGTGAATCTATATATATTATGTGCAAATTGTAAAAATAAATTAATGAGGGGTTGGGGGATGTGAAACAGTAGGTGAGTTTAAAACATTGTTATTTAAATGTTTTTTTACATTTTTTTAAAACATTTTTTTACATTTTTTGACTTATTTATAATTTTTTTAAGCGTTTGTTAATTTTTTTTATTTAAACGTTTTTATTTAAACCATTTTTTAACATTGGTTTAAAACATTTTTTTACATTTATCTTGAAATGATTTATTTAAAATGTTTTTTAATTTTTTTTAAACACATGCTTTTTACAAGTATTTTTTTTCAAAAATTTAACATTTTTAAAAAATTTAATCTAAAAAGTTTGTTTAAGTGTTTGTTTAATTTTATTTATTTAAAATTTTCTTTTAAAAACATTTTTTTAACATTTGTTTAAAACTTTTTTATTTAAACCATTTTTTAACATTTGTTTAAAACAATTTTTACATTTATTATTAGTCATTTAATTTAAAACATTTTTTTTGAACGCATGTTTTTTACATGTGTTTTGCTTAAACATTTAGCATATTTTAAGTAAAAAAATTTTTATTAACATTTTTACAGTGGAAGGATATGTTATTTTTTTAAAAATAGATTTATATATGTGTGTGAATTTATATATATTATGTGAAAATTGAAAAAAATAATAATGAGGAATTGGGGGGTGCGCACCATTGGGTGGGTTTAAAGCGTTGTTATTTAAATGTTTTTTTATCATTTATTTAAAACATTTTTTACATTTATTTTTTTAACATGTTTATGAAAAGCATTTTTAAGTGTTTTTTTAATTTAAAATATTTTTTAAAACGATTTTTAATTTTTTAATGCATTTTTTATATTTATCTTTATTAAATGTTAAATATTTTTTTGTAAGAACATTTATTTTCTATTTTATTGACATTTTACAGTGGGATGATATGTTTTTTTTTCTAAACAAATTTATATATGTGAATCTATATATATTATGTGCAAATAAATAATGAGAGGTTGGGGGGGTGTGCAGCAGTGGGTGGGTTAATTTTTTTCTAATTAGATTTATATATGTATATATAATATATATAATATATTCAAGTTTCATCATATTTAAAAAAAAATAATGAGGTTGGGGGTGTGTGAACATCATTGGGAGAATAATTATTATTTTTTTAATACATAATAAGTTATTATATATATATATATAATATGATAAAATTGTGAAAAAATAATAATTAGGTGTTGGGAGGTGCGTTGCCATAGGTGGGTTAATTTTTTTCTTAATAAATTTATATATAATATATGCAAGTTGGAACATACTTAAAAAAATTACGGAGGTAGGAGACGTGCACCAACATCATTAGGTGAGTGTGATATTTTTTATTAATATACAATAAGTCATTATATATACAATATTAAATCATTGATATATATATATATATATTATTAATAGCTTTGTTTATATATATATGTTATATTAAATCATTTATATATATATATATATTATTGGATTTTAAAAATCCACACTTAATTGATATATATTATTAATAGCTTTATATATATATATATTATTAATGGATTTGTTTATATATATATATATTGTATCATATCATTGATATATGTATTATTAATATATTTGTTTATATATATATACATACATATATATAATATGCAAGTTTCATCATATTTTAAAAAATTAATGAGGTTGGAGGGTGTGTGTGAACATCATTGGGTGAGTGTATTTTTTTTAATATATAATAAGTTATTATATATATAATGTTAAACGATTGATATATGTAAATATATATAATATGAGAAAATTGTAAAAATAATAATTAGGGGTTGGGGGGTGCGCCGCAGTGGGCGGGTTAATTTTTTTTCTAAATAGATTTATATATGTATAGTAAGTATAATATATGCAAACTGCAACATACTTAAAAAAATTAATGAGATTGAGAGACATGCACGAACATCATTAGGTGAGTGTGTTATTTTTTTATTAATATACAACAAGTGATTATATATATATAGTATTAAATCATTGATATATATATATATATTAATAGCTTTGTTTGTATATATATATAATATTAAATCATATATATATATAATATTAAATCATATATATATATATTATTAATGGATTTTTAAAAGCCACACTTAATTGATATATATTATTAATGGCTTTGTTTATATATATACAATATTATATATATATAAATATAATTATATATCGTTGTACACACACACACACATTATAATTATATATAATAATAGTTATTTGTATATATATATATACATTATTATATATATATATATATATATTATTTTTTGTTAATATATAATGATATATATATATACATATACTGTTGATATATATATATATATATATATATACAGTCTGGTGATAATATAATAGGCGTAACACTTGGACCAATTGTTCTAGGCACAACCTTGGAAACCTGTGGTAGGGGGATCGAATCTCCCTACCCGCACCTTTCTGTTATAATTTTTTACAGTGGGCCGGGCTTCGTACGGGCCAGCAGGGCGGGCTTTTTTGGCCGGCCTGACGTGACCCTTGTTGGACAGGCCCAGGCCCGACCTGATGAACCTACGGCCCGAGCCCGGCCCGGCCCGATGCAGGCTTTGTCGGGCCGGGCCTCTCGAGCCAAAATCACACCTCTATTCCCACCCATATCAATGCTTCCCCCACCCTCCCATGCGCGCACCTGCCTCCAACGAGTTTTGAGCCCTAAACCTCTACCATATACACCAAAATCTTTTCCACACCCTTAAACTATTTTGTTTCACATTTTATGATATATCTATATATTTATATATATTTCATTCCATTTTTATCCATATATTTATATATATGTTTATATATTAATAAATATATTTTATATGTAAATATTTCTAATTATTTATTTATAAAATTAAATTTTATGTGTGAATATATGAAAAATATGTATATATTGTTATATATTTGATTATAAATAACATCACATTATGAAAAATGATAAAATTTAAAAACCATAATATCAATGTGAATGTAAGACCTGAGAATAAATTCAGTCCCCACCAAAAAGGGCAAAATGACCCCCATAAGCGAGCCTGGAAATCCACCGAATGTTAAAAAACCGGGGTACGCCGACTAAAAACTTAGATTTGGAGGTCTTATGGGCATTTTTTGGCCTTGAAAAAAGTGATAGAGGATTACTTGGGCCACTAAGGGTGTATAACTCATTGCAGGCTTCAATTTGATATATGATAGACTCCAAAAGGACACCTGAATCAAAAGTTATGGCCGTTTGAAGTTCAAGCAACATTTTCAACTTATTTTACATATTTTATTTTATTTTTTATTATTGTTCTCTTCAAATTGATATTAAATGAAAATCACTTGGTAATACTAAGAAAATTATTATTTATTTTTTTAATTATTTTATAAGATATTTACACTAAATATCTTATATATTAAGTGACCCAGCACTTCTAAAAAAGCGCTGATAAACCCCCCTTTTATCATCTCTTTTTTACAAGTGCTGATAAAAGACCCATTTATCAGTGCTTTTTTAAAGGCGCTGATAAAGGGTGGACCTTTATTAGTGCTGGTAAAAAATCTCTGATAAAATCCCCCTTTAACAACATTTTTTAGCACTATTAAAGACCCATTTAATATCACTAAAAAACACTATTAAATACCCCCTTTAACAACACTTTTTTTAGCGCTGACAATGGGGGTCTTTAACATCATTTTTAGCTATCACTGTTAAAGCCCTAGTGCTGGATAAACCCAGTTTTATAGCAGTGTTCTCATAGAAAGAACTCAACATGAGGAAAAAGAGATGGATTGAGCTACTTAAGGATTATGATTGTTCAATACACTATCACCTTGGAAAGGAAAATAAGGTAGCTGATGCATTAAGCATGAATAATCATAAAGTTCTGAACAAAATGAGGATTGAAAGGGATCACGTGTTCATGGATATAGTAAATATGGATATTAGAATTATCAAAGAAGGTGAAACATCATTATTTTTTCAATTGGTTTCCTAAACATCTTTATTGGAAAGAATTAAAAGTTCTCAGTTTGATGATGAGAATCTTAAAAAGAAAAATTAAAGATGTGAATGATGGAAAGTTTCTAGACTTCATGTGTGAGGACATAATTCTAAAATTTGAGAGGATGCTATGTATTCCCTCTTTACTTGAGCTAAAAAGGGAGTTGTTATATGATTCCCATATTTTAAATTTCTTTATACACCCTGGTAGCACTAAGATGTATAGAGATTTGAAGGAACATTTCTAATGAGACAATATAAAGCGGGAAATTGATGATTATGTATCAAGATGATTAGTCTGTCAACATGTGAATGTTGAAAGACAACATCCTAAGTGATTCATTCAACCTCTTCCTATTACTTCATAGAAATAGGATGATATCACTATGGATTTTGTCACTGGATTACCAAAAACTCCAAGAAAGAATGATGTATTATGGGTGATTATTGATTAACTTACCAAATTTGCACATTACCTCACTGTAAGGGAGGATTTTCCATTGGAGTGCCTTACACGACCCTATATCAATGAAATTATAAGACTTCATGGAGTACCTCTTTCAATAGTGTCTGATCATGATCCACAATTTATATCAAAATTTTAGAAAATTATTCAAAAATATTTGGATACTAAGCTTCATTTGAGTACTTATTATCACCCTCAAACTGATTGGAAATCAGAAAGAATGATCCAAACTTTAGAAGACATGTTAAGATCATGCTCACTTGATTTTCAAGGTATGTGAGTTCATTATTTACCTTTTGTAGAGTCTTCCTACAATAATATTTTCCATTCAAGTATTCAAATGACACCATATGAAGCATTTTACAGAAAAAGATGTTGTACACCAACATGCTGGGATGAAGTTGGTGAAAGGAACCTTGTGGGCCTAGATCTTGTGGAGGAAACAACAACCAAGGTAAAGACTACTCAAATCTATATCAAAGCAGCTCAAAGTAGGCAAAAGAGCTATACCAATAATCGAAGGAAGGATTTGGAATTTCAAGTTGGAGATTAGGTTTTCTTGAAAGTATCACCATGGAAGGGTGTTATAAGATTTGGAAAGAAAGGTAAATTGAGCCCCAGTTACATTAGCCCTTTGAAAAATTTGGAGAGAATTGGAGTTATGGATTATTGTTTGGAAATTCCGTCCAACCTTTATAAAGTGCACAATATGTTTCACATATCTTTGTTAAGGAAGTACATGCCAAAACCAACACACATACTCACTTATGAAGAAATATAATTGGAATCTGAATTATCTTACTGTGAAGATCCTATCTGGATTCTAGACAATAAAGAACATGTATTGAGGAATTAGATAACTCGACTGGTAAAGATACTTTGAAAAAATCATAAAATTGAAGAGGCAACATGGGGGCCTGAGGAACTTATGATGAATAACTACCAAAAATGGCGCCTCACTTTCCTAGATATGCTCGGGCTCTCATCTCATCCCGCTCCTCCTTCTAGGGTTTCACTCTCCCTTTATCGGAAATGGAGTCTCTACTCTGTCCAGTTCTCCTCTCTCTCTCTCTCTCTTGCTTTTCCTCTCTCTAGGATCTAGCTTCTTCTCACTTGTTCCATCTAGGGTTTCATCCCCCTCTCCTCCCTCTAATTCGTGGCACTTTATCTTTCTTCTAGGCCTTCTCCTCCGCACTCTGACCTTGATCTCCACTTCTCCTATCTAGGTCAGATCTGGAATGAGGAGACTCATAGGTTTTGGGTTTAGCGGACTGGTAGTTGTAGATTTCTCAGCACCACATATTTCCTTCGTTTGGGTGGCAACCCTAATTTTTTATCTCTATTCGTTCCTTCTAGGGTTTCTATAAGGACTCAGCTATAAAACATTAAATAATATTGAATTAAATGAATAATTCACATTGAGGATCTTTTTAGGTTTAGAGTTTTAGGGAATTAGGTCATAACTATTACATTACATCTCAAAAGTTACAAAGTAGACACTTCAACTCAGTTCCCATTTTTTCACAAAATAAAAACTCTTAAAAAAATAGAGTCATGTATGGTTCCTTGTTTTAGACAACATGACTTTTCCTTGATCTCATCCTTGACCCAATTCATCGTTAAGTCCTGTGAAAAACATTTCAAAACTTGGGATGAGCATAAAAACCTCAGTAAGGGTTATAAAACAAAGAATGAAAACATTAGTTCATCATTACATACACAACCTGATATCTTTAACATAACTCATGAAATCATAAGATTTATGAATAACACATAGAAAACATAAATCATAAAGGTATCTTGTGGTATCCATATCATACTTACATTGTAGCTATCACAACTACGTAGAGAGTTACATTTGGAATACCCATCACAGTTTATTCCCTAAATCTCTTAAAAGAAACATTCACATTTACCTCCATAATGTTATCCAATGCATTGGAGAGCTATCTTGGGCTCACCCTCCCTAGGTTTATCACAGAAGCACCCATATATGTAAACAATTCCCAAGTACCATAATATAATCATAACACATAACATAAGCATAAAGGAAAGATTACAATCCCAAATTGCAATCACAATATATCTTTTCAAGATATTGAACATGATATTGAAATAATAAATCCAAAAACCATTTTCAATACCAAAATACGTAAAATATTATATGGTATTTATTTTTCTTTTAAAAACATTACGACTTGTTAAGGAATCCAAAGATCAAATAATACTCACAGTGGCGGAAAGGTCATTGTCACCGCGTACGTTAAAAACAAACATTATTTTTGTCGTTTAGTAAAACAAATTGTAGAAAAATATTCCCTTTGAATGAAATGAGAATTAAAAGGTGTTTATACAACGTATAAAATAAATTCATGTATAAAAATATATATACCTCAATGAAAGGAGATTGAGACGAAGTCCTTTACCTCATGTCCGACTTGACTCGTTCGTTCTTTAATCTCCTGAATAATAAACTAAAGTTAATTTATACTTTATTAAGAACATTTTTCAATTTTATTATTCTTTTTTTATCACATAGTACCACGTTATAAACATTATGTAATCATTTAAGTTAATAACGGTCGTTTTGTCGATATTTGGTACTTGAGTCAAAAATAAACTTATTATATTTACAAGTTGTCTATGTGGTCAAAAGTCCATTATCACCAAAATGATATTAATGATTTAGATATCATATATATATATTATATATATAATATATATATGTATTTATAACAGTACATAACATTTGGAGGTAAGAAATTAAATGCACCGTTCATGGAGACGGTAAGCCGTACGTACCCATGAACCCTACTTTTATTTCTATTTCATATTTAATGGAATGAAAAAATAATGATACATAGGTATATTATAATTATAGTATAATATAATATATAATATCATTAACTCCATCCTTTATACATCCCGCATATGGCAATAATGAGTCATATAACTTTGAGGGGGCGGTAGTCCGTAATTCCTCAAATGAGATTATAGTATTTACCTACTATAGAAACTATAAAGATATTCTATAAATGAAAAATATAGAAGCATAGAAAAAATATAAATATAATATATATCACATATAAATAAATTTCCATCTTAATGTCCACCATAATAGGTGGTATGAGATAATTGAACAATCATCATTTCGTGAGCCGTTAGTTTGTCGTCCGCAGAAACAATATGTTCTTTACCCATTAAACGAAGGTGTGTGTAAGCGTAGTTCAAATACTTCTCATAACATCAACCTATTATATTGAGGATACTTTTTTTGTTATAAAATAAAGGAATAGAAATATTTTAGTGGGTTGTATAAGGAAAATAAAACAAAAGAACTTAGGAGAAGACATTACCTTTAAATCGGGTATCTTCTTTTGGTTTGAACCAAAAGGTTTACTTGAATTTCCTTCTTCCTAGGGGAAGGATTATAGGAGTAATATAGGGATGTAGGGAGCTTAATTGGTCATGGGTTGGATGAGACAAGGGGCTTGAGAGGTGTGAGTAATGGGTTAGAGGTGAGGGCTTTTTATAAGGGGGAGGAGGGGCTATTTAGGAATGTGTGAAAATATTATTTTATTTTATAATGATTTTTGGTTTCTAATTGTCCAAAAATTATTAAAGTAGAAGATAATATGACTCATGGTTGAAATAAAATCATCCAATAATAATTTTATAGGTTTTGGATATTATTTTAATCTTTATAATCTTATTTATTTAAATCATTTATTAATGAGGTAAACACTGCATCATTATTGTGTCATAAATAATTTAATTTATTTGATGTCTAAAAATTATAAAAAAATACCATGATGTAGGAAATATTTTGATATTTCCAAATAATATTTATAGTAAAAAATATAACTTATATAACCCCATGTAAAAATTGATTTACTAAAATATATTTGTTTATGTCATTTTTGCCTTTACTTTAAGTTAATTAAAATAAAGCGTCATTATCACTCCCAAGTGGCCACATGTGGTCCCAAAATCGACCCAAGGATGCCAATGGTTGGATATGTATCAACCAATAGGATTAGGACACATGTTAAGGTAATTTAATATTATTATAATATTATTTTTTACCCTTAATTACCAGATTTACCTTTTAACCATGGTAAATAAAATATTTACTGAAGTAAATATTCATAATGTATAAGAATAAAAGTTAACTATTTACACAATTTGGACCTCTTGATTCCAAATATGGAATCCATTTTTTCAAATTCAAAACACATAAGTGGAAGAAATTAATTTAAAATTAATTCCCGCTATCAAAACAAAAAGCCTGTTTTTAAGAAATAACTATCAAAAGATTGACACTTGTTTATGTCCAATTTCAATGTGAAATTACTTCCACCAACCAAAATTATATTAAATGGTAAAAATATATTCTAATTACACTTTAAGACCAATTAAAAAGATAATATTACCATATAAAAAAATTATATTAAAAGACATTTTTGAATTAAAATACAGTATTTTTTACTATTCATTAAAAAATGAACTTTATCAGAAAAATACCAAAATTTTATCCAAATTATATTTTTATGTCCCGATTCTAAAGAATAATATATTTTTTTTCAAATATAACATATAAAAGTGACAAAAACTATATTTAAAAAGGGTTCTCCATCAAAAGGCGGTAAATCTACCTTTTAAAGAATATTAGTGTATTTGTGTTTAAAATTCCATTCATTCACATTTTAAGATTCTAAATTTTATTGGATAAATGTAAAAACATCTAACAAATATGTATAATAATATTTTAGTTAGTTCTATTCATTCCCGCCAATATAATGGATAGGTGTTAACTACCATTTAAAATAATAATATTATATTATTAGTGTGCAATGTAATATTTCAAAGAAACTCGTTGTTGCGTATCGGGCATGCCAAAAAACATAACATCTCCTTTAAAGTAAAATTAATATTTAATTCAAAAATATTAATTAATATGAAAATTTCATATTTCTTTATTTACCCGGGATGTTACGTCCTTCCCCCCTTTTGGAAATTGCGTCCTCGCAATTTTATTCACTTATCAAATAAATGAGGGGTATTTATCCCTCATAGCATTTTCAGATTCCCACATTACCTCTTCAACCATATGGGTTTTCCAAAAAATCTTTACCTGGTGAATTACCTTATTTCATAACACTTGCTCTCTATGGTCAAGAATCTGGACTGGTTGTTCCTCATAAGAGAGATTCTCTTCCAACTGAACTACCTCTGGACTTAAAACATGAGATGGATCCGACATATACTTTCTCAACATGGAAACATGAAAAACATTGTATACCTGGGATAAACATGGAGGTAAATCCACTTTGTACACAACTGATCCAACTTTCTTCAGGATTTCATAAGGTCTAATGAACCTCAGACTCAAATTTCCCTTCTTATCAAAATGAATCACACTTTTCTATAGAGAAACTTTGAGAAAGACATGATCACCTACCTAAAAATAAATATCCTTACTCCGGTTATCCTCATAAATTTTCTACCTGCTCTGAGCTGTTCTCATGTGCTTATGAATCAACTGAACTTTTTCTGCCATCTCTTCTACCAATTCTGGTCCCATCAACTTCCTTTCACCTACTTCATCCCAAAAAGCTAGAGTTCGACATCGTTTCCCATATAATGCCTCAAACAGAGCCATCTGTATACTGGAATGAAAGCTGTTATTATAAGAAAATACTTCCAAAGAAATATGTTGGTCCCAAATTCCATGGTAATCTAGTGAACAAGCACGTAGCATATCCCCCACGATCTAAATTGTTTGTTCTGACTGCCCATCTGATTGAGGATGAAAATCTGTACGAAAATTTAATTCAGTACCCAACAAATTCTGAAGGCCTTTCCAAAAGTTATAAGTAAACCTGGGATCATGATCAGATACAATGGAGAGGGGAACTCTATGTAACCTAGATATCTTTTTAACATATAACTGAGAAAGTTGATCTAGAGACAAATTATCTCGAATAGGAAGGAAATGAGTAGATTTAGTCAATCGATCAATAATAACCCAGATTTAATTATTACCTCAAGATGTCTTTGGTAATTCCACAATGAAGTCCATGGATATATTTTCCTATTTCCACTCTAGCACCAATAAATACTAAAGCATCCATTTTGGTAACTGCCGATTTGGTTTAACCTACTGACAATTCAAACACTTCACAGTAAAATCAACAATATCTCTTTTCATTCCATCCCACCAGTAATACTTTCGAAGATCTTTATACATCTTATTACTGTCAGGATGAACTAAAAATGGGGAACTATGAGCTTCACATAACAACACATTCTTCAACTGTGAATCACAAGGCACACATAATCTCTTTCCAAATATCAAAACACAATCATTATCAATGTTAAAATCGGGTAACTTACCCTTCTGAACAAAATCTACCTTTTTGTACAACTCATTGTCTTCCTTCTACGCTTACTTAATTCTGTCTAATAGAGATGATTTCACTGACACCTGAAACAAAACAGAGGAATATCTTACACCAATAACTTCCATTCCAAATTTCATCAAATCAAAAACCAAAGGATCTCGTTCCAAATGTTGCATGGTTAATAAATCATTACTTTTTTGACTCAAATCATAAACCACTTTATTTGATTTTCCCGAATGGTAAAGGATCGTGTAATTATAATACTTGATTAATTCCAACCATCTCCTCTGTCTCATGTTCAATTATTTATTAGTGAATATATACTTCAAACTTTTGTGGTCATTATATATTTCACATTTTACTCCATACAAACTATGCCTCCAAATTTTTAAAGAAAAAACAACAGCAGCTAATTCCAAATCATGCGTAGGTTAATTTAACTCATGAGGTTTCAAATGACATGAAGCATAAGCAATTACATGATCATTCTGCATAAGGAAATAACCAAGTACTTTCAATGAAGCATCACTGTAGATAACAAACTCACCATTTCTAAAAGGTAGTGCCAAAACTGGAGCATTCACCAATCTTCTTTTCAATTCTTGAAAATAATCATTACATTCTTTTGTCCAGATAAACTTAACACCTTTTTGAGTTAAATTAGTCATTGGACTAGATAACTGTGAACAATTCTCAACAAACCTCCGATAATAACCATACAAACCAATAAAATTATGGATATTAGTTATATTTTTGGGTCTTGGCCATTCTTCAACAACTTTTGTTTTAGCAGGATCAACAGTTATGCCATTTTTTGAAACAATGTGACGAAGAAAATAAATTTGTTGTAACCAAAACCCACACTTTCTGAATTTCCCATACAATTTCTTTTCTTTTCAGGTTTGTAAGGAAACCCTTAAATAACTTTCACGCTTCTCTTTACTTTTAGAATAAACCAAAATATCATCAATGAACACAACCACAAACTTATCCAAAAATTCATGGAAAATTATATTCATAAGATCCATGAAGACAACAGGTGCATTGGTTAACCCAAAAGGCATAACTAAAAATTCATAATGGCCATATTTAGTATGAAACACAGCCTTTGGAATGTCTTCTTCCTTTACTTTCAACTGATGGTACCCCGACCTCAAGTCAGTCTTTGAAAAATACTGAGCTCCCTGAAGCTGATCAAACAAATCATCGATATGAGGAAAAAGATACTTGTTCTTAACAGTGATGTTATTCAATGCTCTATAATCAATGCAAAGTCTCATTGAACCATCTTTCTTTTTAACAAACAAGACAAGAGCACCCCATTGCGATGTGTTAGGTCGAATGAAACCTTTGTCTAATAACTCCCGCAATTGCTTCTTTAACTCTAAAAGTTCAATTTGAGCCATTCGATAAGGGGGTTTTGAAATTGGCTTAGCATTAGGAACTAAGTCAATAGTAAATTTAACTTCCCGATCAGTTATAATACTAGGCAAATCATCAGAAAAACATCAAGGTACTCATTTACTACTGACACATCATTAATCTGAACAGTTCCTTTATTTTCAATAATATGTGCAAGGTAACATTAATTTCTATATTTTACTAGTTTCTCAGCTTCCTGATATGTTATCACAAGTAAGATTTAATTCTTGTACACAAACTGAAAATATTTCCGAAAAGAAACCTATTTAGCTCTATATTCAATCTTAGCATGATAAACAGAAAGCCAATCCACACCCAAAATAACATCAAAATATACTAGAGGCAAAATAATAAGGTTTAAAGGTAGATTCTTTCTACACATAAGAACAGGAAGGTTCTTATAATTTCTTTTTGTCTCAAAATTCCCCCCTGGTGTTTTTACCAGAAGTTCAGGATTCATATCTTGAGATGGAATTCACAATTTACTAGAAAAATTATCAGAAATAAACAAATGTGTAGACCCCAAATCAAACAACACATTGGCATAATCTGAAAAAACAAAAAGTGTACCTGATACTGCTTCATTTGATGGACCAACATCTACTGAAGTAGTTACAAAGGACTTCACCACCCCTTTATACTTGTAGTCTGGTTGCTTTCCCTCAATTGAGTTCTTCATTGGACACTCATTTGCATAATGACCTATTTCATTGCACTTAAAACATTTTACTGACTGTAAATCAGATTTTGTCTTACCATTACGAGCTCTTTTTTAGTTCAATTATGAGCCTTATGTCCCATTTTAACACATCATTAACACTTACTAGAATTCAAAAGACATCCCCAAACTTGCTTTTTACCATAATTTTCATAAATTGTAAACTTATGTTTCTTACCATCATACTTTTTTAAAGAGTTATTCCTTTTTTTCTTCCACCTTGAACTCTTATTCTGTTGTTTTTCAAAGAACACCTGATCATTGGAAAACTCTGTTTCCACCTTCTCCGCACAATGAAAAATTTTATCATAACTTTTGAACTCATGAGAATCTAAATCCCTTCAATACTTTGTCTTTAATCCTAAGTAAAAACGGTTGATTTTACTATCAAGATCTTGTATAAAGTTTGGAGAATACCTTTCCAGTCGAGTGAATTTTTCTTTATAAGCAGCCACTGAGTCATCCCCCTGCCTCAATTTCCTGGAATTGTTTTTCCATCCTAAGATGAACCACATTAGGAAAATATTTCTCCAGAAACATACCTTTGAATTCATCCTAATCAAAATCATCAATCTCCTCACTATCCCTGATATTTTTCACCATTGACCACCACTGACCGGCTTCACCTTCAAAATGGTTAACAAAAAGACTAACCTTTTGATGTTCTGAAAACCCCATGACATTAAAAATATTCTCCAGTGCTTTAATCCACCCTTCTGCTAGAACATGGTCTGATGATCCTCTGAATGATGGGGGATGTTGCCTCATGAAATGATCCACTACTGACATGTTCCTCTGTGGTTGATCAAACTGATCTCGTGCATGGATACCACCACCATTTATAGCCTGATTCAACTATGCCATCACTACAACAAACTGTTTAGTTCTGATTCTGACCATCTCAGGTTGCTGATTTGGAAGGTTGTCTTCCTCCTGATGTCATCCCAACATAGCTACCCTGTTTCCTCTACGGAAAACCATTCTGAACATAGAGATATCATAGGCAAAGCAACATGGTAATCTGTAAATTCTATATCATTTCAATATTAACATAAAGTAATTTATGGATATTAATTTAACAATACCCTAACTCCTAAATTTATCTAAACCGACCTCTGATACCAACTATAAGGACCTAGCCTTAAAACATTACACAATCTTGAATTAAATAAATAATTCACATTGAGGATCTTTTCAGGTTTAGAGTTTTAGATAATTAGGTCATAACTATTGCATTACATCTCAAAATTTACAAAGTAGACATTTCAACTCAGTTCCCATTTTTTCACAAAATAAAAACTCTTAAAAAAAGCGTCATGTATAGTTCCATGTTTTAGATAATATGACTTTTCCTTGATCCCATCCTTGATCCTATTCATCTTTAAGTCTAGTGAAAAACATTTCAAAACTTGGGATGAGCATAAAAATCTCAGTAAGGGTTATAAAACAAAGAATGAAAACATTGTTTCATCATTAAATACATAAAATAATATCTTTAACATAACCCATGAAATCATAAGATTTATGAATAACACATAGAAAACATAAATCATAAAGGTAGCTTGTGGCATCAATATCATACTTACATTGTAGCTATCACATCTACTTAGGGAGTTACATTTGGAATACCCATCATAGTATATTACCTAAATATCTTAGGAGAAACATTCACGTTTACCTTCGTCACATTACCCAATGCATTAGAGAGCTATCTCGGGCTCACCTGCCCTAGTTTTATCACAGAACCACTCGTATACGTAAACAATGTGCAAATACCATAATATAATCATAACACATAACATAAGCATAAAGGAAAGATAACATTCCCAAATTGAAATCACAATATATCTTTTCAAGATATTGAAAAAGATATTGAAATAATAAATCCAAAAAACATTTTCAATACCAAAATACGTAAAAGAGTATATGGTATTTTTTTTATTTTAAAAACATTACGGCTTGTTAAGGAAGCCAAAGATCAAATAATACTCGCGGTAGTGGAAAGGTTATTATCACCACGTACGTTAAAAACAAACATTCTTTTTATAGTTTAGTAAAAAAACTCATAGAAAAATATTCCATTTGAATGAAATGAAAAGTAAAAGGTGTTTATACAACATATAAAATAAATTCATGTATAAAACAATATATGCCTTAATGAAAGGAGATTGAGACGAAGTCCCTTACCTCATGTCCGACTTGACTCGTTCGTTCTTTAATCTCATGAATAATAAAATAATGTTAATTTCTAATTTCTTAATAAAATTTTCAAGTTTATTATTCATTTTATATCACATATTACCATGTTATAAACATTATGTAATCATTTAAGTTAATAACGGTCATTTTGTTGATATTTGGTACTTGAGTCAAAAATGAACTTCTTATATTTACAAGTTGTCTATGTGGTCAAAAGTCCATTATATCAAGAATGATATTAATGATTTAGATATCATATATATCTTATATATATAGTACATATATGTATTTATAACAGTACATAACATTTGGAGGTAAGAAATGAAATGCACCGTTCATGGAGACGGTAATCCGTACGTACCCATGAATGCTACTTTCATTTCTATTTCATATTTAATGGAATGAAAACATAATTATACATAGGTATATTATAATTATAGTATAATATAATATATAATATCATTAACTCCATCCTTTATACATCTCACATATGACATTAATGATTCACATCACTTTGAGGGGGTGGTAGTCCGCACTTCCTCACATGAGATTATTGTATTTACCCACTATGGAAACCATAAAGGTATTCTATAAATGAAAAATACAGATGCATAGAAACAATATAAATATAATATATATCACATATAATTATAGTTCCATCTTAATGTACATCATAAGAGGTGGTAGGAGATAATTGAACAATCATTGTTTCGTGAGGTGTTAGTTTGCCGTCCACAGAAACAATATGTTATTTACCCATTAGACGGAGGTGTGTGTAAGTGTAGTTAGAATAATTCTCATAAAAACAACCTATTATATTGAGGATACTTTTTTTGTTATAAAATAAAGTAATAAAAAGATTTTAGGGGGTTGTAGAAGGAAAATAAAACAAAAGAACTTAGGAGAATACATTACCTTTAAATCAGGTATCTTCTTTTTGTTTGAACCAAAAGGTTTTCTTGAATTACCTTATGCCTAGGGAAATACTTCTAGGAGGAATAGAGAGATTTAGGGACATTAATTTGGCTGATTTTGGATGAGACAAGGGGCTTGAGAGGCGTGAGGAATGGGTTAGAGGTGAGGTCTTTTTATAAGGGGGGGGGGAGGGACTCTTTAGGAAAGTGTGAAATTATTATTTTATTACATAATGATTTTCGGTTTATAAATGTCCAAAACTTATTAAAGTCTAAGATAAGATGACTAATAGTAGAAATAAAATCATCCAATAATAATTGGATAGGTTTTGAATATTATTTTAATCTTTATAATCTTAGTTATTTAAATCATTTATTAATGAGGTAAACACTATATCATTATTGTGTCAAAAATAATTTAATTTATTTGATGTCTAAAAATTATAAAACAAATACCACGATGTATGAAATATTTTTATATTTACAAAGAATATTTATAGTCTAAAATATAACTTATATAACCTCATGTAAAAATTTATTTACTAAAAGATATTTGTTTTTGTCATTTTTGCCTTTACTTTAAGTTAATTAAAATAAAGTGTTATTATCACTCCCGAGTGGCCCCATGGGATCCCGAAATCGACCCAAGCATGAACATGTTTGGATATGTATCAACCAATAGGATTAGGATATATGTTAGGGTAATTTAATATTATTATAATATTATTTTGTACCCTTAATTACTATATTTACCTTTTAACCATGACAAATAAAATATCTACTGAAGTAAATATTCATAATGTCTAAAAATAAAAGTTACCTATTTACACAATTTGAACCTCCGGATTCAAAATATGGAATCCATTTTTTCCAAATTCAAAACACAGAAGTGGAAAAAAATAATTTAAAATTAATTCCCGCTGTCAAAACAAAAAGCGTGTTTTTAAGAAATAACTATAAAAAAGGCTGGCACTTGTTTATGTCCAATTTCAATGTGAAATTACTTCCAATGACCAAAATTTGATTAAATGGTAAAAATATATTCTAATTACACCTTAAAACCAATTAAAAATATAATATAACCATAAAAATAAATTAGATTAAAAGACATTTTTGAATTGAAATACAGTATTTTTCACTATTCATTAAAAAATGAACTTTATCAGAAAAATACCAAAATTTCAACCAAATTATATTTTTATGTCTCGATTCTAAATAATAATATATTTTTTTCAAATAAAACATATAAAAGTGACAAAAAATAGATTTAAAAATGGTTCTCCATCAAAAGGCGGTAAATTGACCTTTTAAAGAATATTAGAGTATTTGTGCTTAAAATTGGATTCATTCACATTTTAAGACTCTAAATTTTATTTGATAAATGTAAAAACATTTAACAAAAATGTATAATAATATTGTAGTTATTTATATTCATTCCCTCCAATACAACGGCTAGGCGTTAACTACCATTTAAAATATTAATATTATATTACTAGTGTGCAGCGTAAGATTTCAAAGAAACCTGTTGTTGCGTATCAGGCATACCATTGAACATATAATCCCCTTTAAATTAAAATTTATATTTAATTCACAAATATTAATTAATATGAAAATGTCACATCTCTTTATTTACCTGAGATGTTACAGTTTCATCCCCTCAGCTTCCTTCAGTCCTGGCATCTATTTGGGTTCCAATCTCATTTTTTTCTCCTTTTTTCTTGATGATTTTGACATGCATTTAGACTTTGTTGGGGCATTTTGTGGGTGCTTGTTTCTATTTTTGTTGAAGGTTTAAGTAATGGTGCTTGCTCTCAGTGGCTTACTGTGGAAGTCTCTCTTCTCACCCCTCTCTAGACTCCAGGACCACCTCTCCCTTCCAGGTCGGTCGGGTGTGATGGTCCACAGGAGGCTTTGGGTTTGCGGTGCATTTTGGTGATGGGTTACCAATGGTTTAGGTGAGGAGCATCAGTTTTGTGTGGCTGTGATGATGGAAAATGGCAGAGGCGGTGGTGCGACAAGGTTGACCGAGGCGAAGGTGTTGCGAAGACATGTGGTATGTTTGGTCATGATCTTCTTCAATGTAGGTTTCCTAGATAGCTCACTAGTCTTCATGGAGTGTTTCTGTTTCACAGTTTGTTGGAGGGTTCTGATGGATCATGAGGTCGCCGATGGTTTTTTTTCTCGAGGCTGATGGTGAAGGTTGCGTCATCATGGTTAATTTAGGAGTCTCATTATCCAAGGTTTGATTTGTCCAGTTCCTTCTAGTTGTTGCTTTCCCCTAGTTTTAGGTCTTATTGGTGTGGCACTTTTCTTCTCTGGCGACGACGATGTTCTTTGGATGGAAATTTGCAGCTATGATTGACTTAGGTGAGAATGGGTTGCAGGGTGGTGTATCTGGCGGATGTTTTGTCTTCAATATGGGTAAGATTTTTAGAATATGGTGTTTGTTTTTCTGATGGATTTATCTAGTTGGAGTTGTACAGGGTTCACACTTCCCCATTAAAAGTGACATTTGAAAATACAAAAAATATGGATTGTGGTTAAAAACTACCCAAATATTTTTGTGAAGTGACATTCTATAAATTTCAAGGATAATATTTTTGTAGGAGGGGAGAATGTAATGACTCAGAATTCTATCAATAATATTTCCCTTCTTATGTTTATTTTATATATATTATAAATCACATAAAACCACATAAATAATAGGATATAATATTTTTAAACAAATAATGAATGAAATAAGAGGCATTTCTAGAAGTTAAGAAACCTATACCAATGAAATAGTAACTTGACCTTAGGAATAGTGATATAAACCTTATGAATAGTAAACTAGCAAAATAAATAGTAACCACACCCATGAAAGTATAAATCAAAATTTGGAATCTCATAAGTGAAATCATAATATAATTATATCATAATATAAGTAAGGGAGCAATTTAGAAATTAATATTTAAGTGTTGGTTTTTTTGTAAGTCATAAATATTTAATTAAAATTTTATAATTAATAAAATGATATAAAATAAAAAATTATTTTCATAAAATGTATTCATAAAATAATATTTTTTTGTCTTATGATTTTAGGATAATTTAATGAGACCTTAGTTAATTTTTCAGAGTGTTATAAAATCAGTTTTAAATTTAAAATCTATATTTTTCAAGTAAATAATGATTTTATTTAAAAATTAAATTTCACATATTTAAAAAATTATTTTGATAAAATGGAGTCTATTTGTTAATTATTCACATCGAAAAACGGTTATGGTGAATTTTTTGGGAATTTTTTAAAATACTTGAATTTTTGGTGAATAGTAAAATACGGTAATTTATGGTATAAATACATTAGAAGCTAAATACAATGTTCCTTGAGTCATTACTTATGTAAGAACCGTAATATCAAAATTTACTTCATTATTTTAATATATTTTATAATAATTCTCAAACTATTCGTAGTCTTGATCCAATATAATAAACAAATGAATAAGATTTTCAAAAATCACCCCTCTCTGCCACTATAAATACCACCCATCACCACCTCTTCTCCTCACACCTTTAAGCCTTGAATATTGTCAAAAATCTACCCAAATCCTCTATTATAGTCTCTCCCCACATCCGGGAGCTTTTGATATTGTCAAAAGACCAAAAACCTTGTCCCTAAGGAGGTTCTCAAGGAAGATAATTCAAGAGGTAAATCCTATTCCCTTTTCTTTTAATTTCATTTCAATTTATTTTCTTTTCTTATCTTCTGCTCACCTCCTTTGTCCAAATGACCATAATAAATCCATTATCATCTATATTCTATAATTATATCATATTAATATAATATCCATTATCAATCTCCTTACTCTCTCTATTTTATTTTTAAAAATGAAATCATCATGTGAGAGGTGATGATTCACTACCTTCATGGACGACGAACTTTCACTCTTCAATTTATCCTTAATGCCTGGTCATGAAACCATTTTTATGGTTGAACCAGACTATAAAATATGTATTATATATTATTTAATGTTATGGAACTATAATATATACATGATATTAAATAATAGAACAAAACTAGTTTGTTGTGATTGAAAAACTACTAAAATTAAGCTAAATGATTTTCATTAACATGTTATATAATGATTCATCCCCATTTATTTAAAAAATAAAACATAATACCAATTAAACTTATGTTTTTTTATTAATAAAATTTAATTCTAATTCTGTATAATTATACCTATTTTTCATGAACTCCATTACTTATAATCAAGCGAACTGATCATGAAATCAAGGAAATGAACACTCCAAAATGACAAAGTTTAATCTTATAACTTATCAAAAAGGCCATAAATTAACTTAATAAAATTATAATAAACTAAATACATGTCTATTAGGTTATTAATTAATTTATTAATGAGTCAAATTTCATATTCCAGGACCTTAAGATCAAGTGTCGAACACATTCGGATATAAGGTGAGGGTTTTTTACCCAAACATCCATTTTCATTCAAGTTACTCTTTTTCTATCTTTACTGCAATTAAATTATTAATTATTCTTATGAAATCATCATAAATTCTATGTAAATTTTCGGTATATATATATCAATAATGATACTTCTTTCTTTTATGGGGAGTTACATGTTTTAAAAGGATCTTTCTCAAATTCTTCCTGATAAACAAGCCCGATTCAAGGGAATTTCTCGAATTCTTAACTTTTTTAAGTGAAATCTATAAAATATTTTAAAACACCATTATTTTTTCTAAAATAAAAAATTTTCTTATGAAAAAAATATCTTAGTTCACTTCTGATTTTATACAAATATTTTTCAAAAGAACTCTTCATTGCAAAGTAAAAGAGTATTTCTATAAAAAATTACTAATGATTGTATAAGATTATTTTCATTTATTTCCAAACTCTTTTTGATTATTATGTTTAGTTGGGATTAATATTTTATGATATCATATACAATATTTTATTTAATAGTCTATTATTAGTTTGACTGTGGATATGCTATTTTGATACCATTCACCATATTACTCCAAATAGTTAGTGTTTATCTTTACTGATTGAGGAAAGTTATTTACATTTCATATGTTAGTTTTAATATGAATGTATACGTTGATTATGTTTCACCCCACTCATATGAGAAATGCATTGGACTTAGTAGGGGCCTGCTATATCCCCTCGGTGCATCGGTATGTCTCATGAGACCAACTAGTTTGGGTTTTTACCCGTTTATGTATGGTCTTGGCACAAGGCCTTGATAGTATAGTTATAATGTCCCACATTATGAATTCCCTCATTATGAAACTAGTAATTAATAGTATATGTTATTATTTTACTCGTATAATATCCACAGTTATGTTTTATTATATAATTATTTAACCAACTTTTATTCCTTCTATATTATGCTCAAGATTATGTTTTAATGGCATTCGTACTTTTAGTTATTCACCATGCCTTATTATTTCTGATTATAATTTATTTCATACCCTTACTAAGCATATGATATCACCACTTTCTTATGTTTTATTTTTCCCTAGGATGCGAAGAATTATATTTTAAATGACTTGCAGGGATAATCTAGGAGTTGTGGATGTTTCCAATGGAATTTATATATTATATTTCCTTTCAAAGTTGTAATGTAAAACTTGTGTATATATTTTTTTTAAAAATTTACTAAACTATTCAATCCTTCAGGATGCGTCTTCCTTGTTTATATTCCATTGTAATAAAATAAGGCATCGGCTCTAGGCAATTGGGGTCGTGGTCTTTACATTCATCACAGGTCAGCTGTTATATCTAGGAATTACGTTGGATAATAAGGTATGTGCTCTAGTTTTACTATCATTCTTACCTGAAAATTAAGAAGATACTATAAAGGCCATGTAAATTTATTCAAGAAATAAAAAATTTGTTTTAAAGTATGCGAGAGACATGATCCTATTTGAGAATATTCAGAGAAGAGAATCAGGTAGATTCTTTGGTTCAACTTTGAATGTGGAAGAAAGAGGCAGATACATATAGTGAGAAAATCATAGAGAATGATATAAATCAAGGGGAAATATTAGAGACAAGGTAAAGGGACCTGGTCAGACCTATTGGATTTTCGAGTAGTAAGGACACATCAAGAAGAATTGTAGAGAAAAATGGAAGGTGCCTGAAACCAATATGACAAATAAAACAACTGAAAGAACCGATGATGTGTTGCTGCTAAGCATAGATAACCCTATAGAATCTTAAATTTTAGACTTAGGGGAATCTTTCCATTCCATATGGAAGAATGGTTTCCTAAAAAATTATGTCTCTATAAATTTTGTTAAGGTACATTTTTCTAAGGATGAACCCTTGTAGATTATGGGGAAGGGAGATGCAAAAATTAAAACCAATAGTGGGAGTTTTATTCTTCTAGAGAATGTAAGGTATATCCCTAGATTGAGAATAAATCATATTTCTTTCATATATATTGGTGATTCATGTTTTAGTATCTAATTAACTAGTGGTGCATGGAGGAATACCAAGAAAGTGATGGTCATATCTCATGGATCAAAGAATGGTACCACGTAAAACATGATAGAAATATTCATAGAAATTATTTCATCAATAAGTACTATTGAGGATTCAATGTTATGGATCTAAAAGAAGGGAAACATGAGTGGGAAGGGTATGAAGGTTTTGGAAAAAAAGGAATGATATCAGAGTTGAATTAGATGTAAGTTTTCTTATGTGAAGATTGTATCTTTGGAAAGCTAAAGAAGGAATTCATTGAAAAGGGAGGTAGGACATCGAAGGATGGGAAGATAGATCTAGTGCATATTGATATTTGGGAATTTCAACAGTACATTAATTTATATGGTTACTATATTATGTGATATTTATCGATGAATCAACAAAAATGGCATGAGTTTAATTTCTAAAAAAAATATGATGTATTTATGGTGTTTCTGAAGTGAAAAAATTTGGTGGATAATGAGTCAAGATCAAGACTGAAATGTTTGAGGTTTGATAATGGAGGAGAATATTATAGTAATGAGTTCAAGAAATTCTATAATAATAATGGAATTTGGTGGGATATTACTATTATAGGTACACCATAAAAAAATAGTGTTCCTAAGAGGATTAATAAGATAATGAATTAATGTTCTAGGAGTATGAGACTGCACTCATGGTTACCCAAATCCTTTTGGGTAGAGGCATTGAATATGTCATATTATCTCATCAATAAGAGTCCATATATATATTAATGGGAGAATGTCGACTGGATGAGATATGCCTAGGAAAGGAGGTAAGAATCTCTCATTTAAGATTATTTAGTTCTTTAGCATATGTACATATAGATTACGATGTAAGGCACAAGCATGATGCTAAGTCAAAACCATATTTTTTTATTGGATACAATGATGGGGAGTTTGGTTATTGGTTTTGGGATGATAAGAACAATGTTTTTATTATAATCCAAAATGTGATATTTAATGAAGGTTTCATTTAAAATAATATTCATGCTACTAAAGCTAAAAGTGGGAATAAAGAATCAAGGTACCTTGAGCAAGTGGAGATTGAAAGTCTACTTGAGCACGTGACATTACAAACAGTAGGGCCTACTCCTCAAGTGGATTTGAGGAGATCAACAAGGGTGGAAATACATATTCATAAGAATTCATCATCCTTACACTATCTATTATTGACTGACGATGGAGATCTAAAATTATTTTAAGAGACAATATTATTGAAGGAGACAAGAAAGTGTGAGTAGGTTATGAAGGATTATATTTCTTCACTATATAAAAAAATACTTGGGACATGAAACATCTACCATAAGGAAATAAATAATTGTAGAATAAATGAGTAAACTGGGTAATGGAAGAACATGATGGAAAAATTAGGTGCAAGAAAAGGATGGTGGTGAAAGGATTTAAACATAAGGAGAGCGTGGATTCACTAATTTTTTTCACCTGTAGTGAAGCATATCTACATTTGGGCGTTCTCAGTATTGTTTCATTAGAATACTTAAACCTTTAGTAGCTTGATATTAAGACTAATTTATTTCCTAGAGATATAGAGGATGAAATCTACATGAATCATCTAGAGGGATATGTTGATTCATAAAAGGAGGACCTGATGTGTAAACTCTAGAAGAGATTATATGGGTTAAAGCAAGTACCCAGGCAGTGAAACAAAAAGTTTGATGAATTCATGAGTAAAAATGAATACAAATAGTGTGGAATGGATCAATGTTGTTAAATAAAGTCTTTTAGTTATAGATACATTATATTTATTATGTAACACCCTGACATTTTTATGAAATATTTCTCTTTAAATAATTTTTTTTCTTTGATAGCTTGCATTGTGCATAATAACGAGTTTAAATAAATCACGTAATATTATTAAAATATCATGTGTCACTTATTTCCTAGACATTGGATTATAGGGTATGAATAGAGTTAACTAATTTATGAAATAAATATAAAGGTCCAACTTAATATAAATTTATTGAAAAATTATTAGAAAATAATCACACAACTTTTAGTAAAGTAATTCTATTCTTCAAAAATACATTTTCTAAAAAAAATGGTTTTTATTATAATTAATTTATAGAAGTTTTAGAAAATTTATTTAAGAAAAATAATTTTATTCAGCATGTAAAAATTATATTAATATTTTTTTTGAGAATTTTCTAAAAAGATTACTTTTTTA
This sequence comes from Viscum album, assembly GCA_963277665.1. Classification (NCBI taxonomy): domain Eukaryota; kingdom Viridiplantae; phylum Streptophyta; class Magnoliopsida; order Santalales; family Viscaceae; genus Viscum; species Viscum album. Next base: position 236,234,974 of record OY728155.1, on the reverse strand, counting down.
ATGAATAGTGAAATATACTAAATTTTATTGAAAAATGTATTTTTATTTTAAAGTATTTACATAGTAAAATTATATTGTTGTTGGTATTAAAATTCTATTAGTTCATTTTGATTTAAAATAATTAAATTATGGTTTTTGAAATAAATTTTATACTTTAATTTAGTATAAAATCAACTTATATTTAAAAAGGGTATTTTCCCAAAAAATTATTTTTCATTGCGTTTTTTCTGGTTTAATTTTAAATTAATTTCTAAAACATCTATGATTTGAATTTTTAAAAATGGATTTCATATTTTTAATCTAGTTTTTCAAATTTATTAAATAAATCTCTTTTATTTTTGGAAAATATGAATAGTAAACTTAGCAATATTTGTTACCATAGTAAAAGGTTAATCAAGTAATTAAAGGATAAAAATAAAATGATAAGAACTATTAAATGATCCAAAACATACCTAAATATTATTGGATAAGTATATATTGACCATAATTATACAATTTTTAACTTTATGACATTTTTTAGCCACTTCAATAAGATTATGACCACTATAATACTTTATTAAATGAAAGTCAAACATTTCACACTCTTATTTTTAATAAGTGTAATATTTTTAATATGTGGTTATATAGAGGATATGTTTAACTATAAATATTATTTTAAAATATAAAATATTTATCTTTATCATGGTAAATTATTTTTAATTTTTATTAAATAAATAATTACCTTAAATTCTTGCAAAACTCTTATGCAATAATTTTTTAATTAAAGAAAAAATCAAATAAATGATATTAAAAATATTAAAAGTATTGTAATTTTAGATAATTAAGTTCATAAATGAATTTTACAGATTACCAAGACATGTTTAGGATGTTTTAAAGTAATTTTTTCTAATTATAAGTTTTTTATTGATTTTATTAATCACAATGTAATAAATTATTTCGAAATTGACACTAATGATATGTTATGAAATCAATACTTTATTAAATTATTTAAAAATAATAAAAATATTAAATACGTAAAAATAGAATAATTTATGTTATAAAATATAATAAATTTTCTATTTATGGTCTAATTGACACCTTATAAGTAAAAATTACAGCCTCTTAATATTGAAAATGTTGTTACCATGGTTAAAATTAAAATAGGTTAACTAAGAGTTAATCAAAATGATATGGTTTAAAATTATAGAAAAACATATCTAGAATATATTATTTAATGTTATTACAACCCTACCCCAAATTATCTTCAAATAACATACCATTTTGAGGTCTTTTTATTGATATTTAATTTATTATAAATTAATATTTTGAGAAATCCAAAGGTTCCCCTCACCACAATTATAAAAGGAAACCTCCCCCATCATTTTATTTAACCATTTTTAGCCATATATCTCAACCATAGTATGAAATAATATCTTTTATACTTTCCTATACACATTATATAGGTGCTGGTATTCCCAAAAGACCAACCCTAGAGCCATATAGAGGAGATCTAAAGGAGTTGTTTCGAAGAAGAGGTAATCACTCTAGCCGATCACTTTCTTTTTTATACTCTTAGTTAACTATTATAAATATATTATATCCTTTATAAAATAATAAATTCATTATCCTAAATATGGTTACTTGTTATTATTATTAAGAAAACACTATTATACATCCTCTTTCCCATCAAATAAGAATTGAAAGCATCGCTCGATCATATATACGACTTACCGTCTCCATGTAGAGATATAATTCATTTTTTCATTGCCTTATTTTATGGATGGGTATTATGATGGGTTTGATGTTTATATATGATATTTATGATATAATTATACTTCTATAATTATAATATAATGGCCACTTTCTTTTTATTCAATCTTTTGGGAAATGATAGCGTCACTCGTGCCTACGTACAGACTACCATCTCCACGATGCGATGTGATTAGTCTTTCATTTATATTTCAAATGTATGGTAATAAGGATGAATTTTATGTATATATATTATACATATGATATAATAATTAATCTATAAAGTTGAATTATTATATACCTTTCTTTCATTCCTTCAGTCAAAAAATTGAAACAACGTTCATGCGTACGTACAGTCTACCATCTCCATGAATGATGTAATTAATTTTTCCATATCTAATTTTTATGAATGATTATAAATATGTATGTAATGAATATATATTATTTTTATACCATGATTAACATTATGAAAATTATGGGACCATTATCAAAGTAAAGGATTTGGAATACCAAACCGAAATATGCTTGGAAAATGAAGTAGTTATCACCCAAAATAGTGATTTTAATAACAAATTATTAATAAATAGGTGATAATATGTTATAAATAAATCATAAATGGTATGATAGATATATGGTTATGTAATAAATTTATAATAAATCTATATTTATTATACATTATGTTTCAATGTGAATGAGGAAAGGCGAGACTTGAGGTAAGAGTTTATTTCACAATCTCATCATTATTTGAAATTGTTTATGTTTAAGTCTCTATTGGGGGGAATATTTATCTTTCATGTACATATTTTATAAAAATGTTTTTCAATTTTTTTTAATATTCTCCTAAAATTATTTAAAATCATTTTTAACCATGTTTAAATTTTTATAAAATGGTTTGAAAAGAATCTTGTTGTCATTTTCTAACTGAGGCTCTTTGTGACCTTTTCAACAAAAATAAAAAAGGAATGTTTTTTAACTTATATGACATAAGATAATTTTCCCACCAATATGATGCCTTAATTATTTAAAGATTATTTTATGATATTATAAGTTTCTTTTTAAATAAAATGTTTTCCTTTATAATTACACAACTTAAAAAAAATTCAAAATAGAAAGGATATTTTCCTAAAGAATTATTTCAAGTGATATTTCAATATCATTTTCTATCTATGATAACATTATTTGATGTTAATTATGATTTACTAGGTATATAATTTAGGAATACAATCCTTATTATTTCTTTTAATGATTTATATTTATGATGGAATGATGTTTATGAATCCTATTTATTTTCCATGAGTTATGTTATGATGAAATGTTTATGAAACCCATTTATTTTTATGGTTTTTGATATGATGAATGATTTATTATCCTGCAACACATATATGTATATTATTCATTATTTGATGGGTTTGATCTATATCTCCCTCTAATGCATTGGGTAATGAATTATATCTCATGAGATAATTAAGAGAAACTACTCGATGTGCTTGATCCATTATGGAAAACAAGTCAATGTGCTTGATCTATTACAGGAAACAAGTCTATGTGCTTGATCCATTAACTATGCCAAATTCAGTAACTAGTGTCGGTTTTTAGCAGTGGTTTATTAAATCGTTGCTATTTTTTTTAAAATATAGCGACAATTTTTTAAAAACCATCGCTAAAATGTTTTTTAAATGGGTGAAACTTCTTCCATCCCCTCCCCCACCAATGCTTCCCACCCCCTGAGCCTGACACCCCCACCCCTTCCCCCGACCCCGTCAAACCTCTCGCTGCCAATCCCTCGCCCCATCAAACCCCTCGCTGCTGGCTCCTGACTCCGTTGAACCCCTCCTCATAGGTCTCACACCCCATCGAACCCCTTATCGCCAGTCCTTCGCCCCATAAAACCCTTCTCCATCGACCCCCAACCCTGTCAAACCCCTCGCTGCCGGTCCCACACCCTGTCAAACCCCTTTCTGTAGGTCCCTCACCCCATCGAACCCCTCGATGCCGGTCCCGCACCCCGTTGAACCCCTCCCTGCCAGTCCCTCTCCCTGTTGAACCCTTCGTCACCAGCCCATGACCCCGTCGAACCCCTCGCCTCCGGTCCTACGCCCCGTAAAACCCATCACCACTGATCCCTCACAATCCCTCACTCTATCAAACTCCTCACTGTCGGCCCCTGACTCCATTGAATCCCTCACCCCTTCGAACCCTATCCCCTCACCGATATCCCCAAACATGTCAAACCCTATCCCCTCACTGCCAGCCCCTGACCCCGTCAAACCCTAGCCCCTCACCGCCGACCCCCTTCTCCCACTCACTATCGACCCCCTTCTCTATTGAAACCATCACTCCCTACTTGTCTGAACTGTCACTCCCTAGTTTTAGGTAATCCACACTTTTATTATATATTTTTTGATTTTATATAATGTTTGGGTTTGAGCATGGATCTATTCTAGATAAGTGAATCTTGGATTCATGTGCATGTGATGACTTGACCAGTAGGATGAGAATCTTATCATGAGTTAGGAATGCTCATAGTTGAAGGCATGCATTTTTTATTTGTGTTTGTGAATGTTTAATTGATATTCCAAGTTGATGAAATGGATAAATTATTTCTGATGTTTATATTTAATTAAAATAAATTAGTATGTTGTTTTGGATTTTCTCCCTATAGTTTTATTTATATTTTGAAATATGAGCTAAGCTGTTCTATTCCTAGTGGCGTGTGTGGTAATATTTTGGTTATATTTCCTACTGGGTATGATTACTAACCCCATCTATATGAACATTGGTGCGTATTCAAATAAAACAATGGTTATGATAAACCATTTTATTTAAAAATATAAAATATTAATTATATTTTGTAATGGGTTTATAATAATAATATTAAGTAATTAAAATTAATTTTAAAATGGGAGGTAAATCACCTATACGAACACCCCAATAAATAATAACAATTTTACTAATTGAATTTAGTATAGAGTGTAATAAGATTTTTTATTTAAAACCATTTGAAAATTTGGAATGAATTTAAATAAATTTTACCCCAATTATGGATTTATAGACTCATTTTTTACGAAGTTTTACCATTACTAATAAATTGACGTAGCCTTGGAACTATGAAAAAAACACACCTCTGATGAAGGAAATGAACACAAATATTAAACAACATGATTATAATAAACATAAATTAACAATAATAAATCATATATACATAAAAAATGTTCTAAAATAAGTATTTAATAAAATTAATTTGATCATTTAGGGGTTAATATGCAGTACTAAGGTGATTTGAAAGTCTTAGTGAGAGATTTTCTTTTTCGAGCCTTATTTTTTTTCATATATTGTTTATCTAAGGTCCATATTCTCTTATATGTAATATAATAAAAATATTATAATAATAACTTAATTGTTTCAATTTACTTTGAAGGCGTTACTTCTCTCCTTTACCCTTATAAATAGTCAATGTTCATACCCTATATGGTTTTTAGATGTTCTTCCAAATCTTTCTAGTTATTTATGATATATTATTTCTCTCTCTTTCATACTCTTACAAAATTTATAACATAATTCCTTTATTTTATTTTGGATTCATTATCCATACTTTTCAGGGGATACTAATGTATTTATGATTTATTTCACACTCATCCATTAATTCAAACCAAATAAAGTATATAAAGGAAACATTTACATTTTTATTACCATATCCCCCAACATTATTCTATATAAAATCTATTTATTTTTAAGATTCCATTGTGGAGAAGTTATATCGTTAAAATGTTCATTTAAAATCCTTTAATCACTTTTTGAAAATAACTATTGAATGTAACTCATTTTCTATTTTTATAAACAATTCAAAAATAAAGTACTTATCCATGATTGATTTCATTTTTTTACTTTGACTTTTTTAGTACTTATATGACTCTTCTTATAATTACATGGGTTGTGTTTTTTTCACTTCCCTTTATCTCTTTTTTTACTTAGTAATACTTATGTGTTTTAATTAGTTTATTTTTAATGGATTATCATCAAAAAAATTTCATAAAAAAAAGAAAATCTATTGATGTGGAATTATTTTAAAAGGAAAATAGTAAATATATACGTGCTAATGGTTAGAATGATTAAAGATTTATGATGAAAAATGATGAAAAAAAACATAAGTTTAGATACATCTGAATATAATCAGTTTGAAGATACTCTCAGGGAGACTACCAATGACATGCTCAAATATACACACGTCCCCCACTTTCAAATCACTATCTTCTATAACAATCCTCCAACAAAGCCATGTTTTTGAATGTTCATGATGAAAAAATAAATTCATTTCCCAATTTCTAGAATGATCTAAAGCCTAAATGTTGATTGGGTTACATATTTGTTTGAAAATTTTCTTGGTGAACTTGTATGGTAGTTGCTAAAAACATGTAGAGACAAGTAGAGGTGCACAAGCACAAGAGTGAGAGTGGGAGAGGTAGCTTCACCTTGAGTGGAGGATTAGGGTTCAAAAACCCTTTGTTATTGGTTTTTTTGGATGGGGTATTGATACAATTTTCTTACCCACCTTCTGAAAGAGGGTATTATATTTTTTTTGTTGACGCATCAAAGATGGTGATAAAAAAACTCGGAATAGACTTGATATGTGAATAAGAGGAAGTAACTATATCTGATACTGTAGAACTCAATGAACTGCCTCCAGCCTTCCTGAAACCAAACCCTGTGACCATGAATTCGGAAGAGGTCCTCTATTTGTTGAAACCAGGATTCATGTTCCTCAGTTTTGGTTTCAGGAAGGCCGGTGGTAGTTCGTCAAGTTATACAGTATTAACTATAGTTACTTCCTCATCTTCACATATCAAGGCCATTCTAAGTTTGGTGTCACCATCTTCGACACTTTGACAACAAAAATAACCTAACCTATTTTATAAGTTAGGGAAGAAAATTGTAGTAATCCCCCATAAAAAAATTTGCCTAACCCTAATCCTCCACTCAAGGTGAATCTACCTCTCCCAATCTTACTCTTGGGTTTGTGCACCTCTAGTTGTCTCTCCATGTTTATTTAAACTTCCATACCTGTTAACCAAGATAATTTTCAAGAAAAGATGTAGCCCATTAAACATTTGGGCTCTAGATCATTCAATAAATTGGGAAGTGAATTGATTAATGCATCCTGAATGTTCAAAAACATGGATTGGTTGGAGGATTGTTGTATAAGACAATGATATGAAAGTGTGGGATGTGTCTATATTTGAGCATGTCATTAGTAGTCTCCCTAAAATAGTCTTCAAACTAACCATATTTATATGTCTCTAAACTTATGGTTTTTGTTCTTCATTTTTCATCATAAATATTTAATCCTTCTAACCATAAGCACATATATATTTACTATTTCCCTTTTAAAATAATTTCACATCAATAGACTTTCTTTTTTTAATGAATTTGTTTTGATGATAATCCATTGAAAATAAATTAATTATTTGTATAAGCATGATCCAAAATAATATATTTAATATATTATTTATTTTTCAAGGATTTCTATTACATATAAATATAAACCACATATTAAACTCTCTACAAATATTATTAAGATTATAAGGGAATTCATTATTCATTTTTTTCAATATTTTTAAAGTTCACTCATTTTGAATTATTCAATTGTATCATTTTTAAAATTCATGTATTTAAGATTTTATATCAACATATAATGTTAAAAATATATTTGTAAATAATTTTTTTTTGTTATTTAGAATATATCACCCAAAAAGGTCCCTAAAGTTTCTAGAGGGTCTCACACTGTTTCTAGTTCTCCTTAGTTTCTGCCCATCTTATGTGGTAATTGAGGTCTAGTAGAGGCAGTGAAGTGGCTTGAGGAAGTTGATCATGTCTTCAAAGTTTTTAGAACTCTTGAAGCTGTTAGAGTTCATGTTTTTATGGGTCTTCTTCGGTGTCCAACTTTTGAATAATGGGATTTGTTCACCCCACTAACGATGCAAGTTAGGATGGCGTTGGGAAGTTTTTAAGTCCATATTTGTCTGGTGTTTTATACCTGAGGTAGTGAAGAAAAAGAAAAGGAAGGAGCTCATGAGTGTTCAGTAAGGTTAGAAGATGGTGAAGTATTATATTAAACACTTCAAAGAGCTAGTTTCCTTTTCTCTAGAGGTGGTGTTGTAGGATCTATTTCAAGCTTCTCTTTTCATTTGGGGTCTTTATCTAGAGATCAAGGAGAGAGTCCTCCTCTCCAAGGATCTCCATTTTCAAAAGTTGGTGGAGGAAGCATTTTTGGTTGAGTTGTTGTGAAAGAAGCATACAACACACTGGTTACATTTGTTGTTCCATTTAAGATTCATTGGTGTTGGTTTGTTTTGGTTAATGATGATTTTGGGTTGCATTTTGATATGTTAAAATGGTTTGTTAATTGAATGATGAAATGTATGGGTTTGTGTGGTGGTTTCTTGTTGTTTCATATAGTGGTGAAAATAGTTGTGATTCTTGTCTTATGGTGAAATAGTTGTGTTATAGTGTATGATTTTGTAGTTGTTTTTTAATTGAAATATGAAATGTAGGGGTTTGTTTATTTGTTTTTTTCAGGGCAGTTCTAGGCTGTGTAATGTGCGGTTGGATTTTTTTTGTAAATCAACATTTAACAGTGGTTCAAATCGTTGTTAAATATGGTATATTTTTTTATTAGCGGTGGTTAAAACCATTGATAAATATGATGAACTATTAATCTAGTGGCTATTTTAGTTATTTTAGTGGTGGTTGTCTAACTAAAAAAATTTATACATCGATTTTAACCGATGCTAAATCCACGTTATTTGTTTCCTGGAATACCACTGTGAAAATGAAGAAAATCACCGCTAGATGCACATTCTATGAAACTTACCAGAAATGACCGCTAAATGGAAGGAACTTACATGTATTGGATTCCAAGACCAAATTTAGAAATGATTTTTTGAAACCATCATAGAACCATGTGGAGGTAGTTTAAACCACCAAAAAATAAAAAAAACCACCACTAAGCTGTAATTTTCATATAGCAGTTATAGAAAATAGATATTGATGCCCAACCCAACAGTCTTGGTAATTAACCTTGACATATGAAATGGTTTCTTTACATTATGATGATTCCACAAACATGAACTTATGTTTCATGATTTATTTATGTTGAAATCTCATTATTATGATTCATGTATTTTGAAATGTTAATGTTTTATGCCATAACTCATGATTATAATATTTTATAGACTGGGAATGAACTTTGTAAGTTATGGTCAAGATCTCATTTCCTTATTATTATCTTATGCTTATATATGATCATTAATTGATATCAACCATATTTACCCTTACTAATCATCTGAGATCACCCTTTTCTTATTTTTCCTTTACCTAGGATATAAATAAAGGTATTAAATACGATATGTAAAAAAGGTTTCTAATTATGAAGAAAAAGTGGGAGACAATGTAGATATTTTATGAACCGGTTGTTTATGTTTCCAAGTTTCCAAATACACTACACCTTTACAATCCTCAGCGTGTTTCAGTGTAATATAATGAATATTCATATAAAAAGACGCAATATCTATGTATAAAAATCTTGGGTTGTTATAATTGGTATGAGATAATGGATTTAGTTAAAATTTGGAGACTAGGATGATAAAAAATTAGGGACAAGTTTATATATTGGGTAAAATCCTAACATTTTGATAATGATCATAAATGACTTTGGTCAAAACTAAGGTTTCATAAAAGGTATCATGATTTAGACATTCTATAAATTATTTGTTAGAATTATGTGGTTTTAAACTATGATTATTGTGTCTCACACTATGAATTTTGGTTTTAGTAAATTAATAGAACCTAAAGGAATCATGTTAATGATGAATGTGATGGAAAATTCAATGACTCCCCACCCAAGAAACCAAATTTTATGGGATATGGTGTACAAAATATTAATACTTTGCTCACACAACTTTCTCATCCTATGAATCATGCCAAGTTTCCAAAAGATCAAAAGAGGGAACATCATACCATTGAATAATTCATTAAGAAACATCTACCTTCATTTAGTGGATCTTCTGATCCATTTTTGGCTGAGTGATGGATCAACACCATTGAGAAAATATTTTCTGTTATTTAATGCTTGAGACATGAAAAAGATGTCACATCTGTTTATCATCTAAAAGGATAAGTAGATAAATGGTGGAATTATATCAAGAATATGAGGAAAGTGGAAGAAATTGAATCTATTGAATGAGATTAGTTTAAGGTGATATTCCTTGGTAAGTAATTTCCTTGTATTCTATGTACAAAAATAAAGAAGGTATTTCTTGATCTGAAGCAAAAGGATGACAAATCCATTGGTACCTATGAGGAAAATTTTACAAGGCTTGCAAGGCATTCCTCTAGTTTAATCATCATACCTAAAAGTAAGATTGATTGATTCTTTATAGGCCTAAAAATCAATTCATTTGAATAAATTATCTATAAGATGATTCAGTAGTTATGAAGGGATCATTTTATGTTCAATCAAAGTATAAATAGAAATTGGAGATTTACACCATTACCATATGGTTTTGGTAAGAAATAAAAGTTTGATTCTTGTCAAAAATAAAATAAATAACATGGTGGAAGGAAATTCTATCCATATACATGTAAAAAATTCAGAAATAAACATCAAGGGATGTGTTTTAATAGAACTAGGTTGTGCATTAAAAGTGGAAATATAGGTCATAAAGCCCCTGAATGTCGGAAGGTGATGAATAGGCCATTTAATGTAATGGAGGAAAAGAAAACACCAACTGATGCACCACCCATAATCCAATGCGTAAAATTAAGGGAGTATGGGAATTATTATAACCAGTGTATGAATATTAAGGTTTTTGATGATTAACATCAACAACCTCTTAAGCCTAAAGACAAAGGGAAATCCCATGTGATGACAACTGTTAAAGTGGGATACGAGAATGACATGGTGAAAGGTACACTGATGAAATAAATTTTTATTTAATATTTCATTAATAATAAATGACATAATTTCCACACATTGTGTTAAATATTTTTATTTATGTAATATTTTAAATTTGATCATTCATTTGGAAATTTTATGAAAATTCAAGTTTTGACCCTTTAAAGTGCACTGAATTATTTCATATATAAATATTTTTTGTGAATTATTTGAATTTAAATTTTTGTAACAGTGTTCCTCACTCAATGTGATATAACTTTAATTTAGTACATCTAAGCTATATTTTTCATTTGATTGGAGTAAATGATCCATGAAGTCAAAGATGGTCTGGAATCTCTAGATTGGACACCAATTCACTATTTAGGACATAACTTCATCATTTGGGATTGAATTGGGATAAAATTTAGATAGTACATATATAATATAATTATCCACAAATAATTCTTATGGATGAATAGATGTTTCACACTTTTTATTGGTCAAAAAGTCAATAAAAGTCAGATTAAAATATTTTTCCAAATTTCTCATTCACGCTTGTAAATTAATGGAACCATAGCCTCCCATACCCTATATAAATGGGTATTTTTATCCTTTTGATGGGGTTAGATGTGAATTAGGAAGTTTATGGAAGGGTATAAGTGGTTACACTCCAATTATATAATAATTTCAAGAGGGGTATATCTTGAATCAAGTATCCCTTCATCGATGCCCTTTTCTTTTTGTTTTTCTTCTTCACATTGTAGTGTTTATGTTTTATAATAAACTCTCCTTTTATCTTCCATATATTATTTTATTTTCAATTTATTTATTATATGTTTTCATCGTTGTTTTGGAAATAAATAGCATAAATTTGGTTGTATTATACCCTTTCTACAACCTTTGCGAATGTAATTTGTTTCTATGATGACTACACTACCCATAAAAGATTAGTTTTTCTCAGTAATCAATATACCTATAACCTTATTCACTTTTTTTTGAAAAAATAAACTAATGTAATTAACATAATATGATATATGAATTAATTATTTAACTTAAAATAAACTAATAAAGAAAATAAACAATTAACACAAAACACATGAGGTCGAGTGATGTGTGAATCGTGAGAGCATGATCTTAATCAGTAAAAAAATAACATGGTATAAATTTTTAGAGTTTAAATATAATCCCTAAAATTAATTCATACTCACTTATAGTATGTATATGATACATAATTTAATACTTACCATAATATATCCTTGGGATGAAAATCAAAATAGGGTGCTACGAGTGCATGTTTTGAAGCTAACCTAGGGTTTGATTCATTTCATCTTTCTGGTTAAGTTAATTCTCATAGAGTTAGGGGCTTAAAAAATTAGGGGATACTAATTAAGTGGATGTTAATTTAAATGATGTTGATTAATAATTAAGTAAAGTGGTGGATTCATATTGATTATATCTTCTAAAAATAGTTTCTAAAAAAACATCTTCTCATTACGTTTTCTCAATCTCATTTCAAAAACAAAAACAAATAAAATACAATCTTCTTCCAATGTACTTATTATTGGTTTATAAACCTCAAAAAACCCCATGATTTTAAGTTATATATTTATTTTCTCTTTATTTTCATAATACCTTTGAGAAGTTATTTTAATTACTACCTCTTTAAGATACAACCTTGGTCAACCACTCTGCTGCACCTAAGAACCCAAAAACCACACATCATTTGAGAGTGCCCAAGAAAATTCATTTCAAATTGGAGATATTTTTGGGCAGTTAAGTATTTTATTCAAATAATTAGAGGTATTTTATGACTTTTATTTCATTCTATGATTCTATTTTTATTCTTCCATCTTTCACCTTTCTCATTTTTCCTTTTTTTTCTTCTTTTTTTGACCATCAATTCTAACATCTTTTCTTTTTATTATGATCCATTTTTCTTCATTTCCTTTTTATTTTTCATTGATTTATGACATGAAATAATTCCAAGGATATATTAGATCTTTAACATGATATTGAACACAATATTAGTGCTCAAATAAGATAGTCCTAGTATATGTTAAGTTTCAACATTCACACAATTCAATAATTCCTCCATTTCGAGAACATTGAAATTGAAATCACTTCTTAATCAAACATAAAAATAGAACCAATATATGTGAATAATAATAGTGAAATTAATAAAACCATTCAATAATTGTCTATAACATATATTAACTATCAACCGTATTTTATTGCATACCCAAACCTTTAATCATACATTGAATTAAAATATAGATTGATACACCTTCTTTTAAAATTTCATGGCCTCTTTGATGAGGATACCAATAAACATATAAAATAATTTAATGTGGTTTGATAAAAAATAAAACAAATAAATGTATGTGAAGATCAAATCAAACTAAGATAATTCCAATTCTCACTTGATGGAACTGCAAAATATTGTATTTACTATTTACAACCTGAAGACGTAACACATTGAAATGATTTGAAACATCTTTTATTACAGATATTTTTCCAACATCATAGACCTATAATATTTTAATGGAGATATTAGGGATCAATAAATCATAAGGGAAGTCAATGTATGAGTATTTTGAATTATTTAATAAGTTTTTTTCAAGTTTCACTCATTACAAAATCAATTAGAAACTCTTCATCCAATACTTATATGAAGGCATCACACCTATGAAGACGAGAATAGTGTATTCCATGAATAGAGGGGAATTTGTTGACAAAATGATAGAATATATGTGTGCACTGATAAAAAATATCACACAAAACTCCCAATAATTTGGCAATTGATGCTCACCACATATTATAGGATTACATCAGGTAAGTCCATATTCTCTTGAAAATCATATAATTGATAACAAGTTGGATGAATCGACCACTATGGTGAGATAGATTTATTTGGTTCAAAAGACATCCCAACTAAATCCAATGAGGCCCTGTGGAATTTTCACTGAAACCAACCACCAACCAAATCTTGCCCCCAATTTTAAGAGATGTAGGATTGTATATCCATATTCCCTTGGAGACCATATCATTATAAAAAAAACACATCCCAAGAAGAAGTATGATTCCTTTGAACCAATATACAAACAAGGGTGGAAATATCAAACGAATATGAGGTATATATCTATATAGAAACAAAGAACCCCTTTTCAACAAATCTTCTAATAGGATTTGCCTTACCAATAGGGGTTTCAATAACCCAAAATGAGATTTAAATCCCAAGAATAAACAATTCAAGATAAAAATGGAATTCTCAACCAAAGGTATATTATAATACTAAAGAAATTTTGAAAAAAAGTGTTTTTAATCAATAGATTGAGTTGAAGAGTCATGGTTTGGAGTTGATGGAGTTGAATAAAAAAATGCACCAGATTACCACCGACCTCCATGAACTAGTAAGAAAGAACTATGAAAACATTCCTTCCCAACCTACTCCAAATCCCAAGGGGTATGTCAGTTCCATCAAATTGATAAGTGTGAAGTAAATGAGTGATATATCTACACCTATTATTCTATTGGGATTCACCACAACTCTAGAGAAGTCACATTTAAGACCAACTGATGAGATGGTAAAGGAGAGAGACAAAGGTAAGAAAAAGATTGATTATGCTCCTACTAAACCCATTTTATTTCCAAATATAGTTGTAAAAACTAAGAAGATAAATTAAGAGGCTATGAAAAAAGAGTTTTTGGATACATTCAAGCATGTTGAGATCAAAATACCTCTACTTAAAGCAATCAAAAAAATTCCAAGTTATGGAAAGTTTTTGAAAGAACTATGTAAATATAGAAGAGGGATAAAAGGAAATGAGTAGATAAAAATTGGGAGGAATGTATCTGCACTCATCACACTAACCATGATGATACCTATAAAGTGAAAGGACCTCGATACATTCACCATTCTATGCACCATAGGAGAGATTCATTTATTTAACACTTTATGTGATTTTAGTGCCTCTATTAATATCAAGCCTGGTGAGGTGAAGACAACAAGATTGGTGTTGCAACTGGTGATTAGGGCCATAGCATACCCAATGGAAGTCATCGAGGATGTCCTTGTTTGGGTTAATAATATGATCTTTCCTATATATTTCTACATGTTGAATATGGAGGTTGATTATGTAAATTCTCATGATCCAGTCATTATTGGAAAAATATTCTGAAAATCTACCAAGAAAAACATAAATATCAATGAGGGTAAACTTTCTATGGATTTTGGGGATGAAATTTTACAATTTAATATTTTAGACTCCATAAAGTATCCCTCAGAGGACCATTCTGCTTTCTTCATATCCCATTCTGACCCACCTTGTAATGAATTTTCAAATTTTGATTTTAAATATTTTTCAAATGGGGATAATTCTATTATTAGAGAGATATTAAGTATTGGTTCTACTTTTATGTCAAAAAGTTCTTCCGCACCCATTTCTAATGATCAAAACACACTCATTTCTAATTATTTTGTGGATCTATTTTTTAATTCAAAGCATGTAATTTTTGATTATGATGTGGATGTTGATTTTTATAATGGATTTGATGCACTATTCACTAATGTTAATGATGTATATTTAGACCTTGACATTAATTTTGAAAATATTTTAGTTCCCATATCATTTAAATCAATACATAACCCAAAAAAACTATAACTCAAACCATTGTGACCAAACTTAAAATATTGACACCTATTCTATGATAAAAAATTGCATGTAATAATTTCTAATAATCTAAAACCTGAACAAGAAAAATAACTTTTAAATATTTTAAGAGAGAATATTAGGGAAATTGGGTGGACCTTAGTAGACATTCCAGGTATTATCCCCTCCATTTTCATGTATAAGATTCTTTTATAGTATGGGGTTAAATAGGTTAGGCAAACATAAAGGATACTTAACCCCATACTATTAGAAGTTGTGAAAAAAATAGGTGGAAAATTTTCTTGATGTAGGTATCATTTAAACCATTTATGAATCTTAGTGGGTCATCCCTATCTAGGTTTTACCCAAGAAAATCAGGTTCACCATTTTAAAGAATGAAAATTATGAGTTAGTTCTTGTGAGAGTACACAATAGTTGGAAAGTATGCATAGATTATAGGAAACTAAATCAATCCATTCATAAAGAACATTTAAAACTTCCATTCATTGAACATATTCTTTAGAGACTTAAAATTAGAACAAAATATTTCTTCTTGGATAGTTTATATGGCTATTTTAGGTTCCCATTGTAGTAGAGGACTGGGAGAAGACAACATTCACATACCAATTCAATACATTTACTTACCGAAGGATGCTATTTGGAATTTTTAATGCCTGGGGCACCTTCTATAAATGCATGGTAAGTATATTTTTTTAATTACTTTATAATTTCATATATGTATTTATGGATTATTTTATTGTTCATTATTCCTCATTTGATGAGTGTATCTTGAGTTTGGGAAATGTGTTGCATTACTACATTTAGAAAAATTTGGTTTTAAACATTGAGAAATGTAATTTCATGGTAGAGAAAGGAATTTTCCTAGGTTATGTAACATTACAACATGGAATTGAGGTTGATAGATATAAGGTAGATATAATTTCATCCTTTCCATATCCTACATTTACACATGATGTTTTATCATTCCTTCAATAGGCTTGTTTTTATTCACATTTCATCAGATATTTTAGCAAGATCACTATACCCTTATCTTGATTACTTAAAAACATACTGATTTTTTTTATGATTCATGCATAATATCATTTTATGAGATAAATAAGTGTCTACAAACCCCACTGATCATACACCCCCATAGTGGGACCTCCCATTTGAGCTTATCTGTGATGCTTCAAACTTCTCAATTGGAGTAGTATTGTCTTAGAGGGTGGAAGGGTAGTCCCATGTGATTGCTTATGCATCAAGGATTTTGGAATCAAACAAATAAAATTTCACCATAATGGAAAATTATTTTCATGATATTATATTTTATTTATACAAATTCCTCCCTTATTTATTGGGATCTAAATTGGTTATTTTCTTTGATCAAGAAGATTTGAGATACCTCTTAAAGAATCCAGATGAAAATCCATGCCTTATTCATTGGATGCTCCTTCCTCAAGTGTTTGAAATTGAGACAGGGGATAAGAATGAGTGAGAGAAATTAGTGGTTGACAACATGAGTAGGATTACTCACATGCTAGGGGATGACACCTTGGACTAGGTACCACTTCGAGACACATTTCTTGATGAAAATCTTTATGAACTCTCAAGTACACTTCCATGGTATGATGATTTAGTTAAATATTTTTCCCTCTAAAATTAATATAAATTTAAAGAAACAACAACTCCAAAAATTAAAGAGTGAGTCTAGGTTTTATGTTTGGGATTATCCCTACCTCTGGCATATGTGTAGTGGCCAAGTCATTAGGAGATGTGTTCCTGATCATGATTTTGAGCCTATTTTTAATTTTTTTTCATACACTTTATTATGGTCGACACTTTGAACCCTAAAGGATGGATAAAATGGTATCAAACTCTTTATTATATTTAATTACCTTATTTCATGATGCCCATGTGTCTTTTAAGTCATGATCTAATTGATAATACACTAGAAACATTTCTAGGAGACATGAGATTCCCCAATATCCCATTTTATTTTGTGAGTTTCTTGATGTATGGGGAATTGGTTTTATGGGTTTTTTTCCAATATCATTTGGTTTCTTATAAATTATTTTCACTGTTGATTATGTTTGTAAATGTTTGGAATCCAAGGGAACCTGGATTGAATATTCTCATGTTGTAGTGTATTTTTTCATGGCTAAAATTTTCTATAGGTTTGGAGTACCAATGGATATCATCAGTGACCAAGGTACACACTTTTTGAATAGGAATTTTGATTCCCTCCTTTTAAATTATGGGGTAAAAAAAAAACTTCTACTCCATACCAACCCCAAAAGAATGTCCAAGTTTAGTTTTCAAATCAGGAGTTGAAACAAATTTTAGAGAAAATGGTGCAGTTGAATAGGAAGGATTGGATAAAGTGCTTGGATGATGCACTATGGGATTATATGACAAAATTCAAAACTCCCATCGGTATGTCCCCATTCTAGATCATTTTTGGGAAATCATGTAATCATCCTATAGAGTTTATGAATCAGGCATATTGGGCTATAAAGAAATTCAACATAGATTTTTCCCAAGTTAGAGATCAAAGGATGCTATAAATTTAAGATATTGATGTGATTTGATTGTCATAATACAAAAACTCAAATATCTATAAGTAAAGGTCAAAAAAATATCAAGATAAAATGATCTAAAAATGGAGTTTAATTTATGAGAGATATTCCTTCTCTATAGTTCACGACTAAAGTTGATGTCCGATAAGTTATGTTCTAGATGGTTATGTCCTTATGTTGTATCTAATGTTTTTTATTATAGTGTAGTGAAGATGACTCAAGAAGAAACTTAGAGGAGCATTACAATTAATGGGTAATGTTTGAAATAATACATCGAGGGAATTACCAACCATTCAGTTGATTTCATTACATTTCATGGCCCCATTATCACTTGAGAATATCAATCTATCCCCAAACCTTTCACTTTTATATTATTTTTCCTATTTAAAATTCAATATATAATGTGAATTTATCATATCATAGGTTCACATTGAATAAAATGTAATATTTTAAGTGTGGAGGAGGGGAAACATTTTTGGGTAGTTTTTTAGGTTTTTTATTTTTGTGTTTTTTTTAATAAAAAATAAAAAACAAAAAACAATAAAAAGATATTTTTTTAATAAACACTTCATATAGAATGATTATTTACATGTAGACCATATATAAGATTCATTTTGTCAAAATTTATTATCAGTATAATAAACATGATAAATATTTCTTCATTAAGGGTTGATTTTTATAAAAATAAAAGTCATTGATGATATGTTTGGTTGTTTATTTTGAAAACCTTTTAGATTTTCACACTATTATTTGTGATATTTTTTCATGATAAATTATTTCATTGATTTATCCAAAAAAATTCATGAAACCCTAACTTGTGAAAATTTCCCTACTCAATTGAAGGTATATCTAATTTAGGTAAAATTTCATCTTATATCAATGGTTGTTCCATACATCATTTCTCTTCTGATCAGTTTCATTAAAATAATAAATTGACCTATGTGTGTGTACCTTATATCCTATAGTTGTAATCCATAAAAAAATCAAAAAAAAAAATGATAAAAAAAAATATTAATAAAGAGGGGAGTGATGAAATGTACAACACATGGGGTTATCTAGGTAAGATCTTAAGGTTTGAACTTTGGGAATTCTTAAGTGAGTGGGTCTTGAAATTTTATTATAAATAAATGTAGAACATGTTTGGTGGAATTAAACTAGGTAAGAAGAAATGCTTTAATTTAACTAAATATACGAAATAAAGGGTGGATATATGAGCTTGAAATGGTTGGTACACACACATGGGGGATTAATGGCATAGTGGACCCATAACTTGTTTCACCATGATTAGTGTCATTAATATCACTGGATTTTGTTTTTATAAAATTTATGAGACAATTAATTTCAAGTTTATTGATATTTTATCTTGATGATATTCTTTCTTTTACTATATTTCCATTATGGATTAGGAAATATGAACACACATATCTTGTAACAATTTTCTAGAATACATGACATGCGACTTTGCCTAAGAGTAAAAAAGGGTAAGTGTGGGGGAGTTGATAAAATACATTTTTATTGAATATTTCATTGATAATAAATTACACAATTTCATCACATTATGTTAAATATTTTTATTTATGGAGTATTTTGAATTAGATCATTCATTTTGGAAATTTGATGAAAATTCTAGTTTTGACCCTTTAAATTAAAGTGTAGTATTTCAACCATAAATATTTTTTTGGAAATATTTGAATATAAAATTTAGTAATATTTTTATTTACTTAATGGGCTAATAAAATCATTTAATACAACTGAGTTAGATCGCTCATTTGTTTGGATTAAATGGGCAATGAAGTTAAAGATGGTTTTGAATCTCCATATTGGACACAACTTCATAATTTAGACTATAAATTCTTCATATAGGATTTTATTAGGCTCCAATTTTGAAAGTAAATAGAGAAAATAATTTTGAATAAATCATCATGCTAGAATGACATCTGGTTCATGCATTTTGGTTGTCAAAAATTCAGTGCAATTTGGATTAAAATATTTGTCTGAATTTCTCATTCACACTTGTAAATTCATGGAACCCTAGCCTCCCCTACCCTCTGTAAATACGTATTTTTCTGATTTTGAGGGTTTTGTACATGAATTAGTAATTTTATATTATATGTGAAGTGGTTCCACTGCAATTATCCAATCATTTCAAGAAGGGTATCTCTTGAAGCAAAGATCCCTTCATCAAAGCCTTCTTCTTCTTCACGTTGTAGTGTTTGTATTTTTATAATAAACTCTAATTTTCTATAAAATTTATTCTATTATTTATAAGTTATTTATTATATATTTTTCCTATTTGGTATAGAAATCAAGAGTATAAATGTTATTCAGTTATACAATTTCTATGACTCATGCGAATGTAAAAAAGTTTCTATGATGACCACACCACCCATGGAAGTGTAGTTTTTCTTAGTAATTGATTTAACTTTAACCTTATTCACTTATTTGTTTTAAATCAATGAGATAATGTAATTCACATAATATGATCTATTTATTTATTTATTAACTTAATATAAACTAATCAAGCAATTGAACAATCACCACAAAACATGTGAGGTCGAGTGATGTGTAAATTATGTGAGCACCATCTTAATCAGTAAAACAAAACAACACATGATCTATTTTAGAGTTAAAATATAATCCCTAAACTCAATTAATAGTCACATCTATTATTTATATAAGACTTAATTCACCACTTACCATAATCTATCCTTGGGATGACAATCAAAGTAGGTTGCTACAATTGCATGTTCTGAATCTAGCCTAGGGTTTTCTTCATTTCATATTTTTGGTTAAGTTAATTATTATAGGGTTTGGAGGTTAAAAAATTTGGGTATCATAATTAAGTGTATTTTAATTTAAATTATAATTATTAATAAATAAGTGAATAGGTAGTGTTATATCTATTATGTCTTCTGAAAATAGTTTCTAAAAAAACCTTCTCGTTGGATTTTCTCAATCTCATTTAAAAAAAAATTCTTCTATGATACTTATTCTTTCTTTATAAACCTCAAACAAACCCCCATCCTTATAATTTATGTATTTATTTTATCTTTATTTTCATAATAACTTTAATAAGTTGTTTTAATTACTTCCTACTTGAGAGATGACCTTGGTCAGCCACTCTACTACAACTAAGTACCCAAAAACCACACATAATTTCAGAGTTCCCATGACAACGCCTTTAATACAATTATAATACACTCTAAAATAACTAATTTATGATCTGATTCTATAAAATCAATCCTTTATTTCTAAATAATTTTCTAAGGGTATCACCGTTTTGCTATAAAAATTATATTTTGAGCGATCTTTGAAAAATCCTAATGGAACAACATTTGCATGTCAAGTTTATAGTTCTTCTTCAATTGAAGTTTATGGGAAAGTGATTCCTAAAAATCCATTAATTATCCCTTTAGTTATATTTGATTTTATTATTGGTGTGTATTGGATTTATCTATATAGATCCCATACTAATTTCTGATTAAGGGAAGTCATATTTTATATTCTCATTGAACCTATAATCATTTATTGATGCAAGGATGAATATGAACTTCCAATGGAAATAGATTCCATATTATGTGTCTTAATTTCTATACATGAAGTTTATTTATCTCAGATGGCTGGGGAGAAATTTAACATTAAGGACACACCTATTGTATAGGAGTTTGGGTATGTCTTTCCTGAGGAATTTCCTAGTCTTCCACCAAATCGTGAAGTTGAGTTTTTAATTGAACTCATACCTGGTGCTATGCCTATTTTGAAGACTACTTATAGAATTTTGTCAATTGAGTTATAGTAATTGAATAATAAAATCCAAGAGAATATTTTTATGGGATTCATATTCCCTAGTGCATCACCTTGGGGTGCACTTGTTCTATTTGTGAAGAAGAAATATGGATCAATGTGAATCTACATTGATTATTGAGAAATTAACAAGATCAATATCAAGAAAAATTATCTTGTTCCCTATATTGATGAATTATTTGATCAAATGCATGGATATCAATACTTTTCCAAGATTTATATTTATTCTAGATATTATCAATTGAGAGTCAATAAGAAGGATATACCCAAGATGAAATTTTGTACAAGTTATGGACACTATAAATTTATATCAATACCTTTTAGCCTTACTAATTCCACTATTATATTCATGGATTTAATGAATAGATTCTTTAGAGACTATGTTGATCAATTTTTTGTAGTATTTATAGACTATATTCTTGTATATTCAAATATAAAGGAATAAAATGAATATCACTTGAGGATTGCACTGAATACCCCAAGGAAGGAGAATTTTTATGAAAAAATTACCAAGTGTGAATTTTGGATTTATAAAGTTTCATTTTTGGATCATATAATCTCAAGTGAGGGTATATCGATAGATCCTTTAAAGACAAAAGTTATTGAGAAATGGCCTAGACCAACCACAGTGATTGAAATCCATATTTTTCTTGGGTTGGATTGATATTATTGTTTTTTTGTGGAATATTTATCATGATTATATAATCCAATCACCAAGTTAACTCAGAAAGGAGTTAAAATCATATGGATGAAGGAATGCAAAGAGAATTTCAAGGAGATGAAAAGAAGGATAGTCAGTGCACCTGTTCTCACACTACCCTATCATGGAGAAATGTTTGTGATATACAGTGATGTATCAAAGAAGGTATTGGGATTTGTTCTCATGAAAAATGATATGATGATAAATTATGCCTCAGGAAAATTTAATTTCCATGAGAATAATTACCCAATTCATGATTTATAGTTAGATGAAATATTTTTTTCATTAATGATATGGAGAAATTATCTCTATGGAGAAAGGTGTGACATATATACCGATCAAAAAAGTCTAAAGTATAGTTTCACTCAAAAAATATTTGATCATGTTCCAAAGAATATGGTTGGAGATGATAAAAGATTATGACTGTTCAATACATTATAACCTTGGAAAAGAAAATAAGGTGTTGGTTGATTTGATATAAAAGGATAATTTTGTCTTATCATTGACATGGATCCCAAAAGATCAAATATTTATATATTTATAAAGGATGGTCCTAGAAATCTTAAAGTAAGGTGAGAAATATTATCTCCCTCAAATGAATATTCCACCATCTATCCAAGTTAAGATTAAAGAGGCATATAAGGAATATATAGAGCTGCAAAATAAGGCGAGAAATGTTCCTGATTTCAACCTTGGTTATGACAATATAATAAGTTTTAAGAACTATGTACATGCCCTTCCCATTCCAGATTTGAAGGATTAGCTGGATGAGGCTCATAGTTCATTATTCTCTATTCATTCCATAAGTACAATGATGTATAGAAACTTGAAAGATTATTTTAGGTGGGATGGGATGAAGAGAGATATTTCAAAGTATGTTTCTCAATGATTTGTTCTTCAGTAAGTTAAGTCTAAGAGATAGAATTATATGAGGATATTACAAACATTATCACACCTAAATGAGAATGGGAAAACATCACCATGGATTTTTTCATTGACTCCCAGAAACATCTAAAGGATATAATGCTATATGGGTTATAGTCTAACACATTAAAAATTCATCACAGTTCATTGATATAATAGAATATTTATATCTTGATCAGTTAGTCAGAATATATATTAAGGAAGTGGTAAGATTTCATGGAGTACCACTTTCTGTTGTATTAGATTGGGATTTGAGTTTTACCACAAAGTTATCACAAATTATTTAGTTGGCTTTGGATACAAAGTTAAGTTTCAACACTACTTATCATCCTCATACATATGGTTAGTCTGGGAGGAAATTAAAACTCTAAAATACATGTTGATATATCTCTTTATGGATTTCAAAGGTGGTTGATATAAACACCCCCTTTGGTAGAATTTTATTATAACAATAAATTTCACTCTAGAATTCAGATGGCTCCTTATGAAGACCTATATGGTAAGAAGTGTATAACTCCAACATGATGTAATGAAGTTGTATAAAGAAAGATATTGGGAACTGATCTAGCAGAAGAAATGATAAAGAAGGTTATATCCATTCAACAACACATAAGAGCAGCTCAAAGCCAATAAAAAAGTTACGTTGACAATCATCATAAGGATCTGGAGTTTGAAGTGGGTGACAAGGTATTCCTAAGAATATCTCTATAGAAGAGAGTAATGATATTTGTAAAGAAATGACATCTAATCCCTAGTAATATTGGTCCTTTTGAAATTATTGATCATATTATGACGGTAGCGTATCAGTTGGCACTTCCACCAAATTTCTCACAAGTTCATGATTAGTTCCTTGTATCTCTATTGAGGAAGTACATAGATAATACTTCACATGTACTAAACTCATAGGTTCTACCACTGGAGTAATATCTTTCTTATGAAGAAAAATTGGTAGAGATTCTAGACTTCAGAGAGAAGGTTTTATGAAACAGTACCACAGTCATGATTAAAGTTTTATGGCAAAACCACCAATTTGAGGAAGTTACAAGGGAACCTGAGGATGTGACAAGGCATAGGTATCATCATCTATTTGTATTGTAGTGATGAATTTCATGGGTGAAATTAATTTTATGTGGGGTATATTGTTAAATCCTAAGATTTTTATAAAATATTTCTCTTTAAATAATTTTATTTCTTTGATAGTTTACATTGCATGCAACAACGAGGTTAAATGAACTGTGTAATGTTATTAAAATATTATGTTTCCACTATTTCATAACCATTGTATTAGAGAGTATGAATAATATTAACTAATATATGAAGTAAATATAAATATCCAACTGTCACGACCCCCCTCTCACCAAAGATGCCCCTCCTGAGCTGGCAATGGTGAAAGGGAGATAATGACCCCCGAGTCCCACCTCCAATAGGCCCTGGGGTGGAGACTAGAACCAAGGGTATGGGTTTTCACAAATATGGGAGGCATTACCCTTTTTATTATTTAAGATCAGGAAATAGGACAAGTCAACCACCAAAAAGGAAAATAACAAGTGTATATAAATAAACCCAAACCAATCCCACATGCATGTTTAAATAGTTCTGAAACAAGGTACAAGTACAAGAAAGCTCAAAAGTACAATACCAAAAGAAACAAGAGTACAAAAACTGCAAAAACTCCAACTGTCCCGACTAGTAGGGTCCTGCACGGCCCTGGTAGTCCTCCTGGAAACCTGAAAGTAAACGTAGGGTGAGCATACACGTATACTCAGTAGGGAAACCAAAAGCTCTCGTGCACAAGTGGTGAGACATCCTAATGTCCCGTGAGAACAACAGAAGAAACCTAGCAAGGAATTCTATCCACCCAACCTCACCAACCACACTCACCAAAACACAATCACAATAGGTATTAGTATATAAGAACAAGATCATTGGGTACCCCGCACCATTTTCCCCCAATAGTTAGCTGCTCTTCCTAACAGCGAACGTCCTGACGCTACCACACTCTTCCCGCCCGCACACACCTGGGCCTCACAACCACGTATCCCACCCGCACACACTTGGGTCTCACAACCACGTATCCCGCCCGCACACACCTGGGCCTCACAACCATGTATCCTGCCTGCACACACCTGGGCCTCACAACCACGTATCCTGCCCACACACACCTGAGCCTCACAACCACGTATCCCACCCGCACACACCTAGGCCTCATCCCGAAGGTTCTTGGGAAATAGTAAAACCTGCCCGAAGAGTCTTGGGCTAAACCACCCCAATCCAAACCTACCCGAAGAGTCTTGGGTGTAAGGTCGCCTCAAGCCATCATAGCCTAGGGAAGAAGAAGCAAGAAGGAGATAGTAACTAAGGGGAAGACACCCTCTCCCATGAAATGAGAGTGTTCGACACTAAGTGCTCAACATGTGTGGGGTGCGATAAAACACAAAGATACAGATATATATATGTATACCAAACACACATCCCAAACTATGGCTTCTAAACAGAGAAACTGAGCATGTGCCTCGACACTGCTATGTCAAAGCATGCATACAACAAACAATCCCAAAACCCCATTTAATGTTTTCATGTTCATCAACTTTAGCTATCAATTCTTTTAATTATTGGGTAACTATCAACAATCAAACCAAATCGAGTGTTCATAAAACATATCCCTGCCAACCACAACAAAAGTTAGGGAAAACAAAAGCAATCACATACCAAGTCCTTAACAATTTGATTATCATATCCATATTTAATAAAATTCCATCACAATACCCCACCGTTAATTTATTCCCAAGTTCCACATATAAATTCATTTTCCACATTCCACATTTCCATTACTTTTCCCCTGTACATAATCCAATACCAAACACTTTAATAATATTCACCACCCATCATTGCAGCCCCGCTACCAAACATCATATCACACAACAACCCAGAAATTACCACTTCACACATGCCACGTATCCAAGACAACACCCACATGTTCATTATTCCATTTTGTTCAACCGGGGTGATCACACAAGGGTTTCAGATTTCAAATCAGCCAACATTCCGTGATTAACCAAATTACCCATTCAACAAGTTCCATTCACAAAAACAGTCTATAAAGATAGGGAAACATTTAATTGCGCAAGCAAAGGCCCCCAACGACCGTTATTTTCAGTAGGCATAATCCTATTCAATTTACAACATAATATCACAGGATATAAAAATAAACATAAGAACTTCCCCATCCCCGTTATTTAACCAGTTATTATCTTCGTTTAATGGTTCAATCGGTTCTCATGAAAAAAAGAGGATACCCACCCCGCATGATGCAAAAAATTAGAGAGACGAAGGTAATATCCCTACCTCAACAGGTTCTGATCACAACGCTCCCCCGAATCAACTTTAGAAGACGTCCGTCGACATCCGTCACTTCTGTCAAATCCCGGAAAAACCTCCTAGGGTGGAAGTTAGAAAGGAAAGGCCAAAGTAATGATAATGGATCCAATCTCAGAAGTTCCGCCTCGTCGTTACGATCTCGTGGCCGCTGACGGATCATAAATCGGAGCTCGGATGAAGAAGTTATGGAAGAAAAAGAGCCTTCAAGTCTCTTGGGAGAGCTCTTCTCAGAGGAATGGGGAGGAGATGGTGAGTTGAAAAGGAGGAGGGGACCCCTCCTTTTATAGGCGTGAAAAACAAAAGTACAAGGCATGTACTTTATGGTACACGGCATGTACTCAGCCATTTCATACGGTCACTACGCGGCTTCCAACACGACCTTCAACGCGACACGCGACCGTTGACTGGTCAACACACGGTTTGAGGTTAACGCATACGCGGGGAGGGACTACACGGCGTGTAGTATGGGATACACAACGTGTACCCATTTATTTCACACGACAAGGACATGGCTCCAACATGACACACGGCCGTTGATTGGTTAACACACGGTTTGAGGGTAACGCCTACACGGGGAGGGACTACACGGCGTGTAGTATGGGATACACGGCGTGTACCCATTTATTTCACACGACAAGGACACGACTCCAACACGGCACATGACCATTGACTGGTCAACACACGTTTTGAGGGTAATGCATACACGGGGAGGGACTACACGACGTATAGTATGGGATACATGGCGTGTACCCATTTATTTCACACGGCAATGACACGACCTTCAACACGGGGTATACCCGGTGAGGGGGGTACACAGCGTGTGCTCTCACTACACGACGTGTAGTTACAAAATTCTGGAAAGTATGGGAAAAGTCCATTTTACCCTCCACAACACTTCGTGACCTTCTTTTTGACAAAGGAATGGGCCGAAGAGGTCCGGACCATTACACCAACTCAATATAAATGTACTGAAAAATTCTTAGAAAATAATCACACAATTTTTAGTAAAGTCATTTTATTCTTAAAAAATACGTTTTCTCCAAAAAATAGAGTTTTTATAATTTTTTTATAAAATTTTGAGGCACGAAGGACCCTTTTATTGAAAAAGTAAATAAGAACAGAAAGAGTTGTAGGAGCATACAAGATAGAAATTACAAAAATTAAAACAAAGACATCAACCTGCATGGGAGCAGGTGCTCATATTATGATGCGGAAGGTGACCAACCCTGCCACAAGGATGTCATCCCCTCTTCCATGTATTAACATGCGTCCAAGGACCACCACCATCATCTGAGAGCTCAGCAACCACATAATCTGTCATCACCTCAGGTCTAGCCAAGTGATCACTTGCTTTTACTTCCTCGTCACTGCTGGAAGAAGAAAGAATATAAAATGGATTATGAATACTCACATTTTTTATTACCTTGATTTTTTGAGAGGCTATTACAGGATCAGCCGAAGGGCCCCTCATGTCACTAGAAGTATTTCCAAAAAAATCAGCCTTCTTAGCATCTGCAGCTGGAGATTTCACGGCCAAAGCACCTTCAACCGAAAGAGCTGTCACTCCCTGGGATTGCTTTAAAATCAGATCTGTTTGAGAAGGTTTTTTAGCACCCAATATGTTCATTGCAGAGCCTTAAGAAGTCAGATGAGGATTTGAAAGATCACCCAAGGGTGTAACCAATCCGTTGGAGACAGGTAGATGAGGGCTGTCATACATATCGTTACCATCATTCAGATTGCCAACCTCGGGAGAAGGTTGCCTCAACTCGCTGCAGCTCTTTCCAGAGAGAGAGAAGAGAGCTGCATCTAAAGTGGGGGGATTCTCCTTTTCATGGACAAATTTGGGAAGATCCAAGACTCGGCATGGAAGATCACCAGAGGCTTTGTTAACCGTACTCAATTGACTGAGAGTTGCAGATGGAGCCACCATTTCTTTAAAAGGTGCAGAAGAAGACCTGCAAGGAGTACGATCTTTAGGCTTAGTTTTCTTGGATATAGCAACATCCATTTTATCTTTGCCTTTTCTGCTTTTAGCATTAACCATGATGTGTTCCTGCCATAAGCAATAGTCAACGTCCTACTGAGTAGAGAGTAATAATTAATTTATAATTTTTTTTGAAAATATATCTAAAAAATTAATTTCATTCAATAAATTAAAATAATATGAAGATTAATTTTTGATAATTTTCTTAAAAGATTGATTTTAATTAATAGTGAAAAAATACTTTTTTTTGAAAAATGTATTTTTATTTTAAAGTATTTACAAATTAAAATTATATTTTGGTTAGTATTGAAATTTTATTAGTAAATTTTGATTTAAATCCATTAAATTATTATTTTTAAATGAATTTTATACTTTAATTTTTTATAAAAACATTTTATATTTAAATATTGGCATTTTTCCAAAAAACTGTTTTTTGTTTCGTTTTGTGGATTTAATTTTAAATTTATTTTGGAAAATTTTGTGATTTTAATTTATAAAAATAGATTCAACATTTTTAATCATTAGGTATAAATTTAGTAAATAGTTACCTTTTATTTTTTTGACAATATTAATAGTAAACTTTTTAATTTTTCTTAACATAATAAAGTATAAATCGAGTAATTGAAGGTTAAAAATAAAATGATAAGAATTATCAAATGACCCAAACACTTACCTAAATATTATTAAATAAGTATATCTCTACCATAATCACCCAATGTTAAAATTTATGACATTTTGGATCCACTTTTATAAGATTATGACCTTTATAATACTTTATTTAATGAAAAGTCAAACATGCGACACTCTTATTCTTATTAAGTGTAATATTTTTAATATATTATTATCCAGAGAATATGTTAAACTATAAATATTATTTTTAATTATAAAATATGTATCCTTATCATGATAATTTATTTTTAATTTTTATTGAATAAATAATCACTTTAAATGCTTGTACAATGCTGATGCAATAATTATTTAATTAATTGAAAAATAAAATACCTGATATTAAAAATATTAAAAGTATTATAATATGAGATATTTAAGGTCCTAAAAAATCTTATAGATTACTAGGACTTTGTTTTATGTGTTAAAAAAACATTTTTGGAATTCTAGGTGTTTTATTTATTTTATTAATGTAAAAGTAATGAATAATGTCAAAATTGACACTAATGATATTTTATAAAAACAATATTTTATTAAATTATTTAAAAATCATAAAAATTTTAAATAAGAAAAAATGGGATAATTTATTTTCTAAAATATAATTAATTTTCCATTTATATTCTAATTCACACCTTATAAGTAAAAATTACAAACTTTTAATATTGAAAAAGTTACTACTATAATTAAAATAAAAACAGGTTAACTAAGAGTTAATCAAAATGATAATGTTTAAAATTATAGATAAAATGTCTAAAATATATTTTTTAATGGGATTACAACCCTATAACACCTTATTTTTGAATAGATTACCATTTTGAGTTATTTTAATTTATATTGAATTTATTAAAAATTGATATTTTGAGAAATTCTAAAGATGCCCCTCACCACAATTATAAATGGAAACCTCATCTCTCACTTAATTTTACCACTTGGAGCCTTCTATCTCAACCATAATCTAAAGTATTATCTTCTACACTTACCGAGAATCATTTTATAGGTTATGGTCTTCCCAAAATACTAACCCTAGGGCCCTTTATAAGAGATCTAAAGGATTCATTTCGAAGAAAAGATAATAATTCTAACCGATCACTTTATTTTTTATAATCTTCTTCAACTCCTATAAATCTATGATATCCATAATAAAATAATAAATTAAGTATCCTAAATATTATTAAATGTTATTATGATTATTAAAAAACCATTATAAACTATTTTATCCATCAAATAATAAGTGAAAGTATCACTCCTACGTACATAAGACTTACCATCTCCATGCAGCGATACAATTCATTTTTCATCACCATATTTTATGAATGGGTATTAAGAAATGTTTAAAATTTATATATTATATATATATTATATTATTATATTTTTTTAATTATAATATCATATCTACCTTCTTATCATCCAATCTTTCAAGAAACGACAACGTCGCTCGTGCAAACATATAAACTACTATCCCCATGAACGATGTAGTTCATTTTTCTATCTCTAATTTTTATTAGTGATTAAAAATAGGTATATAATGAATATATATTATTTTTATTCAATTATTAACATTATATAAATGATTCTACCATGATAAAAGTATAATTATCAGGATTACCAAACCAAAACAAGCTTGGAAAATGAAACATTTATCACATAGAACAGTGATTTTAATAAAAAATTATTAATTAATAGGTGATAAAATGTTATTAATAAATAATACATGGTATGATAGATATATATTTATATAATAAATTTATAATAAATATATAATTATTATATAGTAGGTTTAAACATGAATGAGGAAAGTCGAGACTTAAGGTAAGGGTTTATTTCACAATCTCATCATTATTCAGAATTGTTTATGTTTAAGTATTGACTGGGGGAATATTTATCTTCCATGTCCATGTTTTATATAAATGTTTTCAATTTTTTTTGCAATATTATCCTATAATTTTTTAAAATAAATTTTAATCATGTTTTATTTTTTACAAAATGCTTTGAAACGAATCTTTTTTTCATTTTCTAAATGAGGTTCTTTGTGAATTTTCCAACAAAAATATAGAAGGAATGTGTTTTTAACTTATAAAAAAATGATTTCTCATATTCATAATGCATTAATGTTTTTAATATTCCTTTAAAATCTTTCAAGGTTTTTTTAAACAAATTTTTTTCCTTTATAATCGTGCGACTTTTGAAAAAATGATTTCAAATTGGAAAGGATATTTTCTTCAAGAATTATTTCAAGAGATCTTTCAACATCATTTTTAACCTAAGATAAAATTATTTGATTTTACTTATTCTTTACTTAGAATATGATCCAAGAATATAATCCTTATTCTTTCTCTGAATGATTTATTTTTATGATGGAATTATGTTTATGAATATTGTTTTTTTCAATGAGTTATGTTATGATGAAATGTTTATAAAAACCATTTATTTTTTGGGTTCAAATATGATGAATGATTTATGATCCTCTAGAATATATATGTATAGTTTTCATTATGTGATGTGTGGGTCCTATATCTCCCTCCAATTCATTAGGTAATGAATTATATCTCATGAGATAGTTAAGGGAAACGAGTTAATGTGCATGATCTGTTATAGGAGACAAGTCCATGTGCTTGATCCATTTTGGGAAACAAGTATATATACTTTATTTGTTATAGGAAAAAGGTTTCTATTCCTAATCCGATGGTCTTAGTAGTTAAAATTGACATATGAAATAGTTTCTATACATTATAGTGATGCCACATATATGAACTTATGGTTCTTGATTGAGTTATGATAAATTACCATTCTTATGATTCATGTCATTTGAAATTATTATGTTTTATGACATTACTCATTATTATGAAATTTTTTAGATTGGGAATGAACATTTTAATCTATGTCCAAGATCTCATTTCCTTATGCTTATATTATGCTTATATATGACCATAAATTGATATCTCCCATGTTTACCCTTATTTAGCATCTAATCTCACCCTTTTCTTATGTTTCCTTTCCCCGAGATATGAATAAATGTATTAAGTAAAATATTTTAAAAATGGTGCTAATTATAAATAAATAAGTGGAATATAATGTATATATTTTATTAACTAGTTAATTATGTTTCCACGTTTCCAAAGGAACTATACCTTTATGATCCTCAGACATGTGTTGGTGCATTGTAATGAATATTCATCTAAAAAGATGTAATATCTATGTATAAAAATCATGGGTAGTTAGAGATTCTATTTGTGGATGACATGACCATTTCAATGTCATGTATGTAGAGGATTGATGAGATGAAAGGGTAGCTAGATGATGAGTTCAAGATGAATGATCTTAGAGAATTTGGTAAGATTTTGGGTATGAATATTGAAAGAGACCGCATAGATGGAACCTTGATGTTATCATATAATTCCTAAATTATAAAGGTTTTGAGAAGATTTAATATAATTTAAGAAATGATGGTTTCTATTACCCTATAAATCCATTTAAAACTTCCAAATGAGATAGCATCGAAGACAACAGAAGAGGTTGAGTACATGAAAAAATATCTATATTCATCGGCTATTGGAAGCTTGATGCATGCCATGGTCTGTACTCAACCTGATATTTATCATGCTGTGGTAGTTGTTATAAGGTATATAGATAACCCTGAAAAACAACATTGAGAAGTTGTGAAGTGGATACTATTGTATCTATAAAAATGAATGAAATAATATATATGATTTGGTAACAGAAAGTCATTATAGAGGTATGTGGATGATGACCTTGGATGTGATTTCAAAAGTTGGAGTAATACCACAAGGTATGTGTTTTATTGTGGATAAACTACAATGAGCATGATATCTCAATAAAAAATGTGGTGATATTATCCAACATAGAGGCAGAATACATTATTGTAACAGAAGCCTAGAAGGTGATCTTTGGCTGAAGAACTTCTTGGATGGGATGAGTATAAAGAGCGGAAAATCTATTGTACTGTGATAGTTAGATTTCCATAAATATAGAAAGGAACTCAGTATTTTATTACCATATGAATCATATTTATTTGAAGTATCATTTTATGAGAGGTTTTATACATGAATTGTTAATGAAATTGTATAAGATTCATGGAACAAACAACCTGCCATACATATTGACAAATCTAATGGAGAGAGAGAAGTTGATGCACGATTGTGCCTATATTGGTATTAATTGATGAATGAATTATGATAGAAAAAATATAGAATAATACAGTGGGAAAATGAAAATATAAAACAACTAGTATTTCATGAATCATTAGATTGAAATTGAAGCTTTCATGGGAATACACCCATCAGTGAGAGAAGGGGAGGAAGAGATCATAATAAGTAATTTTTCTAAGTTGGTAGCATTAAATTATGTCAATATCCAAGACCTGACTCTGAGTGAGATATTTTATGATTGATAAAACTCGATTCTTGGATAAATTTGGTACAACTGTTGGAGGCCCATAAAGAACCTCGGGCCGACACTCCCACGGACTTACAACCACTAGTAGCAATGCTGAATCACTATAGCGGAACTGTCTAATGACACCAATAGGGAACTGTAGTAGTGAATACATACTATAGAATAATGGGACAGGACATTGTAGCATTGTGGAATTCAATATGAAACTGTAGTAGTAAGTGATTGAAGACACTGATAGTTCACTGTAGTTCCATAGACTTCGAGCCACCAGTAACTTAACACAATGGACTTATTGTGTGGTTGGTGGATCAATTGCATCATCTTCTTTATGAGCTATTTTGATCTAGGGTTTCTATGTGTATGAATGTTTGTGTGTGTGTATGTGATGCTTTGAAACCACCCTATAATTCTCCTCTTAGATTAGTTAATTTATTCTACCTCATCATAGTTATAGGGATCATTTCCCAAACCATGTAAATCTATGTGTCTCACAATCTTTTTCTTATTAATTTATTTTTTTCCTTTTACTCTTAATTTATGAATCATCGATCATTTATTTCTTCATGAGTTTATAAAAAACCTAGTTTCATGTTTTGAGACATATGATATATTCCATTGAAATCCATATCCTCATAGTGTTGGAGTAGGTATGGTTGAGGTTCATGGAATCTTGGTTAGTGCAAGATGACCTGATACTTTTGTGGTTGATTGTTTACTTATTAATTTCTTTCATGTTGTGGAATACACCCTATATATATGTACCTATGTTAAATATTCATTATTCATGTCCTAATTGGATTTATAATCACACCCTATATGAGTATCATGATGCACACGAAAAATTTATTATTAGGGTTTTGAGAAGGGAAGTATCCTAGAGACAAAGAACTGAGGAGGTGGAGTTTGGTGTTCGGAGGAAGAACTAGGAAAAATCTAGAGTAATGCTGTAGCGACTTATTTATTTACTCGTTCCTTTCTTACAATTTGGTTTGAACTTCCACTTTGGGGGTCCATGGTTATTTTTATGCTGTATGACTCTGAGATACCTGACATGTCATCTATTAAAGCACTATTGTTATTTAGTTCCATTATGACCTTAATGTTATTATACTATTATTGGAATTTTTCTGATGTATATTGCCTAATACTTAGGGTACAGTATCCCCATTACACCATTCAAACCCTCACTAAAAGTTGGTAGCCTATTGCATATGGGGAGGTGGGTATGAGGTCATGTGACACTTCGACCCAAACCGGGTGATTCAATTCAAGGCATTACAAATTGGTATCAAATGACACTACAAAAAAATAAAACCGTTAGAGGGGGTTACTTTTGATATTAGAGGGGTTTATAACCCACTATAAATATATTATCATTGGTTATGATAAACCGACACTAAACAAGATGGCTTATATTATGAAGCAATGATATGGTTGGTTGAAAAGTAATAATGGTTAATTTAGAAGGGGTTTAAAACCCTTTTAAATTTTAAATATAATATAACTCCATATACTTTTGATAATAAATATAGTAGCCTATAAAATTTATGGAAAATTTGAGGTGGTTTGAAACCTCCTCAATTATTTTATAAGTGAATAAATTTGGGGCGATTGGAAATTGCTCCAAATTCTTTAAAAGAAAAACAGTTTCCAACTATCCCACTATGCCCACTTCCCTCATCCAAAGAACCCCCATCCCCATGTGCTATCCCACTCCCTTCCCACTGTCACATGTCCCATCCTGACACATCTATCTTAAGTCCCCTCAAACCCCTACTTCTCCACATGCACTAAAGAAATAATGCCTTTGATGGGGGTTGATCTTGGGTATCAGGGATATAAGCCAGGTGCCCTATGCACTACCCCCTTCCCCTTCTCACTGCCGCACATCCCACTCTAAAGCCTCTCTCTTAAGTCCCCTCCAACACCTACTGCTCCATGTGCACTAATGAAATAGTTCTTTTGATGGGGTCAAACCCATGTATTGGGGATATAAGTGAGGTTCCCCTCCATAAGGGTGAATGCATTTTTTTTATTATTTTTATACACATGGTTTTATTTATATAAATTTTCATGTTTTTTAAATAAATAATATTTTCATAATATATTTAAATCATATAACTTATATATACATTTAAATAAATTAATGTATTTAAATTATATATATTTAAACATATAATATATGTATGCATTTATATAAATTAATGTATACAAATTATAACATAGATATATATTTATATAAATTAATGTATCCATCAGCACACCTCCCCATGCCCCTACCACAACCTCTACACCCCCTTCTCTATGGGGAATGGAAATCATGACTTACCGGGTTTTGAACCCTCACTTCACCAAAGAAAAGCCCAAGCCTTCACCACTTTGACAAATGTAATTTCCAAAATTCATACACACATGTTTATATTTTTATATATTAATATATATAAATAAATATTAAATGTATAATATATTTAAATAAATTTAAACATGCAGCCTTATATATACATTAATGTATTCATATTTATATTATATACATTTTTATAATATATTAAATACATTATATTAATTTATACATAAATATGAATATGGAATATTATATTATATATATATTATATACATTTACATACATTAATGAATTCAGATTAATAATATATACATTAATATTATATATTAAATAAATTTATATTAATGTATACACAAACATAAATATGGTATATATTTATACAAATATAGAATATAATATAAATTAATGTATTTATATTTATATTATGTATATATTTTTTTATTATATACACTTGTATTGTATATTATACCAATATATATATATATATTATAAAAATATAGAAGTATATTATATTATACAAATATATTATGAAAATATAATGATATATTGTAAAGATATATATTATACAAATATATATATATATCATACAAATTTACATGCATATTATATTCTATAAATATATTATAAGAATATAAATATAAATATAAATATAGTATATAGTATATTTATATTTATTTATTTATTATATTTATATATATAAAAATGTATATTATAAATTATAAATTATATATTTATATATTATAAAAATATACTATTCAAAGAAATATATATATATACATATTCAAATGTATGTTATATTATACAAAAATATAAAATTCATATATATATTATACAAATAAAAATATATATTATATATTATATGTATTCAATTCAAAAATAAAAATATATACATCATATACATCATATATTTAAATATATATTATTAACTATTTTTATATGTAGAAAAATATGTATATTATATATAATATATTTATTTATTACGCAAATATATTACCCAAAAATACTATTCATATATATATATATATTATATATTTATACACAATTTTAAAAAATATTAATATATATTACATATTTCTATAAATATAAATATATATTATATGTTTTCTAAATACATTGTAACACTCCAAGTTTTCATGATTTTTTTAATAAATTAATTTTCTTTGATATCTTGCATTACATGTAATACTAATTTAATCTTGCGCTACACACAATATTGAGATAGATTGCGTTACAAACAACATTGAGTTTTAACAAAACCATGATATATTATTAGCATGGTTATTTAAACGTGACCGTTATAACTTAGCCATTGAACTTAGCAATATGAATAGTAATAACTAATTTTTAAATATTAAGTATAATGTTTTAAAAGAAAACATATTTATACTAAACTGCATAATTTTTGGTAATGTCTTTATATTTTTTAAAAATACTATTTTCTTAAAAAAAATTTGATGTTTTTTGTGAGAAAAATTAAATTAAAATTTTGAAATTTATAGAAAATTAATTTGATAAAATGAAATTCATTTTTAAAATTAGAATATCAAAATTAACTTAGGGTGATTTTTTGGGATGTTTTTGAAAAGTATCATTTTCTGATGAATAATGAAAAATAGTTAATTTTATTTGAAATCCTCCTTTTCATTTAAATTATTTATAAATTAAAATTATATTTTAATTTCTTTTAAAGTAACATTATTTTAATTATACATCCATTAATCAAATTTAGGCTATTATAATAAATTTTACATTGAATTTTGATATAAAATCTTTTTAAACATTTGAACATTTTCTCTTTAAAAGCTCTTTTTCTAGTCACATCCACGTGATTAATTTTAAATTAAAAATTTTCAATTATGTTGATGGAATTTAGAAAATTGGATTCTATATTTATAATCAGAATAATTTATATCATATAATAAGTTCAAATTAATTTTTTACTAAATTTAATAGTAAAAACAGTAAAACATATTTACCACAGTTAGTGTAAAAATAGATTTACCTGGGGGGGGGGTTAAACTAAAAATATAAGGGTAAAAAATGACCCAAAAATTATAAAAAAGCCTAGTATGTCCATATTTTGACTTTATCCCTTCTAGGCCTGATAATACTTCATTTTGGAGTCTTGTGACATGAAAAAAACATGGGTGGAATACTTTCATTTCAAAAAATTACAAGTGTGCTACTCACCTCACTTATAAAAGGTCACCCCTTATCCACTCTTCCTCACACCTTAAAAACCTTTTGGTTCAAAACATACCTACCCAAATAAATTCCCAAATTCCATTATCACATCCTAGATTACTTATTTGGGATAGAAATCCAACCTTGCAAGGATTTTGGTGCAAAACTAAAGAGGATACCTGAAGAAGAGGCAATGTTCATCAACAAGAGTTTTTGTTTTATTTCCTCCTACACCCCCTTAAATTATTATTATAAAATAATGATATAAAAATCTCAGTTTCTTCTATATTTTTATATTTTTTTATGTTAAGTTCATTACCTACAACCATCTCCATCAAATGGGTTACAAAATCATTGTTCATGTGTACAGAATACTATTACCTCACGAACAAATGTTATTCATTTTTCCATTACACCTCTCACAGTTTAAAATAATGATAGATTTATTGTTTATATATGGTATTTATGATATTATTATTCTTTTTAATTTGTTATATCACATATACCTTCATGATTTACATTTTTGGGAATATGATAACAACGCTCGTGTGTACGATGAACTACCACCTCACGAAGCGATGTGATTCATTGAAGATTTACATTGAAGGTAATAAGGATGATTTTAATGAAAAAATGTTATATATATTACATAAAAATTATTTTTTAATGATAATATATCATTTTACTTTGTTTCTTTCAATTTGATAATAAAATGGAAACAACGTTCATGTGTACGTACGACCTACCATATCCATGAACTATGTATTTTATTTTATATCAGTAAATTTTATGGATTGATATAAATATATATAATAAATATATATGATATTTATATCAAATTTAAAATTATTTATATGATTAAATTATGATCAATTTATGAGGATAAAAAATAAAAAATCAAAACATATTCGAAAACAAAGTAATTATTAACCGAAATGTAACATTAACATAGAATTGTTAATAAACAGGTAATAAAATATCATAAAATATTAAAATATGGTATGATATATATAAATATTATTATTTTTAATATATTTATAATGAAATTATATGTATTATATAGGAGTTATGAACATGTACAATGGAATTCATGACTTAAGGTAAGGAATTTTCGTCTCACTTTTATTTTCTGTGAGACACATGTCATATTCACCATATATTTATTTGATGTGGTATATATACAACCCATGAATGCATTTTATTGTGTTTTTTTAAAATAATGGGTATTTACTTATCTTTTTAATTATCTCTCCTTCATGGGATTTATAGTTTAAAATTTACCAAAGCAGTAAGGGATTTTTGTCTTAATTTTTCTTCTTTGAGATATATGATAATGTTATGCACCTATCTTATTTATGATGTGTATGTATAGCCCCTTTGACATGTAATATAATGAATTTATTTATCCTCATGATATTTTAAGTTTTATTTATTGATATTCCTTCATGGGTTATATGATTAAAAGTTACCAAATTGGTAAAGAATTTTATTTTATAATCACGTCGTTTATCAAGACTATTTATGATTATGTTTCTGATGATAAAATATTATGATACATTTCTCAAGAAACATATGAATTTTATTATCCTATTTTTATTCATGACATTTTCATGTAATTTTTCAATTTTTACACTCTTTGGTACTTAAAATAATTAAAAAATGTTTTCTAAGAAATTATGACATTATTCCCCTCTTCATTCGAAAAACCATTTGTTTCCTAAACCATGTTTTCTATTTTTTTAAAAACGTTTTTAATATTCTTAAAATTATTTATTAAATACAATTTTACCAATTTTTTACTTTTTAAAAAATTATTTTAAATTAATCTTTATATCATTTTATAAATAATTCCCATTTAGATTTTACCAAAAATGTGAAAAGAATCTTTGTTTTTAATATGCATGACATGAACAATATTTCATAACATCATGAAAACTCAATTAATTCAATAATACCTTGAAAATTTTCAAAGTTATTTTCAAGAAAAATTTTCCCTTAATATTTGGGAAGATTTTAAATTTTTAACAAATGATTTCAAATGTAGGGATTTTCAAATTTTTTTATGTTTTAAAAATTGTTTTCCAAAGCGAAGAGGATATACTCCTTAAGAAATGTTTCAAATTATCTTTCAAAATAATTTACAATATAAAATGAAATCTTTTGATGTTACCTATTCCTTACTGGGGATATAATCCAAGGATACCATTCATATTATTTCTATGAATGGTTTGTTTTTAGGATGGAATGATGTTTATGAAACCTGTTTGTCTTCTAGGGGTTATACCATGAGGAAATGCTTATGAAAATCACTTATTTTTCCATGGGTTATGTTATGATGAAATGATTACGAAAACTTTTTCTTTTCCACAGGTTATTATATGATGAAACGTTTATGAAACCAATTTTATTCATAGATAATGATATGATGAATTATTTATGATCTTATGGCACACATACTTATAATTTTTTATTATGAGACTACTGGGGACTATATATCCCTCCAATGAATTAGGTAATGGTAAATGTTACATGATCTCATAGAGTAAACAGGTGGTTAGTACAATCCCAAAAAATAGGGTACACAGGTGGTTAGACCATGCCTAAAAAGGAAGGTAAAGAGCTAGTTAGACTAATCCTAGATAATAGGGTATACAGGTTATTATCCCAAGACCAAAGTAGGTACATGAGTAGTTATTCCAAGAATAAAATTTTATGAATGTCATAGTTAGTATCCTTGAGATAAGGTTTTCTATGATTAAGTGTTTTCCACAAATCTGTGTCTTATGCCAATTTTATTCTCTCATGACTCGTGTGCTCCGATTTCCTTATGATTCATACCTTATAAATTACCAATCTTTATGTCATGACCCAATATTATGATCTTTGATATGCAGGGTATGGTTTTAAAATTCTATGATCTTGTTACCATACCCTTACGTTCATATTATGCTTACATATATCATTTTTATCCTTACATAGCATCTAAGCTCACCCATTATTATGTTTCCTTTTCCCAGGTTATGAGGAAAGGTTTTATGTAGTGTATGTCTATGATTAGTACTAAATAAGAAGTTATTTATGGAAAGAATTAATTATCTTTCACCAAATTAGAATATTTTGTACCTTGTATTCAAAGACACTAAACTATTATAGTCATCAGGTGAGTGTTTTTGTAATGTATTAGTTATTCATCTAAAAAGACTTAATATCTATGTATAAAAATCCTGGGTCTCTATAGTTGGTATTAGAGGAAAGGCTTAGTTAACCATTGGAAACTAGGATGAAAAAAATTTAGTGATATCCCTAGAGATATTTCTAAGGATATTTCTAGGTATGTATCTAAGGATAAGTCTAAGGATGATTCAAAGTATAGAAAAATGTACTAGAATCTTGGTAAAGTATAGAGTGAGTGGTTTCTAAGAAACTAAATCCATATTTGGATACTATAAGTGGATGTGCCTCTCACACAGAGGTTCCTAGGGGTAATAACCCTAAAAAGGGAACATTGAGCTAGACTCGATCATCACATGGTGCATGATAATGGGCCTTAATGCACACTTGATTTGACACTCCTAGGGAATATTATTTGGAAATTTACAAACTCTACAAACCATCATGAAAGATTTAAATAGATGAGGACTATGAATGATATATGATAAATATAAGGTGTCATAGATTAAAAAGGATTCAAGGTTTAGATATCCTATAAATAAATTTTCAACATTATTTGGTTCCCCACTATGATTATTATTTCTCAAACTATGATTTTTGTTTTAGTTGATGGATGGAACCTGAATGAACTATGTTAATGATGGGTGTGATGGAAAATTCAATGATTTTACTCCTAAGAAAACAAACATTATGGGAGTTAGAATGATTTTTTTCTTTTTTCATACAACTTTCTTAAGATATGAATCATGATGGACTTAAAAATGAGCACATGAGGTAATAATATTCTTTTGATTCCTTCATGGGGAAACATCTACCTTATTTCAGTGGGTATTTTTATCCACTAGTTTTTGAGTAATGGATCAACACCATTGAAAAGATATTTTCCCTCCACTAGTGTTCAAAGAATGAGAAATTCATTTTAGATGTCAACCATTTGGAAGGTGAAGTATATCAATGGTAGACTATTATAAAGAATATGAGGCAGTATAATGAAATTGAATCCATAGATTGGGAAGAGTTCAAGAATATATTTTTCAATAAGTACTTTTCTCATATTCTTCCAATGAATATAAAGAAGAATTTACTTGAGCTAAAGAAAAAGGATGATGAATCTGTTGGCACCTATAAGGAAAAATTTACAAGACTTGCGAGGTATGATTTTGGTATGATCATCCAACCTAAAATAAGGTTGATCATTTATTCATTGGATTATAACCAAGTTTTGAAAGGGTATTATCTATAAGGGACTTTAGTATCTATGAATATATTGTTCTATGTGCTATCAATATGGAAATGGAGGTTTTATCTATGTATCAATCTCATGGTTTTGATATGAAGAGAAAAAAATAATTAAAAGGAAGATCTAAGAACCATGGGGAGAAGAAGATAAAATTTTCTTTATGCTCAAAGCGTGTAAAGAAGCATGGGGGAAATTATCTTAATGAGACTACTAAGTGTTTTAAGTGTAGAAAGGAATACCATAAAGTGTATGAATGATAAATTGATGAGAAGAAGTCAGATAATGATGTAAATAATGAGAAAGATCCATAGAATGCACCTCCTACACTTCAGTGTTTCAATTGAAAAGAGTTTGGGCATTATTATAACAAGTTCACAATTCTGAGGGTTAATAGCGATGATCAATTCCAATAAACTCTAAAGGTAAAGGATAAAGTTAAATCTTGTGAAACCATGATGATTTAAGAAAATCATGATAATTATGGAATACTAATCCTTCCCTACTTAGTTGGGAATTTCATGTTTGATTTTTTTATGAATGAGCCCTATGAAAATATTATCGTTTATACTTTAATGAAATTTCATGTGATTATATACCTATAAATTAATTCTAAAATAAAAAAAATCATATTTGATATTCTATCAGTACAATTTTTAACCCAATATTCCAATAGAAATGTTTTTATATAAGATAAGATATTATTTAAGGAATAAAGGGTAAAATATCTCTTGGAAGCATTTATGTCTCCAGGTAATATTAAATTAAGAGTTATGGATAACATAATGGGTTTATGAGTTTAATATTGATCATAATCTCATAGTTATTGATACCCCTGTTGAGGTTTTATGTGATGGGAGTTTATCATAATCAAGGATATATTAAGATACAGTTTTGGAAATGCAACCCTTTGGTTTTATAAATAGTGAAAACGTTATTTGAGGTGAAAGCCTTTATAATTTTTGTAAATATGATTAAAGGTACTATTAACCTTTAATTTTTATCTTATCTTTGATGTTGAGATAATTATGGGTTATATTTGATCACCTTACCATGTCAACACACTTAATTTATATCCGAGA
Organism: Viscum album; assembly: GCA_963277665.1. Lineage (NCBI taxonomy): Eukaryota > Viridiplantae > Streptophyta > Magnoliopsida > Santalales > Viscaceae > Viscum > Viscum album. The sequence continues at coordinate 236,191,205 of OY728155.1, read as the reverse complement.
AGATTTCTATTTGGATCTACTCGCCAAGATATACATTAAGGAAGTGTTAAGGTTACATGGGGTACTATGTTCCATTGTGTCTAATTGAGATACCATATTTACCTCAATGTTTTGGAAAATTCTTCAGAAAGATATTGATATAGAGTTGAGTTTTAGCACTGCGTATCATTCTCTAATAGATGGTCAGTCTGAGAGAACAATTCAAACCCTAGAGGATATGTTTAGATCTTTTTCTTTAGATTTTAAATGTGTTTGGGATAAACACCTTCCTCTACATGAGTTTTCATACAACAATATATTTTACTCAATAATTCAGATATCTCCTTATGAAGCCCTATATTAAAATAAATATAGAGCTCTAATGTAATGGGATGAAGTTGGAGAAAGAAATCTATTTCAACCTAAGATAACATAAGAAATCTTAGAGAAGGTTAGATATATTCAGTAACACATCAAGGTATCTCAGAGTTGTCAGAAATTTTATGCTAATAATCACCATCGTGATCTATAATTTGAAGTTGGTGATAAGGTGTTTCTAAGAATTTATCTATGGAAGAAGGTTATGAGATTTGGGGAGAAAGGGAAACTACTCCCTAGGTATATCAGTCCCTTTGAAATTATTGATCATATAGAGATGCTATCCTATCTATTGAAGCTTACAACAAACCTATCCCAAGTCCACAATGTGTTCATTGTATCTCTCTTGTGGAAGTATATAACTGAACCTTCACATGTACTAATCTCAGAGGTCAAACAACTAGAGTAAGATATTTCTAATAAGGAAAAAGCATTGAATATTCTGGATCATATAGAGAATATTATATGAAACAAGACCACTCACCTGGTCAATGTTTTTTTGGTGAAACCAGAAGTTTGAGTAAGCTATATGATAACATGAGGATATGATGATGAAAATTCAACCTCATTTTTTTACCAGAGTGATGAATTTCGAGAATGAAATTCATTTTAAGGGGGGAAGAATGTAACACCCTAAGATTTCATGAATTATTTTCTAAATAAATTAAATTTCTTTGATAGATTGTGTTACATAAAACTCTGAGTTAATCTTTCACTACACATAACAATATGATATCTTGTGTTACAAATGACACCATGTTTTAATAAAACCATAATATATTATTAGTATAGGTATTTAAACACGACCGTTATAAACAAGCCATTGAAATTAACAATATGAATAGTAATAAACAATTTTTAAATATTAATTATAATGTTTTTATATAAATAAAAGTTATTCATAATAAAATACATAATTTTTAGTAAAGTCTTTATATGTTTCAAAAATAATATTTTCTCAAAAAAAGGTTATTTAATGTTTTTTTTGAACAATAATGAAATTAATTTTTGAAAATTTTATAAATTTAATTTTATAAAATAAAATTAATTTTTGAAATCATAATTTTAAAACTATATTAGTTTAAAATTTTGAGATTTTTTGAAATGCTTCATTTTTTGATGAATAGTGAAAATAATGAATTTTAATTGAAATATGGATTTTAATTAAAATTATTTATAAAGTTAAATTATATTATAAATTGGGTTTAAATTAAAATTAGTTCAATTATACATCCATTTATACAATTTATGTTATTGGAATCAATTTCATATTGAATCTTGTTATAAAAACTTTGTAAACTTTTGAACATTTTCTGTTTAAAAACCCGCATTATCTTTGTGTCTGCAGGTTTAATTTTAAATTAAAATTTTCCAATTATATGAATGGAATTTGTAAAAATGGATTACATATTTATAATCATCATAATTTATGTTATCTAATAACATAAAATTAATTTTTGACATAAATGAATAGTTAAAACAGTAAAAATTATTTACCATGATTAAGGTAAAAATAGATTTATCAAGGGTTAAACTAAAAAGATACAGGTAAAAAATAACCCAAAACTTGTCCAAAACCAATTTAATGGGAATATTTAGACAATATAACTTATATGGACCATCATAATCTATTTTTTAGCCTTTTAAAATGAAAAATTATGGATGGAATTATTTCTTTTCAAAAAATTACAAGTGTACCACCCACCTAACTTATAAAAGGCCACCCCTTTATCATCTCTTCCTAAAAACTTAAAATATTTTTTTTTCAGAAAATAAATACCCAAATCACTTCCTAAATTCCATACTCACATCATTGAAGGATTATTTTTTATAGAAATCCAAACTAGGAAGAGTTTTTGTGCAAACCTAAGGAGGATACCCGAAGAAGAGGTAACATTCATTAATGATTGTTTTTGTTTTATTTCATCCTAAACCTACTTAAATTATAATATTAAACAATTATATAATAAAACCAGTATATTAAATATAATAATATGTTTTTATGTTAAATTCACAACCTAAAACCATCTCTACTTCCATCAAATGGGTTACAAAATCATCATTCATGTGTACGACAGACTACCGCCTCACGAACTGATGTCACTCATTTTTAAATTACCACCTATTATGCTAAGAAATAATGATGTATGTATTGTTTATATATTATATTTATGATATTATTATAATTATTTTATTAATATATAACACATAACTTCAAGATTTGTTTTGGAATATGATAACATCGCTCGTGTGTATGGCAGACTGTCGCCTCACGAAGCGACATGATTCATTCATGCTTTTCATAGAAGATAACAGGGATGGTTTTAATGAAAATATGTGATATATATGACATAAAAATTATTATTTAATGATAATATATCGTTTATCTTTCTTTATTTCAATTTGAAAAGAAAATGGGAAAAGTGTTTATGTGTACGTATGACCTACCATCTGCATGAATGGTGTATTTCATTTTATATCACTAAATTTTGTGGATTAAATATATATAATGAATATATTTTATATTTATATCATATTTAAAATTATTTATATGATGAAATCATGATAAATTAAGCGTACCAAAAATAAAAAATCCATACTTATACTAAAAATGAAGCGGTTATTACTCGAAACATAACTTGAACTTGGAATTGTTAATAGAAGAGTAATAAAATTTCATATTAAAATAATATATTATATGATATATATAAATATAAATATTTAATATATTTATAATAAAATTATATTTATTATATATTAGGATTTAACATGTATGATAGAAGTCAAGACTTAAGGTAAGAGATTTTTGTCTCACTTTTATTTTCTGTGAGACACATTCCATATTCACCATGTATTTCTTTGACGTGGTATATATAATTCCTATTAATGTATTTTATGATTATTATCTTAGAAATAATATTTATTTAATTATATTTTTAAGAATAGCTCTTTCATGCGGTTTACAGTTGGAAAAGTTTTCAAAGCAGTAAGAGATTTTGGTCTCAATTTTCCTTCTTTGAGACATATGATTATATTATGCACCTATTTTCTTTATGAGGTGTATATACAACCCCTTTTAAATGTAATATCATAAATTTATTTATACTAATGACATTTTATTTTTAATTTATTTATATTCTATCAGGGGTCTTATGATTCAAAGTTACCAAATTGGTAAAGAATTTTATGTTACAATCACATCATTTATCCAGATTGTTTATGGTTATGTTTCTGATGATAAAATATTATGATACATATATCAAGAAAATAAATAATTTTATTATCTTATATTTATTAATATAATTTTAAAATAATGGTACCATTTTCCCACTCTTAAATACTTAAAATAATTGAGAATATATTTTTAAGAAAATCCGACTTTATTTCCCTCTTCGGTCGAAAACCTATTTTCTTCCAAAACCATGTTTTCTAAATATGTTTTCAAAAATGTTTTTAAAATTATTAAAATTATTTATTAAAGTTATTTTTAAACATGTTTTAATTTTTAAAAAATTATTTGAAAGGAATCCTCATGCTGTTTTCCAAATAATTTTTGTTTGACTTTTACCAAAAATGTGACAAGAATCTTTGTTTTCAACATGCATGACATGAACAATATTTACCACTGTCATTAGTAATAAATGAATTTAGGATTAAATTTTATTTTTTCAAATATCTTTTCATAGAATTTTTTTCCATAATATTTTGGAAACCTTTATATTTTAAATAAATGATTTTAATGAAAACGATTTTCAAAATGTTTTATATTTTCACAAGTTTTTTTCAAAGTGGAAAGGATATCTTCCTTAGGAAAGGTTTTAAACATTCATTAAAAATCATTTAACATATATTATATAATCTTTTGATGTTACCTATGTCTTAATGGGGATATTATCCAATTATAGCATTTTCATTATTTCTATGAATGGTTTGTGTTTGCGATGGAATGATGTTTATGAAACACATTTCTCTTCCACAGGTTATACCACAAGGAAATGATTATAAAACTTGATTCTTTTTTACATGGGTTATACTATGATAAAATTATCAAATGATTATGAAATTTTAGACACTATGAAATGTGTTCCATGCACTTATCCGCAAAATGACCTAAAGCAGGCTCAAAAAGTTTGTGGTGTGACTTTGCATTTTTAATGGGGTTTAGTGATGGTAGCGAAGGTTCCGACCCGAAGGGCTGGGACCGTAGCCCGATAGTGATCTCAAGAAGGGGTGCGGAGGCGCAACCCCCATGATATGGATCAATTATTTTGGATAAGTCCCTAAAGCGGCTCCCAAGGTACCTTTATGAAAACACCTGCACGCCACCATACTGGAGGATAATAAAGAATTTATTTTGGTTAAGTCCTCAAAGCAGAGCCCTAGTTAGGCCAAATCATCAGCGACACAAAAGTCTACTTCGGTGCCAACCATCTGGTGTGTATCCACTTGCGCACCAAAAAGTAAGCGCACAACCCACTTGTGCAACCAAAATCATTTCACCCAGGGTCCTATTTTTTCCTATAAATAGACCCTTGGGGCCTTCATTTGTACGAACGAATTTCCCTAAATCCCAATTGCTACTCTGGTTGCCCTAGTGATTCTCCAAGTCCTCCAAAACTTTCAAGGTAGTTCTTTAACACCTAAAGAGGAGGAATTGAAGGAGGATTATATGAATTAAGTCTTTTTAGTGTTTGAAATCCATAACACCTGTGTGCCTAAATAGCCCAACCTCCCAAAATAAGAAACACTTGCACACCACTTATTCTTTTCACAAGAACTTGAGCACCCCACTTCTAGGATCACCTGTGAATACTCCTAAAGGCTTGATCCAGGTCTCACCCAAGTATTACCATACAAGTTATTCATTTCTTAAGTGAATATCAGGTCGCCCAAGCCTACTTTCACATTTATACTTGCGTGACCTTATCTACTTGGGCACCCCTATTTGATTCACTTACTATATTCAATATAACAACCATCAAGCCCTATTAAAATTCATTCATGTAAAGGATTCTTCTTCATTGTCTCCCTTGTTTGAAAGAGATTCTGTTGATACCTCCACCAAAACCTCCTGACTTATCAAACCTTTGGGAAAGGCACATCAGTGTGCCTCCTATTTGGGTTTGTATATCCACAGCTAGAGGTTTCCCACATTTGTTTCACAATGGGGTTAGGATTCATGGAATGTATGTGGGTTTTTATATCCACAGTCACATGGAACTTTCTCCTAGGAATAGTGCTGGGAAGTTCCTAGTTTTGAGAAAGGGTTTGGGTCCTGACCTCTCCCTTCTCAAAGAGCTGAAACCTCAAATTTCTGGTAGGGAAGGTAAGGTTCATGCTTTATTTTCCATGCAATAAAAAGAAAAATCTCCCTTCGCTAACAGGATCAATTTTAGGGCATACATCCTGGTGTAATCCCCTAAAACTTCACCTATTATTCTTTTCATTGGACCCTTTTCCCATGTAAAGTGAATAGAGGGAAGGCTGGTTGCCTCTCCCATTTCCTGGGTCACCTTCCCTCATCTACCGTCACTACCATAGGCTCTCCCTCCTCCACCAGTAGAGGAGGAAAAGTGTGCATGTCATTGTTGAATCTTTCACATCCTCTTGTTTCTCACACTGAGCATGACTCACGTGGGCTTAGAGATTCATAATGATTAAAACATGTGAACAAACACTCATAGTTAATGAACTACAAGAACTTTGATTCCCACCATAATTGGGATACGGAGGAAGCCATCCCAGGGATCGATCTCACTAGATATTCTCTTTAGGAATACAACTCTAATTCATTTAATCTGGGCATAATCCTTAGGGATAATCCCTAAATTAAACCCCCAAATCATCAAGGCATCCTTTTTAGGAAGTAAACCCAAAATCATTTCTCTCAAAGGACTATAATCTCCTATGAGATTCATTGAACAATGTGGCATTTGATTCCCATCCAAATGGGATATGTTGGAAGTCTCCTTGAGGTTCAAACCCAACACTTAAAATCAACCCTGTTCTCCTTGGTCTATATTCCCAACAGGGTCTAATCTTACTTGTAAACCCATATTATTTCCAAGTTCTTTGGGCTGCTTATGTTTAAGTCCCACATTAAACTTTGACTAAACACTTTCTGCTTAGATTTCCTTACTACATGACATTAAACTATATGGACAAGTCCTTATCACATGACCTTAAAAAGGTATGATGTGTCCCATAAGGCGACACCAAACTACGAGGGATATAATTCCTTTCAAAAGGATACATAGGTATCCCATTTTATGGGTACAATACCAATATGAAAACAAACTTTGGTCTCCTTGGATGAAAATGAATTTCAGAGTTCCCCACCGAGTGGCTTAAAAACCAGTATCATCATAACGATGATTAAAAGAATCTTTAAATAGTATATGAGAGGATACCATTGATGGAGAACCTTGAATTCATATGGATATCTCCATTAATGAAGAACCTTGAATACATACTAATGATTTTAAATTTTACACATGTTAATAAGTGATTGAAAATTCCAAGGGAAACTTATGTTATACTTGGTGAATTAATAAGGCTTAGAGAGAGTCCCGAAGTAGATAATAATTCCCCCAAAAAAGGGTGTGATGAGTCCAACATCCCACAATATTGACCAATTCATTTTCCTAAGTATTGTAAAGTTAAAACTTAATAAACTCTTACCTTTGGAAAGCGGGTCCCTTTTAGATAAATAACTGTTGGATGTTTCCGGTTCCATGAATAAATCCAATGGAAACTGCCTGGAAGCAGTGATTATTAAAACCAAAACACACGTTCCAAGGAACTAAGAAACAAAAATGGTGAACCCGACATGAATTCTTAACCAAGTTAATAATTCTACCCACCTTTCAGGCCCTATCAACTGATAAAGGAATCAATCAAGCATGTATCCATATAAAATATGTCTCTTTAATGGAGTTTATTTTTATTCTTAGTTTTTTATCAGAACTCCCTTCAGTCCAAAATGGATTTCTTAATGATGAAATCTGTGAACTTCCCAATCGCTACTCAGGCTGGATCCTCATCCACAGAAAGGATGTTATCACCCACCCAGTGTCTTCAATGCTGGGTCTCCAACGTGCTGGTAAAGGAGTACTGTTAGCATAGTATAATCCCAACTTTGAAGGAAACCCTATAGACCCTTTGGGTCAATAAAATTCCTTGATCATCCGGCCAACGATGACCGATGATCAAGAAGAAGATGGTTCCAACCACCATCTTCAACTGTTTCGGGTCCTTATCCCTGGAACGTAACAACCAGTCCCTCCCGTACTACAGGGAGGTGGATCAAGAAGTCACTCAAGGCCTCAATTCAAAGATTCATGGATCCTTCCTGATGATTACCACCAAAAATCGCTGCCTGTATAATTTTGTGGTAGTGAACCCCCAACATAATGGGGGTGTTGCCTCTAGATGTTTTTCCTAGGTCTCTCAAACCTGGGCACATAAGATGAATCACTGGGGAAAATTTCTAGTCAATAAGGAGTAGGTTATTACCTCTTCACCCTCTAGAGAAGTTTATCAACCCAACTTGATGGAAAATAATGAGTGGGCACATACACCTATCCATCCTAATTTTTCTATCCAACAGAATCACCTAGTAGAAACTTACCAATCCCACCAGATATATCTGGTGGAGTACCATGAACAGGAACATACACCTACTTACAAGTTATTGGCCAGTCAATAGGCTCATCTGACTACATTTAAAGAAGCCCACCAATCCAATGTGGTGTCAACTGGTAAATAGGAACATACACCTGCTTATAATCACCAATTATGCAAACAGTCCCGTCTTCCAGAATTAAAAGAATTCCTTCAACCATAATTGATAAAAAATAGCTAGAAAGCACATACACCTGCCAGTTTTCATCAAGCCTTCCAATAGTCTCGTTTGATAGCACCCAAATAAGTTAGTCGGAAAGCTCTGACAACAAATCTAGGGCAGAAACAACTCTCTGCCCCCATACATAAGTACTGTCAATACCAATTGACAAGAAAAGGAGGACAAGAGTAGTCACATACACCTACACTAGATACGGAATAGATGTATATTCACGTTCCATCTGCTGAAGTCACCAAACACATATTATCGATGGTGAAAGGGAAGACACAAATACCTACCCATATTCTGGAAGCATGCCATAATATTATAACAAATACTTTAGTAGTACCAGGTAAAAACACATAAATTTGTCCCCACACCTGAGATGACACATCAACATGCCATCCCGAAGCAGATACACACCTCTATTCTAGTCCAGGAGGGCCATGGGGAATACTCCCCCATATTATACATACAATATGATAAAGAACATACACCCTTTCCAATTAGAGTTAATAGGTACATTCTAGTGACTAATCTAAGGTAGGAACATACACATGCCCATGATAACCACTTTTCCCAACAAGTGGACCCAACTAAGTATAAGAGACTATCCAAAAAGAAATATCACCAAAAAAAGTTGGAAAATCAAGAGTCAAGCTACAATTTGGATCCTCTTAATGCTGGATTTCTTGAATCCCTCAGACATTTATCTGTTGTATCTCAAGATCCTATCCACTCATTTCTAAATTATGGGAGTAGTAGCAGTAATTATGAAGTTCCCCATCAGAAACTTCATCATAAAGGCTTGATTCATGAAAATTCGGTCAATCCAGAGAGCCTATCTCTGAATGAGAGCCACGAAAACCCTCCTTGTGGCTAGAAGAACAAGGAGCAAGAGGATTTATCCCTTGCTATAATCCACCATGGTGGTCCTCCCTATGATGTAATTCATTGAGAAAGTTATCTCCATAGTAGTATTACACATTGTCATAGTAGTTCTATAGTTGATAATGTAGTGATGAGAAATCCCCTCTATCTCAAGTAACTTGAAAACAAAAGGCCAGTCATGTTTGATGACTTTTCATTGATGAGTGAAATACTTTCTCAACTAGAAGACATCTTAACGTAATGGTAATTATCTGAACCTCATTTGGGTCATTTTTCTTCTAATACAGAGCGTCCACTTTGGTCAGACCAAGTAGAGGAACCTCTAGTAAAAGATGATGAAGATATGTTAAAAATGATAAAACAATTGGCTAAAGGAGAAATACTAGTCATGTTTTGGCCTTTGGAAAATTCTCAATATAATCTTCCAGAATTGATGGAAAAAGATTGCATTCATGATATCCACCTCAACTTATGGAATACTCTTCATCATTTTAAAACCAAAGTATTACCACATGATGAATATCAAAATCATGTAAAGGTAATAGAAGGAATGCAACACCAAATTGACTTGGTATCTCTCTCAGTTTACTGACATCCAAAGGTTGAAAAATAGTAGATAACCCTTTAGTGTGCATGAATAAATTCTCTAAAGAGGCTACGCTAATTAATTTATGATTCCCCATATGGTGTTCGTATCAGAGGATGGGGTGCACATGGAGAATTGCATTTCACTGCACTCCAAAATCAGTAAATCCCACCAAAACTAGTATCATGCAATGTTATTTCCCACAACCAGCTACACTCAACATATTTTGTTTGTAATCAAATGTACGCTCAAGAACAGGCCTCGACTAGCTCTCATCAGAGTTAGGCCAAAAGAAAACAAGTTATTGAGTTACTTTTACATCAAGCATCTGAGAATCTTGAGTAGGCCTCCCGCTTAGAGGATGTCAACTATCAGATAACAAAAATTTCTAAAATAGCACAACTATCTTCCAAAATAGGTGATTTGAGTGGTTTTTGGATAATGCATCCAGCTAATGTCTGAACCAAAATTCGCAAAATCAGAAGAGAATCTGCACGAATATCAGCCATAACAGTTCAAGAACCACCCCAACTTGTAGGGATGGAGACTCATTTAATTAAACCTTCAAATTCATTAAACAAAGTAAAAAGGTTTGAAGAAGAATAACAAGAACAACCCTAGCCTACAGGATTGGGGGTTTTTTCACATCTACAATACCCTCCTCAACAGAAGTCTGTTTTATCCTGATTAGGGAAGAAGCCAAAAAGAGATCTAAAAACTGAACTATCCAAGGATTCCCTTTAGGTTACTATCCATAACAAATCTCCTGAGAATCCATCATATAGGAGAGTAGAGTCTCATGGAAGATATAGAGGGAGATGATCTTATAAAGATACTAACAGAATTCCATCAATTCATTATGCGTTAGTAAATGTCATTAACACCATTATAGAAGATCCTCTAGAAAATGAGTCTAGTTTAGGTGAATTAGAAGATGAAGTTATTATCTATAATATGGTACACACTAAAGAAAATGAAGAAGGTGTACATACCCAAAATTAGAGTCTTACCCAGAATCTAGGTATGCCTTCAAATAACCAATCCCACCCCTCCGAAAGGCATCTAACAAGGGGAAAAGTAAAATTCAGATTACATCACACTTTTCCACTAGATAAGGTCAATGTATTTTGATTGAAGAGAGATTTTCACAGAAATAAGAGGAGATTAAAGAGTTGAAAAGACTCAATATAGAGTTACTTTGAAGCAACATTTTTTTTAGACGTACTTCCCAGGAAGATCCTCAACTTGCACATCATGTAAGAGATCCTCAACAAATAGGACTTGTGGTAACTACAGATAAAAATAATGAATTCCCTCCATTGGGTACACAACCATTGTAGGATCAGAAACATCCTTATAGTCATGTTACCGTGGGTTATCCAAGGCATATACCAGAACCACCACCAGTGGTTTTTCCGGTCGTTGCACCAGTTCAAGCTCTAGCTGCTGTACTTGTATAGGTCCCAGCTCATCCAGATATTCCCCAAGTTCTTATGCACACAATTGAGGCATTAAAAACTCGATTAGAAGCCATAAAGAAATGACATGCACCAGTTCATCCTGAAAATAAAGCTTACCCCGAGTGGGTAGACCTGATTTCCCCCCCCAAATTTTGTGAATACCACATTTACAATATTTAATGGTTTGGGAGATCTGGAACAACACTTAATGAATTTGTTTTCTCATTTTGATCCCATTATGGGAACTCCTAAACAACAAGAAGAATTAAATCTTAGGTGTTTTGTGTAGTCATTACGAGGACTGGATTTTGTATGGTATACAAGTTTGCAATATCGATCAATTACTGGATGGGAAGATCTATGTCAGAAATTCATTCTTCAATTCAGATCAACATTATTTAAGAAAATAGTTTTTGATCTTATAAATTGAAAACAAAGGGAGAATGAAAGAGTTTCAGATTTCATTACTCGATGGAAAGGATTAACGTATACCTTAAGTCAGACACTCCCCCAAGAAGACTTACTGCCAATTTGTGTAGAAAATCTACGTGATGAGTTACGCACACCATTGATCCCTGTAAAATACACAAGAGGGTTTTGAGACCTTACATCAATTTCTCAACAGATAGAATATTATATTATAGAAACTAAGGCTAAAACTCATATAATTCCATCAGCTCTAGGAAGGAGAACAGGGAAGGCATAGTCTACTATAATTACACTCAAACATGCACCTGAACCAACTTATACTTCAAAACCTTCATCATATTGAAGGGATCCACCTCCTGATCATCAGTAGCAATGACCGCATCGTTAAGATGACCAAAGAGATCAAAAGAAGAAATAGTTTGAGGAATTAAAGAACAAATTTTATTCTTTATAGAATGAAAAAGTTCTCCGTTACTTCATCTCAACTCTAGAAAATAATTTGGTTCAGTTTCCAAGTCCGAAGAAACCAAAAAAAGAAGTAGATGGAGATCTTCTAAATTATTATTCCTTTAACCAGATGTAAGGTAATCCCATTCAGGAGTGTTTTTTTCAAGGACCTCTTGCAAAAAATGGTAGACTCTAGACAAGTGAAATTGAAAAGTTCATCAGCTCAAGTAGCATGTGTTACTTCTACTGATCTAGAGGAATAAGGAGAATAATAGGAAGTCAAAAGTAAAAATTTGTAGAAATATGATGATTGGATGATTATGAAAACAATCAACCAAAATAATGCCATTCTATGAACACAGTTGAAATAACCAATTGTGTCTTCCACCACTACTACCACATCAAAACCACCTTTATAATAAGGTCAATCCTCAAAGAAGAAACATGATTATAAGGATAAAGAGCAGTCAGAAGAAGATGAACTCGTGTCAAGACCAAAGTTGTCTTTGACTTTGGAAGATTTAATGCCATCTGTTTCAAAATCATGGGTACTACCCCACCAAACGGCATAACCAAAACTAACATGTCAATCAGAATATTCATCAAATGAAGAATTGATCTTTGGTTTTGTCAATGTTATCCACTTAATAGATCCTTATGACAATGGTGATTCTGATTATAATGAGCCGGAGTTCCTTGTACCTAACTAGGGAACTAGAGGAAGAGGCCAAGGTCTAGGATATAGGGGAAGACATGGGTATTATATAAGCCAATATTTTAACTCTACCCCTATTCGAACTATATATGCGGAGAAACCTCATGGGAGAGACCTTTAGAGATCTCAACAAGAACAAGGTGATTCTTCCACGCAAGACAGGTTCGATCCTGACATGATTATTTTTGAGGACTGATTTAAAGTCACTCCATCTTCCTATGAGAAACTAGATAGACCTATTCAGTCTAATATACCAAATCCAGGAGTATTTCTAGGTTCTAATCTGACATAGGGTACATCTACATCAGGAGCATCAACTTCTAAGGTACCTGAAAAACTGCATTTCCATGCTGGGAAACACAGACCTCTAGACCAAAAGTATGATGTCTTGAAATAGTTGGCCCAAGTACCATACAAGTTGTTGATTTTGGATGCCTTGAGTCTGTCAAAAGATCTTCGAGAAGCACTTGTTGAGGCTTTGTTAAGTCTTAAAGAGTTTAAAACCGAAGTTACTACTGCTGAAGTTTACCATATAGAGAATGATCCTACAAAGTGCCATGCAATTATATATTTTATGGATGAAGATGAAGATGATGTTGTACATGGACATATTAGACCCTTGTATCTACCTATAAAGTTCAATGACATAGACATTCCACGAGCCTTCATTGATAATGGATATGGATCCAACCTCATTCCCATTCGTACACTTCATCGATTGGGCCTTAATGAATCTGATTTATCTCCTTCTACTTTAATGTTGCAAGGATATTAAAAGAATGAGCAAGAACCTATGGGAAAGATTACACTTAGAACCTTGTTTTGAGATCTTGTATCTAATTCAGATTTCATAGTTGTTTGTCAGGACACAGCCTTCAAAAATATTCTTGGAAGGACTTGGCTACATCAACATGCTTCCATACCTTTTTCATACCACCAATGTCTCAAGTAATATTTCAATGGTCAAATTGGTACATTGTATGGTGACAAGACTCCATTCAAAATGTGTGAATCTCAATACATTGAGGTAGAGTTTTATCATACAAAGGGAATGAGGTCCATGACAAAGGAGATAACAATAATTAATGCTTCAAATGGACTGGAAAAGATCCCAGCAAACCCATTCATACATTTGAGTATAGATTATGTGTTACCTATAAATAAAATTGTAAGGGTAAAGCCAAATCCAAGCACTCATCCAATAACTTCCATAATGTCAATTGCAGGAACTGAGCCTGATAACATGGGAGAAATTGTTGATTCACCAAGTAGTGATGGAAACTTAAATGGAGATGTTTTCATTTCATCTACAGAACTACATCAAGCCTCTAATTTGTCAATCAGAATAGAAAAAGTTGTAGAAATACTAGAGGAAGACAAATTCATTGATTTCCAATCCATCATATCCTCTTTATTACTCCAAGAAGACCCTTCATTATCAATAGAGTTAGAAATGGTGTCCTCTTCTTTAAGATGGTCAAATATTGACTCCTCCCCTAACCCTGGAAGTTTTTATTTGTCATCTACTATTCAAGTAGAAATAGAAGAAGTAACACTTAATAAATAAGAAGAGGAAGATCTCAGGGATGCTCCAACATTTGAGGAAGGTATATTCCCTACCACTGTGGATGACCTCAGAGAAATAAATCTGGGCACAAAAGAAGATCCACGCCCCACTCTAATTAGTGCGACCATGACTTATAAAGAGCAAGAGTTGTATACTTCTTTTCTAAAGAAACATCAAGATATATTTTCTTGGAATTATATAGAAATACCAGGACCTAAACCTGATGTAGACACCCATAATTTGGGTTTTCTATAAGAACATCGCGAATTCAAGCAGGCAGTAAGAATAACACACCCAACTCATGCCTCTAAAATTGAAGCTAAAGTTGATAAACTTATAAAGGATAATTTTTTTAGGGAAGTTTAATATCCCAAATGGCTGGACAATATTTTCCCAGTGAAAAAGAAGAATGTAAAAATCAAAGTTTTCATTTATTTTAGAGATCTTAACCAGCATTGTCTTAAACATGACTTTCCAGTTCCGATCATAGAGATTTTAATCGATGAAAGAGTTGTCTATGAATCTCTTTCCTTCATGGATGGATACTCTAGGTATAATAAAATCCATATGGCCCTAGAGTATGAATAATATATAGACTTTAGATCCCCTTAAGGTGTGTTTTTATATCGAGTAATGCCATTTGGCTTAAAGAATGCAGGTGCAATATATCAATTTTCCATGCACCATATCTTCAAACCATTCTTAGGGGAATTTGTTGAATATTATGTGAATGATTTAGTGGTCAAATTCAGACAACGTTACAATCACTTGACTGATCTAGAGACCATATTTAATAAACTTTGGCAATACATTTTGAAGATAAACCCCTTGAAATGTGCCTTCGGGGTAACCTCAGGAAAGTTCCTCAGCTTTGTTGTATTCCATCGTAGTATCGAAGTTGATCTTGAGAAAAAAAATCAATCCTTGGCATGCCACCTCCTTTTAAATTTTAAAGAATTAAGAAGACTCCAAGGAAACTTGTCCTATATTCGGCACTTTATATCCAATTTAGCAGACAAGTGTTTTCCCTTCACTAGATTAACAAAGAAGGGAGTTACCTATCAATGGACTAAAGACTGCCAAGAAGAATTTGATACCCTCAAGAAATATCTTTTGAGTCCACCGATATTAATGACACCTGTTGAAGGAAGACCACTTATTATTTATGTGAAAAATTTAGAGTGATCATTGGGTGCCTTCCTTTCCCAAAAGAATGATGTTGGGAATGAAAACAATATTTACTATCTCATTTGAACTATGCTTGATGCAGAAAATTGGTATTCAAGTATTGGAAAATGTTGCTTGGAATCAATATTTTCAGTTAAAAAATTGAGGCACTACCTAAAACATCATGAGGTCCAATTGGTATCTCGTAATAACCTAATCAAATTTATCCTCAGTCGTCCTATGCTTATAGGGCATCTCGAATGGGGGGTAGTTATTTTGAAACAGTTTGATATCTAGTTTGTGCCTCAAAAAGAAATAAAAGGCCAAGATCTGACTGAATTCCTTGCTGAACATCCATCTGAGGAAGAAATATCATTGAATACTGAAATTCCTAATGAAGAGGTCTTCTCTATTCAAGATAACCCCCAAACACAGGAGATGTACTTTGATTATTCGTCCATAATTCCAATTGGAAAGATAATAAAAAACCCTATACTCAACAAAGTTGGGTTATAAATTGTCCTTATCTCCCCAGAAAAGGCAGTGCTTCCTTATTCCTTCCTATTATCAGAAGATGGAACCAACAATGAGTCAGAGTATTAAGCTCTCATTGCAGTCTTAGAATTGGAACTTCAGGTGCAAGTGAATCACTTTTAAGTGAAAGGTTATTTAGAATTGGTAATAAAAAAAATAAATGGGGAGTATTCTATTAGAAAAGAAGAGTTAATCCCTTTGTGTGATTATGTCAAAGGGTTAATGGCTGAATGTCCTTCAGAGCCAACATTGTCTTATGTCCTGAGATAAAAAAATGCCCAAGATGATACACTGTTTAATGCAGCTACAACCTTGGTAGATCCAAATTGGGATGAGACTATCATTAGCATAACTCATCGTTGTGTGGCCTCACCTTTTGTTCAAAAAAGAATGGAGTAAATTAATGAAATTAGACCTATTTATAATCCATATGGTCATACCATAGAATGGAGAACACCCATCATGGAATACCTTCAAAATGGAGTACTTCCACCAGATAGGGATGAAAAAGAACAGATCTGAAGATGAGTGGCTAATTTTACTCTTTATAATAGTCCAGATCACTAGAAGATCCTCTAGAAATGAGGCTTTGAGGGAATTCTCTTCAGATATACTGATGGAGAAGAAACAACAGCTGTCATGAAACAAGTACTTTCAGGAGCTTGTGGCACTCACCAGTCTGGGCATAGGCTTTCTGATCAAATCCAAAGGCTTGGATACTTCTGGCCTTCAATGACGCAGGATTGCACAGATTTTAATAAGAAATGTCATACCTTCTAAGTGCATGCCAACTTCATTCATCAAACCCTGGAGTTTCTACATACAACTAAATACTTTTGGCCATTTTCCACACAGGGAATGGATGTAGTAGGGCCTTATCCTCCAGCTACATCTAAGTAGTTCATGTATATTCTTACTGATATTGACTTTTTATATAAATATACTAAGGAAATTCCACTCAAAGAAGTCAGATCCAAAAGCATTGTTAGTTTTTTAAAAACTAACATCATCACCAGATTTGGTATCCCTCATACTATATTGATGGAAAATGGCACCGATTTTTGTTCTGTTGAGGTAAAGAAGTTATATCAGGAGCACAATATCAAATCCAACCATTCATATCATTATCATGTGGTGGAAAATAGATAGATAGAGGCATTCAATAAGGCCCTATCAAATATACTCAAGAATATGGTGGATAAAGATAAGAAATCTTAGCCAGATAAAATTTCACATGCCTTATGGCCTTATCAGACTACTAATTGTATTGCCACCAGGGAAAATACTTATTCATTGGTATATAGAACAAAAGAATTTTTTCCAATTTAAATTCAATTTACATCACTTAGAGTTGAAATTTGTGATCAGCTATTTACAGATGAGAGGTCTTAGAAATAGTTTGATGAGCTGGAATGATTAGACGAGAAAATATTGCATAATTTTTATCATTTAGAAGTATATCAAAACAGAATAGTGCGAGCCTCACCTCCATTCATTTCTTCATGGATAATTGGTATTTCTCCTTAGGACTCCAATGATACCAGGAAAGAAACCTCTAAATCTTGAGTCAAAGTGGGAAGGACCTTATTCCATACACAAGGTCTAGTCAAATGGATCTTATGCCTTAATATTAATATATGTAGAGCTTATTAAAACTCCAACGAATGTGAGATTCTTGAAGAAATACTTCGTATAATTTCCGAATCATCTTCACTTCACCTATTCATCATTACAAGACTGAAAACTGCACAACCCTCTCATCCTCAATGCAAGACTGAAAACTGCATAGCCCCCTCATCCTCACTGCAAGACTTAAAATTGCACAACCCCTTCATCCTCACTGCAAGAATTAAAACTATACAGTATAAAGTCCTAGTTTCAAGACATTAAACTACATAACAACCATTAGTGTCTATGCTACATGACATTAAAATGCGCATCATCTTTGTCTTTTTCGCACGACATTAAACTGCATGACAACATTTGTCCTCATTACAAGACATTAAACAGTACAGTTAATGTATTCTCTATTAGATGTTAGAAGATTCTATATGCAAGCATCATTGATATCATTGCTACTCCTTAGTGGCACATGATTCCTTTTCTTCCCTATGTCTAAATCAGATCTGCATAGGGACCTCATTTCAAGAACTACATGTGGATTGATTCTCATCTATTTGAGATACGTAGAGATGCCTGGATATCCAATCTTGGGCCCATCTGTAACCACAAAATTTTTATTTCCATTTTTCTTCTCCTTTATATAAACTAGATCTATACAGAGTGCTCTTTTAAGATACACAATTTTGTTCTCATACTATCTCGTGTCTTAAATTTAACCATTCTTCTAGAATGTGTTAAAGCCCCCTGTCTCCCATATCAAAATCGATTGGTGTAGGAAATAATTGTTCAAATAACTACATATGGATTTATTCTCATCTATATGAGATAAAAATATATGAATAGATCTCCAATATTGGTCCAAGCCATGATAACCACCCTTTATTCCTTATATAAGAATCAAACCTGCATAGGGAAGGTTTAAAGAACTACATATGGCTTTATTCTTTCCCTCATTAAGACACATAGTGACACTTGGGTTTTATTCCTTAATACAGCTATGATATGTATTTATTTTCACATTGGTTTATCTTCTTCCTTACCACATGATGTTAAACTACATGAAAATCTAATACCCCTATTATTCACTTGTGTCACCTTTGTGTTATAGAAGAAACCCTTACTGCTTCTTGTTTCTCACACCAAGCATAGCTCACGTGGGCTTAGGAATTAGGTAAAAGGATTTTCTATATAAATAAGGTTTCATTATTTCTTATGGGGTTAATAATGTCCTCTCTGCATGAATTTTAACTACACATCACAATATTAATTGAAAGGAAACAAAGAAAGTCTCTATTTTACATATGAGTTAGATCTATGTAAAAGAATTCAAAATCATGTCCAATATTGATTCAAATATTTCTCATGTGCATTGAGCATAACCCCCTTCCATATTTTACACTCTTAATCTTGAATATTTTTATATCTTCATAATCTTTCTTACGGTTTCTAGTGAAAGAGTTTCTAATATCTAAAAACTATTTTCTTGACTATAAAGTACGTTCCCTTAGGTGGCCTTGCATAAGTTTCCTACACAACAGGAATGTCAGTCAAAAGATTATACTATTTGGCTATGCAGCATATTCCATAATTTTCCCTGCATAATATAGCCCCCATAAAAGTTTTTTCAAACAATGGTAACTTCATTCTTGGTTATAGTGTCTCTGTCCCCTTCAAACATTGATGACAATATATAAGAATTAGTATTTTAAAACATCCATTCATGTATATTCATCCCATTATCTTTCTCTTGATCCAATGTATTCAAGAACATGGTTTACACATTTCTCTCTCCATGCGTTCAAAGCAATATGAAATAACCTTGGATCACTTGACCACATATTATATATTGTTTTCACTTCTGGTCCTAGTTGTATGACCTAAAAGTACAAACACCATACTCCCTACGTTTGGTTCATACCTTCATAGAAATCCTATTCTTCCAATTATTTGGAAATCATGATTGGAAATACCCTCTCCATATTCAGATACCTTTTTCCATAAACCAAACTACGTGCTTTAGAAAATCAAAATCTTCATAAAATTTCTTTGGCTTTTAGTAATAGAATGTCAAACTTATGAGAGCTCTTTTGCTTGACTATGCGGTACGCGCCCTTATGTGGACTTGAATATTTTTCCTACATAATAGCCCTGTTAGTCAAAAGATTCCAATATTTGTAAATGCAGCATATTCCCAAGTTGGCCCTGCATAATACAGCCCCCATAATGGGGTTTTCAAATAATGGTAACTTAGTTTTTGGAAAAGACTTCCTCTAATGCATTTATCCCTTTTTCCATATGATAATTCAGATCCAAAAATTCCCAAATCACAGTTTATAATTTCCCTTCCATACCTGAATATGGTAGTATGTTTCTAAAAACATTATCAAGATGTTGGGAGAATCTCATACTTTTGGTCAGAGCTAAAGACCTTAAATTAAATCCACACAATGCCCTCACTGCATGACTTAAAACTGCACAACACAATATCCTCACTGCATGACTTAAAACTATACAATACAATGTCCTCACTGCATGACTTAAAACTACACAATATGATATCATAAATTCTCCTTTTTGACAAATTTTAACCATTCCTTATACAGAAAATTTGTGTAGAAGTGACTTTCCTATTCACAACATATGTTGTCATAAATAACCCTTTATTCTCAAAATCTCTTTCCTTGAAAAAAACACCCACTGTGGTCTTGAGTCACCTAAATTTTATTTTCCCTTGTCTATCAATAGTAAAATGTTAAATTCTTAAGAGTTATTTTTCTTGACTACGCAGTACGTTCCCTTAGGTGGCCTTGCATAAAATTTTCCTACATAATGGGCCTGTCAATCAAAAGTTTCCACTATTTGGCTATACAACATATGCCCTAGTTGGACCTATATAACACAACTTCCGTAACAAGTTTTTCAAATAATGGTAACTTCGTTCTTGGGAGAGACTTCCCTTATGTTGATATCCATTTTAAATTTGGTGACCATAAAAATCATTTCTCAAGATTCCCCTTGGAAATATTTAAATAATATTAAAGAAATTCTTATCCACTGAGTCTTGTTTGGGATCTAATTTAAAAATTTATGGTCAACACTATTAGACCTTAAACAACAACCCTTTATAGTCCAACATGCATGACTCTAAACTTCCAATAACAAGAGACGTGGTACTCACCAGATTGAAAACCCAAAAAGTGCACTCTAAAAAAAAGTCGAGTCCCAACTTAGTAAACATACATTTTGTATGATTTAGGTAATATTGATCAATAAAAAGTTAAAAGATACAAAGTTTTTGGGGTTTTCTATGTAACCCTAGTAAAAATCAAACTATGCTTTCTAGGCCCCATGGATTAGAAAAAATTTAGAGCATCCTTCCAAACTTGATGTAGCTATAATTATAACTAAATGATGTTGGAATGCATCAAAGTTCCCTAATTTTACCTTATAACAAAATTATTTTCATTCTTAATGAATCAAATTCTAAGGGGGGGGGGATTTTTGTAGATACTATGAAATTTTTTCCAAGTAGGGGTGTGGGGGAAAAACCCTCGTAGTATGGAGAAATTATTTTGGATAAGTTCCTAAAGAGGCACCCAAGGTACCTACATGCAAACACCTGTACACCACCATGCTAGAGGAGAATAAAGAATTTATTTTGGCTAAGTCCTCAAAGCAGCACCCTAGTTAGGCCAAATCACCGGTGGTGCACATGTCTACTTAGGAACCACCCATCCAACGTGAAACCACTTGATCGCCATGAAGTTAGTGCGCAACCCACTTGAGAGACCAAATTCCTTTCACCCAGGGTCCTATTTTTTTTATAAATAGACCCATAGGGCCTTCATTTGTACAAATACATTTCCCTAAAGACCAATTGCTACTCTGGTCGCCCTAGTGCTTCTACCAAGTCCTCTGAAACTTTCAAGTTAGTTCATTAACACCTAAAGAAGAGTAATTAATGGAGGATCATAGGACTTAATTACTTTTAGTATTGGAAATCCATAACACTTGCGTGCCTAAAGCGCCCAACATCCCAAAATCAGAAACACTTGCACACAACTTATTCCTTTCACAAGAACTTGAATGCCCCACTTCTGGGATCACTTGTGAATAATCTTGAAGGCTTGAGCTAAGTCTCACCCAAGTATTACCGTACAAGTTTTTCATCCCTTAAGTGAATATCAGGTTTCCCAAGCCTACTTGCACGCCCATACTTGCGCACCCTTATTTACTTGGGTGCCCCTATTTGATTCACTTACTCTCTTCAGTCTAAAATGCATCAAGACCTCTTAAAATACACTCATAGAAAGTATTATTATTCATTATATCCCTTTTTTTAAAGGGATTCTATTGAGACCTCCACCAAAACCTCCTGACTTATCAAACCATTGGGAAAGGCACATCAGCGTGTCTCCTATTTGGGTTTGTATATCCACAGTCAGAGGTTTCCCACATTTGTTTCACAATGGGGTTAGGATTCATGGAGTGTATGTGGGTTTTTATATCCATAGTCACATGGAAATTTCTTCTAGGAACAATGTTGTGAAGTTCCCAATTCTGAGAATAAGGGTTTGGGTCCTGGCCTCTCCCTTCTCAAAGAGCCGAAACCTCAAATTTCTGGTGTGGAAGGTAAGGTTCACACTTCATTTCCCATGAAAGAAAAAGAAAAATATCCATCCCCTAACAAGATAAATTTTAGGGCATCCATCATGGTGTAAGCCCCTAAACCCTCATCCCTTATTCCTTTCATTATATCCTTTTTCCAATGTAAAGTGAATAGAGGGAAGGATGGTCACCTCTCCCTCTTCCCGAGTCACCTTGCCCTCATCCACCGCCGCCGCCGTAGGCTCACCCTCCTCCACCAGGTGAGGAGGAAAAGTGTGCATGTTGTAACACCTCAATCTTCAATGGTACTTTTTTCTTTGAATAATATAGTAGCATGTGTTGTACGCAACTTCGAGTTCTAAAACACCACAACCAATCCACTAGCCGTTATGAATAGTAATACCCACTTTTTGAAATTTTATACATTTTAACTTTCAAAATTGAATTCATTTTTGGATTCCAAATATCTATATTATCTTAGGGAGAAATTTTGGTACTTTTCTGATAACTTTCATATTTTGATGAATAGTGAAAATCACTAACTTTTAATAAAAAACAACTTTTTAATCGAAATAATTAATAGTGATAAATTATGAATTTGAGTGATTTTAAAGTATAATTAGATTATATTTTTACCATTTAATGAAATTTTGGTAATTGGGCATAATTTGACTTTTAAAATGGACATAAGAAAGTGTCAATCTTTTGATAGTTATTATTTGTTAAAAACACGCTTTTTGTTTTGACAACAGGAATTAATTTTAAATTAATTTCTGCCACTTCTATGTTTTGAATTTAGAAAAATGGATTCTATATTTATAATCATGAGGTATAAATTGTGTAAATAGGTAACTTTTATTTTTAGACATTTTGAATAATTACTTCGGTAAATATTTTATTTACCATGGTTAATGGGTAAATCCGGTAAATAAGGGTAAAAAACATAATATTATAATAATAATAAATTACCTTAACACGTGTAATAACCCTATTTTTTGATACATGTCTGACCATGGTCATCTTTGGGTCAATTTTGGGACCCCATGGAGCCACTTGTAAGTGATAATGACACTTTATATTAATTAAGTTAAAGTAAATACAAAAATGACATAAGCATATATCTTTTAGAAAAACAATTTTTAAATAGGGTTATATATGTTATATTTTCGACTATAAATATTAATTAGAAATATAAAAATATTTCATACATAATGGTATTTTATTTATAATTTTTATACATTTAATAATTAAATTTATTTATGACACAATGATGATACAGTATTTTCCTTATTAATGAAAGAATCAAATAATTTGTATTATAAATGTTATAATAAATATAATTTGAAAGTTTTGATGAAATACACGAATTTTATTGGTTAATATGACATGTTATGATTTATTAAATGAATTTTTTTCTAATTAATAAAGTTATTAAGACTTTAACAAAAATCAATTATTAAATAGTGTCAAAATTGACATAAAGGAGTTTTTAAAACAAATATTATATTATTAATTGATATAATATTTATAAAAATATTAGGTTCATCCAAAGGACTTATATGATAATAGCTATGTCATTAATGAACCACTTGGGGTTCTCTTGGAAGTTTATATTAAGTTTATGAACCAAATAATATAAAAATACAAAGAGACATGATAAATGTCAAACTAATTAACTAAGAGTTAAATCTAAAAGATAAGGTTAATATAGTGACCCAAACCTGTATAAAACCTATTGTATGAGTGGTTTTATACCCATACCCACCTTATACTTTAAATAATCTAGTTTTTATCCATTAGAAACCGAATATGAATTTATTATAAAATAATACTTTAGGTTTTTCCTAATGAGCCCCTCCTCCCCCTTATAAAATGACACCACTTCTAACCAATTCTCTATACATTTAAAGCCTTTTGGTTCGACCAAAACCAGCCCAAATATCCTCTAAACTTCCCCCAATTCAACCTAGAGGTTTTATTTTGATCATAAAGCCAACCTAAGGATCCCTTTTGATCAAATCAAAAGGAAGAACCCGACGAAGAGGTAATGTTTTCACCACCCTCTTTCAAGTTCCTTTCTTATTCCACTTCTTCTTTCTTTGTAATTTCCATTATAAAATAATAACTCCAGTATATTCTATATATTGTGATGTTATTATAAATATGTTACAACCATATTCAGTATTCTATCCATCCTTTGAATGACATGTCACCATACGTGCGTACGTATGGCTTACCGTCTCCACGTCGTGGTGTAATTGTTATTCAAAACATTATTATTTGGATGGGTAAGACAATGATATGTAATTGATGTAAATAATAAATATTACATGATAATTATTATTTATATATGATATAACATCCAATTATATATTATTTTAATATCAAAAGAATGATATTGTCGCTCGTGCATACCTACAGACTACCGTCTCCATGAACGCGATGCGATTCATTCCCCAACGTATCCATTCAAGAATAATTTTCATCTGATGATTAAAAATAATGTTTAAAGACTTGATACCATTCTGGATGTGAATAATATACATCCCATACATAACAAATATGACTAACATAACAAATAATATAAATAAAAACGAATCCGTTAACACCCAAAACAACGATAATACTAAGATATTATTAACATAACAATGTTAAAAGATCATATATGATATCGTAATAATGTATATGATTCTTATATAATTTAATAAAAATTATTTCACCATTATACATGAGGTTTACCTACCCTCAACCAAGTAAAAGTACAAGGTAAGAGTTAATTTCTCAATCTATTTATTATCCGAGGTTGTTTTTACGTAATTATCTACTGGGACCTCTTTATCATTGGCATCCATGTTTCTTAAAAATCTATTTGAAAACATTTTTACTATTTACTATAAAATGGGTTAAATTCATTTATACCCTTATGTGTTTTGAAATGAATCTTTCTGTTGTTTTCCAAACAAGGTACTTTTTGACCATTTCGAAAAATTTAAGGTAAGAATGTTTTTTTAACTTATACGGCGGGCACGGTTATTTTCCACCATTATAAATCATCAAAGCTTCCCTTACAATCTTATAAGAATATTTTCAAAATAAATGTTTTCTTTATAATTATATGTCTCTTAAATGATTTCAAAATAGAAAGAGGTATTTCTCTAAAAAGGGTTTTGATTTCATCTATGTCAACATCATTTTATGTATCTTAAGTTTATTTAAAGTTGATTTATTACGATACAAAACTTCAATATTGTATTGAAGGTTTTGTGATATGTTTGACTGTGGATGTGCTATTTTTATACCATTCATGGTTTATGGTTAAGGTATTGAAATTTCTTATTCTAGTTTTAATATGAATGTTTATGATATGTTTAATCCTTTTCATATGAGGAATGTATTGGACTTAGTAAGTGATGGGTGGAGCCTGCTATAGCTCCTCGATGCATCGGTAGATCTCATGAGACAACTAGATGTGGAATTGGACGAGGCCCTTTCCCAATTTTGGTATATGGTTTTGGACGAGGCCTTAATCATTTTTAGACATCTTGGCTGAGGCCTTGACAAAATGTTTCAGAATGTCCGATATTATACATTTCCTCATTATGAAAATAATATTGATGGTTCATGTGGTCATTCAACTAGTAGAATACCAATGATTATATTTTATTATGGAATTATTTACTCAGCTCATATTCCTGCCATAAAAGTATTCATGTTTATTATTGGTAAAGGCACATGGTTTCAATAATTCACCATGCTTAATATTTATGTTATCTTCCGCTGTTTTTATTACCCTTACTGAGAGTTTGAGCTCACCCCTTTCTTATGTTTCATTTTACCAGGATATGAAGAAGTTAGTTATGAGTGACTTACATGAATTATTTAGGAGGCTTGGATGTTTCCAATGGAATAAATTCATGTTGTTTTTCTTTTCAAGTTGTAAAGTTAAACTTATGTATGAATATTGTTTCCAACAATACTAAACTGATAGGTCTTTAAAGACAAAATTTCCTTATGATCATGCCAATGTTATTTAATAATTCACCGAATCTGGGTAACTGGTGTCGGGGAATTACAGTTGGTATCAGAGGAAGTTTAGTACAAACCTTGGAAGCTATATTTAGATAAACTTTTATTAGATCACATAGCCCTAAGATAGACTTTGAGGATTAGTATAGAAGAACTTCCTAGAATTTTGGTATTGTAGAGATTTTGTGAGTTTTCCGAGCAATACACCCCTCTCTGGATACGAGCAGGTAGAGGTGGATCTGGTACAGATGTACCTAGGGGTAAAACTCGAAAACACCACTTTGAGCTAGACTTGAATGTGAACTAGTGCACGACAAGGGGCCTTGCTGCACTCTTGGTTACGACACTCCTGAGGGATATACTTAGAATAATTCTGATTTTCTTTACAGACCATTATGAAGGGTTTATGAGTATATACTTCCTCAAAGAAAACATTTTTATGATTATGGATTATATCCATAAACTATTCAATTTATGTTAAGTGTTTTAGAAGTTTGGATTTATGTATTGCGATTCATAAACTAATCTAGTGTATGCCATTGTTTGGAAATGGAACCTAGTGGAAGGAATGAAAATTGTATCAATGCACACACTCCATGTAGATATTTCCCTCCTATTCAAGATAACTATAGTGGAGCAGGTGACATAACTGGTGCTGATCATCTTATCACCATATTGGGACAACTCACTCAGGTTATGAATAATAACCTTATCCGTATGGAGAACCCTGATCCACAGCATGGAGGATCAATGTTAGATCGCTTCATGAGGCAACAACGATCGAAATTCAATGGGAATAAAAATACATTTCTAGTTGATCAATGGACAATTTCCCTAGAGAAAATATTTCAGGCTTTGGGGAGTAGTGTAAGGGAAAAAGTTGTCATGATAATTTATCGCCTCACTGGAGATGCTGATCAATGGTGGTCATTGAATCAAAACATAAAAGAAGATGATGAAGTATAAAATATGGAATAGAGGGAGTTTAAAGATATTTTCTTAGAGAAATACTTTCCTTGTGACCATCGAGCAGATATGGAAAGGCAATTTCTCAGTTTTAGGAAAAAGGAGGATGAGAATGTTGCAAAGTATGAGGCTAACTTTACAAGGTTAGCAAGGCATGCTAAAGATTATATACATAACCCAAGAAGTAAGATTGATCATTTCTTTGTTGGGTTAAAACAATTTCTCCATCGAGCATTAGTATCACAATCCTTCTCATCATATGAAGATATTGTCTCGTGTGCTATCAAGACAAGAAAGGAATTCTCTAAGTCTTATGAATTTAAATCAAAGAAAGAGAAGAAGAGATCTGCTTAAAACTCTGGGAAAGGAAATAAGGAAAAAAGGAAGAAGGGAAGAATTGAATTTCATACCTATGATAATTATGGAAGGAAGCACCCTGGTTCCTGTCTAAAAGGAAAATGAGTATACTACAAATGTGGACAGAAAGGCCATCAAGCTGGTAATTGTAAGGGGAAGAAAGAAGCTACCGATGTTCAATGCTACAATTACAGGGAGATAGGACATTATTCAAATGAATGTCCTAAGCGTCAAGGCAACTACCTTAGAAAAGGCCAAGGGATCAAGGCCAAGATTATGCTATCACTACTGCTGAGGTAGAAGCTCCGAAAGACGTGGTGGCAGGTAATTTTATGGTCTCCTCAAGTTTAGCAAATGCTTTATTTGATTCTAGATCATCACATTGTTTCATATATTCCTAGTTTGTTAAGAAAATTAGATATTTCCAATTTGATTTAACAAGGTAGTTTTTAGTCAAAAATCCTAAGGGAAGTATCATCGTAACAAAGTTTTGTGAATTCATTCCCATTAGAGCATATAAATGTTATTTATCTGATGATCTTATCGTCATACCTATGATTGAGTTTGATATAATCCTCGGTATGGATTGGCTTTCAGACCATGATGCAAAAATTTATTGTAAGAAGAAGGAGGTTTCTATTTTTGATGATGATAAGGAACACCTTATCTTTAGAGAAGAATCGTCACCACCTAATTCTTATCTAGATCCACCCCTAGTAGCTAAACTAAATTCAATTATTGGAGAGGAAGAGAATGAAATAACTATGGGTGAGGAAAGGAATGTTCAAATAGAAGATGTACCTATTGTGAAAGAATATGTTGATGTTTTTCTAGAGTGTTGACCTGGACATCCTCCAGAATGAGAAATTGAGTTTTCCATTGACCCAATTCCTGGTTCAAGGCCCATATCGAAGACCCCTTATAGAATGGCCACTATGGAATTAGTTTAACTAAAGAAACAACTAGAGGAATTGAGTAATAAGGTATTTATTCTCCCTAGTGTTTCTCTATGAAGAGCCCCTGTCCTTTTTGTTAAGAAGAAATATGGATCTATGAGGTTGTGTATTGACTACAGGGAGATCAATGCTATAACAATAAAGAACAAGTATCCCCTACCTCGCATTGATGATTTATTTGACTAACTGCATGGAGATCAATACTTTTCAAAGATTAAACTTCAATCTGGATACCATCAGTTGTGTGTGAAGAAGGAAGACATTCCGAAGACAACATTTCGAACCAGGTATGGGCATTACGAGTTTACAATAATGCCTTTTGTATTGACTAATGTACCCTCTATCTTCATGGATCTAATGAACATATTTTTCAAGGAATATCTTGATGATTTTTTAGTGGTATTTATTGATGATATATTGGTATACTCTAAAAGCTATGAAGATCATGAAAATAACTTGCGCATTATCCTGAAGACTCTTAGAAGACATGAATTATATGGGAATTTTAGCAAGTGTGAATTCTAGCTTCAGAAGATTTCTTTTCTTGTACATATTGTCTCTAAGGATGGAATTTGCATTGATCCTTCTAAGACCAAGGTAATCCAAGAATGTCCAGCACCGGTGAGTATAACTGAGGTACACATTTTTATTGGTTTAGTAGGTTATTATCGGTGTTTCTTCCAGAATTTTGCCCGATTGGCTAACCCATTAACAAAGCTCACACGTAAAGGGGTTAAATTTTTTTGGACAAAGGAGTGTGAAGAATGTTTTGAAGAACTGAAGAGAAGATTAGTCAATGCTCCTATATTGAATCTACCATCGAGGAATGATGGGTTTGTTATTTATAGTGATGCTTCAAATAAATGACTTGGTTGTGTCCTTATGCAGAATGATAGGGTTATTTCCTATGCATCAGGACAGTTGAAAATTCATGACCATAACTATAATACTCATGATATTGAGTTAGCTGCTGTAATCTTTGCTTTGATGATATGGAGACATTATCTCTATGGTGAAAAATGTGAGATATATACCGATCACAAGAGTTTAAAGTATATTTTCTCAGAGAAAGAACTTAACATGAGACAAAGGTGATGGATTTAACTACTCAAGTATTATGATTTCACTATACACTACCACCCGGGGAAGGCAAATAAGGTGGCAGATTCTTTGAGCAGAAATGATCATGGAGTTTTGAACAAAATGAGAGTTGAAAGGGATCCAATTTTCATGGATCTAGTAAAGTTGGATATGGGAATAACCATGGAAGGTGAAACATCGATACTTTTTCAAATGGTTTCCAAACTATCTCTATTATAAAGGATAAAGAGTTCTCAGACCAATGATGAAGAGTTTCAAAAGAAGATTAAAGCTGTGAATGATGGGAGATTGGGTGACTTTGTGTATGAAGATGTAATTTTGAAATTTGGGAAGAGACTTTGTGTTCCCGATATACCTGATCTAAAAAGGGAATTATTGGACGATGCTTATAGTTCCAATTTCTCTATACACCCTAGGAGCACCAAAATGTATAGAGATTTGAAGGAACATTTTTGGTGGGACAACATGAAGAGGGAGATTGCTGGGTTTTTGTCAAGATGTATGGTTTGTCAACAAGTGAAAGATGGAAGGCAATAACCTAGAGGATTCATTCAACCTCTTCCCATACCTGAGTGGAAATGGGATAATATTATGATGGACTTTGTCATGGGGCTACCAAAGACTCTTAGAAGGAACGATTCAATATGAATCATTGTTGATCGTCTTACCAAGTCAGCAAATTTGCTTGATATAAGAAAAGATCTACCACTTGAATGTTTAGCAAGACTATATATTAATTAAGTTGTGAGACTTCATGGAGTACCCCTATCGATTGTATCTGATCATGATCATCGTTTTACTTCAAGATTCTGGAAAAGTCTTCAGAAAGCTCTAGATACTGAACTTCTTTTGAGCGCTGCCTACCACCTCCAAACTGATGGACAATTAGAATAGACTATTAAAACCTTAGAAGACATGTTGAGATCTTTCTCTCTTTACTTTCAGGGTATGTGGGATCAATATTTACCTTTGGTGGAATTTTACTATAACAATATCTTCTATTCAAGTATTCGGATGGAACCATATGAAGCATTATATGGAAAGAGATGTTGCGCACCAACCTGGTGGGATGATGTTGGTGAAAGAAAACTTGTTGGCCTAGAACTTGTTTATGAAATAATGGAAAAGGTGAAGGTAATCCAAACCCACATCAAAATAGCTCAAAGTAATCAGAAGAGCCATGATGACAACCGAAGGAAGGATTTTGAATTTCAGGTAGGAGATCATGTTTTCTTGAAGGTATATCTATGGAAGGGTGTTATAAGTTTTGGTAAGAAGGTTAAATTGAGTCCCAAGTACATAGGACCTTTCAAAATTCTATAACGAATTGGGACTGTAGCTTACCATTTGGCAATGACACAAAGTCTCTCCAAAGTTCACGATGTGTTCCACGTATCACTGTTGAGAAAATACATACCCGAGCCAATGCATGTACTCACCTATGAGGAAGTAGAACTGGAACCTGATCTATCTTATTTCGAAGAGCCCATTAGTATTCTTGATACTAGATAACAAGTGCTGAGAAACCGGACGAATCGTCTGGTAAAAGTTCTATAGAGAAACCATAAGATGGAAGATGCAACGCGGGAACCCTAGGAACTTATGATGAAGAACCACCTGAGTCTTTTCATGCGGTAGTATTCTAGAAATTTCTAGGATGAAATTATTTGAAGGAGGGGAGAATGTAACACCCCAAGCTTCCATGGTACTCTTATCTTTGAATAATACAGTAGCGTGTGTTGTACGCAACTTCGAGTTCTAAAACACCACAACAAATCAACCAGCCATTATGAAAAGTAATACCCACCTTTTGAAATTTTATACATTTTATCTTTCAAAATTTACTTCATTTTTGGATTCAGAATATCAAAATTAGCTTAGGGTGAAATTTTGGTACTTTTCTGATAACTTTCATATTTTGATGAATAGTGAAAATTACTAAATTTTAATTAAAAAAAATTAATAGTGATAAATTATGAATTTGAGTGATTTTAAAGTATAATTAGATTATATTTTTACCATTTAATCCAATGTTGGTCATTGGACATAATTTCACTTTTAAACTGGACATAAGAAAGTGTCAATCTTTTGATAATTATTATTTGTTAAAAACACGCTTTTTGTTTTGACAACGGGAATTTCTGTGTTTTGAATTTAGAAAAATGGATTCCATATTTATAATTAGGAGGTCCAAATTATGTAAATAGGTAACTTTTATTTTTATACATTTTGAATAATTACTTCAGTAAATATTTTATTTACCATGGTTAAAGGGTAAATCCGGTAAATAAGGGTAAACAAATAATATTATAATAATACTAAATTATCATAAAATGTATCCTAACACTATTGGTTGATACATGTCCAACCATGGTCATCTTTGGGTCGATTTTGGGTCCCCATGTAGCCACTTGTAAGTGATAATGACACTTTATATTAATTAAGTTAAAGTAAATACAAAAATGACATAAGCATATATCTTTTAGAAAAACAATTTTTACATAGGGTTATATATGTTATCTTTTCGACTATAATTATTAATTAGAAAGATAAAAATATTTCCTACATAATGGTATTTTATTTATAATTTTTATACATTTAATAATTAAATTTATCTATGACACAATGATGATGCATTATTTTCCTTATTAATGAAAGAATCAAATAATTGGTATTATAAATGTTATAATAAATATAATTTGAAATTTTTTATGCCATACACGAATTTCATTGGTTAATATGACATGTTAGGACTCATTAGATGAATTTGTTTTGAATTAATAAAGTTTTTAAGACTTTAACAAAAATCAATTATTAAATAGTGTCAAAATTGAAATAAAGGAGTTTTTAAAACAAATATTATATTATTAATTGATATAATATTTCAAAAAATATATGGATCAGAAAAAGGACTTATATGATGATATTTATGTCATTAATGAACCACTTGGGTTTCTCTTGGCAGTTTGTATTAATTTTATTATCCAAATAATATAAAAATACAAAGAGACACGGTAAATGTCAAACTAATTAAGTAAGAGTTAAATCTAAAAGATAAGGTTAATATAGTGACCCAAATCTGTATAAAACCTATTTGATGAGTGGTTTTAGACCCATACCCACCTTAGACTTTAAATAATCTAGTTTTGAGCCATTAGAAACCAAATATTAATTTATTATAAAATAATACTTTAAGTTTTTCCTAATGAGCCCCTCCTCCCCCTTATAAAAGGACACCACTTCAAACCAATTATTCATACCTTAAAAGACTTTTGGTTCGGCCAAACCCTACCCAAATATCCTCTAAAATCCCCCCAATTCAACCTATAGGCCTTATTTTGATCAGAAATCCAACCTAAGGATCCCTTTTGATCAAATCAAAAGGAAGAACCCGAAGAAGATGTAATGTTTTCACCACCCTCTTTCAAGTTCCTTTCTTCTTCCACTTCCTCTTTCTTTACAATTTCCATTCTAAATAATAACCCTAGTATCTTCTATATACTGTGATGTTATTATAAATATGGTACAAACATATTCATTATTCTATCCATCCTTTGAATGACATTTCACCATACGTGCGTACGTACGACTTACCGTCTCCACGTCGTGGTGTAATTGTTATTCAAAACATTATTATTTGGATGGGTGTGATAATGATGTGTAATTGATGTATTTAATAAATATAACATTATAATGATTCTGCATATATGATATAATATCCAATTATATATTATTTTAATATCAAAATAATGATATTTTCGGTCGTGCGTACGTACGAACTACCGTCTCCACGAACGCGATGAGATTCATTCCCCATCATATCCATTCAAGATTAATTTTCATTTTATGATTAAAAATAATGTTTAAAGACTTGATATAATTAAGGATATGAATAATATACATCCCATACATACCAAATATGACTCACATAACAAATAATATAAAGGAAAACAAATCTGTTAACACCCGAAATGACGATAATACTAAGATATTATTAACATAACAATGTTAAAATATCATATATGATATCATAATAATGTATATGATTCTTTTATAATTTAATAAAAATTATTTCACCATTATACAAGAGGTTAACCTACCCTCAACCAAGAAAAATTATAAGGTAAGGGTTCATTTCTCAATCTATTTATTATCCGAGGTTGTTTTGACGTAAGAATATATTGGGACCTCTTTATCATCCACATACATGTTTCTTAAAAATGTATTTCAAAACATTTTTACTATTTACTAGACAATGGGTTAAATTCATTTATACCCTTATGTGTTTTGAAAGGAATCTTTTCGTCGTTTTCCAAACAAGGTACTTTTTGACCTTTTCGACAAATTTAAGGTAAGAATGTTTTTTAACTTATACGACGGGTGTGGTTATTTTCCGCTGTTATAAATCATCAAATCTTCCCTTACATGATTATAAGAATATTTTCAAAATAAATGTTTTATTTATAATTATATGTCTCTTAAATGATTTCAAAATAGAAACAGGTATTTATCTAAAAAGAGTTTTGATTTAATCTATGTCAACATCCTTTTATGGATCTTAAGTTTATTTGAAGTTGATTTATTATGATACAAAACTTCCATATTGTATTGAAGATTTTGTGATATGTTTGACTATGGATGTGCTATTTTTATACCATTCATGGTTTATGGTTAAGGTATTGAAATTTTGTATTCTAGTTTTAATACGAATGTTTATGATATGTTTAAACCTTTTCATATGAGGAATGTATTGGACTTAGTAAGTGATGGGTGGAGCCTGCTATAGCTCCTCGATGCATCAGTAGATCTCATGAGACAACTAGACGTGGAATTGGCCGAGGCACTTTCCCAGTTTTGATATATGGTTTTGGACGAGGTCTTAATCATTTTTAGATGTCTTGGCCAAGGCCTTGACGAAATGTTTCAGAATGTCCGACATTATACATTTTCTCATTATGAAAATAATATTGATGGTTCATGTGGTCATTCGACTAGTAGAATACCAATGATTATGTTTTATTACAAAATTATTTACTCAGTTCATATTCCTACCATAAAAGTATTCATGTTTATTATTGGTAAATGCATATGGTTTCAATTATTTACCATTCTTAATATTTACGTTATCTTCCGCTGTTTTTCTTACCCTTTTTGAGCGTTTGAGCTCACCCCTTTCTTAAGATTCATTTTCCCAGGATATGAAGAAGTTAGTTATGAGTGACTTTCATGCATTATTTAGAAGGCTTGGATGTTTCCAATGGAATAAATTCATGTTTTTTTATTTTCAAGTTATAAAGTTGAACTTATGTATGAATCTTGTTTCCAACAATACTAAACTAATCGGCATTTTGAGACATGATTTCCTTGTGATCATGCCAATGTTATGTAATAATGAACCGACTCTGGGTAACTGGGGTTGGGGCGTTACACATTTCATTGTTGAATCTCTCACATCCTCTTGTTTCTCACACTGATCATGAATCATGTGGGCTTAGAGATTTTTAATGATTACAACATGTGAACAAACACTCACAGTTAATGAAATACGAGAACTTTGATTCCCACCATAATTGGGATATGTAGGAAGCCTTCTTAGAGCCCGATCTCAATACATATTCTCTTCAATAATCCAACTCTAATTAGTTTAATTTGGTCATCCTCTTTATGGATAAGATCCAAATTAAACCCCTAAATCATCAAGGCATCCTTTTTCAGGAATTAATCCCAAACTCATTTCTCTCAAAGGACTATACTCTCCTTTGAGATTTAATGAACTATGAGAAATATGATTCCCACCATAATTGGGATACGTAGGAAGCCTTATAAGGGTCCGAGCTCACTGGATATTCTCTTCAGGAATCCAACTCTAATTTTTTAATTTGGGCATCCTCCTTCAGGATAAGCCCCAAATCAAACCCCCAAATCATCAAGGCATCCTTTTTAGGAAGTAAGCCCAAAATCATTTCTCTCAAAGGACTATATTCTTCTATGGGGTTCATTGAACTGCGTGGAATTTGATTCCCATACAAATGGGATATGTAGGAAGCCTCTTTGAGGTTCAAACCCAACACTTCAAATCAACCCTTTTCTTCTTGGGCCATATTTCCAACAGGGTCTAATATTAATTGGAAACCCATATTATTTCCAAGTTGCTTGGGCTACTTAGGTATAATTCCCACATTAAAATTTGACTATGAACTTTCCTCTTAGATGTCCTTACCACATGACATTAAACTGTATGGTCGGGTCCTTATCACATGACCTTAAAAAGGTATGATGTGTCCCATCAAGAGGCACCGAACTATGAGGGTTCTGATTCCTTTTACAAGGATACGTAGGTAGCCCATTTTATGGGTACAATCCCAATATCAAAACAAACTATTTTCTCCCTTTATGACAATAAATTAAATATTCCCCTACTGAGTGACTTAAAAACTAGTATCATCATAATGATGATTAAAATAATCTTTAAATAGTATATGAGAGGATACCATTGATGGAGAACCTCGAATACATACAGATATCTCCATTAATGAATCACCATGAATACATACTGATGATTCTAAATTTTACACATGTTAATAAGTGATTGAAAATTCTAAGGGAAACTTATGTTATACTTGGTGAATTAATAAGTATTCATGAAAATTTCATAAATTTATAAAGAGTGTCCTGGAGTGTACAATAATTCCCCCCCAAAAGGGTGTGATGAGTCCAACCTCCCATCCTCTTGACCAATGCACGTTCCTAAGAATCATAAAGTTAAAACTTAATGAACATAATCCTTTGGAAAGCATGTCCCTTTTGGATAAAGAACTATTGGAAGTTTTCGGTTCCATGAATAAATCCAATGGAAACCACCTGGAAGCAGTGGTTCTTAAAACCAGAACACACGTTTCAAGGAAATATGAAATAGAAACCTATGTCTTTTATATAGGTTATGATATAATGAAATGTTTATGAAACCTATTTCATTTCATAGGTTATGATATGATGAATGTTTTATGATCTGGTGGCACACATAATTATGATATTAATTATGTAAAGGGTAAGAACTATATCTCCCTTCAATGAATTGGGTAATGATAAATGTTCTATGATATCAAAGGGAACATGAGTGGTTAACCAAATCCTGAAAAATAGGATACATGGCTGGTTTGCCCAAGCCAAAAATGGAGAGTACATGGGTGGTTATCCCAAGCCTGAATAATAGGTTACATGGGTGGTTAGCCCAAGCCCAAAGCAGGTACATGGGTGGTTATCCCAAGCCTAACATGTTATGAATGTCTTAATTGGTATACTTTACATAAGGACTTCTATGATTATGTGTTATCCAAAAATCTATGCCTTATGAAAATGTTATTCTCTCATAAATCATATTCTCAGATTTCCTTATGATTCATGTCTTATGAACTATAAATCTTAATTCCATGACTCAATTTTATGAACTTTGATATGCATTGTATGGTTTTCAAATGTTATACCCATTTTCTCATACTCTTATATTCATGTTATTAATATGTATCTCATTTTTTATCCTTACTGATCATATGAGATCACCCTTTCTTGTGTTTCCTTTCCCAATGTTATGATGAAAGGTTTTATGTACTATATGTATATGAGGAGTAATAAATGGGAAGATCTTGGTTGGAAACATTTAATATATTTCACTGAATTAGAAGATTGTGTACCTAGTCTCCAATTACACTAAACTATTATGGTCTTTAGGAGTGTGTTTGGGTAATGTATTGAATATTAATCTAAAAAATGTAATATCTATGTGTTAAAAGCCTGGGTCGCAATATACATTTACATTTATACCAATATATATATATATATATTAGGTTCTTGGGGGTACAATTACATTCAAACACACACACACCACACACACATAGATCTTAAAGGCAAGCCATAGCCCCCTGGGGATAGACCACCCATCATGCCTTATTTATTTAATACATGGCTCATAGGAAGAGTGGGAATGAATCCCATAACATGGCACACAAGACCAGTGCAACGTCATACCTACATCATCCTGGCCGTGTCACCAAGCCTACTTATTTATATATTTAATAATAGGATACATATAATATAATATATTTAATAATAGGATACATATAATATAATATATACACAATATAATTATATAATACATATTTCTAATATAATATAATATATATATATATTTATATAGTTATTTGTATATACTTACATTTTTATTTTTATATATATTTGTATTTATTTAATGTATTTATATAATGCCTTTATAAACTATTTTTATAATGTATTTAAATACATTTATATAATGTATTTATAAGACATATACACATACAATATATAATTTGATATATTTTAAAAATAATAAAAAATACTAGAGGGGATTAAAACCCCCTCTAATATAAGAGATTAATGATAGTTTTGACATAACCACTGCTAAAATATAACAGTTTTTTTTTCAAAAAATAAAAATTAGAGGGGCTTAAAACACCTTATAATTAAATAAATTAGCATCAGTTAATAACTGCCACTAATCTCCAACATTAGAGGGGGTTTTATCCCACTATATATTTTTTTTTAAAAAATACATTATATTTTAGTACCAATTATGTCAAAACCGATTCTAATTTTTAATTTAGCAGCATTTTTGAAATAACTACCCCTAAAATACAACATATTTTTTTAAAAAAAATAAAAAAATTAGAGGGGTTAAACCACCACTAATATGGGTGATTAGCATTGGTTAATAATTGCTGATAAATTATTCAATTTGAAGGAGTTTTAGCCAAATCTATTTTTTATTTTTTGAAAAAATAAGTTCGTTATATTTTATCAGCAGTTATGTGAAAACCACCACTAATTTATACAATAACTTAATTTAAAAGGGGTTATGAACAACCCCCTATAAATAACCGCCACTAACAACACTATTTTTTTGTATTTTGAGGTTTTATTTTCTTTCTTTCTTCTTGACCATGTTTGGGAAAAGGAGGATAAGAGATAGACTACATGGAAATTGGGTAAGAGAGTCATGTAAGTGCTTGGAAATCTCTTATGCGATAGACCTCTAAGTTACCAGTGTTGGAACTACTGTTACAGTTGTAAATTTTTGATTTCATGCTAATCTTATGTATGTTATTACAATTTATAGGATTTGGGTGCATTCATGCATCATGACTAGGAATTTAGGATCACATGTCATATATATACATATTTCTGGCTATGCATAATGGTTATTCTGATTAAATGTCACGATCTGTGATTCAGTGATATATTATGCTGAAATTTTAGATTACTTGAACTTGTTCATGCTTAATTTATTAATATATATATATATACACACGACTATGGACAAAGAGATGGCATGGAGAACTATGCATGAACCTTGGGTTGTGGTAGGAGGGTTATGCCTTACCATTGTGGTTAGCCTCTTAGGATATGCGCTCCTATAAGAATCTCTTATAGTGCCTATAAAATACTTAGGTTATTATCTTAAGTAAAATTTCATAGGTTTTATAAGCATTTATTTTACATTTTATAAAATTCTTCCTAGAAGTCATCTGATGGGACCGCTTGGTGAAGTAATGTAGAATTATATCACTAAGAAGAACATGCCTATTCCACTAGAAGATGTATCAGAGGATTCAACTAAGCATGATTCTTTTCCTACTCTAGTGGTTCAGGCGGTAGAGCATATCAACCCTGGAGTCTTATGGTTAAATCCAATTTAATTAGGAGGGGTATGGAGGAAAATGATCAATTTTTCTTGAGACTTACAACTCCATCATTCTCCATCCATCTAGTTTAGTGGAGGCCCTCATGATGCTGAGGACTAGATTGATTTCATTGATGGGATATTCGATCTAGTAGATACTCGAGAGTACTGATGAGTAAAGTTGACTGCCTTTATGCTTTAGGGAATCACTTAGAGATGGTAGGGTGTCATGAACTTGGTGGTAAGGCATGAGGTTATTACATGGGAAAACTTAAAGGATATTTTCTTTGATAATTTCTTCATAGATACGTTGAATATGGATAATGCGCAGGAGTATATGAAGCTTTAGAAAGAGACAATGTTAGTGTTTAATTGATCTAATCATTTCATAGAGTTGATTTTCTTTACTCTTATTTTGTTTAGGAATAAGTCACAAAAGATCCAAAAGTTTGTGATTGATCTCTAACTAGACTTGAGTTGTCAGGTTATGATCTTTGAATTGAAAACATATCTAGAAGATCTTCGCAAGGCCTTGATGTTCTAGAAAGTTTTGGAGGACAAGGCTACATGTATTCAACCATCTCATAGGATATTAGGAAGAAGACATCCTAATGTTTCATAGGGTGTCTCTTATAGTAATAATAAGATTAAGGTAGAGGAGTTACATTAGATAAGTGGTAGAAGATTAAAGTATAGAATAATTTCTTCAGCTCCCTCTATGGGTGGTGTTTCCGTTAGGCGATTCAACTGTGTCTTGAGAGGTAACCTCCTCAAGACTTGTGGGAAATTACATATGGAGTGTCATTGTTTTGGTAAGTAAGGGAATATCTATTATTATTATTTCAATACTTCATGGATGAGTTATATGTTTTCAGGATAGAATGGAGCGTGGAGTACCTCAACAGAGGATACTGACACCTCATACGTTGATTACCCATGAAAGTTATGTGGCTTAGGGGTAGGGATATAAATATGAGGTTGGTAGAGTTTATGTAGTGTATCAGGTCTAACTTGGAATAATAGAGGGAGAATCTACAATTAGATATACGGTCTTGATCATATCAATACAATCTTATACCTTTTTTTGAAATAATATCTTATTGGAGTTGGTGGCCTAGAACCTAATAATTTTTACTTTACGGTAAACTTGTATTCATATATTTGAATATTAATAAATACCTTATCACATATTTATTGTTATTCTGCATGAAAATGAAAGTGATAATGTCCAAAGGAAATCTATTGCACTAAAGGTTCACAACGGATCCCTACTGTGATGAGAATCCAGAAGTTCCATAACAATATTCTTGAATATATGTTCTATGGAAATATTA
The DNA here is from genome assembly GCA_963277665.1 of Viscum album. Classification (NCBI taxonomy): domain Eukaryota; kingdom Viridiplantae; phylum Streptophyta; class Magnoliopsida; order Santalales; family Viscaceae; genus Viscum; species Viscum album. Next base: position 236,150,526 of record OY728155.1, on the reverse strand, counting down.
TGTTATTTGAGGGACACAAATAATATAGGCCACATTTGGTGCGTGGACTCATAAAACTTTAAGGCACCTTCTCATGGTGTCCACCCTTGGTAATATCCATGAGGATATTATAAAAACGAGACCTGCCAGTAGGAAATCCACATTTCATAGTGTCATTGGATGTTCCTATCTATGGATGTGCGTATTGGTCCTTAGAATTTATGATTATTATTAATGGGTATTACAACTCACACAATTAGATACATTGAAAAAAATGTGATGGCTCACTATTTGTAGTGAGGTAGGATATGTTGGGTGCGTCACGAGTAATACTAACATAATAGATAATGTGAGAAAGGATTTGTACCTTCTGTTCCATAAAAAAAGTTGATATCTCAAGCCCTTTGATAGAATTGATATAGCCTAAATAAATCCATGGAAATGGTGTGGAATGGGCGAGTTCAATTCTGGGAATTGAAAGAACAAATAATCAAGCACATGGGTTGATGGAAATAGCATGAAACCCACTTGATTCGGGATATCAAGACAAAGGGATTACATTACACTACAAGCGTTTGTAGGAGGTGACACATCATTGCAGTGTTAGCATCATTCTTTATGGGTGCCTTGACATGTTTCTAGATGCTAACCTTGGAATTTCGGTAGGATCTGCCCAATTCCACTGATAAAGAGGGCTAGAGGGTCACACACTAAGTGTATCGAAGTATCTCATTTAAATATTTATTTAACAAGTTGAACAAAGATTATTCCCGATTGTGGTTTAATAATTATTCAAGGATGCCTGATCACATTTATTTCGACACTAGTTATTCAAGAGAATATATTATAGGTGAAATAATATATTTATTAGTGAGTAATGAAATGATATTTATTTAAGAAATAAATATTTATTATTCATGGTCTAGTAAATGTGGTAGAGGAAATAAAGAAAATGGAAAAACAAAAGTACATGCCTCATATATTAATATATATACACACCATGCAATTTTTCTAGGGATTTGTGAGAAATAATATTATTTATTTAATTAAATAATAATAGGTGTAATTCGTTGGGTGCATGTCAAGTGATAATAATAGTCAAATTTTATTATTAGACATGGGGTCTTACTAAGAATTAAATGAAATGAATAAATTCCTTTAGCTAATTAATTCATTTTATTATTCTATGTAATATAAATCCCAATTACATTATTCTATTTAGAACTAGAAATTATTTGTGGTTGTGTACAACAGATCTTGAGAAATATCTCAAGCCGAGAGAGAATTCCTTTCCTCCAATAATGCTGTCAAGTTATGAGAGAGATCCTCCTCCACCGGATCAAGGAGAGCGCTTTGGAAGCGGCTCTCAAGATGATCGAAGGCAGACATCACAAGTGAAGGATCTTCCACGCTAGCACCTAGAGATCCCTTCGGTGACGTCTAGAGATATGTGAAGCATGTTTGGATCACCACTAGAGGAGGTCTACACTCGGATTCTATGATGCAATGAAGGATCACATTGGATTTTGACCGGAAACATCATTAGAGAGAGAATTCCATCCGGGAAATTATTGTTTTTAATTAAATTAATTATAACCAAAATATGATGTTCATCTCTATGGTTGCAATAATTCCCTATTTACTTTTCGTTATTCTTTATATTCCAAAGATTTGGAATTTTATCATCATGAAAGATCTTGAATTGATCATTGTTAATGATAAAATTAAAGTTGGGTACACCCATCCATGCGCTTCCGCTCCATCCAGAACCTTTAAGTGGTATCAGAGCGGTAATATCATTGATTATAATAATTTAGTTTTTCATTGATGATTTATGCATTTAATAATTTAGTTGTTTCAATTAAAGTTAATCATTCTATAAATCTGAATATCTAGATCTATTCCTCCTCTTTTGTTTCTCATTCACCTTACAGAAACACTCTTTTCTTTTAATTTTTATTAAAATAAAATAGAGGATCTCATTCGGAGGATCCAAAGGTTCCTATCTATACAATACTAGAACACATGGCGTATATTTGAAAGTACATGTCGTTTAGTCAAGGTTCAATGAATTGGGATTGGTCTGCCAAACCCAGCCATGTGTTGGAGTTTATCTGAGTCTTTATGACTCAGTGTGTTGACCAAGAATAGATTTCGCACGGGTTTTGGATTACATGTCATGTGGAACAATGGACATGGAATGTGTTCCCTTTAGGTTAGGGTTGGACCATGTACCTTGTACACAACTTTCTTGACTGGAGACTGTGTAATGAAGATACTACATAGTGTGTGGCCCACTGGACATGCAGTGTATTCTGAATATTTATGAAGTACATATACATTCCATATCCCTAGGTGTGTACTTCAGATGTACGATGAATGATAGTACACGCCGTATAGTTGGAACTACACACCGTGTACTCATCCAAATTAGATATATTTATTAAAATTTATTATTATATTATACAAACCCTTGAGACGTGTACCATGGTGCAGGTGTAAAGCTGGGGAACAACACGTGATAGGTGTTTTATACATATGTGTTTAATTTAACATCTGCATAATGTTCATTTATACTCATTGGGTAGTTATGAATGTGAAATCACCAGGTTTCCTGTAAGGTACAAGTTACATATAAAGATAATTTTAAATTAATTTATTTTTTTAAAATTAGAATGGATGAGAATCTCAAGGAAATTCAGAAAAGGGTTTAAGATAAAAGAATTGATTAATTAAAGATAATAATTAATTGATTTGAGCATGATTTATCTTAAACAAGAACAATTAAAGAATTTAATGCACATTTTATTTATTCATGAATATCGTTGCATGTATGGATGATCATGATCTAGACTAGGACCTTTTTTATGTGGATGGTTTCTTTTAATTAATTTATTTAAATTAAAATTATTTCCCTACGAGCCTTATCCTCATTAATATGTAGGGCCTGCGTGCCCAAGGTTTCCTTTACGTAAAACCCCATTTTACCTCTCACCTATGTGAGAGATAAAATCATATATAATGTATGGAAAACCGATTCTAGTGGAGGCGGCTCAAGTTAAGAGCCATGGTGAGACTAGTCCAAGGAGATACAAATGTGGACGTGTGGAAATATGTAAACACGAACCCAAAAGGTTCAATGTCTTTTATCCCCTTGGTATTGGGTTAGTTTATCAACCGCTAGATAAACTAACCAATTGAACAAGATCATTATCATGCCATTTATTTTATTTCTGTCAATTGCATGGTTTATTTATTATGGATGTGTTGTCATAATCACACAATTAATGAATTAAACAATCATGCCATATGGAACTAAAATAATACTAAATTATGCGTAAATACTATATTAGACATGGTTAATCACTTAAGTATATCTGACTTAATATTAAAAAGAATGTAAGAAAGATAATAAAATGGAAATTTATATGTAAGGATAAAATCCCTCAAGGAAACATTAAGTTGGTATAACCTTCTATAATCTTGGTTAGAATCGAACCATAGTTCAAATAACTTGACCAAACCTAGTTGGGGTGCTTTCAATTATCGGGGAATTATAATTAGAGGTTTTGGGTTGACTTGACTTATTTCACATCAAGGGTTGACTTCTATAGTAGGACATGGTGTGACCAAAAGGCAAATGTTGAGGAAATCCAAAATAAAAGGATTTTAGGATTGGGGAGTCCACTTAGTGGATCAAGGAGTTTCATGTTAATGTAGTTGGCATTTAGAATGCCTATACAAATCCTTTCAAGTTTCTTGACCAACCTCAGTTGGGGTAATGCGAAGGAAAATTTGGATCCTTGCCACTAGAATATTTAGAAAACAAAATATTCCGAAGTCAATGGTGAGGGATATTGGATTTCTATAAAACAGTGGGAGACTAATAAGTATTAATTTGTTTATTTGTCTCAATTTTATCATGATAAAGTAATAAATTTTTAATCATATTAATTTTTAGAAATGATAATAAAAATTATATAAAACATATCATTGTGAACCATACTCAAGAAGGAAAACCTTATCACTGGCACCTATTTCCAAGAGTGGCAGCGGTGTTTACGTGTCATCCTTTTCCATGAGAGGAATTTTTGTGTGCTAGAGGAGATTTTTATAGTTATTCCTAGAAACGAGGCTAGTTATGAGGAAATATCTCTCGATATGAAACATTTTAATGATTCTACAAATGTACAATGTTTCATGATTTCGACCATGTCTAATGAGCTCTTGAAGCAACATGAAAACATGGACGTGTATAACATGATGTCACACCTTAAGGATATCTATCAAGAGAAGGAGAGACAAGAGAGTTATGAGATATCCAAAAATTTGTTCACAACTAAGCTTAGAGAGTCTTCACCAGTTGGGCCTCATGTATTCAAGCTTATTGGCTACATTGAATGCCTGATCATCTTAGGGATTAATTTTCTAGATGAGTTGCGTACAAATCTCATCCTATCATCACTGAACAAGACCTTATCTAGATTTATTGTTAACTAAAACATAATAAATAATGAGAAGAATATTTTAGAACTTATAACCTTGATTCTCCAGGTAGATAAGGACATGTGACAAGACAAACCCATAGTCCTTATGGTGAATAAAAAGAGGAAGGATAAGGAAAAGGGGCCAAGGATTTATACACAGTCTGAAACTCCTGAGCACTGTCCCTCCAAGAAGGGGAAGATCTAGAGGTAGGGAAAGGAATGGGAGGTAGTATGTTTTTCATGTGGAATGCTAGGCCACAGAAAGAGGAACTTCACCCAAAAGCGTGGGGATGCTAAAGGTGTGTTTGTTGTTGTGTGTAATCTTTCCATTTCTACACATTGGGTATTAGATACATCTTGTGGGGCTCACATCTATATTCAAATTCAGGAACCAAGTAGATTTAGAAATATTTCCAAAGGAGAGGTGGATCTTTGAGCTTCCAATGGCGCAAGGCTGACTGTGTTGGCTATTGGTGATTACCATCTCTCATTTCCAACTGAGATGCTTTCGGTTTTACATAACTGTTATTATGTACCTAGTGTTACTAAAAACTTAATTTCTGTACCATGTTTGGATATGGATGGATTTATTTTCAAGTTTGAAAATAAAGGTTTTTTATTTTATAGAAACAACGTATGTAATGGTATGGTGCATTTAAATTACATTTTGTATGTATTAAATTACGAAAACCAAGTACTGGAAATCAATAATGAAACAAACTCACATGACTCATACAACACCCAGCTGTGACATCACCGTCTCAATCATGTAAACAAGAAGCACTTGAAAAATCTCTTCCTTGATGGTTATTTAGAATCTTCAATATAAAACCAATTGATAGATTTTACTCTTGTTTACAAGGGAAAATGACCAAGCCACCTTTTGGTGGACAAGGTGAAAGGACCACAGCTTCTAGGATTGGTACACACAAATGTTTGTGGACCATTTCTAGTAGAATCTAGAGGTAGATATTCTTACTTCATTACTTTTACTGATGATTTGAGAAGATATGTCTATATCACTTAATGAGGTATAAGTCATATTCCTTGGAGAAATTTAAGGAATTAAAAAATTAAGTAGAGAATCATCTTTGTAAAAAGAAAAAGAATCTTCGATCGAATCGAGGTAGAGAATATCCAAACCACAAGTTCATCGACCTTTTACGGGAGTTTGAGATTCTATCTCAACTCACTCCTCCTTATACACCACAGTAGAATGGTGTTAGTGAAATGTGGAACCAAACCTTGTTGTACATGGTGAGGTTGATGTTGAGTCATGAAAATATTCAATTATCCTTTTGGGTATATGCATTACAAACTACAACATACACATTAAACCGAGTACCAAATAAGGCGAAAAATAGAATTCCCTATTGAGTTATGGAATGAAAAGAAACCCATTTTTTCATACATATGTGTATAAGGATGCGAAGCATTTGTTAAGGACTTCTTAGGCAAAAAACTAGCACCCTGGGGCATGCGGTGAATCTTTATAGGATATCCCAAGGAAACGAAAGAATATTACCTATATAACCTTTCAGAAAAGAAAGTGATTGTCACCAGACAAGATGTCTTTTTTAAGAGGGAGCACATACTCGAAAAGGATAATGGGAAGATTGAATTCGATGAAGTTTATGATCAAGATACACAGAAGTTGGTACATGAACAAGTTCCACAAGTCCCCATGGAAGAGGTTCCAGAAACACAAGTACTGTGTAGGAGATCAAGAGAGGTAATGGAACCAGAGAGATTTGGTTTCCTAGTCACCGAGGATGGTGAATCATTATTTTTTAGACAATGATGAACCTCTCTCCTACAAGGAAGAAATAGAGAGCTCAGAAGATGCAAGATAGATAGAATCTATGAATTTTTAAATTGATTCCATGTATCAGAACCATGTTTGGGTTATGGTTGATTATCTAGTTGATGTAAATCCTGTTGGATGAAAATGAGTATTCAAGAGAAATCTGAACATGGAAGGTCAAGTTAGAACCTATAAAGCAAGGCTAGTTTCTAAAGGATTCAGGAAATGTCAAGGAATTGACTATGATAAAACCTTCTCACCAGTTTCCATGTTTAAATCCACAAGAATCATACTTTCCATAACATCTTACCATGACTACGAGATTTGGAAAATGTATGTCAAAACAATATTCCTTAACAAGAACCTTTAGAAATATGTTAATATGACACAACCACAAGGGTTTGTGACATCTGGGGAAGCCAAACAAGTTTCAAAGTTGTAGAAATCCATTTATGGATTAAAGAAAGCATCCAGGTCATGGAACATTAAATTTGATGAAAACATAAAAGGATTTGGTTTCATTAAGAACAAATGTGAGACATGTGTTTATAATAGGTTTAATGGGAATGCTGTTATTATCATAGTAGTATATGTTGACGACATATTACTTATTGGAAACGATAAAACAGTTTTACAATAAGTTAATGACTTGTTGAACAAGTGTTTCTCTATGAAGGACATAGGTCAAGAAGCATACATTCTAGGGATCAAGATCATTCATGATAGATCCAAGAGGAATCTTATACTAATTCAGGGTACATATACTAACCAGATACTAAATATATTTAGTATGGAACAATCTAAGAGGTGATTAGTTACAGTGTCACATGGCCTACGTCTTTCTAAGATAATGTGTCCTCAGACACTACATGTGAAAGATAGGATGAGTAAGATTCCATAAACTTCGGCTATAGAATCCATCATGTATGACATGTTATGTACCGGGCTTGATATTGCCTATTCACTGAGCATGGAAGTAAGATGTCAAAAATATCCAGTAGAATGATATTGAACTACTGCTAAAAATATCCTTAGATATTTGAGAAGAAGTAAGGATATGTTCATGGTGTATGGAGGAGACGAGGAACTTTTCATCAGAGAGTATGACGATGCTGGTTTTCAGACATATCAGAATGATCTAAAGATGTAATCTGTATATGTTTTCTATCTCAACTATGGAGTTATGAGCTGGAAGAGTTCAAAGCATCTAGTTGTCACCAATTCCATAGTGGAGTCCGAATATATAACGGCTTCTCATGCATCCAAGGAAGCTGTCTTGATTTAGAACTATTTCCAGGATATTGATGTGGCGCCTAGTAGTAAAGATCCTATCACATTGTATTGTGATAATACTGTAGTGGTGGATCTTGTAAAAGAACCATGGCCACATCAATGGACAAAGCACATTCTTCATAAGTATCACCTATTGAGGGATTTCTATCAAAGGGGTGAAGTTGCAGTTAGTAGAGTGTCTATGGAAGAGAATTTGGAGGACTCCATGACCAAATGCCTATCTCAACAGAAGAATTAATATCACGTGAAAGCTAGTGGGTTAAATATTGTTAAAATTTGGATCTAGTCCAAGTGGGAGTCTTATTGAGTTAGGGGCCTAAAGGATTTTTTAATAAGTTTTTAATTTTTTTTTGAAATCGGCTGGTTTAAAAATATTTTAAAAAATATGCCATAAAGGCGGCATCCACGATGTTACTTTTGGGAATAGGTGAAATACGACATCAGGTATGCCGCCTTTCCCTAAAAACCATTTTTTTAATTTTTTTAATTTTTGTTGTTTTTTTGTTTATATATATATATATATATAACCAAACAAAAATAAAATTAAAAATAAAGATAAATTTTTCAGCAGAATTTATCTACTATTTAAAATCCAACAGTACTGCTATTACAATAATCTAGATTCTGACAAATTCGCACACCCATGGCTCACTTTTATAAGAGGGATCACCCTAGAAATCATTCTATATTTCCGATGTGGGGTTCTAGTTTTTACTTTCCCGCGCAGAACATTCTTCATTTCCGATGTGAGATTCTGTTTCAAGTACGTGACTTTGAAAGACTATAAAATATAAAATATAAGACCAATATAAATGAAAATTTAAACTTGGATTAAACATATAAGAAATAGCTAAAAAAATAATTCCATAAAAATGATGATAAAAAAATTTTATATGCTTTCAAAACCACCTACTTGAATCTTAAAAATGTTTCATGTACGTGGCTTTGAAAGCCTATAAAATATAAACTATAAGAACAACATAAATAAAACTTAAAACATGAATTAAACATATAACAAATAATTGAAAATAAAAATAATTTCATAAAAAATGTTGATGGAAAATAATTTATATGTTTTCAAAGATAACTACTTGAAACTTAAAAATGTTTTAAGTACGTGACTTTGAAAGTCTATAAAATATAACCTATAAGACCAACATAAATGAAACTTAAAACATGGATTAAACATATAACAAATAGTTGAAAATAAAAATAATTTTGTAAAAAATGTTGATGGAAAATAATTTATAAGCTTTCAAAGACACCAACATGAAACTTAAAAATGTTTCAAGTATGTGACTTTGAAAGCCTATAAAATATAAACTATAAGACAAACATAAATGAAACTTAAAATATGGATTAAACATAAAATAAATTATTTAATTATTTAATTAATATTATTAATAATTAATTATATAATAATTAATTAGTTAATTGGTAATTATTAAAAATAAATTATATAATAATTAACTAAACAATTATTATATAATGATTTTTAATAATTACAATTTAATAATTATAATGAAAAATTATAAATTATAATTATATTACTAATTATCTAATTAACTATTGTAAAATTAATAAATACATTATTAATTAAATAATTAATTATTATATAATAGTTTTAAAAATTACTAATTAATAATTATAATGAATGATTATAACTTATAATTATGTTACTAATTAACTAATTATAAAAAGGGTCTCAGTTCTATCTTTCTCAAAAAATTAACTAATTAACTAATATATAATTAATAATTATATTGCCAATTAACTAATTAATTATTATATAATTAATGATTAATAATTACTAATTAACTAATTACTAATTATATAATTAATAATTATATTACTAATTAACTAATTAATTATCATATAATTAATAATTATATTACTAAGTAACTAATTAATTATTAAATAATTAATAATTATATTACTAATTAACTAATTATGTTACTAATTAACTAATTAATTATTATGTAATTAATTATTAATAATTACTAATTAATTAACTAATTATTATACAATTAATAGTTAAATAATTAATAATTATATTACTAATTAACTAATTAATAATTAAATAATTAATAATTAATAATTAATAATTAATAATTAATAATCAATAATTAATACTTAATACTTATAATGAATAATTATAATGAATAATTATAATGAATAATTATAAAGAATAATTATATTACTAATTAACTAATTAATTATTATATAATAATTTTTAATAATTACTAATTAATAATTATAATGAATAATTATATTACTAATTAACTAATTAACTATTACATAATTAATAATTATATTACCAATTAACTAATTAATTATTATATAATAATTTTTAATAAATAGTAATTAATAATTATAATGAATAATTATAATTTATAATTATATTACTACTTAACAAATTATAAAAACGGCCTTGACTCTATCTTTCTCAAAAACTGACTAATTAACTATTATATAATTAATAATTATATTACAAATTAACTAATTAATTATTATATAATTAATTATTAATAATTACTAATTAACTAATTCCTAATTATATAATTGATAATTATATTAGTAATTAACTAATTAATTACTATATAATTAATAATTATATTACTAAATAGCTAATTAACTATTAAATAATTAATAATTATATTACTAATTAACTAATTATGTTACTAATTAACTAATTAATTATTATATAATTAATTATTAATAATGACTAATTAACTAACTAATTATTATACAATTAATAATTATATGATTAATAATTATATTAATAATTAACTAATTAGTTATTATATAATTAATTATTAATAATTAATAATTAACTAATTACAAATTACATAATCAATAATTATATTAATAATTAACTAATTAATTATTATATAATTAATAATTATATTACTAAGTAACTAATTAATTTTTAAATAATTAATAATTATATTACTAATTAACTAATTAATTATTATTTATTTAATTATTAATAATTACTAATTAACTAACTAATTATTATAAAATTAATAGTTATATAATTAATAATTATATTACTAATTAACTAATTAATAATTAATAATTAATAATTAATCATTAATAATTAGTAATTATAATGAATAATTATAATGAATAATTATAATGAATAATTATAATTTATAATTATATTACTAAATTACTAATTAACTATTATATAATTAATAATTATATTACCAATTAACTAATTAATTATTATATAATAATTTTTAATAATTAATAATTATTAATTATAATGAATAAATATAATTTATAATTATATTACAAATTAACTAATTAACTATTATATACTTAATAATTATATTACTAATTAATTAGTTAATTATTATATAATTAATTATTAATAATTACTAATTAACTAATTAATTATTAACTAATTAATTATTAATAATATTAATTAAATAATTAAATAATTTATTATATATTTAATCCATGTTTTAACTTTAAATTGTATCAGTCTTATAGTTTATATTTTATAGTCTTTAAAATCCACATACTTGAATCATTTTTAAGTTTCATGTCGGTGGTTTTGAAAGCTTACAAATTATATTTCATGAACATTTTTTATGAAATTATTTTTATTTTCAACTATTTGTTATATGTTTAATCCATATTTTAAGTTTCATTTATATCAGTCTTATAGTTTATATTTTATAAGCTTTCAAATTCACATGATTGAAACATTTCTATGTTTTATGTAGGTGTCTTTGAAAACTTATAAATTTTTTTCCATCAACATTTTTTAAGAAATTATTTTTATTTTCAACTATTTGTTATATGTTTAATCCATGTATTAAGTTTAATTTATGTTAGTCTTGTAGTTTATATTTTATAGGCTTTCAAAGTCACACACTTCAAACATTTTTAAGTTTCAAGTAGGTGGTTTTGAAAGATTTTAAATTATTTTTTATCATCATTTTTTGTGAAATTATTTTTGTTTTCAACTACTTATTATATGTTTAATCCATGTTTTATGTTTCATTTATATTGGTCTTATAGTTTTTATTTTATATTCTTTCAAAGTCATGTACTTGAAACAAAATCCCACATCGGAAATGCAGAATGTTCTGCGCAGGAAAGGGAAAACCAAAATCCCACATCAGAAATGCAGAATGATTTCCAAGGTAAGCTCTTTTATAAAAGGGAGCCCTGGGTGAGAGCTTCTATCAGAATCCCAACTGCTATAATGGTAGTACCACTGGATTTTAAATAACAGATAAATTCTAATGAAAATTATTGTTTATATATATATATATATATACAAAAAAACAAAATAAGAATAAAAAATGTTAAAATACAAAAAATAGTAATTTTTTTAGATTAACGGAAGCAACGGGGTTGCCACCTTTTTACATAACTCAAAAGGCAGTGTCACCGCTGCCGCCTTTAGAGTGTATATTTAATTTTTTGTAAACCTAGGTGTTTTTATTTTTTTTAAAAACATATTTGAAAAATCCTAGAACCAACTACTTTGTACTTTATTATAAACACATATTCATGGATTTAAATATTAATAAACACCTCATCACATATTGATTTTTCTTCTGCATGACAATCCATGTTATAATGTCATAAAGATAGTTGTTTCACTAAAGGGTCATAACTATTCCCTTCTCTGATGGGAACCCATAAGTGATATAACACTATTCTTGAATATATATTCTATGGCAAGATGATGTTACTTGAGGGACACAAGTAATACAGGCCATTAGGGGTGATGACTCATAAAAATTTGAGGCACCTTCTCAGGGTGTGAGCCCTTGGTAATATCCAAGAGGATATTATGAGAATGGGACTTGCCAACAGGAAATCCACATTTCATAGTGTTACTGGATGTTCTTATCTGTTGATGTGTGTATTGATCAATAGACTTTAAGATTATTATTAATGGGTATTAAAACTCACACACATAGATGTATTGATGAGATCTATGATGAAATATTGTTCACAGTGAGGTAGGATATGTTGGATGTGTCACGAGTAATACTACATTAATAGATAATGAGAGAAAGGATTTTTCCCTTATGTTCCATAAAGGAAGTTGATATCTCAGGCCCTTTGATGGAATTGATATAGCCTAAATAAATCCATGGACATGGTGAGGAATGGATGAGTACAATTTTGGGAAGTCAAATAAAGAATAATCAAGCACATGGGTTGATGGAATTATCATGCAACCCTCTTGATTCAAGATATCGAGAAAAAGAGATAACATTACTCTATAAGCGTTTGTAGGAGGTGACATGTCATTTCAGCATTAACATATTTATCTATGGGTGCCTTGGCATGTTGCTAGATACTAACCATGTAATTTAGGCATGCTCTACCTAATGCCACTGAGAAAGAGGCCTAGAGGGTAACACACTATACGTGTCAAAGTATCTTAGTTAAATATTCAGTTAACAAGTAGAATAAATATTATTCCCAATTGTGGTTTAATAATTATTCAAGGAATTATGATCACATTTATTTCGACACTAGTTATTCAAGATAATATATTATAGGCTAAATAATATATTTATTAGAGAGTAATGCAGTGATATTTATTTAAGAAATAAATAGTTCTCAAATATCTTTTTTTAATTTTCTGAAAGCCACTTTATGGTAGTGGTAACCGTATATCAGGATTACAAAATACAAATTTTCGGATTCAAAATTCAAAATTTAATCCAAACAAGATCCGGTAATTCAAAATAAAGTGATCCTCAAATCCAACCAAATAGTCACCTCGATGGCCACGAGATCCACTGCATGGACCGAGGACATGCCTGTCAAGTCGCACCCAAATAGTCACCACCATCATTGCATCAACTAATGCATCGTCCCTTCAACATCAACCCCTCTCCAAGCACCATAGTCATGAACTCCGTCAGCCATCAGCCTGTATATTAATATATGTACACACCGTGTAGTTTTTCTAGGGATTTGTGAGAAATAATATTATTTATTTAATTAAATAATAATAGGTGTAATTCACTGGGTTCTTGTCAAGTGATAATAATAGTCAAATGTTATTATTAGACATGAGGTATTACTAAGAATTAAATTAAATTAATAAATTCCTTTAGTCAATTAATTCATTTTATTTTTCTAAGTAATATAAATCCCAATTATATTATTCTCATTAGACCTATCCATTATTTGTGATTGTGCACAACAGATCTGGAGAAATATCTAAAGCCAAGAGAGAATTCCTTTCCTCTAAGAATGCTCTCAAGTTATGAGAGAGATCCTCCTCCACTAGATCAAAGAGAGTGATTTGGAAGAATCTCTCAAGATGATCAAAGGCAGACATTGCAAGCAAAGACTCTTCCATGCTAGCACTTGAAGATCCCTTTAGAGAGGTCCAGAGATATGTGGAGCACATGTGGATCACTGCTAGAGGAAGCCTACACTTGGATTCTATGATGCAACGATAGATTAAATTGGATTGTGACCAGAAACATCAACGGAGAGAGAATTATATCAAGGAAATTCTTGTTTTTAATTAAATTAATTATAATCAACATATGATGATCCTATCTATGGTTCTGTGACTTCCATATTTCCTTTTATTTATTCATTCTATTATGAAGATCTGACATTTTATCATTGTGACAAATATTAGATTGATCATTGTTAACGGTAAAATTAAAGTTTTCCACGTGCTTCTGCTACTCTCGAAACCTATATAGCTTCCCATTCATTTATATATACTCAAGTCGTTTTTAGGATTGAATTTAAATTAAATTTATCTTTTGAGCTGTCAGATCTTAACACAACCTTAGAAAAAAGTGTATCATCTCTAGATATGAAAAACATTTCATGTAGTGGTTTCTGGTATAAGGACCAATCCATAAAAAAAATACACAATATTGATTTTTTAGTTAAGAATTCACTTTATTACATTTCTAGGATCATTATAGTTTACAATTTTAGAGAATTAGCTTATATATCTTATATAAAAAACCTATATATTACAGAGTGGATACATATTCTCAGTATACATTTTACCCAAAATGTTTTTTTTAAAATTAAACATGTTTTATTATCATGAAAAATCTTCACGATTTTCAACTTGAATTATTATATGTTCTAAATCATCCTTAAACCATGTGATTTTTTAAAATCTATAATGAGAAAAAAAATTAGTAATCAATATAATTTTAATAAATCCATTAGTCTAGTAAAAATCATAAAAACCCATAAAATAATCACCTTTTCTATGTTATTCTATGATCGTATAATATAAATCATATCCACATGGGAAAAAAGTTTTTTTCACAAATAAAAACATTAAAACCCATAGAAAGAAAATATAAAATCTTGTAGGAAACATAGAGAATCATATATATTCATAACCCATATTCACTCATTTAAAAAATAATCAGATTCTAGTTAAATCAATATGAGAAACTAGCTTGGTTAACTCCCTCTTTTTTTTCCTTTGAAGATAAGAAACATTACCCAATGATTGTAGAACTATATCAGGATCAACCATTTTTATAACCTGTATTAGGATCACCAATTTATATAAGCTATATCAAACTCACCAATCATAGTATATAATACTCAAGTACCAGATCATGAATATAAAATTTTATGCTTGCACCATTTCATCATAAAACCCTTGAAAAACTCTTTTGAATCCATATGCAAAACACTATTGAATATCAAAATACCCTTTCCTTTTAAAAATTCATTTTAAAAACTAAAATACCCATAATAAAGGGGAACCGTTTTTTTCATTGAAGAAAACATTGATTGTGGTTGTGATTGCAAGGAAAGTCAAAACATTCCATATAAAATACTTAAAAATATTCCATTTAAAACTATTTTAAAAATTGTCAAAAGAGTCATAAAATGAAATTTATAATTCATTTATGTTTATATAAATATATTCATAAAATAATTTTATGAACATTGATATGGAATAAAATAATTTAAAAAATAAAAATTTAAAATATTTAAAATGAGGTTTTAAGTTAAAGTGTCCCTTATCTTGAGTCCGAATCATCACATGAATTATTTATATTAATAAATAATAATATTATATTAATTATTTACTTTATTAATAAAATTTTTAAATATTATTACTCATTTTATTTAATTTATTACCATGTTATATAAAATTATTTATCCAATTAAGTTCATATTATATGTTTTGATGATATTCAGATCATATGTCCAAGATGAATTTGGTAAGTTGACTATGGTAAAAGTGTCAATTATTACATTATATATATAATAATAATCATGAAATAATTATCAGTTTTATACATCAATTATACTATGAAAAAAAAACCATGGAAGATGGTTATGAAAAATAAACTTCGTTACAATCCTTGAGATGGTAGGCCATAAGTACGCATGAGTGACATTTCGATTTTTCAATGATCATGATAGAAATAATGTAATTGTTATTTTATATTTAATGAATTATTATTATATCATATATATCATATTATTTATTTAAATAAACTTATATATATCATCCATATGATGTGGATATGAAAAGATAATCACATTGCTTCATGGAGGCAGTAGTCCACACGTATTCTCGAACGATGTTATCATTTCTAAATGGATGGAAAGGTAAGAAAATAGGTGACATATTATCTTTAAAAAAATTTAATTATGTTATTAATATCATATATATTAATTAACTAAATCCTAATAAATAGACATGTGGGGCGGTGTTGGAAAACGAAACACATCACTTCAGGGATGTGGTAATCCACACGTACACAGAAGCAATGTTTTAATTTCCAATAAGATTTAAAATGAGAAGAAAAAGGGTTGTAACATAATAATAATATCATATCAGTTTAAGGAAGATACTGATATTATTATTTAATAATGATTAAATAATATTTTAAGTTGGTGGAATAAGAAAGAAACTTGAAATAGCCCAGTAGGGTCTTATACCTTCTCCTCAGACAACCACTTTATCTTACACCTTAAGCCTTCTAGGTTAAGAATTTTGGTGATACAAGAGGATATGATGAGTGATGCTCAGAAGATACTTGGTTAGGTATTTTATAAACTAGAGTTATCAAAAGGTGTGAGGAATATAGAAGAGGAGGTTCCCTTTTATATGTGAGGGAGAGACACTCTTAGAATTACTTAAAGTAAAAAATTAATATAAATTAATTTTCATGGAAAAATGGATCCAAATCGATATAATTATAAAATAATATTTTTTTGGGCTAAAATACTTTCATAAAATAAAATTTTAACATGTTTATATATTTTTTCCTTATATCTTTATTTTAACTCCTGTTAACCCTTTTGAAAATTATGATGATATCAATGTTTTTTACTATATTGAGGTACTGAAAGATAATATAAAATTATAAATTACCTATAAATGGAGCATGTTTTATATTTTAAAAAATATCCCTTTTACTTGGATTAAAATAATTTTTTTCTAAATTTTAAAGATTTTAATAAAATATTGTTTATTATAAAATATCTCTAATGTAATTTTTTGAACTATTAATTTACTTTGACTTTATTGACATCAATATAGTAATGGAATTAAAATATAAACCTTTCACACACCCCTAATATGTTATTTTAATTTATAATACTCTTGGTATACTAAAACTCACCAAAAAAATATTAATTTTAGAGTTTTTAAAATTATTCACTCTATTTTTCTACAGATTGCACAAGCATTGTGTCTGTGTTATGTAAGCATTTAAGGTAATTATTTCATCACTAAATATTAGTAATAAATTACTATAATAATAAAAACTTCAAAATTTTAAAAATAACCTTAAATATTCTTGAATAACTCATTCTTATCCTTATGTGAACATATAATAGAAATTTAAAATCAAGAGAGTGGAATTTTGTCTCTTTATTTACTTAAAATATTATAAGGGTAAAAATTAAATATAAATGGAAAAAGGTATATTTTTAAATTTAGGTTGATTATGGATGAAATAGACTAATCTAAGGAAATAAATCCAAGTGTTTAAATGAATTTTCATCCTTATCACATTAGTATTAACCATAATTAACCCATTTTACCATTAATGAGGTAACAAAAATTTACTATGGTTACTATTTATATTGACAAAAAATAAAAGAAAACTATTTAAAAAAAAATTAAAACTATTGATTAAAAATATAGAATCCATTTTTAAGATTAAAATTCTATAATTTTTAGAAATTAATTTATGTTTGAAATGAAAAACACAACGAATAATATTTTTCAGAAAAAATGTGTTTTTAATCCAAAAAAATGAACTTATAAAAAAATAAGCTATAATGATGGTTTCTATGTAATTAATTAGATTATTTATAATTATAGGTGACTTATATTACTCTAAGATCAAATGATTGTTTTAAGTTACTTTTTTTAATAAAAATAAATTATAATTATATGTGAATTATGTTACTCTAAAATCAAATGATTATTTTAACTTACTTTATTTAATGAAAATAAATTATAATTTTACAAAAATCAGAATTTTCACTATTCATTAAAAAATCCATCTTTTCAAAAAAATAACAAAATTTCACCCTAATATAATATTTATATAATTATTTCAAAAATTAGTTGCAATTTTTTAATTTAAAATTATGAAATTTATAAATTAAAATTTTAAATAAATCCTTATTATATGAGAAAATTAGTTTAATAAGAATAAAGCTATTTGTTTTTTGATTGAAAAATTACCTAATATTCTTATAAGGAATACAAATATATACAATATAATTAATTAATATTAATAATACATGAAAATAATTTTTCTTACCATTACCTAGGGTGTTACATTCTTCCCCCTTTTGGAAATTATATCCTCACAATTTTATTCATTACTTAATTAAGTGGGGATATTTTTAATTCATATCATTTTCTTATTCCCATGTTTTTTATTCAACCACGTGGTTTTTCAACAAAACCTTAAATTGATTAATTACCTTATTACACAACAATTTATCTTTATAATGAATAATCTATACTGGTTGTTCCTCATAAGAAAGGTTTTTTTCCAACTAAACCACTTTAGGGCTCAAAACATGATATGCATCCATAATATATTTTCTTAATAGTGAAACATGAAATGTATCATGTACATGAGATAAAATATGAGGAAATTATACTCAGTAGGAAAATGATCCAAATTTATTTAGAATTTCATATGGACTAATGAACTGTAGACTTAGCTTACCTTTTTACAAAAACATGTAACACTTTTCCATTGAGATACATTATGAAAACCATGATCAACTACCTCAAATAAGAGATCTTTCTCCCAACTGTCCACATAATTTTTTTGCCTACTCTGAGCCATCCTATTATGCTGCGTAACCACCTTCACTTTCTCCACTATTTATTCTACCAACTCTAGTCCCAATAACTTCCTTTTTCTGAATTTATCCAAAAAAGATGAAGTCCGATACCACTTTTGTAGTACCCCCGGTTTTTGTTATATAACCCTTACTTGATGCTTTTCATGGTTTTAAAGTTAAGGGTGTTGAATGGGAGAGTAGGGAGAACTTGGAATGAGTTTTGAGGCAAAAGGGGAAGTCGCACAGGCGACACACGGTTTGTCTAAACCGTGCAGCCAAACTGTGTGCAGTGGGTCTTGGAGGCAGTGGCTTCCGCAAGGGTGGTGCACAGTTTGTCTAAACATGTGGCCAAACCATGCGAGAAGGGTGGTCAAAGAAGTAGCTAACGCACAGTTAGTGCATGGTTTTTCAAACCATGTGAACTAACCATGCAGCCACTTAAACGAGATCCTATAAAGATGGATCTCACGCGTTTTTGCCTCTATGTAGCTCATTTTTCCTCCTAAGAGGCCCTAAATCGGGATTTTGGTTATCCTAAGTTCAATGAGGTTTCTCCCATCATTCCGGAGGTGATCCTAAGGCTTATCTTGGTGAATAGAAGCCAGATTCTTGAGGTATGTGATCGTTTTTGTTTGGTTTCTTAGATCTACTTAGATCTACTTATCCTCTTCTCTCAATTTATTATATCTAAGAACGTTATGGGTAGATCTAAGTGTGTGGATGCCAAATATAATGATATTTGGTGTTAGTTGTGTTAGGAGAACAGATCTAAGGAGGATTCATGGAGAATCGACCCGGTTTTCTTGTGCGTTCTCCATTTGTTAGGGTTTTCGTCAAAACCTTTGAGGTAGACGGCTTTAATCTTGACTCCTCTTGTTATAATGGATTGGCTTAGTTTCAAATTGGGTTTTTTGAATGGATTTGATTGTGAAAATCATGGAATAAATATTCTTTAGTGATGATTTATTGTTTTGATGAAATTGTGAAATCTTGGTGAATTGTTGTGCAAAGTGATTTGGATTATTGAATTTAAAATATTGATTTTAAATTATAGATTTTCTGAAATTGTAATGGTTTGATGAAAAATTGGTTTTCAATAAATAGGGAGTTTTATTGAAATGGTTTGTAATCGAAATAGTTTGGATTTGAAATGGAATTGATGGAAATGGTTTTCAATAAAAAGGTGTTTTTATTGAAAGCATGTTTTGGAATGATTGATGGGAAGATTTGGTGTGTATTCATATTGCATTCGATACGGAAAAGGGTTAGGAGTATCCCCCATAAGTGTTGGGATGGATAAGGGTTAGGGATCTCCCCCGTCAAACATTCATATTGCATTCAGGACAGATAAGGGTTTGGGGTCTCCCCCATTAGTGTTGGGATGGATAAGGGTTAGGGCTCTCCCCCATCAAGAATTCATGTGCATTTGGGTTGGATAAGGTTAAGAAGTCTCCCCCATCATGGTTGTGATGGATAAGGGTTAAGTCTTCTCCACTCTTCTAGGAAGCATGCATGGTTGGTTTCATGGGTTTGTGGAATGGTCTGGGTGTGCCAAAACGGGATCCTGTGAAATGGTTCTAAATCTTGTTTGGTTATTTTTCTGGAAAAATAACTTGCTGGAAAATTGGTTTTAATTTCTATTGGAATGCCTTTGGTTATGAATGGTTTGGAAACTTGTTTATATTTAATTATAAACTGATTTTGGGAAATTTTTTTATATAAACTGTTTTTATATAATTGTGGATAACTCTTCTATCCTAGTGGTGTGAATAGGGAAGTCATTGGGGGAAAACCTACTGAGTTTTATACTCACCCCTGCTTTGGAATGTTGGTGATTTTGTAGACGTCGTATTCTAGGACATAGGTAAAGGTAAAGCATCTTATTACTAGTGGATTGTGGTGATGCTTGGGAGATGTTGTGGAGCTTGGAGCTGGTGGAACATGGAGTTGTAGTGTCTTTTGAGAGTCTTGAGTTGTTCATCCGCCATGTACTTTGATGCTTAGTTTGGTCCTCCATTGTTGTATACTTTGATGCAGTTTGATATAAATGAAGTGTTTATTAGTCTTTCATCTGTTCATACATCATATAGTGAATGTTTGGTTATGGTTGGTTTATGGGTTTTTTTTCTTAAAGGGCAAATCGTCCCCCAACTTATATTTGAAACCCTTCAGCATTTATTTCCAGCCTTTGGCATATTGGGTATGTCTCTTAAGGCCTAATAATGACTCGTTGTACTCTCAAGCCAATGAGAATTGGAAGGTCATTACAACTTTCCTTATAATTCCTTAAAAGGTTCCGTCTATATACTATAATCAAAACTTTTTTTAATAAGAAAACTCAACCAATGAAGGATATTAAACCCAAATTACTTGGTAATCTATTGAAAAAGCATAAATAATGTTTTCTATGTTCCTAATCATTGAATCATACCATCTATTAGATTAAGGATGAAAATATGTATTGAAATTAAATTCATCACCCAATAAATTTTTAAGGCCTTTACAAAAATTATAAGCGATCTTGGGATCATGGTCAGATACAATAGAGAGAGGAGTTACATGTAACCTAATTATCTCCCTAAGTTATAGTCAATATAGATGATCTAAAGACATAATATATCAAATGAGAAGGAAATGAGTATATTTACTTTGCAAATCAATAATATCCCAAATTGCGTTATTACCTCAAGATGTATTTGGCAATCCCAACATGAAATACATGAATATACTATCCCATTTCCACTCTATAACTGGAAAAGGATGAAGCATCACCTTTAGTAATTTTCATTATACTTTAACCCATTGAAAATTCAAACATTTCATTATAGACTCTATAATATATTTCTTTATTCCATCCTACTAGTAATACTATCAAAGTTCTTTGTAAATTTTAGTACTTTTGGGATGAACAGAAAAGGGAGATCCATGAACTTCTCTCAATAATACCTTGTTCAAATGAGAGGTATCTGAAACACATAATATTTTCCCAAATCTCAAAAACACCTTCCTTTTTAATGTTAAATTCAGGTAACTCACTTTTGCTTACAAATTCATTTTTTTATGTAAATCATGGTATTCCTTATGAGACTGATTAATTTGATTTTACAATGTTGACTACACTTAAATCTAAAACAAAATAGAGGAAGTTTATGCATGAAAAATTTCTTGGACATCATTCATTAAATAATCTACCAAAGGATCAAGTTATAAAATTAGCATGGTTAATGTACCATTATCTTTTCAAATAAAAGCATTAAATACTTTTTTTACTTTCTTAAGATGGAAAAAAATCATGTAGTAATAATCCTTAATTACTTTCCACCATATTCTATGCCTCACATTAAATTATTTCTAAGTGAATATATATTTTAATCTTTTATCATCAATATATATTTTATAATTTAATCTATATAAATGATTCCTCTAATTTTGTAAATAAGAAACCACACAAGCTAATTACAGATCATGTTTAAGATAACTTAAATCATAAGGTTTCAGTTTATATGAATAATAAGAAATTACCTGATCATTATTCATTAGAAAAAAACCAAGTCTATTCAATGAAGCATAATTGTATATGAAAAATTCACCATTTATATAGGTAAGGGTAAAAACTAGATTATATATCAATCTTATTTTTAGTTCTTAGAAAAAATCAACACACACTTTCATCTATATAATATTAACTCATTTTAGAGTTAAATTAGTCAACGAGGTAGATAACCAAGAAAAGTTTTAAAAAAATGACAGTAGTAACCTTTTAATCTAAGAAAACCGTGAATCTGTGTGACATTTTTTGGTATTGTCCATTATTCAACTACTTTAGTTTCATAAGGGTAAATAATTATGAAATATTTAGAAACAATATTCCTGAGGAAAGAAATCTATTCCAATTTTTTTTACACTTACTAACTTTTCCATAAATTTTTTTTATGGTATGAGAAAAAATATTTAGGTGCTTTTCATGATCCTCATGAATTTTAGAATATAAAAATATTTTTTCAATAAACACAACAAAAAACTTTTCTAAATATTCATAGAAAACTCTATTCACAAGATTTAGTAATATAATTAGCGAATTAGAAAACCCAAAGAGAATAGCTATAAACTCATAATGCCTGTATCTTTTTCAAAACATTTTCTTTAGAATATATTCCTTATTCAAATTCAACTGATGGTACCCTTACATGAGATCAATATTTTAAAAATATTGTGTTCCTTCAAACAAATAATCGATATGAGGAAAATGATACTCGTTCTTAATAGTGATGTTATTAAAGGATCTAAAATCAATGAAGAGTATCATTGAACCATATTTATTTTTAAAAAATAAATTAAGAGCACCCCGTGGAGAAGTTCTCAGAAAAATGAAACATTTATCAATAAATTTATGTAACATATTTTTCAATTCAAAAAGATATAGTTGAGATATTCCATAAGGTAGTTTTGAAATTTTCTTAGCATTAGACACTAACTCAATAGTAAACTAAACCTCCAAATTAGGACTATAACTAGAATGATAATTAAGAAATACATCCATATATCCATTCACTACTGCCACATAACTAATATGAAAAATTTATTTCATTTGAATTAAATAAGATAGGTTACTTTCACTACCATATCTAATCAATTTATTAGCTTATTGATAAGTTATCAAAGGTATGAAATCAAGGAATATAACTTTATTATCTCTGAAATATGCCTCAACATGATAAACTAAAATCCAATCTATAAAAAAATAACATAAAACTCTACTATGAACAATTCAATAAGATTTACAGGAAAGGCCATCCCACTGATAACAATAGAAAGATTCCTATTAATCTTGGCTTCTTTAATATTTCCACCTAGAGTTTTCACACAAAGTTCTATATTCGTTTTATAAGGTGAAATTCCCATTTTACTTGAAAAATTATTAGAAATAAAATAATACATAGATCTAGACAAAAATCTGGAATAAATATAATTTGAATAAATAAGTAATGTACCTATCACTACTTCATTAAATGAACTAACATCAATCGTAGTAACATATGATTTTTTCACACCTTTTTGATTTCGATCATAATGATTTACACCCTGAGTAACTCACATTGGATACACATTAGCATAATTCTCCTACTTATTTCAATTAAAACATCTCTCCATTGGCTATTTATCTATAAATATATTATTACATTTTTCAAGACTCTTTTATTTATAGTCATAATCCATTTGAACAAACTTACCCCAAAATAACACCTTCTAGATCTTATGAAACATTCATTGAAATGTTTTTTACTACACTTAGAACATGTTAGAGGCTTACCTCTATATTTCTTAATTGACTACTAATTCATTTATTTTCACCTTGACCACTTCTTAATATTATCATCTTGAGGAAAATAAGTTTTTGAAAACTCCAAATCAACTTTCTCATCACAATGAACAAATTATCAT
Organism: Viscum album; assembly: GCA_963277665.1. Taxonomy (NCBI): domain Eukaryota; kingdom Viridiplantae; phylum Streptophyta; class Magnoliopsida; order Santalales; family Viscaceae; genus Viscum; species Viscum album. The sequence continues at coordinate 236,126,202 of OY728155.1, read as the reverse complement.
AAATTTTAAATTATTTTGAGCTTAATTATCTTTGTAAAATTGGTTTTAATAGATAGTAAAATATTTTAATTTTACAATAAAGGTCCCAAATAAAATTTAGTTCAAACATGGATAATCTTGTAATATTTTCTTCATATGTGGCTACTGAATATTCATCTTTTTTTTTCAATTCAAAGAACTGTTTCTCCATTCCTAGTTGAAAAAATTAGGGAAATATTTATCCAAGAAAATATTCTTAAATATATCCCATTCCCTAGAATAAAGATCACATCCATCTCTGGTATTCTTAACCAAAGGACACCATATGTCAAATTCACATTCAAAATGATAAATGTAAATAGTTACCTTTTGAGGTTTTGAACATCCCATGAATTCAAATATTTTTTTCCAAATAATTGATCCTTCCTTTAGATATCACAAGATCTCAAGTTCCACCAAATATTGGATGATAGCATTTTATGAAATGTTTAACTATAGAAAAGTTTCTCTAAGGTAAATATGGTTGCTCTCTAACATGGATGCCACTTTCATTTATATCCTACATCAATAGAGCTATCATTTTGACAAATTTACCAGTTCCAATTCCAACCATTCTAGGATACTGATTTGGAAGGATATTTTCCTCTTAATACCTTTTTACTTGATATTATCTATTTCCTCTATGAAAAATCTTTTTTAATATACATATGTTAGATGAAGTAACATATTAATCTTAAAATGATATATCATTTCAAATTGATAATAAATTATAATCTCAAAAGATAATTTTATTAAAATTATCCTAACCTCTAAATTTATATAAATCTTTTTTATGATAAAAACTATAGGTAAACAACCTTAAAAGATTACATAATCTTTAGTTTTTAGTCAATAATTTACTTTATTAAAATTTGAGGATCATTACGGTTTATTGTTTTAGAGAATTAATTCACAACTCTTATATAAAAATACCATATATTATAAAGTGGATACTTCTTCTCAGTATCCATTTTTTTTCTAAAATATAAAACTTTCAAAATGAAACATGTTTTATTTTCATGAGAATTTTTTATGAAATTCAAATTGATTTTTTATTTGTTCTTACTCATCCTTAAAACCTATGAAAAATATTTTAAAACTTGAGATTAGTATAGAAAACTCAGTAAGGGATATAAAAGTAAGAAATCTGTTAGTCTAGTGAAAATCATGAGAACCCATAAAATGATTAAACTTTCTATTTTATTCTTTAATAATATAAAATAAATCATATCCACATGTAAAATATTTTTTTTCCTAAAATAAAATGTTTAATATCTATAGGAATTAAATATAAACTCTTGTAAGAAACTTAGAGAATCATATTCATAACTCGTTTTCACTTGTGTCAGAAATAATTGGGTCCTAGTTAAATCCATTAGAGAAAAAAACCTAGTTAAATCACTCCTTATTACCTTTTAAGATAAGAAACATTAACCAATGAATTGAAGATCTGTATATGGTTCATGTATTCATATAATATGTATCCATCTCACCCATTCATATAAGATATATTGGGTTCAACCATCCATATAAACTGTATTGATCTCACCCATTAATATAACTGGTATTGGGATAAACCATCATCATATATAATGATAAAGTACCATATCATGAATAAAATATTTTATTATTTCGGTTTTTCATGATAAAAACCTTAAATTAACTATCTTGAACCCATATGCACAACACTTTTGGATATTAAAATAACCTTTATTTTTAAAAATCTATTTTCAAAACTAAAATACCTAAGAAAAAGAAAATAAGGGTTTTTATTTGAAGAAAAAATATACGCTTGTAAATTATTGAAAACATAAAATAATATTTTTGGTGGATGGAAAAGACTTTGACACCATATATATTGAAATAAAACATTTCTTTTATCTTTTGTAACGAAATTCAAAACTTTATGTATAAAACAAGTAAAAATATTCCTTTTTAAAAACATAAAAAGAAAGTTAAAAGGGATATAAAATTTCTTTTATAATACATTTATTTACATATAAATACATTCATAAAATAATTTTATTAATATATACATGGGAGAAAAAGTTTTATAAAATAAATCTTTAAAACATTTAAAATGAGGTTTTAAGTTAAAGTGTCCTTTACCATGAGTATGAATCATAATGTTCCTTCATTATCTTCCTGATTAATAAAAATATATTAATAATTTAATTTATTAAGAAAAATTTTTATTCTTATTATTCATTTTATTCTATTTATTACCGTGGAATATATAATTACTTAATCAATTAAGTTGATGTCGGATGTTTTGATGATATGAAGTTCATATGTCCAAAATGACTTTGGTAAGTTGATAATAGTCAAAGTGATCATTATCCCATACTCTACAGAATAATAACCATGACATAATTATCATTTATATAAATCAATTATACTTAAAAATAATTATGAAATATTATTATGGAAAATGAACTATGTTACAATCATAGAGATGGTAGGTCATACGTACACATGAGCAACATTTCCATTTTTCAATGATCATGATGAAAAGAAGGTAAGTATTATATTATATTCCCAATATGATTATTATATCATAAATATAATATTATTTAGTTAAATAAACACACACACACACATATCATCCATATGATGCAGTGATGAAAAATGAATCACATCGCTTCGTGGACGTGGTAGTCCACACGTATGCACAAATGACGTTATCATTTTTTAATGGATGGAAAGGTAAGAAAGTATATGATATATTATCTTTCTATAATGTTAATTATTTCATGAATATCATATATATTAATTAAAACCATGTAATAAATAACCATGAGAGGTGGTGATGGAAAACGAAATACTTCACTTCATGGAGGTGGTAATCCACATGTATACACATGCGGTGTTTTCATTTATCATAGCATAAAAAAAGAGATGAAAAAGGGTTGTACCATAATATTAAGAAAATATCAGTATATAGAAGATACTGATTTCATTATGGTTAAATAATATTTGAATAATGTGGAAGAGGAAATAATCTTGAATATGTTTTTTTGGACTTTTAACTTCTTCCCATACAACCTCTTTGGATCACATATTAAGCCTTCTATTTTTGGTATTTTGGTAAGAAAATGACCTCTAGGATGTGGTGAGTTAAGATAGGAAGTTACTTGGATAGGTATTTTCTAAATTATAGTTCTCAAAAGGTGTTATTAAGATAGGATAGGAGGTTCCCTTTTACATGTGATGGTAGGGGCACTCTTGGAATTAATTAATGTATTAAATTAATATAAATTAATTTTCACAGAAGAATAGATAAAAATTGATATAATTTTACTATAATATTATAATGGGTCTAGATACTCTGATAAAATAAAATTTGGACAAGTTTAGATTATGTTTTTACCCTTATCTCTTTGATTTAACCCCCTTTACCCTTTTGAGAATTATGATGATATCAATGTTTTTTACTATCAAGAGGTTAATAAAGTTAATAAAAAAATAAAAAATGAACTTTAAATGGAACATGATTTATATTTTTATCCATATCCAATTAAGTTTTCTAATTATAATATTTTTATAAATTTTAAATAATTTAATAAAATATTGTTTAAAAATATCATTAATGTCATTTTTTGAACTATTCATTTACTTTGACTTTAAAGGAACCAAGGTAGTAATTTAATTCGAATATAAACCTTTAATTTTCCATAATATATTATTTTTTACATATAAAATTCATGTTACACTAAAAATAACCAAAATTATATTACTTTTATGGTTCTTAAAATTATTTTATTGATTTTTTATTGCTTAGACAAGCACTTTTTTGGCGTTTCATAAGCCTTTAAGGTAATTATTTCATTTGTAAAAATTAGATTTAAATTATTATAATAATAAAAATCTCATTATTCTCAAAATAAACTTCATTATCTTTTCAAAAAAATTTTCTTATACCTATGTGAACATATAATATAGATTTAAAATCACGAGATTGACATTTTGTCCTTTTCTTTACTTAAAATATTATAATGGTCAAAATCAAAGATAAATGGTAACAAAATGTAATATTTTAAATTTTTTTATGATTATGGATGAAATATAATCATCTAATGAAATAAATTATTAGTTTTAATTAATTTTAAGCCTTATAACATTAATGTTAATCTTAATTAACCTATTTTACCTTTATCGAGGTAACAAAAATTTACTATGGTTACTATTCATATTGATCAAAAATAAAAAATACCTATTTAAAAATTTACAAATTCTGATTTAGAATATGGAATCTATTTTTCATTATTCAAATTTTATAAGTGGGGTAAATTAATTTAATATTAAAATGAAAAAATCAATGAAAAATAGTTTTTTTGAAAAAATACATTTTAAGACAAAAACTAAACTCATAATAAAATAACTTATAATCATGATTAATATTTAATTAATTATATTATTTATAATTAAAGGATACTTATGTTACTTTTTGATCCAATGGGACTCTTAAATTCCTTTATTTAATTCAAATAAATGATAGTTTTATAAAAAGTGGTATTTTTACTATTCACTGAAAAAACAATATTTTTGAAAAAATAACATAATTTCGACCTAAGATAATTTTGATATAATGAATTAAAAAATGAAGTTAATTTTTAAAATTAAAATTATAAAATAAATAAATTTACATTTTATATAAAATCTTGTAATTTAAGAAAATTAGTTTAATTAGAATAAAATTATTTCCCTTTTTATTAAAAATTTCTATAATATTCCTATGATGATTATAAATAAATAAAATATTATTAATTTATATTAATAATAAATTAAAATAAATTATCTTAACATTACCTATTTTGTTACAGCTATATATAGACACCTATGGGATTTCATGATCCTTGTGATGACTAGTTTTGATGTAATTTTCAACATGGACTGGTTGACTAGTTACTAGGAGCATATCGACTGCTATAAAAAACAAGTGTCTTATAATACACCCAAGGGAGATAATTTTATTTTAACTAGTGATTTAGATTCTGGAGAAGGTAGAATGATTCTGGACCTAAGTCAGTTTGGTACAATTACAACGTAGATAGTGGGCTCGGTTCTTAAAGTAGATCAGACTGTGGATCCTTTCTCTTTTCCACCTATAGTGGACCTATATCACGATGTATTTACAGTTGATTTATTATGAATTAATCTTGATATAGGAATTTATTTTGATATCAAACTCATACCTAGAGTTTAACCCATATCAATTCCCCCTTATCTTATGACACTACTTGATTTGAAGGAATTTAATGTGAAACTTATGTATTTAGAGGCGAATAGTTATATCAGACCTAGAACATATCCATAGTGTGATCTAGTGTTGTTTTAAAATAAGGTGGATGATAGTATTATATTATTTTTTAACTATAGGAAGGTGAACCAGGTGAATATGAAGAATAGATACTCATTAATGAGGATCAATGACTTGATTGATTAGTTACAGGGAGCCTAATGGTTCTATAAGATTAACCTAGGATCATGCTACTTCCAGATTTGGGTTATAGTGGAGGATATTCCTAAAATATAATTCATGAGTAGATATATACTTTATGAGTATCTTATTATGCATTTCAGTTTAAAAAAATTTCCATTGATATTCATGGATCTCATGAATACATTCTTCTATCCATATCTTGAATCCATATTTTGTGGTGTCTTTTGATGATATCCTCATATATAATAGAACTTAAAGATACATGCTAACCCCATGAATATAATGTTGAGTACACTTTGAGTACATCCGATATATGTAAATCTCTATATGTTTCACTTCATGATCCATGAGCAACATTTTCATGGGCATGTGATATTTGAGGTGGAAATTTCTGTAGACTTAGAAATGGTAGATGATGTTATGTCTTGGGAATTTATGAGAAACACAGTTAAGTTTAGGAGATTACTTGGTTTATCTAGGTATCACATATGGTTCATAGATAACTTCTCCCATTTGGAAGTACGAATGACCAGTCTTACAAAAAGGGGGTGAAGTTTTAGTAGACAGATCTATGTAAAGAGGAATTATTAGAGTTTAAGAAGAGATTAAAGACAACTTTGACCGTGATATTTTCAAATCCTGGGATTGGATATGTGGTTTACTACGATGCATCAGGTTTTAGGTTATGAGAAATATTGATGCATAAGTATCAAGTAATTAATTATGGGTATTGAAAACTATGAAACTAGGAGTGGAACTGCCCTATACATTACTTGATGTTTCAATATATGGTCCATGCTATGAAGTTTTAGCACCATTATCTTTTTGGTGAGATATTTTTCATATACAAAGACCAAAATATATTGCAGTCCATCTTGTCTTAGTGGTAATTGAATCTATTCTATATGAATTGGGTAAATTATCTATAAAAATTCTATTTTGAGATGTATTATGATTTGGGAACAAGTAATGTCATTGTAAATTCTCTCAGTAGAAAAATACAAGAGATTAGATAATTTTAGAGGAGGGATGATGATTGATTAGATTTTTTTCTGAATATTTGGTGGATGTGTATAGGGATTGAGGGATGATGACATATTCTCCCTTGGTTATCATGTTGATGTTTGTAGACTAATTAAAGACTATCCAATAGTTATACCCTAAATTATTAGTGATACAAGAATGGTTTCTAGGAAGTTATCCAATTCCACGTTGGTTGAAGGATAGTAACAACATGATATATGTTCCTAGAATGGAAGTAGTTCCTACTTCCATAAGGAAAATATTTATGAGGTACTCCCATCTATATCAGTGGGTAGTGTACCCAGATTTGATGAATATGTATCAAGATATCATATAACACTTTTGGTGGCTAAGAATGAAGGGAAATATCACGAACTTCATCTCCCATTTACTCACCTTTCATAGGATCAAATAAGAGCATCAATGACCAAGAGGGTTACTTTAGCCACTTCCTATGGATTTCTAGAAGTTTGATGAAGGGAATATGAATGTTTTAATTGGTTTTCCTAGGATCTGAAGAAATTGAGATGCTTTTTGGGCGGTGGTTTATTAGATGATAAAAGTGGAACATTTTGTTCTATTCTAAGAAACTCACTATATAGATGAGTTAGGAAAGAATTATGTCTGGGATATTGTAAAAATTTATGGAGTTACTTATATTATATTATCAAAAAATAGGGCTTGTTTTACATCATGATTATTACAAGGCTTGTAGAAGGATTTTTAGAATCTGTTATAACTGAGTACGATGTATGAACCACAGACTAATGGGCATTCGAAGAGGATGATCTAGATCTTAGAGGATATGTTTTGAGCATTCAACCTAAAAATTAGTGGAGAATGGTATGATCATATATCCTTTGTGGAGTTCTTGTATACTATCATTTTTTAAGCTTTGATTTAGATGGAAAATCTTGAAGCTCTTTATGGTTGTCCGTGTTGCTCACCACTATGTTGGTACGAGATAGGTGAGGCAGCTATCATTGGGATGATTAAGGTATAATATACCTCTAAGAGGGTTCAATTTATTAGGGAGTGGTTGACTACTTCTTAGAGTATACAATGATTATATACCAACTATAGGAGATTAACTTTGGAGTTCTTGTGGGTGATCGAGTTTTTTTGTGGGTGTCACTATGGCTGGGGTATCTTCGTCTATAAAAACAAGGGAAGATAACACTATGGTATGTGGGAATGTTTGTGATCATTGAGTATATTAGGGTAGTGGATTTACATTGATAATTCCTCCATGATATCAATTTATACATAATGTGTTTCATATATTTCGTCTTTGGAGGTAGGAGCTTGATCCCACGCATGTGATTGACTGTATGGATGTTGAGTTGGAACCAGATGCATCTTTTTTGGAGCACCTGGTGTAAATTATAGACTAGAGTGAAAAAATATTGAGGGAGAATATTGTATGATTTTTTTTAGTCTTATGGTATCATGGTAGGATCCTACAAGAGGCGTTGTATAGTTAATATGATGCATGAGATCAATGGAATGAGTTTTCTAATAAGGAACTCTAGAGTCACTTTTAAAGGATGACAAGTCCTTAGTGTGTGTGGGTGGGGGGGGGGATTATAATGGCCCAAAATTGTTTTACCTTGCAACTTATTTTCATCCAATATTTGATTTTTATTGAGTTATATTTTTTTTTGGAGAATTATTGGGTAATTTGTTTTGGTTTTATAGGGTTTTGGAGGCTTTTAAGGGAGTTCTTAGTTGATCATGCTTAGGGAATATAGTGTAGTTCTTCCTAATAAATAGTGTGACTTTTTAGAGAGGGATAGTGGGTGGTGCATTATTATAGCTAACCATATAACTTCTATATTAAACTATTTGACTTGGGATAGTGTAAAAAAGCTTGTTTGGTTCATAGTTTAACAAATTGTGTGGCCAAACTATGTAGGTTCCTAGAAGTGGAAGTGAGCCTTACATAGTTGAAACATAGTTTAATATAATGAATAACCAAAAAATGCAGGGAGTTTTGGTTAATACAAAAATAAATTTGTATAACTAAAACCTCCTTGAATATCTTTATTCTTTTTCCTATTCCTAGGGATCTCAAACCTATGGACTCAAGTAATGGTTTTCATCAATTATTATCCCATTAAAATCCAATTCTAGTGAATCTAGAGGCTTTTTTCCATGAGAATTCAAGGTACATGATCATTTTTATATATTCTTCTCGATCTTTATAGATCTTTCCTCCTTACCTTAGAATGAATCATAGATCCGGGCTACTATGGACAAATCTATGGATTCCTATATGATTTAATAGATAATTCTTGGACTTTTGAAGGATCAGATCTCAAATCTATTGAGAGTCAATTTATCCCTCTCGAATGAATCTAGATCTATCATTGGAGTCAAATATTGTTGGATAATCCTAATCAAATTCAAACCATTAACACCTTCCTCTTCTAGAATATTTTTCTATAATACCATTTTTATTGGGTTTGGATTGGTTCTAGGTATCCATGGTGTGGGGGCTTGATTAATATGATGAATCTTGGTGGATATTAACATAGGTAATCAACACGCTTGAGGTAGGAAGCTCTTTACTATATAGGGCCCTTGTATATGGTTGTTGACATAATATGATGACATGTTCTCATCTACATTAAGACCCATTATTGATATGTATTTTTTGTGGGTGTATGCTTGGATTTATGAGAAAAATGCTTAATGAGAATAGTCTTTCCTGTCAAGATATGAATTTCTTATGGGTGTTCCATAGCCTATGAATATTTTATTTATGTATCAAGATGGTTGATATTAGTATTTCCTATAAAAAACCTTTGAGGGGGAGTGTGGATGTTGTGATAATGTCCAAGGACTTGGATTGCTTGATAGTATATTTTATATATCACATACATGTGTAGTTGACATGAGAGTAGACCATATTGGGGTGAAGTGTATCCAACGCATCAAAATGCCAATATAAGAGAATGACTATGCATGGGTGATTGTGATCCATTTCATTGAGTATGTTAGGTGGATATACTATCATGCAAGGATAGACGACCACCTTAGGGTGGAAAATGAGGTGTTCCTTAAAGGTGGAATTTTGACATATGAATGTTGGGAATATGGTGTTGAACCAACATGGGGACACTGTGGCTTGTTTCAAGACATACAATGACTAAATTTACGTCCTTACTAATATAGTGCTGAAGCAGGTGGGGTCAGGGTTTTTGGAATCTTGGTTAATTCTTGATAACCCAAAACATGTTTGGTTGATTTTTTACAGATGCATTACTTTCATGTTGTGTCATACACACTATATATATATTCACTTGTGTTAAGAACACATAGGTAGTGTTCTACTAGGTTTTATACTCTCACCCTACATGGGTATCTTGATGCACATTCACACTTCATGATTTTGTATTCGAGAAAGGGTAAAGGCCCAACAATAGGGAGTTGAGTAGGTGGAGTTTGGTGTTTGTAGGAGACACCAAGATGAACTCTGTAGTAATCCCATGCTATCTTATTTAGTTTATTGTTTCTTTATTACAATCTATTTTGACCTACCACATTGGGGTCCTTATTTATTTTTATGTTGTATAACTCTGAGATACCTGACAATTCATCTAATATAACACTATTGTTAATTAGTTTTATTGTTAAATTTATTCTATTATAATTTTCTTGGTATGTTTCTAACATATGGATTTTGATACTGATGGTATAGTATCCCCACTACACCATTCATACCCTCACTACTAGTCAATAACCTCTTACGTATGGGGAGTCAAGTATGGGGTCATATGGAACTTCAACCTAGACTGGGTGATTCAACTTAGGGTGTTACAATATATATTCCCTCATTTCCATTACCATGGAGAAATTCAAAAAAATATTATGATAAACAATATTAAAATCTAATGAAATATACTTTTAATCAACATAATACATATGACTACTATGGGAAATTCCAATCCTCTACAAGATAGACTACACTTTCTTAGGGGCCATCTATAATAAATCCCGACCAATCAATAATGTATCTTAAATATTCACCTTTCACAATAATGAAAAACATGGGTAACAACACAATTCCTCATATGGTTATATAAAATTGATGATAGGTAGGATTTATTTTCTAATAACTCTACTGAAGAAAAATGTTATACCAAAGAACCATGAATATACAATATTACTATTCTTAAAATATACTAAAAAGTACAATTTGACTATCGTATCAAACTTTCTATTTCTAGTTGAAATTTAGTGCACAAACATTGTGAAGTGACAAAATCAATTTGTAATCCTCTACTCATCCATTATGTAAGAAAATAATCATGATTAAAAAATGAAATAATCAACTACATTCTATCTTCCACCTCTAAAAACATAACCTTACTAAGGAATTACCCAAATACAACTCTCTAATGAATATAAATTAGATTAATAGAATACTGGTTTATAATGGATTACATAAATACATAAAATCTTGGTCTATGATGCATCATTTCCATGTAGTCCATGGATATATCCCCCATATGCCCAAAAAAATCAAGAAATTCTGTAATAAATAAGCTCAAAACAGTTTTTCAACATTCCATTATTAATAGGTAAGATATATCATCCCAATATCCACCATAAATATATTTATCCAAGAACTCTATAATTTATGTCTTAAATAATGATTCACATTCAACATATATTGATTAAAAACCTAAAAAAACTTTAAAAACCATCAATCTAAAAGAACCACAACTCATGTACACTATATAGAATAAAATGATTCCCTAAAAACCTAATTTTAGGATCCCAAAATTTGAAATAAATATATTATGAATCAGTATGAACATTATAATCAAGTGAACCATAATTCTTATGATCTCTCAAATGAATCTTGATTACTTAGTGCATTAAATAAAAATTCATTAAATTTTTATAAAAGCATTATTGATCAACCAAAAAATATTTTTTGAGTTGAAAAATATAAAGCTTCTCCACCACCCCCTATAATCCATTGACACATTAATAATATATCTAATAGAATTAATTTTTAAATCCTCCAAAACTATAATAATATGGACTTATATTTAGAATATTATCTCATATACCTATAAATTTACTCTAGAATTTTTTATAAATAAAATATTGGTTTTAAAAAAATCAGGTTAAAACTACAATTTCCTCATTAACAATTTATATTATTAAGAAATTGACTTCTTTATTGTGTATAGAATGTGTAGTTTCTATTTGGATGATATTTTTTAAATGTTATGAAATCATTGGATATTTTTATTATCCACAAGATGTTTGAGAATAAAGTTTCACTAAGAGATGTTTAAATTAGGGGGGGGGGGTATTTTTGGTTTAAGGTAAAGTGAATAAATATTATGGGTGACTTTGGTACTATAATTTGTTTTAAATACATTTTTAAAAAAATGAATAACATTTAAACATTAGATGGTTTAGATGAGGTAAATTTATTTGGATGTATGCAATATTTTGGAAGAGATTTTATAATAATGATAAGGTTTTGAATAAGTATTTTAAGAAATAGAATAAATTACACCATAAAAAATTATGTATCACACCATTATTTTATTCCCAAAGAAGTTTTAAAAGTTAATATGGTACACCATGATTCAATTCATTTATGTGATGTTTCATATATTCGACTTAATGACATATCTATCACACTGCAATTTTGAGGATATGATTTACCTAAAACCTAGATTGATGTTATGGGAATAATATTGCGTCATTAATATGGATGTTTCACTCTAAAGAAAAATATTTATTTTCAATGAGATGAACTAATAAATGATTTCTATCATTAGATATGACATATTATTCTACAATTCATCATTTAATGATGCAATGCTTCTAGTGTAGGTGTTGGTTTTTATGTAGTTAGAATAATCACTTAGTTACTACATGCAGTACACCTTAATGAACTTGATTACACCAATATTTTTTTCTTTTGTTTTCTGAGTATTTTTCGTGATATAGATTTATGGAATAATTAATAGACACTCCAACTTAAACCATAATTTCCCTAAAGAATATAAAGGTTTACAGAAAGTTCAATATTAATCAAATGACATAGAATAAAGAAGTAGAATTTAGAATGTAAAATCACAATCAAAATTAAATGAAAGAGGGAGTGTGGAATATATGCTACAAATATAGTGAAATAAATAGAATATGTCTCAATATTTTTAGAGGTTCATAATCAAGACAAAATATTAGGAGACACCAAAGATGATGTCTAGCGATTGATTATCACTTGTTCTTGAAATGAGATTTTTATATTATGAAGATCAAAGGATTTACTTGAATATGATATAAATTAGTGGGTTTATAATGATTTTTTGAGTTTATTATTATTTTTTAATGATTAGAGTATTAAATATATATCACAATATTTTAATTGAAAATAAAGAAGATTTTGGATTCTCTAGAAGAAGTTATTGGTCACCAAATTTTAGTGGTTTGGTGATCTAAGTAAAGAAAGAATTTGTTATTCTATATTGGTAGTGGATTTGGAGATTATAGTGGGATATATATATATTTTTATTTTCTTTAAGAGTTATGATATAGTGATCATGATCATGTCATAATTTTTGGGAGACATTTATACACATAATACATTAAGGTTTATCCATATTTATTGTAATCCATTTAGTGATTCTAGACGATTATAAGTTAGTGTATAATACCACTCCATGACAATTATATAATGATTCATTATGTATGGTAAATCATATAAATTTATTTTCTACCTTCTATTATGTGGATGGGAAAAATAAATCACTAAATTAGTTGATTTACGTTAAAAGGGTTCCATGTTAATTAATAAAGTCAATGACATCTTGATTATTTCATCTTAATTGGTGAAAATTTATGATTCATGAAAGGATTATAAATGTTTTTATTCACCTATTGACCCTATATATACACTAGTAATACTCATTTAGGACATTACTTATATTGATGAGAGTGCCTTATATGATTATTATCAGATTTATGGGTTCCACTTGAATAGATCTAGGATATTTGAAGTTAGGAGTGTAATATCATTTATATTTTTTTGATGTTGTTGATTATGAATTTTTTGTTCACATTTTATCAAATAAATTCATCCAATAAAAAATTTATTCTCATATTTTATAGTAAAAATAATATTTTTCAGAATGAATGAATATTTTCATACCGGCTCTCATTATGTATGGAAGCATTCAAATTTTTATATGATGGTTTTTCTATTATCATAAAAGATGCACTTATGAATTCTGTTGATAAGAATAATATAGATAATTATGAAGATGAAATGGAAACTATTAGATACTAAAACTTGGTGAATTATTTTTTTAATGTTATAGGGATTAATACAATTAATGGAATTTTGTAGAAATAGAGAAATACTCTTATTGGAAATGCTAAAGTAAATGAGTAAAATTTGTAATCATAACATGTACTATTGGAATAAATTTGTATCATTTATATAGAATCATAGGATAATTTCACCACTATATTTAATGACATTTTAATCAATATGATAGGTTTCAAATAAATCATATATGATTCCATAATAGTCAATATGTTTCTTTATATCTTCCTGGATATGTTTTATATAAAATTTTAATATATTTAAGAACATGATCTAAATGAATTTATACTTGATGAATTTCACTACATGTTTATAGTAAATGAAATATATAGAGGTTTATATTTTAAAAATTGATGTTAAGATAAGAATTAAATCAATTTTAGAGACAAGAAATATGTGATTATTTCTAAGGAGGTTAAATAAGAGAGTGAAAATATGGTTTTAGATGGAGCTATCAATTTAATTTTTTAATGGGTCATACCACTTATCAGAGAAAGTATCTTAAATTGGAGAAGTATATACCTTTGTAAATTGAATTTAAAATGTGTCATCTATAGATAAATTTTATATTTTATTGGAAAATATCCATCCTTGAAGGAAGAAGATAATGTAGATGATGTTGTGTTATAAAGATGTTATCTAGAAAGAATAATTAAAAATTAAGTAAGAAAAATTCAGTTTTTATGGGAAAGATTTTTTTTATGATTATAAAATAAATATATATATTTTAAAGAGGCTGATAACACTATGATTGAATAGGATTTATCACTTAGTGATCATGAGGAGAAGTTATTGATTTCTATTGTAAATTAAGAGCATATTTTCAGTGAAGGAGATAAAGAAGAAATGAACATAAAATTCATAATAAATCATGATTTGAGGGAATGTATCGTTAATCTCTCTAAACTTTAAAAGGATACAAATATTTTTCATAAGATAAATCATGTTTTAAATGAGGTTTAAATTTTTTATGGAGGAAATAGTAGTGGTTTGTGAATTAAGTAGAGTATATTATTGCCTCAATTTCTAAATAAAAGAAGTTAAATAATACACTAAATAAGGAAATTATTATAAAAGAAAAGGATATTCTTTATTATCAAAAAAATTTGTTTGATTATAAAGATCAATTTAATAATATCAAGTTTTATTTTTAGAAATATATTCATAAAGTTGGGGAAACATTTATGACTCGTTAGCGGAATAATGAATTTTTATAATTCACTAATGATTACCTAAATCATAAAAAATAACATTTTATATATTAAAAATGTTATGAATTTATATATAATAATAATTGAGTTAATTTTAATGGAATGTGAAGAGAATTTATAAGAATAATGTTTCCTCAAAATTTGAAATCATTAATTCTAAAAAATCTAGAATCGTGACTTTAAGTTGAAATATGATATAATGGGAAAGGTTGAAAATTAAATAAAATAGTCAAATATAAAGATTAATATGTCAAAAATAATATAAAATTTTGGTTTTCACATATAATTTGAAATTTAGTTTTAGAACGTTAAAAGAAATATGTGCAATATTCCGTACAAAAAAATATTTATTTGAAGAGTCTTATTTTTTTTTCTACTGTTGGTTATGTGTTAGATATATGCCTGTTGAAAGGAATTTTTTATTCACTAAATTTTTTTTTAATAATTCTATATTTTTTTAAAGGTTGGAATTTAGGTGGATATAAAGCATTAAAAAAAAAGAAAAGTTCAGAAAGAATAGTAAAATCAGGATTTTACAATAAAAATCAAATTCAAGTTCATAATGAAGTCTAGGGATGATGTGATTAGTTAGGTCACATGGATAAGGTTTTCATGACTATTTTTATTATAAAATCTAAAACAAATCTCCATGACTTAAAAATGATAAATCAAGTGAAATAGTGAAAACTCTCATGGTGGATGTTTTTTTTAATTAAACTAAAACTAATAAATCATAGATAATGGACTAATGATGTTTATAATATATGAATAATGATATGAGATTTATTATAGGATTTTAATGGTTTATAAAATGATCAATAAAATTTATAAATTATTAATTACTTAGACTCAAGGATTTTGAATGATGATAATTAGGGAATAGAAGTTAAAATCTAAAATTACTATCATTATTGATAGTTTGAAAGATTATATGTACTTATAAACTATGTGATGAATGAAATTAAGTGACTATCCATGTAACACCCTTGAAATTTTTAGGAATGAAATGTGATTAATTTTATACTAAAAAATGATTATTTTAGTGGTTTTTGGTTAGCGTAATATTTTTTTAGTATAGGGGTTAGATTTTGAGGAAGTTAATCCGAGTATGGGACATCTTCATTTGGAGACAAATGACACTAAGTACCTGATACTAGTTTATCAAGTACCTAATATCCCCTAGTAGGTGGGGGGGGGGGAGGAATTGGGGGCCATCATCTACATTGTTTCCCTAAGAAATAACTCGGTAGGGTTTTAGTAATTGATGATAAGGTATATGCTACAAGATAAAACATCAATTATTTTTTATTAATTTATAGTTAAATAAATAAATAAATAATTTATTATTAAAAGTGGTTTCCTTCTAATTTTATCGTATAGGATACATGAACCTCATCCAATTCCCTCTTATTAATCTTTGTCAATGGTTTGATTCTCCCAAACTCATGGTCAAATTGATGATTTTGTACTAGAGGATCACTATGGGTATATTTATCCTTCATCTTGGGTATATTCACTATTTCACTCATTATTTCATAAATAATTTCCATAAATAATTAATTTATATTCTTATTACACATGTTGTGATTTATTTTATTTGGAAAAATTTATTATACTATCTTTGGTGAGTGTGTCACTATTAAGACGATGTAGGTGGTCCCTAATATTTCCCAACACTTTATGATAGTTTTCATGTAACATGTGATATATAGGATGTTCCAATTGTGTAAACATGATATTAAACTATTCCAAATAGGTTTTCTTGTTTTTTAGAGACCAATTTGGGTTTGTAAGGCATAAGAGATATTTTTCATGTATTGAAATTTGATTCCTTGTTCATTGATAGCCATGCACCAAAACTAAAGTAAATAGTGAAGTTTAAATGAGATCCCTAGATAGGTGACCATGGTTATGTTATGAATATGTGAAAATTTATAGGAGCATGTTAGGCTCTTTTAATTAGGAGTGGTATGATCACATGAGATAATAATGTTGTGATCATTGGAAAAGTAAACATATGAGTTATTATATAACCTTTTTATTGGTTTTAAGGTGTTATAGAGGTGTGGTTTCCCCCATTCCACTTAATTTGTTCCTTTTTTACCTTGTATTTAAAGTATAAAAAGGGTTTTGGAGATATATATCCAACCTAACAAAGTTATAAGACATGATTTTACATGATAAAAACCATATTAAGAAAATATTGTTATATAAATAGTGGTTTTAAATGAATATGTCTTGAAATATATAATGTAATGGGGAACCATGGACAATTATTATTGATTTTGTTATATGTGGAAGAGATGAAATTTTATTTTATTTTGACCTAAAATATGGGAATCTATTCCCAATATGTTGGTACTGCCTATTTGAAGGAATGATCAACCATTTATTTTGAGGTGCCTTATGGATCAAAATGGCATGCCAATTATTTTCCATGCATATAACATAAGAAAGTCTTACCATTGATATATTGATGGTTATAGTATGGGATATACTATAAAATTACCATATTATGTCTTGTGGATGGGGATATTATTCCTTCCCTTATGATTATTCTTATGGCTAGGGATTCTATGCCCATAAATTTTTCATTACTCATGGAAAGGGATGGTTTTACATATTATTTATATCTCTATAGAAGGGTATGCTATACCCACTATTGTGTTTGTGTGTATGGGGTGAGATACTCTTACCATTTATATAAATTCTCTTATTATAGGGACATAACTCCTGATAATATGACATTTCTACCAGGATGATTTTCCCACCTACTAGATACTATGACATGAAGGGATGATATCCCCTTTTTATTGATTGGTTATGACTTAGGATATGGTTCCTGTGATTGTTGTATACTATAACCAGGGGAATTATTTTATTTCCATGTGATATTGCATGTGATATTTTTAGACACCCTCAACATTGGTCTATGTTGGTATGGTAACCCCCTAGATTAATTGTACAATTCCAAGGAAATGAAAATTATTATAGTTTTTGATTTATATTTTATTCATTAACATATAAAACTGGTCATGCACTTTTATATATAGGATTTTATTAGGGATATCATTGGTGGTGGCTTACTAAGTTGTAATGACACCCATCAAGGAAATATCAACGCATGTAATGAATTTATGTTTTAGGATGAATATAATAGAAATGATCCTATAGTGAATGGTTGATCTAGAGTTGTTAGGTTAGGGTTATGATATGAGACTAGATAGGTAATTAGGTCTAATTTTGTATTTGTGTTCACACTTTTTTATATTTTGAACCATTTTTTATATGATAATACCGTGGGAGATCTTTCTTATTTACATATAGATCATGTAATATTACAACTATTCTTCATTATAATATAGAATGTGATATATTTATTTTCACTTGGATTTTAGTTTCAATATCCATATTATACTCTTATATTGTGTGGATGATTTATTATTAATTCTTCCACTATAGTCTATGATTATCTAATCTATAGGTTTTAGTCTACCTTTATTTATTGTAGAACTATGTTAATAGTTGAAAACATATAGGATATGGGGATACATGATTCTAGACATGTTACATTTCTTGTTCAGTCACCATTAACATAGGCCATACTGAGACATTACAATGTGGTACAAGAGACGTTTTTTATTTGTTTTAAAATTTGAGAATAATATTTAGAGGAAGGATTTTATTGAATGATGAGACTTACCTTATGAATGGAAGTTGGTAACCCATGTATTGGGAAAGTTTATTTTACATGGGATGGGATTATTATTCTTGGTTTTTTTTTGGATTATATGACTTTGTGATTTTCATGAATATGATGTGTGATATATGGTTTATTGTTTTACTCATAGCCCAATGTGGAAAGAAATAATATTTTAAAGAATTATATTTTTCATATAGGATTCACATGATATTCATATTCATGCATGTTATTGGAATTATATTTACCACACATGGTTTACTCATTAAAAATGTTAACAATATATTATATAGAATTTTACTATATAAGTTATTGGTGGAGTTATATTTAATCAGATTTATATTTCTGGTTATTATGTTATCATCTTATGATTGGTTATTTGGATCCTAAATGTATTTTTATTAACCCATAATAGTGGGTACCTAGGCCTAAAGGGAGTTCTTGATGTGTGGGAGAACCTTATATTATTAGATGATTATAAATAATATTGGGTTAAAATGCTAACTATTTTTATCCTAAATTATGATTTCAAGAATTGGGGAAGATTTTTAGATGTAGCATACACATCTATTTATTATAAATATTATAATACTAGTTATGGAGTATTGGATTGAGTAATTACAATAATTGTTTATCAGATTGAGACAACCTATGTGAGAATATTGAAACCCATTACTTATATGCTTTAGGAACTAATGATGTAGGAGTAAGGTGTGAAATTATAGGTATATCAATATGTGTGGATATCCTATAATAATTATCAGGATATTTTCATTTAAAATTATATTCTTGAGAACTTTTAGTTGGATAGGTCTTGAGAGTTATACACCTTGTTTAGGGAGGTGTGTGTGTTATGTACTATACATCACTTTTTAATAATTTTCTTTGTTTTACACCCATGTCGGTATGTAATGAGATTGAACGTTCTAGTGGGTTGGGCCTATGGGTCATGTAATGGGAACAATATGCTTCTAGGACGTTGGGTCATGTATTAGCCTTCGGGTCATGTTGAGCCTTGTTCCTTGGGCCTACAGGTCATGTTAGGGTTCCCCTTCAACCCCTAGAAGGGGGATTATCCATAATAAAATAAATAATAAGGCCTTCAGGCCATTTGGGCATAATTGTAGTATTTAACACATTTAAAGTGTCCTCCATCAATTATAATGAGAAATATAATGATATTATTTGGTATTATATTGATATTAGGTTGTTGACATGGTTCTCGGTAGAGTTAGGGTTATGGAGTAGGGCTAGGGGTCTCATAAATGAGTGGTAGTTTGGGGTCCTTTATATTTTCAGGATTTAGGGTAGGGTATAGTGACTTGGATCAAGGGAAATAGTGTCAGTTGTGTTTCTACCCCTTAGGGTATTCTGTTGATTGAATCTCAGGGAAAATATCAAGTTAGATTTAGGCTTTCAATCCAAATCCCACTAATCAAGGCTAGGGACCATCGATTGTATGAGGAATGATTATAGTTTCATATACCATAGTACATATTTTATTTAATACGAGGGGATTAACATTATTTTATGAATGCTTATGCATACAATGATATTGTGATGGTTATATAATATCTATATAGGGTTATGTATATCGATACAAACATAGGGTTTTGATCCAAGGATTTTAATGTGTTCTAGAGCACACTATAGGTATTAATGGATATAATATTATATAGGTTTTATTAATTTTAGACATGAATAGTTTCAATGTAATATTTATACTTAATTTTTTTGGCTCAGTATCAAGAAAAAATTTACTAATATCATTAACAAGTATCTTTCTTATCTGTTGAGCATTATTGTTATACCTTAATTTGAGAATTTTTTTATTAGAATGTTGTTTAGGACCTGAATATATTCAAATAGAAATGATTTATATCAATTATTCAAGTTATTTATGATGGGATAAATAGGAGATAAAAATACCTATCTTTCATCTCATAAAAATTAAAATTCAAGATGCATTTCCTCAATAATTCTTAGAGTTTCTACCTAATATAGTGCTTAGTTTACAATTGAGTTTATACTTGGTATGGATCCCATATAAATTCTTCTATATAAGATAAATCTTGCTGAGATTAAAGATTTTAAGGTTTATATAAATGATCATGAAGTAAAGGTAATCATTCAAAGAGGACATCCCCTTAAGGTGCTATTTTATTTTCCATGAATAGTGATGGTTAACTGCATTTATGTGTGAATTAATAGAGGATGAACCAAATTATGTTCAAGAACTTGTTTAAAATTATTCATATAGATAACATATTTTATCATTTAAGGGGATATATGTGGTTTTAATAGATTGATACAAGATCTATATGAAATGAACTACATATAAGGCCCACTAATGTTACTCATACCACTTTTCAGACTAGGTATATATTATATGAGTTTCATTTTATTTCACTCAATTTTAAAAACACACAAAAAATGACTATAAAACTAATGAGTGAAGGTTTCAGGCATAGTATAACCCCTGGTCAAACCTATTCCCATATTAGATTTTGTCATATTCAATTAATAATTCAGAAGAACATGATAAATAATCATCATGCCTAAGAAAATTGATAGATAATCCTTAAACAAAGAAGAGTTGATCTTTCACATTAAATTTATAATTAATTTTATAACATTAAAATACCAGTCATGAGATATTTCTTTTATGTAATTGTTGATCAATAAAAAGTCTTTCTAGTTGTACCATAATTGTGTTGTGAGGATCTAAGTTGAAATCCCTTTTACAGTGATCCACATATGTACTAAAATCTTTAAATGATTCCTATGGAAATTTAGGTTCTAGCATAAATGATCTAATAATATTGTGTTGTTTTTCATGATCGCAACATAATCCTTTAGTATTAAATGATTTAATCACTTGTTTTATTGATATTGAGAGGGATAAATGAAGTAGAGGAATTCTCTCAATCTTTAGAGAAACCCTAGAGTTGTTTTTATTGAGTCTTGAGATGAATATCTAGTGAGGAAAATCATTGTGCACAACCTCCCTTTAAAATGTTATAAGATGAGAATATATAGAGTTAGGGTTTAATATTGACAATTCTATAAATGAAATTAATCAAATATTAAACCTAATATATTAATCAATAAAATAATAATAATGTTTATAGTAATATATAATTTATTTCATTGAAATATACAAATAAATATCATTTTATTAAAATAAATAATTCATTATTCATTTAAATGAAATTTAAGATTATATAATTTTTAATTTTTGGCACTAAACTCAACTCATCCCCTATCATATACATTTACCAAACCTTAAATAATAAATAAATAAATATTATATCCATAGTCTTGTGAATAAATATTTATTTTAATATTCACATAACTAAATAAATAAATATTATTTGTTAGCTTTCGAATAAAAATAGACATAAATAAATATTACATTCGATGGTCTTGTGAATAAATATTTATTTTAATATTCACATAAAAAAATATTTATTTAATAATAAATATTATTTATTACCTTATGAATAAAACAAAATAAAAATAAATATTCTATTTGATAGTCCTCTAAATAAATATTTATTTAATATTAAATATATCTATATATTCTAACTTGAATATAATTGGTGACTGAATATTTATGGTCAAATAAAATATAATAAAAAAATATTATTTCTCAATATTGAAGATAATATTTATTCTAAGTATTAAATTAAAATAGAATTCAACTGATATCTATGGATATAATATTTGTGTTACCCTTTAGGCCTCTTCTTTAGTGGCACTAAACCAGTTTTCTAAAAGTCTAAGATCAACATCTAACAACATGTCAAGCCTCCCATAGAGGAATAAGTTTTTATCACAATGATAACAACTAAATACAAATTCTCACTATGTAATATAATCCCTTTATCATGATATCTATAATAAAGTATGTTCCATACTCATGTCATTAACTTATGTGTTGGAAATATCTTTATCTAATTTCCTAAAATATACTCATCAATCACTATGAATATGAATTTTATTTCAATAGTTCCATTTCAATATAAGGGCTTGAGATATGATCTTCTGATCTTGAAAGAAAAAAAATCCTTTCTTGACTTATTCATTAATGTCATATCACTCTTAACACACCCAACATATCTTACTTCATGATGAACATAAAAAGTATCCGTTTTAATAATATATCAAATAATGTGACTCATGATATGAATTGGTAACAATATCATGTCTAAGGAATAATAGACATGCTCACAAACTAGAATATCCAATAAAAATTAAACATGTGTAATTTCTACCAATGGTTTTGATCTTATAATCTCAAGCCCTAGAGATTACAAAGTGAGAACTTCATTGGAAAAAGTCTTATCGACTTAGGAGTATCAATCCCCTGATAGTCAAACATAGTATAAATCCAATCATAAAATGTTATCCTGATCATAAGAAATGGGTTTAATAATGTCATCATAGCACTTTAAGGTTATCATCATAGATAGGGAATAATATTACATTTTTTATGTGATAGATACTCTAATACATTATCACAAGAATGTTACACTGAAGAAAAATAAACATGTAATAAGAAATTAATTAATATTCATGAATTTGAATGTACAATTAATATCATTTATGGAGTAGATGGTACCAGGGAACCAACTCGAATAGACTCCCACTTTCACTAGAGTCAAATGCTAATTACTGTAAGTTTGATAGCTCTCATATGATTTTTATTCTTCTCTTGAGATAAAGCCTTAGTCAATGGTCCTATTACATTATCTTCCATTGAAATTCTAATTTCCACAACCTCACTTCTCTAAGAAAAATACCTTAAGAGATTAAAATTTAAAAGTATATTATTTATTCAATAATGTGACCTTTAATCCTTATAAAGATCCACCAATACATTAGTATCACATTATAATGTGATAATATTCCTATTACTAAGCTCCACATCCAGCTCCAAGATGAAGTTGCATATCCAAACTTATTTTTTAGCCATACCGTAAGAAAACACATACTCAAAATATTATATAATCATGAAACACAAGTTTCTTATATATATTCTTGTAACACCTTGATGTTTTATAAAATAAAACCATGTTCGATAGCTTATTTAACATGCAACACCAAGCTTAAACGACCAATGATATATATAATCGTTATAACATAGCTGTTAAATTGGTGGGTATGAATATTATTAACTACTTTATGAAATAAACACACAAAAATATATAAATTTCCTACTCAATATATAATATTGATAATTTTTTAATAAATAATCATTCAATTTTTAGTAAAGTAACTTTATTCTTCAAAAATATATCTTCTTCATAAATGATTTTTATTGCTTTTCATAAAAATATTATAATTACTTTTTTTTGAAAATTTAGAAACTTTTTTGGGATAAAATGAACTCAATTTATAAAAATTTAATATCAAAATTTAAGTTAGGAGAAATTTTGGGATTTTTTAGGAAATATTGATTTTTTAGTGAATAGTGAAAATACTGTTTTTTGTAAAAATGTAATTTATTTTCAATAAATTTTGAAATTTAAAATTACAGTTATTTTTTGAAAATGATTTAAAATAAAATAATAATTATTTAGTTACATTTAATCCACTTAATTTATTTTTAATCAACTTCATATTTGATCTTACTATAAGTTTGTTTTTGGTTTAAAAAACGTGACTTTTTTGAAAACTATTGTAAAATACATAATGTTTATCCATTTTAATTAATTAAGAAAATACATAATAAGGAATGTTTTAAATTGAATTTATAGATTATAAATCAATAAATATTAGTTTATATTCATATAATTATTAACATTAGATATATTGTTAATATAAAATCACATTTTCCTTGAAAAAGACACTTCTTGAAAACCCACTTTTTATCACGTTTGTGGGATTAATTTGAAATTAAATTTTACAAATTTGATCAATTTAATTTCAAAAAATGGATTTCATATTTTTAATAATCATAATTTATATTATCTAATAAGGTGAACTTAATCTTTGATCAAAATGAATAGTGAAAATAGTAAAAATTAATTAGCGTGGGTAAGGTAAAAATGAGTTTACCGGGGGGGGGGGGGAGGGGTTAAACTAAACATATAAGGGTTAAAATAACCTTAAAAATTTTCCAAAAAACTATTTTATAAAAATATTTCTAACCTATAATGTCTAATTCTATATAATACTCCATTTTTACCCTTTTGGTATGTGAAAAACGCTGGCACACCTTTTTCTTCTTAAAAATTACAAGTGTGCAATTCACCTCACTTATAAAAGGCCACCCCCTATACTCCCATAATCACACCTTAAAACCATTTTTAAGCCAATTAATTCAAAAATAACATCCAAAAATCTATAATCTCATCCTATAATCCTTATTTTTTGTATAAAGATTACCTAGGAAGGATATGGGTGCAAACCTAAGGAGGTTACCCAAAGAA
This sequence comes from Viscum album, assembly GCA_963277665.1. Lineage (NCBI taxonomy): Eukaryota > Viridiplantae > Streptophyta > Magnoliopsida > Santalales > Viscaceae > Viscum > Viscum album. The sequence goes on along the minus strand of OY728155.1, from coordinate 236,101,007 downwards.
GAGGTAAGCGTTTTTATTTTATTTCTTACTCTACCTCCTTCAATTATTATTAAACCGTGATGATATAATAACCTTAGTTATTACATATAAAGAGATGTTTTTATGTTAATTTAATTACCTAAAACCATCTCCACTTCAATCAAATGGGTTATGAAATAATCCTTCACGTGTACGACTTACTACCGCCATGCGAGCTGATGTCAATCATTTTTCCATTACCGCCTCTCACAGTTGGGTACGATGATGGATATAAAGTATATAAATAATATTTATAACAAAATTATACCTATTTATTTATTATATCATATATAATTTTTTTACTTTCTATTCTGTAGGGGATATAATAACGTCTCTTGTGTGTATGGTGGACTACCGCATCACGAAGCGATGTGATTAGTTCTTCATTAATGATTTACACATAAGATAATAAGAATAAAGTTAATGAATATATGTTATATACATGAAATAATTATTATATTAATTACATATTTATCATTATTAAAATATTATATATCATTTTATTTCTTAACTTTTCACTCACTGAATGATGATAACATCATTCGTGTACATGTGGACTACTGCCTTCACAAAGTGAAGTGACTCTCTATTTTCATCAAAAAAACCCATGGATGATATGTATAAGTATATTTAAAGAAAAAATATTTTATTTATGATATTATTTTCATTATATAAATATAAAATATTACTAAACTTTTTATATAATTATCATTGAAAAATTGAAATGTTACTCATACAAACATATGGCCTACCATCTCTATGATAATAACATACTTCATTTCTCAAAATCATCTTTCATGATTGGTATTAAAATTATAATTTATGTATTAATATGATAATTATGTAATTATTTTTATTATTAATATTATAAAACCATGTTCAAAGTCATAGGACCAAAAATAAAAAATCAAAACATATACAAAAAACAAAGCGGTTATTACCCGAAACATGATTTTAACAAGGAAATAGAAATAAAAAAGTAATAAATGGTCATAAGTAAATAATATATGTTAATATAAATATTTTTATATAATATATTTACAATAAAATTATATTTATTATATAATAGGTTCAAACATGCATAAAGGGAATCGAGACTTAATGTAATGGGTTTCTAGCCTCTCTTTTATTTCTGGGAGACATATGCAAATTCACCACTCATTTCTTTTTTAGTGTATATAATCCCTGTTTAAAATTTTATATAATTAATCTCATTATTTTAATTATATTTAAAATATCATTTGATGTTATTATTTTTTGGGGTTTACAATTGAAAAGTTTACTAAATCGGTAAGGGATTTCCATATCACTTTTTACTACTATTAGACACATGACATATTCACCACATATTTATTTTATGTTGTTTATATACTTCCCATTAATGTATTTTGTTATAATTATCATTAAAACTATTGGGATATAAATATCCATTTTAGGATATCTCTTTCATGGGGATCACAATTCAAAAGTTACCAAAGTGGTAAGAGATTTTTGTCTTAATTTGTCTTCTTTAGAAAATATGTTGTGTAATGAACCTATCATCTTTTCTGATGTGAATATATAGAAACTTTGGAATATTATATCATAAATTTAATTATTTTCATGATTTTATAAGTTTAATTTAATTTTATTCCATCATAGGTCTTATAATTCAAAGTTACCAAAGTGGAAAATATTTTATTTTATAATATCATCGTTTATCAAGATTGTTCATGATTATATTTCCAATGATAAAGTATTATTATCCATATCTCAAGAAACTTATGAATTTTATTATCCTATATTTATGAAATTATAATACATTTTTCCCCATAATTTGCTCCTCATTATGTACTCAAGAGTTCAAAATAACACTTTACGAAAATTAATATTTCTTTCTCTCTTCAGTGAAAAATACCTTTTCTTCCCAAACTATATTTTCTTAAAATGTTTTCAAAAGTTTTTTTAACATTATTCAAATGATTTATTAAGGTTATTTTTACCCATGTTTGATATTTTATTTTTTTAAAGGAATATTCATGTCATTTTCCAAACAATTTCCATTTGTCTTTTACTAAAAATGTGAAAGGAATATTTGTTTTAAAATGTATGTCATGAATGTAATTTGTTTCCATCATGAAAATTATTTTCTTTGAATATTAATTTATAAGTTTTCACATTTATTTTCAAAGAAAAGTATTTTCAATTTTTTTTATGTTTTATACTTTTTTTTTTCAAAATGTAATGGATTTTTTCACAAGAAACGCTTGAATGATTTTTAAAGATTCCAATATATGTTTTCAATTTAATTTAAAAATAAAGGTATTTTCAAAATGTTATTTGTTTTAATTTTTTTTTCAAAATTAAAATTTTATTATCCTCAAAATTTATTTAATTATATTTTAATGGTATTCCCATTCAGAAACGTGAACAACCCTTGTTGTTACTTATGCTCCACTGAGGATATTTTGTAATGATACTATCCTCATTATTTATCTAGATGGATTACGATTGGTTCAAATATATTGTTATATAAACCATTTATTTTCAATGGGTTAATCATGTTTTAAAGAGATTATCATAGAACCCATGTCTTTTACATTGTTTAATCATGTTCTGAAAGGAATAATGGTAATTTTTTTTGATTTTTATGATAAAATTCAACCTTTATGTACCTTATTCATGTTGTGATTCTTAAAAATTATATATTTTGGGTGTGACTAGATAGAACTGGGTGACATCGATATAGATTATATGATTTATGCACCCATATAGTGCTCTAATGCATTGAGTAATAATCACATCCTCCGGAGAATTATATTGGAATTAGACCATATGGTTATTCCAATTGTAAGGGTTTTGTAAGAGTTCTATGATTATTATATTCTAAGATACCAAAATGTTTTATCTACACTTTCTATGAGTTTTTCATGTTTAACTTGTTCAAGATTAATATCACATGGTTCATTATTATGGATTCTTATGACTCTTTCATTTTTTTAAATCCTTATTCCATGTTTTCAGGATTTTTGATTTAGTAATTAATGGGTATGAGTTCTTTTATGATTATATCATGAACTCTCATTATGTCATAATTATCTTATGCACTTATTATGATCATTAATCTCTTTCAATTGTTAAGGATTATGTTTAACCTTACTGAGCATTTGATCTCACCCTTATTATGTTTCCTTTTCCCCAATTTATCAAGAATGATGTTAAATGAATTACTTTTAGAAAGATTTCATATGGATGATTATAATTACTTAATGTGAGAAAAAATTGGGTTAAGTGGGAGAAACACTCATTTAAATATATGGTTACTATTTATGTAAGAGTTTTTCATAATTATATAAAACTATTACCCTAAAAGGTCCTTGATAATGTAAGTGATACAATATTTTATTTTTGATATTTTATGTTTTAGATGGTGAAAATTAGCTCACCTTCATTAGATTTAAAGCAAAAATGTAATGTTTATGATTTCAGCACCAGATCCAAGAGTGTGGGTTCAGGGATTCTATAGTTATTATCCGAGGAAAGGTTTGGATAACTTTGTAGATTAGTATTATTTCATGTGAGGTTATATTAAGAATTATGTATACCATAATAGGTCTATAAAATTAAGGACGATCATAGGTTCAAAGTCTTAGACACCCCTTTGAGGTTTTAAATGATGATATCTTAAAGTAATTTATGACATTTTAGGAGATGTTTAATTTGGTTGAATAATTTTCAAAGATAATGTTTAACATGAATTATGAATTTAAATTTTATGGAAATAAGATTTAAGGTACTAATAAACTTTAGTGTTTATATGACCTTGGATATTAAAAACACCAGTATTGTTATATATACAACTATGGGATTGAAATATTATTTGGTGACTAAGTGATTAATGTTACTTAAAAAAAATACATATTTTTGGTCTTGAAATATGAAAGGTATGGGATAACATCAATGGTTAATTTTTTTAATATAAAGGTTATTGATGAATTATTTAGTTTGAAATTTGGGTATTATTGTTGAATTTGGATATTAATATATTATTTCATCATATGAATATTTACTTATTTTAGGAATTATCATACCATTTTATAACCATTTTCGGTTTTGGTTAATGTATAAATACAAGTGTAATATATTATTATACCTTTTTTGGTTATATGATCCTTTACAATTTGTTTTTTAGTGCTTCAGGCATGAGAAATTCATCTTGAATGCATATTTTTAGAGAAAAAGATGAGATTATGGTTGAAATAGAAACATGTTGAAATTTTACACATCAAGTAAGTATATTTCCTTATGATCATATTTTTAATATAAAACTAATTCCTCAAATATTTGAAATGGATATTGAAACAAAATGTTGTAATATTACCATTATTTATGATGATATCAATGGCCTTTCCACACCTCTTTGGTTTACGGTTTTTGTGGCTGTTAACTTTCTCTTGATCGTTCAATTTTTTAAGAAAAATTATCTACGTTACTCCATATCATTATTTAGGAATTATTATTTTATTACATGCCCAAATATTTACTTACCACATATACTCTCCTATTTTTAAACCTAGTATGTGTTATTCTAGATAACCTTCATATATCCTTTTATCTCTTATCAAGAGGATGTTTTATTAACCCTTTTGACAATGTGGATTTCTAAAAAAATTATTTTCAAATAAAAAACCCCTGATTATCGAGATAACGTTAAAATTGTGAGGACTAAATTTATAAATTGGTGGGGGGGGGGGGATGTCACACCCACATATTTTAGAAAGTAAAACTATGTTCAATAGCATATTTGACATGCAACAAAAAGCTCAAAAAAACCGTGATATATATAATTGTTATAATCTAGATATTAAAATAGAGGGTATAAATAATATCAACTAATTTATGATATATATATATATATATAAAGTTACTAATCAATATAAATTACTAATAATATTTTAGAAAAGTAATTTTATTCTTTAAAAATATGTTTTATTCAAAAATGATTTTTATTAATTTTTATGAAAAAATATCATAATTAATTATTTGAACATTTATAAAATTTATGTGATAAAATTAACTATATTTTTGAAATAAAAATATTTAAATTTACTTTGGGTGAAATTATGGGTTTTTTTAGAAAATATTTATTTTTTAGTGAATAGAGGAAAATACCGATTTTTGTAAAAATATCATTTCTTTTTAATAAATTAAGAAATTTAAATGCACCATTATGTTTTAAATATGATTTAAAGTGAAATTATTATTATTTAGATATATTTATTCAAATTAATTTCTTCTGAATTAACTTTATATTGGATTTTAGTATAAGTTTGATTTTGGATTTAAAAACGGGATTTTTCTGAAAACTATTTAAAAATTCATAATGTTTATCCACAAATTAATTAAGATAATTAATAATAAATAATATTTTAAATGAAATTTATAGATTATAAATAAAAAATATTAATTTAAATTCATAATATAATTATTATTATTCATTTAGTTAATATAAAATCAATTTTCCCTTGAAAAATACACTTCTTGAAAACCCGCTTTTTTATCGCATCTCCGGGTTTAATTTTAAATTAAAAATTTCTAGTTATGTGAATTGAATTTGGAAAAATGTATTATATATTTTTAATAATAATTATTTATATTATCTAATAAGTTTAACTTAATTTCTGACCAAAATGAATAGTAAAAATAAAAAAAATTAATTACTGTGGTAAAGGTAGAAATGAGTTTAATGGGGGTTTAAACTAAAAGGATAAGGGTTAAAATGATCTAAGAGCTTACCTAAAATATATTTTATGGTAATATTTAGATCATATCTCGTCTAAGTATTTAGAATAATACAATTTTATAATTTTTTTATGTTAAAAATATGATTACACATTTTTCTTCTCAAAAAGTATAAGTGTGTAACTCACCTCACTTATAAAAGGCCAGCCCTATCCTCTCTTATTAACACATGAAAACCCATTTGGTAAGAAAATAAATACCTAAATAACTTCCCAAATTCTATATTATTGTATTATAAGCTTTATATTGGGAATAAATACAACCTAATAAGTCCTTTGGTTAAAACCTGAGGTGGTTACCTGAAGAAGAGGTAAGGTTCTTCAACGAGCGTTTTTATTTTATTTCGTCATCCACCTCCTAAAAGTTTTGTTAAAAAATTATGATCTAATAATTTCAGTATCTTCCATATAATTATATGTTTTTATGTTAATTTAATTACCTACAAAAATATTCACTTCCATAAAATGGGTCATGGAATCATTATTCACGTGTATGGAAGACTACCGCATTACGAACCAATATCATTTATTTTTTTCCTTTACCACCTTTAATAGATGGGTATGATGTTGGATATAAATTATATATATGATATATATAACATAACTATACCTATTTATTAATAATATAATATATAACTTTTTTAATTTCCATTCCACATGGGATATGATAAAGTCACTCGTGTGTACGATAGACTACCACCTCACGAAGTGATGTGATTTATTTTTCACTGATATTTTACATGGAAGTTAATAAATATAACTTTAATGAATATATGTAATATAAATTACATAATTATGTTAATAATTACATATTTATCATTCTTAAAATATAATATATCATTTTATTTCTAACCTTTTCACTCATTTAATGATGATTACGGCGTTCGTGTATGTGTGGACTACTGCCATCATAAAGCGATGTGACTCTCTATTATCATCACCACACCACATGAATGATATGTATAATTATATTTAAAGAAATATTTTTTAATTTATGATATTATTATAATTATATAAATATAAAATTTTACTTACATACTTTCCATAATGATCATTGAAAAAAGGAAATGTTACTCATGCGTACGTAAGACCTTCAATCCCCATGATTGTAACATATTTCATTTCTCAAAAATAAACTTTCATGATTAGTATTATATGAATAATTTATTTATAAATATTATAATTATTTCATTATTATTATTCCAAATATTATGTAACCATGTTAAAAGTAAGAGTATTTAAAATAAAAAATCCAAATGTATACAAAAAACATAGCAGTTATTGCCCGAAACATGATTTTAACAATGAATTGGTAATAAATGAGAAATAAATGGTCATAAGTAAATAATATATGGTATAATATAGTTAATTATGGTATTTAATATATTTATAATAAAATTATATTTATTATACAAGAGTTTTTAATTCTTATGAAGTAAGTCAAGAATTAAGGTAAGGGATTCCTAGTCTCACTTTTATTTATGGGAGACATATGAAAAATCAATACTTGTTTATTTTGAATTCTGTAAATAATGACCCTTTTACATGTAATATATTGAATATAATACATTTAATTATATTTATTGTTTCATTTTATGTTATTATTTATTAGGAATTATGATTCAATATAATATTAAAGCGATAATAGATTTTCTTCTCACTTTTTAGTTCCATGAGACACATGCTATGTTAAATCCCAATTTATTTTAGGTGGTGTTCATAATTAAAATTAATGTATTTTATGATTATTATAATGAAAATTATTGGGAATAAAATATCCATTTTAGGATATCTCTTTCATGGGGTTTACGGGTCAATATTTACCAAAGCAGTAGGGGATTTTTGTCACAATTTGTCTTCTTTAGGACATACGTAATGTTATGCACCTATCTTATTTTATGAGGTGAATATACACCCCCTATATCATTTTATATCATGAATATACATATTTTCATGATATTATTAGTTTCATTTAATTTTATCCTTTCATTGGGATTACAATTCAAATGTACCAAATTGGAATAGATTTTATGTTATAATATCACCATTTATCAGGATTGTTCATGATTATGTTTTCGATGACAAAATATTATGATTAATCTCTCAATAAAATCCTAAATTTTCTTATCCTTTAGTTATGAGATGATAATACATGTTTTACCTTCATTTTTATCTCATTACATACTCAAGAGTTCAAAATAACGTTTTTATGAAAAAACCTATTTATTTCTCTCTTCAGTAAAAAAGCATTTTTCTTCCAAAACCATATTTTATATATTTCTTTTCAAAAATTATTTTAATAGACATAAAATTATTTATTAAAGTCAATTACACCCATGTTTTTTATAAATTTTCTTGAAATTAATCTTCATTTCATTTTCTAAAAAATGTCCGTTTGGATTTTATCAAAAATATGAAATGAATCGCTGCTTTAATGTGTACAACACAAACAAAATTTCCCACCACCATGAAAATTATTTTCTTTGAAGAATTAGTTATAATTTTTAATGTTTATTTTTAAATGAAAGGATTTTATAAAACTTTTATGTTTTAGAAAGTATTTTTCAAAATGGAATAGATATTTTTTTTCTAGAAATGGTTTAAATGATTTTTAAAGATTCCTTATATATTTTCAAGGATATTTTAAAATAAAATAATTTTAAGAATGTTTTCTGTTTTAAAAATTATTTTTTAAAATGATAAGTATATTTTCCTCAAAATTTATTTAATAATATTTTAATGGTATTCCCATTCATCTATATCAGCAACCCTTATTGTTACTTATGATCTAATGAGGATATTTTGAAATGATACAATACTCATTCTTTATCTATATTTATTAAGATTGTTTAAAAGATATTTTTATAGAACCCATTTATTTTCCATGGGTAAATTGTGTTTTCAAGATATTTTCATGGAGGCTATTTTCTTTCTATGGGTTAATCAAGTTCTGAAAATAATAAAGGTTATTTTATGAATTTTATGATAAAATGAAATCTCTATACACCTTATTCATGTTGTGGTTCTTGGATATTATATACTATGAGTGCACCTAGATAGCACCATGTGAACCTAATATATTTTATATGATGGGTGATCTAATATAGATCTCTAATTCATCGAGTAATTATTACGTTCTCTAGAGAATTATATTACAAGTAGGCCTTATGGTTATTCCAATTGTAAGAATTATTTAAGGGTTTTATGATGATGATATTTTAAGACAACAACACGTTTTATCTATGTTCTCTATGGGTTTACAATGTTTCATTTAATCAACATTGATATCAAATGGATTATAATTATCGATTCTTATCACTCCATCCCTTTTAAAATAATTATTCTATGTTTTAATGATTTATGATTCAGGTATTGATGGGTATGTTTTATTTTATTCTTTGTTAATGAACTCTAATTATGTCATTATATCCTTATTCAATTCTTATTCTCGCTGATGACTTTTAATTGTTAATGATTATATTTACCCTTATTTAGAATTTGATCTCAATATTTGTATGATTCCTTTTCCCACAGTTATCAATAATGACATTGAATGAATCATTTTTAGAATGATTTCATATGGATGATGATGATGAATTAATGTGGAATAAGAAAAGTCAGGTTAAGTGGGATAAATGATCTTTTAAATACATGGGTATCATATATATAAGAGTTTTCCTAATTATCTAAAACTATAAACCTAAAATTTCCTTGAGAATGTATGTTATACAATATTTCTTTTTGATATTATAAGTGTTGGATAGAAAAAATTAGGTCACCTTCATCGGTTTCAAAGCTAGAAATGTAATTATTATGATTTCAGTACTGGATCCGAGAGTGGAGGTTTGAGTATGCTATACTTGGTATCAAAGGAGAGGTTTAGATAACTTTGAAGATAAGTATTATTTCATGTGAGGTTATCTTAGGAGTCATGTATACCATCATATGTCTCTTGGATTAAGTATTATAATAAGTTCAAAGTCTTACACACCCCATTTAGATTTTAAATGATGATAAAATAAAGTGATTTATGAAATTTTAGGAGAATTTTTAGTAGGTTGAAGTATTTTTAAAGCTATGGTTTAACATGATGTATGGATTTTTATTTTTTGGAAAAAATATTTAAGGTAATGATAAAATTCAGGGTTTATATAATCATGTATATTTATAATATTAGTTTTTTATTATAAATAAACATAGGATTGAAAAGTGATTTAGTGAATCAGTGATTAATATTACATGGAAAGAAGATTACCATATTTTTTGGATTTAAATATGAAGGGTGTGAGATAATATTTTAGGTTAAAAAAATATTTAATGCTGATGTTATTTAGGAATGATTTAGTTTTAACTTTGTGTATTATTATTGAATTTTCTAGATTGATGTATTATTTTATCATATGAAGGTTTACTCATTTTTGGAATTATCATACCATGTACTAACCATTTCGGTTTAAGTTAATGTATAAAGATAGGTAGAATAAAATTTTAACCCTTTTATGGTTATATTATCCTTTAAAAGTTTATTTTTAGTGCTTCATGTATGAAAAATTCATCTTGAATATTCACATTTTAGATAAAAATATGATATTGTTGTTGAAATTGAAAAAATAATGAAATTATACACATCAAGGAAGTATATTTACTTATGATATTAGTCTATATGGAAAAGGAATTCCTGAACTCTAAGATTTTTTTTGAAATTTTTTTTATCCTATTACCATCATTTATGATAATATCAATAACCTTTTTTGACACCTACTTGGAATATGTTTTTGTGGTTGTTAACATTCTCTTGATCATTCACTTTCTTATGATCAATGTTCTCGATCACTCTATATCATTATGTGGGAATTATGATTTTATTACAGGTATAAATATTCAATTCCCACCCATATTCTCCTATTTCAAAACCGAGTATGCATTATTCGAGATGACCTTCGTATATCCTTTTCTCTCTTATCAATAGGATGTTTTTAAACTGTTTTTAAGATGTAGGTTACTAGAAATAAAATATTTTTAAATGTAAAAACTTTGATTACCAAGATAAAGTTTAAATTATGGGGATTAAATTTATAAATTTGGGAGGGGAGGATGTAACACTGTAAGATTTTAGAAAACAAAACTATGTTCGATATCATATTTGACACACAACACTAGGATTAAACAACCCACGATATATATAATTGTTATAACCAAGCCATTAAATGGGTAGGTGTGAATATTACTAATAAATTAATGCCACAAACATATATATATATATATATATTTACTACACAATATAAATTATTTATAAATTTTTAGTAAATAATAAGTCAATTTTTATTAAAGTAATTTTATTCTTTAAAAATTTGTTTTTTTCAATTTTTTTTATTAATTCTCATGACAAAATATTATAATTAATTATTTTAACTTTTAGAAAATTTATGTGATAAAATTAACTTAATTTTTTAAATTTTCATATCAAAATTAACTTTGGGGAAAAATTTTGTATTTTATGAAAAATATCAATTTTCATGTGAATGGTGAAAAATATATATTTTTGTGAAATTATGATTTATTTTCAACAAATGATTCAAATTAAAAGTACCATTATGTTTTTAATATTATTTAAATTAATTCAATTTTTATTTATTTATATTTAATCTACTTAATTTCTTTTTAATCAAATACATATTGGATTTTAGTACAAGTTTATTTTTGGATTAAAAAACGAGAGTTTTCAAAAAACAGATTTAAATTGCATAATGTTTATCCATTTTAATTTATTAATATGATAATTATTAAATAATATTTTAAATAAAATTTATAGATTATACATAAATAAATATTAATTTAAATTCATAAAATAATAATAATTATTGATATAGTTAATATAAAATCATATTTTCCTTGAAAAATACACTTCTTGAAAACCCACTTTTTTATCACGTCTGCGGGGTTAATTTTAAATTAAAAACTTCCACTAATGTGAATTTAATTTGGAAAATTTTATTCCATATTTTTAATCAGAATAATTTATATTATATAATAAGGTCAACATTTGTTTTGACCAAAATGTATAGTGAAAATAGTAAAAATTAATTACATTAGTTAAGGTAAAAAGAAGTTTATCGAGGATTAAAGAAAACGTATAAGTGTTAAAATGAAAAAAAGGTATAAAATATATTTTATGGAAATATTTAGATAATATCATGTATAAGTCTCAATAATACTCCATTTTGGACAATTTTGTAATGTGAAAAAACATGGTTATACATTTTTCTTCTAAAACATTTCAAGTGTGCCACTCACCTCACTTATAAAAGGAAACACCTTTTCCTCTCCTCTTAACACATTAAAACCCTTTTGGTTAAAAAAATATCTACCCAAATAACTTCCAAAATTCCCTCTTATATTACTGGAAGCCTTATTTTTGGCATAAATACAACCTATGAATGATTTAGGTTCAAACCTAAGGAGGGTACCTAGAGAAGAGGTAACATTATTCAATGAGTGTTTAATTTTTTTATTCCTCAACCTCCTTCAATTATTATTAAAAAATAATGATGTAATAAAATAATAATATTAAATATAATGATATTTTTTATGTTAAGTTCATGATATACAACAATCTACACTTTCATCAAATTGGTTACAAAATCATCATTCATGTGTACAACTGACTTCCAACTCGCGAACCGATGTCATTCATTTTTCTATTACCACCTCTCATGGTTGGGTATGATGATGGATATAAAGTACATAAATATAATATTTATAACATAATTATACCTCTTTATTCATTATATCATTTATAACATATTTTAATTTCTATTCCTTAGGGGATATGAAAATGTCGATCATGTGTAGGGTAGACTACCTCCTTGCAAATCGATGTGATTAGTTTATCACTAATGATTTACATGGAAGATAAAAACGATAAATTTAATTATTATATGTGATATAAATTTCATAATTATGATATTAATTACATATTTATCATTATTTAAAGATAATATATCATTTTATTTCTTACCTTTTCTCTCATAGAAGGATGATAATGTCGTTCGTATACGTGCAGAATACCACCTTCACGAAGCGATGCGACTCTCTCTTTTCATCACCATAGCACATGAATGATATGTATAAGTATATTTAAATAAATAATATGTTATTTATTATATTATTATCATTCTTTAAATATAAAATATTACTTACCTCATTTCCATAATGATCTTTGAAAATTGGAAATGTTAGTCATGCTTACGTACAATCTACAATCTCTATGATCGTAATGTACTTAATTTATCAAAACCATATTTCACGATTGGTATTAAAAGTATAATTTATGTATAAAAATTACAATTATTTCATTATTATTATTTTGGAGATGAATAAACCATGGTCAATGCAAGGGGTCCAAAAATAAAAAATCTAAAAATGAAAAAACAAAGAGGTTATTACCCAAAACATGATTTTAATAAGGAATTGGTAATAAATGGTTAATAAATAGTCATATATTTTATATGATATATAATTATGGTTCTATAATATATTTATAATAAAATTATATTTATTATATAGTATTTTCAAATGTGAATGAAATATTTTGAGACCTAAGGTAATAAATTTATAATCTCTCTTTCATTTCTAGGAGAAATATGTAAATTCACCACTTGTTTCTTTTGTGTGGTGTATATAATGAACCATTGATATTTTATATCATTAACATAATACTTTTAAAAATATTTAATGTTTTATATTTTTTTATCCTTTATTGGGGATTACAATTCAAAAGATTACTAAAGAGGTAGGGGATTTCCATCTAACTTTTTACTTCTGTGAGACACATGCCATATTCAACATGTATTTCTTTTATATGTTGTATATAATGAAAATTAATATATTTTATGATTTTTTTCTTGATAATTATGGGTTTTTACATTTCTATTTTAGGATCTATATTTCATGGGGTTTATGGGTCAAAAGTTACCAAAGTGACAAGGGATCTTTGTCACAATTTGTCTTCTTTGGGGAATATGTTATGTTATGAACCTATCATCATTTATGAGGTGAAAATACATCCCATTTGGAATTTTATATAATAAATATCCTTATTTTAATGTTATTTTATGTTTAATTTAAGTTTATTCCTTCCTGGGACTTATAATTCAAAGTTACGAAAGTAGTAAAGATTTTATGTTAAAATATCATTGCTCATCAGGATTGTTCTTAATTATGTTTCTGATGATAAATTATTATGATCGATATCTCAATAATCTCATGAATTTTATTATACTCTGGTTATGAAATGAGAATAAATTTTTTCGCTTCACTTTCTTATCTTTTTGAAGTCAAGAGTTTGAAATAATTTTTTATTAAAAATCATCTTTATTTCTATCTTCAGTCGAGAACCATTTTTAATCCAAAATAATGGTTTCTAAAAATGTTTTTAAAATTCATAAAATTATTTATTAAATTAAATTTTACCTATGTTTAAAATTTTAATATTTTAAAAGGAATCTTCATGTAATTTTTGAAACAATTCTCATTTGGATTTTATAAAAAATGTGAAGGAATCATTTTTTACCATGTAAAACATGAATAAAATTTCCTGTCATCATGAAAATTATTTTATTTAAATATTCCTTTAGAATTTATCAGGTTTATTTTCAAGGAAAATGATTTTATAATTTTTTTACAAAGGTTTTTGAAAATGGAATAGATATTTTCATCTAGAAATGTTTTAAATGATTTTAAAGATTCTTTTATATGTTTTAAAGGTTATTTTCAAAGAAAAGTATTTTAAAAATGTTTTATGTTTTAAAAAGAGTTTTTTAAATAAAAAGGTTATTTTCCTCAAAATTTATTTAATAATATTTTAATGGTACTCCCATTCATAAATGTCAACAACCCTTATCGTTACTTATGATCCAATGAGGATAATTTTTTATGATACCATCATCATTTGTTCTCTATATGGATTAATATTGCTTCAAAGATATTATTATAGATCCTATTTCTTTTTCGCATGTTAATCATGTTTCAAATTGACTTTATGGAACCCATTTCCTTTCCATGGGTTAATTAAGTTCTGAAAAAATAATGTTTTTATGAGTTTTATGGTAAAATGAATTCACTATATACACCTTATTAATGTTATGCTTTTAGACATTATATATGATGGGTGCACCCAGATAGTGCTGGGTGAGCCTGATATAGCTTATATGATGAGTGTTCCTAAATCGTTCTCTAATGCCTTAAGTAATTATTATTTAATCTCTATAATTATATTAGAAGTCAACCATTGGTTGTTAGAATTTTAAGGGTTCTATAATGATGATTTTCCATGATACCAACACATTTTATCTATGATTTTCATGGGTCTATAAATTTTCATTTATTCAGTATTGATATCACATGACTCATGATTATTGATTATTATGAATATATACTTTTTTAAATCCATATGAATTGTATTCATGATTTATGATTCATGTATTTATTAGTATGAGTTCATTTATGATTTTTTTATGCACTCTGATTATGTCATCATACCCTTTTTCACTTCTTATTCTCGTTTATGAATTTCAATTATTAATGCTTATGTTTATTCTTACGAAGCATTTTAATCCACCGTTATAATAATTCCTCTTAACCATGTTATCAAGAATAATTTTGAATTAATTTTAGAATGATTTCATATGGATGATGATGATGAATTAATGTGAAATATTAAAAGTACAGTGAAGTATGAGAAATTCTTATTTAAAGACTGGTTTGGTTTATGTAAGAGTTTTTACTAATTATCAAATACTCTAAACCTAAAAGTTCATTGAGAATGTAAGTGATTCAATATTTCCTTTTGATATTGTATGCTTTGGATGGTTAAAATTAACCGACCTTTATAAGTTTCAAATATAGAAATATAATGATTACAAATTCAGCATCGGATATAAGAGTGTGGGTTAGAGGCTATTATACTTCGATCTCAAAACTATTTTATTGAGAAAAAATAAATATAACTAATATGATTTCAGATCATCCTAATCTATCTAGAAACTAGGTTCTATATATCTTATAATGAATAGATCCTCATTTCCTTTATAAATATAGAAAAAATCCTTAGTACACATAAGATACTTTAGGATAGTCTTTTATGCTATCCAATGACTGTCTCTCGGGTCCAATCAATAATTACCTACCCTTAACAAGAAATACACAACATCAAAATTGGTAGATAAAATGGAATATACCATTAATATTTCTGATATGTATGGAATTTTGTTCATCATATATCTCTCATATCATGTTTGAGGACACATTTTCTTGAATAGATGTATTTCATGTGATATTAGAAATAATATTCTATTGTATAGTTCCATACTTAATCTATTCATTAACTTTTTAATTTTTATACCTTCACTTAGTCCAAGTATCCTCTTGGATCAATTAAAATGGTTCTTGATCATAAGAATGTACATTGATTTATCTAAGTCCTTGATGGGTAAGAATGTGTTCAACCACAACTTAACAGACTGTAAGAATATAATATTATTTCTAATAAATAATATATATTTAACATATACAATTAGAAAAATTACCTCAGTCCCACTAATATTATTATTGACATAAGGCTCACATTCATTATTTATGAAAATAAATTCTCATATGGATTTGTCTAAGATAATGTTCCATGACTTAGATTTTTTTTCAACACATGAATGAATCTCTAAAACTTTCATACATTATTGGAAACCTTTATATTCACAAAATATTTTTGTTGTTCCATATAAACATCTTCCAAAATATTCCCATTAAGAAATTCTATTTTGACATCTATTTTAAAAATCTCATAATCATATTAAGCTACTATGGAAATTATAATTCTGATGAATTTTAGTATAGGAAGTAGTGAAAAGTTTATGTTATAGTCAATACATTGATTATGGTTAAACCATTTTCAACTAGTCATGCCTTATAGGTACTGACTTGTCCATCCATGTCTAGTTACTTCTTTAATAAAAATTTGAAACCAATAGTATTTATATCCACTAGAGGATATACCGAAACCTAGACATGGTTTTGGTGTATGGAATCCATTTTAGAATTCTTGGATTCTTTCCATCTAAATGATTCTGATCCACTTACTACTTACTTTTGGGGAATAGGTTCATTATTATCAACTATTAATGAGTTATCATCCTTAGAAATTAGAGACCCATGTCTCCTTGTTTATTTAACCTATGTAGTTCTCCCACATAGTACTTGTGTCTATAGAACTTCCTATTCCATCGAGATTTATTAAATCAATTCCTTTTCAAATTTCTTTTTATATTGAGCCTTAATTTAATCAAAGTCTATATTTCTCCCACTATAGTTTTGTATACATTCTCTATCTCAAATAATATAGCTTGTATTTATACTATTACCTTCTTATCTGAGGGTTCTTATAAGTAATACCCTTTAGTTTCCTTAGGATGTCCTATAAAGATACATTTAGTGCCTTGGGTTGTATGTTTGTTTCCAAATCTATCCTTAACAAATGATTCACATCCCTAATCACACATATGTGACAAAATAAGTTTCTTTTTTTTCCATAGCTCTAATGTAAATTTATTTCCCACTTTAGTTGGAACATGATTTAGATTATATATTTATATTAGAAATTTGAATCCCCAAAAGGATAATAAAATACTTGTATAACTCATCATTTATATCACCATGTTCAACAAGGATCAGTTCCACCTCTCATATACACCATTATATGGTGATGTATAAGGAGGATTTAATTGGGATAATATCTGACACCCTTGAAGATAAAAAATGAAATCCTTGTTAAGATATTCTATTCTATGATTTGAGTAGAGTTTCTTTATCTTCTTAACAAATTTATTCTTAACTTCATTATTATATTCCTTGAAATTATAAAATTAATTCAATTTATATATCATTAATTTTACATATAAATAACCACTAATTTCATTAATAAAAGTCATAAAATATGAGAATACACATCTTTATTCAATAGTAAATAGTCTACACACATATTTATGAACCAATTCAAGAATATCTATAGCCCTTTCACCATTTCCAATAAATATATATTTGATCATTTTACCTTGTAAATTATCATGACATATATCAAGTGGTTTTCATTTAAAATAATTGAAATAACCATGATACAATTTAGTTAATCATTTTTCATTTACATAACCTAACTAGTGACACCATCGTTGGGTGTGATATGGGTTATGAAAACCATATTAATTATTGATTTCTAACACTTTATTTTCATACTCTAAAACATAAAGTCCATTATTAATATTTTTTTATGCAATGATATATCCCAACATTGTAAAATTTGTAGATTTTATTCCAAATTTTGAAAATAAAACCATCTATTTGTAGACTAAATATAGAAATAATCTTTTTCTTAAAACCTAGAATATAATAATAATTAATTTAAACCTTGATAAATCCTATTAGAAATGTGAGATGGTTTTCCTTGATAACTACTATAGCAAGTCTCGATCCATTGGAAGATCATAGACTCACCTCACCTTAAGAAACTCCAATTAATCTACTTGGTTAATTTATTTGAATACAAATGTGTTCACCATGACTTGTATCTAATAATAATTTAATATATATAAAAACATTTAACTATATAATGAATGCACTTGAATCTTTCCATTTATTCTTTACTATAGTTAAATTCTTCTTTATATAAACATTATTTCCACATGTGATGAAAATGGAATCTTTATCCCTTAATTTCCCCTTGATCTTCCTCCTATGGGTCTAGAAATTTTGATGATTGCTTAGACTTAACATTAGATTTTACCTTCCACTTATTAAAAATAAGTATACAGTGATTCTCATGCTTCATGTCCTTATCTACCTGGTGACTTAGTGTAAGGAGATCTTGGAGAGACTTCCCAATTTTATTCATAATAAAATTCAAAAAAATATAGAATTTATTAGGGAGGGATGTAAGTATGAGATATTTGTGGAATTAATTTGGAATATTAAACCATAAAATCTCAAGATACACATTGTTACCAATTATCTTGACTATATTTGGTCCAGTTGGTAAACCACCTCCAAGATATATGTAAAGAGTGCCTTGGAGATCTCATACCACTCCTATCTATATATATCCTAATAAAGATCATATAAATTAGAGAGAATGATATATACATTCATGATTTCATATAACTTATATAGTTTACTATACATGGATGATAACATCAAATAGTAGACATCTAATTCATTATCCAAGTGTTTAAATTCGATAGATTTCTCTTCCTCACTCACCTCCTTAGTGGGTGGACTCTAAACTAGGGACTCTAGCATGTAAATATTTCATTCTTAGTATAATATAATGTACAAGTGCTTATACCACTCATGGAAGTTACTTTCAATCATAAGATTATATTTTTATAGTATATATTCCAGGTATATCAAGGTCAATGGATTTACAATTTTTCTTGAACAAAATAAAAATAGGTTTTAATACTTTTAACTTTATTACTAAAATATATAAGACAAAATAATTTTAATTATGTTATTAATCTCTCACTATTTTATGAAGTCTAAATCCCCTGCACTATTAGACTCAAAATTCCATTTCACACGAACATTCTAGTTCCAAGGGTCTATATTTTCATTCACATAATCTAGAATTTGGTCTGACAAATTACTTTATGGTATTTAGTTAGGCAATCATTCCAACTGCTAATATGCATCTCCTTGATACATTGAGTGGACTCCAGAATGTAGAAATCCAGAATCTGATTTCCTCAACAATTTCCTCTAAGTTACTCAAAGTCCTACTTTGGGAATCAAACCTTTATTCTAACTTAGGTGTGTTGATCCAAAATTTAAGTTAGAATTACCTGATAGTTGAAATCTCCTTAAAATTGGTTATTCAACCAATTCAAACAAATGTCCTGTAACGACCCGATTTTTTATAAATGAAACTCCCTTTTAAATTAAAAAATTCCTTATTAGGTTATCATAGAAAAATCATGCGCTAATTTGGTTATTTTGGACTAATTATAAAATATAGTCTGACTTATTTAAATTACTGTTAAGAATCATAACCATTGATAATATAACCATTTTATAATGACTTTAAATATTAGTTTATAATATGGGATATGATAAAGTCCCTTTTCACAGATGGAAAGAGCGATGAACTAAACTAGTAGGATCATAACCTATGAAACCCATTTATCGGAGCTTATGAGGGTAATGACATCATTGAAATTTTCCCTTGACCAATCCCAAGATTCAATTCAACAACTAATTCATAAAGGAAACCATTTACAGGAGAAGTTCCAGCATATCAAGATGAAATCCCAATCGATGTTTGCCGAACAACCCCAAGAAAGCCCCCTATTGCACACCTTACCCTTAGGGAATACACTGGTGTAATAAGGGGTTATATTTTTGGACCATAGTAGTATGAATTTTATATTTTCCTTTTTAGTAAAATAATTATTATATTTATCCCATTTTATTATAACAATTATATATGAGTTGATTGAAATTAGGCATTAATATGAATAAACCAAAATTGTTTTTTTGGAAAATGTATAGTTTTATTAAAACACACTCTTTGATAAATTAAATAATTTGGAAGTAAATATTATTTTTATATAAAATTTTTATTAAATAATATTTTTATACAAATTATAATATAATTTAATGAAATACAATATAATATTTTGAGATATAGAACACCGTTATTGTTGTGAAAACCAGCATTTTTAAATAAATGTGGATATTTATTTAAAAGAATAAATTATCATATTTATATAATTATTTTGATAAAATAAATAATATTTTTTAAATTAGCAAGTTTAAATTATCCAATGGTGAATTTTTCATAATTTTTCTAGAAAGTCTAAATTTTGGGTAAAAATTAAATAGGGTATAAATGTAAAATGTGTATTATGGAATCATAACTTACCAAATATAGTGTAATAAATTCTATAAAAGACATCCATGGACAAATATATATTTCTCCTTTAAAATAATACATTTTAAAATTCATTTTATTAAATTTATAAACCCTTTTTGAACCCTCCAAAATCTATATTATATTTTAAGATTTTAAAATAAATTCTTTATAAACATTACTCACTTCCACATCAATAAGTGTAATATTTTAAGAAGATATATTTTTGGAATTATAAAATATTTAGATACACTTATCTTTGGACTAAACCATACAAAAAAACCATGGTAAGGTTTGTGGTTTTTATTATTTTATCATAAAGATTCCAAAACCTATGTTTTGAAATAAATAAAGAATTATCTCTCTTTTCTATAAATACCCACCAAAATAACCACTTATGTTCACTAAAAAACCATTTATCCTAAATTTACTCTCCTTTTACCTCTCTAAATCCCTCATAAGTTTTTACAAATCTCTTAATAAACTCATCCCAAACTTTTAGAATCACCCTCTAAAGGTAAGGGACCTCTTTCTCTTCTTTTTTAATCTGGAACCTTCTTTGTATTTAGCCTTTTGAATACGAATTGATCACATTTTCATGTATTTATAAGTATCCCATTACTATCCAATTTATATTCTATGAACTATAAATCATTTATCCCCTCTATTTATTCCCTTTACCTAATCCATTTCTATGCTAAAGTAAGGGATATATATATATATCTTCCTTTCCATTGAAGCACTATCTCTGTATTTATTATTTTTAATCTATATTAATCATATTTTAATGTACTTATAAATATAAATTTTATATCAAATTTATGTTCTAATAATTATATATCATTTATCCCTTCTCTTTATACCCATTACCTAAGCTACTACTATGATGAATTAAGGGATCTATTTTTTCTTTTCCATTCAAGAAACTTATTTTTATTTAGACTTTTGAATCTCAATTGATCATATTTTAATGAATTTATAAATACATATTTATTAACCAATTTATTTTATAATAATGAAAGATAATTTATCCCCTCTCATTATACCCTTTACCTATGACGTTACTATTCAGAAGCAAGGGAATCTCTCCCAGACTTTTTATTTCATGTACTTTATTTATACTAAGACCTTTTGATTTACAATTGTATATGTTGTAATGTGTTTTTAAATATATATTTACTTTCCTTATTATTTACATTTAATGAGATACCACCTTTCACTCTCATTATCCCATTATATAAACCTTTATGTACACTCGTTATGCTACCGAAATTATCCTATGATTTTCCATGCCAAACATTTGTGTAGTAAATACTCATACCCAATTTTAATCAAGGGTATTCAACTAGTTATACCTATAATTATTTGATTGGTGATATCCATATTTGTATCAAAAACAACTTAATCATAGGATTAAATGCGATTAAATATGTTCTTATGTTGAATGATCTATGTGGAATACAAATTCTTGTACATAATATGAAATTGACAGCTGGGATTGAAATAATATATCCCTCTAATGAAATGGGTAATGTTTTTATCACATGAATCACCTTGTATGGCACACGGGGGGGGGGGGGGGGGTATCCTAGGAACACTATTTTATGACGTCTCAATAATTATCCTTGATATATACTAATGATGTCATATTTTATATTGTTTCCACATTCCTATGTTTCCTTGATATTATAATCTTATATCATGTTTTAATGTTTAGGATTTTGATTCTCACCCGTTTTATGTTACCTTGATATTCTTCTTGACTCACATGTATTAATTTTATCATGTTATTACGTGATTATTGCTGGGTTTTATTTCTCAACCCTTTCTTATGTACATCCCTATGTTATCCCTTGTAGTATTAGAAGTTTGATGGAATATAAGGGACAATTTTGGAGTTTTTAAATATTGTTGTTATAACTATGTTTTAATTTATTATGATGTGTATCGATTTAATCAAAGACACTAGTACTCACAATATTTTTGGATTGTATTAAGTGTATCTTTGTATAATAAGTCGTTAATTAAGGTGCATTAAATATTTGGTTTTGTATAGCTGGTATCAGAGTAAAGTCTATTTATTTTTAGATATTGAGATTATAAAACCTTATTAAAATCCTTAGGTATAATACTAAATATTGGAAAATACCCCTAAATTATGGTAAACTATATAGTAAGTGGTTTCTAAGCAACAAAATCCCTATCCACATACTACATGTGGATGTGGATACATCATAGTTGTACTTAGTGGTAATAACCATGAAAATGTCGCATTGGGCATCAAATCGATCATTACATGGTGATATAAAAAGTATCCTTGATACACATATATTTTGACACTTCTATGGGATATGATTTGGTAAATTAAAAACTCTTTTTGGACCATTATTAAGGGAAAAAAATTCCAATAAAATTTTATGTTAAGACATAGGCCATGGATAACTGAGATTGAAACCTAGAAATTCATAGTTCAATGAATGTATGAGTTACCCCTTAAATGTTCACAATTTCCCTTTTATGTTTTATATAGTTTAATAATTTTCATCCATAATTTTCCCATTATTTTAGTCACTATCTAGAAATAGGTGGAACCAAGTCAACATCCAATGTGATGAGAAATGTGTTGACTTCCCAAATGAGATGCCCAACCTAATGGGTGTAGGAGTCATGAACATTATGATAATACTTTCCCAATTAACTAAAATTATGAATTGAAACTTAAATAAGTGGGAAACCCATATCCCCAAAATAAAGTGCATGTTACAATTGATACCTTTATATGATAAAGGACTTTGAATTTTAGTGTGTCTCTCGATCCTTTAATCATGGAATAATGGATCAACTTTATTAAAAAGATATTCTACATCATTCAATTCTCCGATCAAGAGAAGTTTTTGCTGGTTGTTTATTATATTAAGGGATAATCCAATAAATGGCTGAATTTGATTAAAAATATGAATCTTAATGAATAGATTGAAGTGATAGAGTGGAAATAATTCCAAAAAATGTTTTTCAATGAATATTTTCCTCATACTCTAAGAATGAAAATGGAGAGGGATTTCATTATCTTAAAAAAAGGAAAATAAACCCATTAGAGAATATAAGTATAAATTCACAATATTTGTACTATACACCTCCAAACTTTTTATTGAACCCAAAAGTAAAGTTTTCCCATTCTTTAGTGGGATAAAGTTGAGTCTATGAATTATTTTATCATTTTGAGTATTTGAAAAAATGAGTAATTTTTACTATGTTCCCTCAAATTTGAAAAAGATATCAAAAATTCTTGAGGGCCTATAGGTATAGAGATAGGAAGTGGAAATTGTAGTTTAATTCTGGGGGTAAAATGGAGAAATATCATAGTGGAAAAAACCCCAACACCCCACTTGTTCAAAGAGTAGGAACAATCATCCCATAAATTTCGTGATAGGGGAAAAAGAAATGATTTAGGTGTGGGAAGAAAGGAAGAATAACAAGTGAATTCTGACGGGAGAAACCCATCAATGCGATGGAATAAAGGAATTATCTAGTCAACCCTCGTCTCACCATCTAATGTTTTAACTACAAGAAATAAGTACACTATTCAAATAAATTCACTAATCCAAGGGTTATTGATGACAATTATTGATAAAAACCTCCAATTCCTAGAGAGAAAGGGTGATCTTATTCCTCACAACTACTAAAGTTGATCCGGATAATTATATGGTGACTTTTAAATTAATTTTTCCTTAAAGTATATAAAACATACTGTTATATTTTGGTTCTATTCATTCTTTAATATCACACAAGTTTAGTAGAACTAGTCAAACACCTCCTCAAAAAAAAAAGAAGTGGAGATATCAATGAAAAAATGGGGAAATTATTGCATCCCAAGTATATAACCTCTCCCCAATCCATATTTAAGGTTTTAATTTACCATTGAACCTTGTGATACTCAATTTATCATAATTTGATGGTATAGATTGGATTTACTTATATAGATAAAACATAAATTTTTGAGATAAGGAAATCACCCTCCATCTCACAAATCACCCTTCGATTCTATACAAGTGAAAGGAGGAGGATGAATCTCTATTGGAATCATTATCTCAACACATGGATATTATTAACTTATAGGAATTAATATATAGATAAAAATAATTGAGACTAAGGAAAAGGTCATCCTTGGTGACATACCCCTTGTATGGGAATAAACTAATGTGTTTCTTAAATAACTTCTTGGAATTCCTCCAATACATGCGGTTAAGTTTTTAATCAAGACTATACCTAAAGATTTTCCAATATCTAAAACACTATATATAATGTACACTATTAAATGTGAAGATATTAAGAAGAGACTAAAAGGGAATATGGATAAAGGGTTTATACTGACAACTGCTTCACCATGGGGTGCTCTAACCCTCTTCACCAAGAAGAAGGATGAGTCAATTCACCTCTACATTGATTATCGTGAGCTCAAAAAAATCAAAATAAAGAACAAGTATCCTATTCCATAGATTGATGACATGTTTGATCAACTATATATATCCTAGTACTTCTCAAAGGTATATCTTCAATTTAGATATTATCAAGTAAAGGTAAAAAAGAAGGATATCTCCATAACTACTTTTCATACCAGTTATAGGCACTACGAGTTCATAGTGATTCCATTAAGACTCAATAATTCTCCATAAGAGGATAATAATTGCACCTATTCTCACATTAACCACCAATGGGGAAGTATTTGTGAACTACAATGATGTGTCTAAAAATGGATAGGGTTGTGTACTCATGTAATATGAAAAAGTGATAGAATATTCATCCCACCAATTTAGGATCCACGAGAAGCACTACCAAACACATGATCTAAAATTAGTTGTAGTGATCTTCATATTGATGATTTGGAGACATTATATCTACAATAAGAAGTGATAAATATATACAGATCATAAAATACTCATGTATATATTCACACAAAAGGAGCTCGGTATGCACCAACAGAGGATTTATAGATAATCAAGGATTATGATTGTTCAATATATTACCATCTTGGGAAGGAAAACAAAGTAGTAGATTATTCGAGTAGAAATTATCCCACAATCCTATTCACAATGAGGATTGAAAGGGATCTAATCTTTATGGAAATACAATGTATAGACATGGGAATAATAAAAGGATATTTATCCTACCATTTTCAAATAACTACTCAACCATTAATTATTAAGAGGGTTAAGAAGGCCCAAAAATATGATGAGGATATAAATAAAATGTTAGTGAATATTTAAGAGTTAAAATTTTATAAAGATAGAGTTATATGATTTGGAACCTAGATATGTGTCCCATAAAAAGCAATGCTGAAGAGGGAACTTATATATTATTTTCATAACTCATGCTTCTCTATTCATCCAAGAATCACTAAGATGTATAAAGAACTAAATCAAAACTTCTATTAGGATAATATGAATAAGAATATTGTAGAATTTTTATCTTGATGCTTGGAATGAAAAAACGTCAAGGATGAATGATATAAGTCTAATGGTATTATGGAACCATTTCCAATACTAGTATGGAAATGATAAAACATAACCATATATTTCATCATAGGACTCCTAGGAAATCTAAAGGAAATAAAATCACCTGGGTGGTAAGATATGTATAATGTAAGTGGTAATACTTCATGGAGTACCACTCTCTATTGTATCTAATTGAGATCAAAGTTTTTCCTCAAGGTTATAGAGAATCCTTCAACAAGAAACGAATACAAAGACAATTTTCTATACTACTTATCACACTCAAATGGATGGCCAATCAAAGAGAACTATATAATATCTATAGGATATGTCAAGATCTTGTTTAATGGGGTTTTAAGGATGTTGAGATCAACATCTTACCCTAGTAGAGTTCTCATATAATAACAATTTCCATTCTATAATTCAAATTCCACCTTATGAGTCTCTAGATCTCATTGTAGATTTTATGAACTTCATTATTATAAACTATGTATTTATTTCACATGATATCGAATAATTTGAACCTTATATATTATCTCTTAGTTAATATCAAGTCCCATTATCTTAATCCAATATACATTATACCATTTGATATCCTTGATCACATTAGAGTGGTGGCCTATTTACTAGCACTCCCACCTAACCTATCTCAAGTACATGATCTATTCCATATATCCCTCTTAATGAAGTATATAATAGATTCCTTAGATGTACTAAATCTATAGATGATACCTTTAGAGAAAGATATTTTATATGAGGAGTATCCATTAAAGATCTTAGATTATAGAGACAAAGCTCTATGAAACAAGACAACTGACCTAGTCCAAGTACTGTGGCGAAACAAAAATTTTGAGGAAGCAACTTTGAAACTTGAAGAGGTAATGAAAAAAAGTACCCTCATCTATTTTAGTATATGAAATGAAATTTTGGGGATGATATATTTAAAGGGGGGAAGAATGTAACAAAATAAACTTTTATAAATGAAATTCCCTATTGAATGAATAAATTCCTTGTTAAGTAATTATAGAAAACTCATTTAGTAATTTTGTTATTCGAGAATAATTATAAAATATATAATTTCAGATTTAAAACACCATTAAGAATCATAAATATTTATAAAATATCCATTTTAAAGTGACCTTTAGGATTAATATATAAAAAGGGTTAATATAAAGGTCATTTGCACAGACATGAGTGATGGCCTCAACCAGTAGGATCACACCCTATGAAGCCCATTTTTCAGAGCTTCAAAGGGAGATGGAATGAATAATATTTTCCCTTGACCAATACCATGTTGAAATTCAACAATTGTATAATGAATGAAATATTTTATGGGAGAATTTCAATATTATCGAGATCATGTTCAAACCATGTTCACTGAACCACCCTAATAAATTACCAACATCACAAACGTTACCCTTATGGCGTACACTAATGCAATAAGGAGTTATGTATCTAGAACCTAATAGTATGTATTTTTATATTTTCAGTTTTTTAAAAATATTTATTATATTTATCCCTTTTCATTACCAAAATTATATATTAGTTGATGAAAATTAGATTTTAATATGAAGAAACCAAATTTATTTTTTTTTGGAAAATTTATGGGTTTAAGTAAAAAATGATTTTTGATAAATTCAAGAATTTTGAAATAAATGTAATTTTCATATAATATTACTATTAAATAATATTTATATATAAATTGTAATTTAATTTAATGAATTCCAATATAATAATTATAAGGGTCCTAAAATTGTGATTTTTGTAAAAGGAAATATTTTTCAATAAATGAGTATTTTTGATTTAAAAATGTAAATCATCATATTTATAAAATTATTTGATAAAATAAATATGTTTTTTTAAAATAAATACATCAAAATTATCTAGTGGTTAAATTTTCATAATTTCCAAGAAAATTTATATTTTGGGTAAAAATTAAATATGATTTTAATATACAATGTGTATTATAAAATCATAATACCCTAAAACTGGTGTAATAAATTCTATAAAATGAATAAAATACCAAATATATATTTACCCTTTAAAATAATGTGTTTGTAATGTTATTTTATTAATTTTATAAACCCTTAATGAATCCTCCAAAACCTATATTATATCTAAAGGTTTTGAAATCAATTATTTATAAACATGACTCACTTCAACATCACCACGTATATTATTTTAAGGATTTATTTATTTGAACTTATAAAATATTGAAATATACTCCTCATTGGAAGAAACCATGGGAAGAAACCTAGGTAAGGTTTGTGGTTTTGATTACTTTTACATATAGAGTCCAAAACTAATGTTTAGAAACTATTAACAAATTCTCTTATATTTTTCTATAAATACCAACCCAAAATACGAATCCTATTTACTCTAAACCCACTGATCATTAATTTACTCTCTCTATACCTCTGTAAACCGATCCCAATGTGTTCCCATTCTCTTAAGAATATACTCCCAATCTTTTAGAAGTTACAACTTAAGGTAAGGGATCTATATCTATTCTTTTCCATTTAAGAACTTTCTTTGTATTTATCCTTTTGAATCTTAATAGATAATTTTATAATGTCTTTATAAATATCATTTTTTTCCAATTTATTTTATAAAATGTGATATAATTCATCCCTTCTCATTATACACTTTACCTAATCTATTACTAGGCCAAAGTAAGGGATCTCTATCTCTTCTTTTCCATTCAATAACCTTCTTTGTATTTGGAATTTGGAATATAAATTGATCATGTTTTATGTCTTTATAAATATCCATTTACTATATTATTGATGTTATTATAATTAAATATTATTTATACTCTCTCTTTATACCCATTACTTAAGATGATACACTTCCAAATTAAGGGAAATATCTCTTCTTTTCTATTCAATAACCTTCTTTATATTTAACCTTTTGAAAATAAATTGATCAAGTTATCATAAATTTATAAATATCCATTTAATATCCAATTTATATTCTATAAATGAGATATAATTTATCCTATATTATTAAAAATTTTACCTAAATCATTACTATACCGAAGTAAGGGACTCTCTCATTTACTTTTTTTCAATTTCTTTCTTTGTACAAATCCATTTTTATTTCCAATCTTTAATATTGTAAAATTTGTTTACACATACCTTCACCATTATTATAATGAACATGTAATGAGATACCGAAATTTTCTCTCATTCACCCATTCATTAATCCTTTATGTACACCCGCTATCTAGATGAAATTATCAAACAATTTTCCACGAAAAGTTTTTGTATAGTGAGTACCCTTACCCATTTACACTTTAAGGTATTCACAAAGTTGTTCCTATCCATTATTTATTGGGTTTATACATGTATATAACCCAAAATTATTAATCATGGGATTAAATTTTATGAAATATTTTCTTATGTTGAATGATATATGTGGAACACAAATGCATGTACATAATATGAATATGACTGGTAGGCCCAAAATTATATATCCATCCAATGCATTGGGTAATGTTTTTATCTAATGACATACCATATATGGTTTACATGAGGTTTTATTAAGAATACTATATTATGATGTATCAAATGTCAGCCTTGACAAATGCTTATGATTCCATGTTTTATATTATTGCCACATTCCTATTTTTCCTTGACGTTATCATCTTATATCCTGATTCGATGTTTATGTTTATGATTATAAACCCTTTTATGTAACCTTGATCTACCCATTGAATCACATGTATTAATTTAATCATTTTATGATTTTATCATTCCCTTATTGGGATTTATATATGACCCCTTTCTTATGTACATCCCTAGGTTATCCAATGAATTATTATAAGATCGATGAAATATAAGGGAATATTTTGGAGTTTTTAAATAATTTTTTTACTTATTTTTTAATTTATTAATGTATGTACCTAATTACCCAATGAAACTAGGACTAAAAATATTTTTGGGATTTTATTTAGCTTATCTTTAAGTAATAATTAATTAATTAAGGTGTATTAAAGATATGAGTTTTCATAGGTTCCATTCATAACTCAAGTAATTGAAGAATTTCTTAACATAATATTTTCTTGAGGGATTTTTATTATGTATAAATTTCCTTATTTTATCCTTTAAATTCATTATTAATATTATGTGGATTTTACATAATTAATTAACCATGTATTGATAAAATAATTTATGTATAATCCATTTATTTTACTTTACCTTTCAAGTTTGTTATCTTATTTAATTTATGTGATCTTGTTTAGTCATAATTTAAACATTAATACAAATAAAAAATAAATAAAAATGAACTTTGAAAAAATAAAAATAAATAAAGTGACTTGACCATGAACCTTATAATGGTTGATTTATCGAACAGATGATAAATCCACTAAGGACCCTAGGAGAAAAACTATACGATCCAAACTTGGATTGAGTCGTTGAATTCCACCATCTAATATTATATCTTATTGGATGATTCTAAGTTTTAATGGGTTCTAAAATATCTCTTATTAGTGTTGACCCATTATTTTCATGTTTTAAAACACATACGTGGGTGAGGGGGGATGCATAAAATAAACTATGGACCCGTAGGTCCTATAAAGTTAAGGTGGGAGGGATGACACACAAAACATCATATTCAATTTAATAAAAAATTATCACATGTAAAACCCCTAAAATAATACTAAATTAAAAACAATCCCAACACATTAAAGGAAAATTCAAGATCATGATAATTTATATACAAGCTCTCATACATTTCAAATCACTGTTTTAATTTGGATAATTTTTTCTTGAATTAATAAGTGATTGTCTTATTAATTAATTAAATATTTCTCTTAATTTTTAATCCAATAATCTTTTTAGATACATAATATTACCATAATATATATTTTAAATAAATTAAATAAATTAATTAAATAATTATATTTTAAATTCATTATGCACATGATGTGTACTTGGATAAAACACAATGTGTACCCACATGAACTACCTACTGTCATACACAATCCTTGTCATGAACTGTGTACTTACACAAATTGCATCGTACAATGTGAGTCATGTAATTACATGATTTATAGTTCCATGTGAAATTTAAAATTGTCATATGGACATGTATGACACACAATAAATGTTACATGATGTGGTGTATACCAGTTTTAATGCCTATGTGACATACATGGTGTGTATGATGACTACACATGGTGTGTGTTTCTCAAATCCATGTGGAAATTAATTAGGAATATAATATTATGAAAATGTTATTACACAACATATAAACCACCCCACACAATGTAGTTTTGTTTAATTAAATAATTACTTTTTCATTCCATATAATTAATTTATGCAGTGTAAGAATTGACTTAGTGCACACTCCATGTAAACAATAATAAGTTATACGTTGTGTACACATAGTGAACTTGACCGATTCAACCTAACAAGACACCTAATCTAAAATTCCATAAGACCTCTTGTTCACATTATGAAAGAGGCTTCCAACTAGCGATGAGGGTCAAAAAAATAGATAGGGGAGACTATACCCCATGGCTAGAGTAAAATATAAACAAAAATAATGAAAATATCCACAAGGATAAACATAATATTATACATAATAAATAAAATAAAACAACAAAATGATATAATAACTGAAATGTGGAATACATTCATATAGGCTCAAATAATGCAAAACAAAAAACAACTGGGCACCCATTGGGCTAATCACATACTCAAAATAAACAGGCTGAAAATAAATACATCATTCTCTACTGCCAACTCTGATCTGAACCACATACCCAGTCTTCATAACTCTTTGGATGCACCAGACTGATCTCGAGATTCTACAAGAGATACCCCGGTCAATCAAGAAATGTTGGGCCTCCACCTGATCCCCTGTAAAACCCTTGATCCATCTAAAAGTAGACATAAGATCTATATTCACACCAAGGTTCATATATAAGGGGTGAGAAATAAATCTTAGTAGGACACCACAAATTGTGAACCTATAATATACTGTCATATAAAAGTTCATGCACACATGATATCACATCCGTGATTTTATTTTGAGGTATTATTCTATTTATTATTGATCCTATATTTATCCTTGAGTTTTCCCAATTTTTTTAGTGAAAAATTATAGTTTTTTTGTAAACAATAGGTGGAACATGGTTGGTGCATGGTTTGGAAAACTGTGCACCCTTTCGTAGGAA
Source organism: Viscum album (assembly GCA_963277665.1). Lineage (NCBI taxonomy): Eukaryota > Viridiplantae > Streptophyta > Magnoliopsida > Santalales > Viscaceae > Viscum > Viscum album. Next base: position 236,068,586 of record OY728155.1, on the reverse strand, counting down.
ACTATGTAGCCAAGTTCCATTTTTTGGATATAGGTGAACTACACTGTTGGCACATAGTTTGGAGACCATGTAGGAAAATTGTGTGGTATGTCCCTCTTGGGTAGTGAGGGGTGCACAATTGCCACATAGTTTGGAAAACTGTGTGGGTAAATTGTGTGCCATGTCCAGGTCATTAAAAATTTAAAAATGATGGTTGTGACCTCTTGGTATTTATTCTAAAATCCATTTTTTTCTTCCCCACTAAGTATTTTTAGCCTTAGGTGCCTCTGACCCTCCTCCTTGTTCCCTAGTAACTTCATTTTTGTGGTGATTATCGTGCGATTTCTCCAAGATTCTTTAATTTAGTCCCTCATTTCTCCATTTCTTCTTATTTTCTAGGGTTCCTCTTATTATTTATTTAGGTTTCATATCTTCAGTGGGTTGGGTGACCTAATCCAAGTTGGATCTTGATTCTTAAGGTTCAATATAGATGTTTTTGTTTAAATATTGCCTTTATAGGGTTCCTTGGTGGTGCAGTTATGGTTTAGAACCATTTTATGGAATATTCCACACTTGAGGTAGGTGGTGCCATGATTAAACATTATTTAGGGACTTTTATATGATTTCTTTTCTTCTTGGTTGTGTTCTATGTGTTGTGTATGAGGTGTGAAATGTGTTTAAAAAAAAATTAAAGTGTGTTCTTGTCAAAAAGTGGCTTTTCAAAGAAAATACATTATGATTTATGAGTTCTTTCTTTTTTTTTTATTTTTAAAGGTGTTTGATAAAATGAATTAGTGGTGAGAAACATATTTTGAAATGTTTTTTTGTGTGAGTTTAGATTTGAAAGTGTTTTTTGTTTTGGAAATAGTGATTTATAAAGTGTGTTTATATTTTTTGGAATATTTTCTTGTGAATGTAGTGATCTATGTGATATGTGAAGTGAAAATTGAGCATGAAGGGAAGCCTAGGTATCAAGGTTGGAGGAATAGGACTAGTATGTTAGTTGACTCAGAAGTGGATTGTCTTAGATTCATCTAGAATTGTTGATTATTACAACAGTAAATAAATTTTGACTATGATTAGATACCACTAGAACTTTGGATAGATTACTCTATAGTGGCTCATGCATGGGGACACTGTGGGTTGGGGTTTCTATACCACATTTCACCGAGATATAAGTTTCCTAGTGTCCCATTTTAGATAGTTCCTATAGGGGTTTCCCATGACGTAGTGGTATTTTTTGATATCGTACCTACCATCACTATATGATGAAATTTGTTGGTTATTTCAAAAGTAAAGTATGCTCTTATTTATAGTTTTTTTCTATAAAAATGACTCTAGATTTTATTTTATGAAACTTACATGTTAATACATCTTTTCTTAATTTAGAGATGGAACTCTTTGACATAATACTTAGTATGTATTGGATGGTGTATTTTTAGGCAAACATCAATTGTTATAAGCGATGAGTGAGTTTTGTTGTGCCTGATAGTAGTACCCAAGTTTTTCATGATGAATGGGATCCTTGGCTGGTCATTATAGACCTCCACTTTTGGAATTGGGAAATAAATGTTTTTAGTTATAATCACTCATTCTATAGGATGGTGGTGGTGATTGTGAGGGTAGATTATATCTTATGGTGGATGAGTTCCTAGAGGTATTTATAGATGAATTTTCAGGATTTCCTCTATAGTGGGATGTGGAGTTCTCTATAGATTTGGAACTGGGAATAAAAATGATATCTCTTCCCTTGTATCGTATAGACCCAATCGAGTTGAAGTAATTAATGGTACAACTACATGATTTATAATCGAAATGATTAATTCACTCGAGAATCTCACCTTGGGCAACCCCAATTCTATTTGAAAAGAAAGCCAATTGATCTCTCTGGTTGTGCATCAATTACCAAAAAGTAAATAAGGTAACGATTAAGAATGAGTACCATTTTCCCCATATTGATGGATTTTTTGATTAACTTAAGGGGGAAATTTAGTTTTCCAAAATTGACTTGTGTTCTATTTATCACCAAGTCATATTTAGAGAGGCGAATGTCCTAAAAATAGACTTATAAAGTAGGTATGGCCATTTTGAGTATTTGGTCATGCCTTTCAGGTTAAGGAATTCTCTAGCACTCTTAATGGAACTTATGAAGAGGATTTTCCACTAGTATCTCAGTTCCTTTTTCATGGTATTTATGGATGACATCCTGGTTTATTTAGGGACCAAGGAGGAGCATGAGAATTATCCAAGATTTGTGTTGGGAAATATTAGAGATCATCATCTCTATGATAATTTCTGTAATTTCACCTTCTTTATCAGGAATTTGAAATTTCTGGGTCATGTTATATAAAAAAAGGTGTTTTGGTGGATCTTGAGAAGTTTAGTGTGGTGATGTTTTGGGAGAATCCAAGTAATGTGTTTGAGATCAAAAGTTTTTTAGGCCTGGTAGGGTATTACATGCAGTTTTTTCGGTACTTATCATGGATTTCTTTATGAGTAGAAAAGTTATAATACAGGAATTAAAAGAGTCTAATGATGATTGGATCTTGATGGGGATCTTTTATCAGATGCACCTGGAGACCAAGAAGCAAAATGGAGGGGTGTTCATGGCCAACATTTAGCCGACACCCTCACTTCTAGAGTTTATTCAATGGGAGAATCTTGGTTATGATTTGTTCCAATTATCTATATAGTTTCTTAAGAGTGAAACCTTGTGATTTTTTGTTATCTCTCGATTGATTTATTTTCTTCAAGGGTATCTTTGTGGTTCTGTTATCCATGAGGAAGGTGATGATTTAGGATATCCACCAATCTCAATGGGCCATTCATCCTAATGACACCAAGATTTTTTACAATGTGTGTCAGAATTTCTAGTGGCTAGGTATGAGTCCGGATATATCTAACTTTGTATCACAGTTTTATACATGTCATAAGGTCAAAGAAGAGCAATAAAATCCCATTGATTTTCCTTAGGAAGTACCCATTCCTACCGGAAAGTGGGATGAGATCACCGTGAAATTTATTATTGGCTTACCTTATACACATCATAGGAGGAATGATATTTGGTTAGTGATCTATATTCTAACCGAATCATTAAATTTAATTCCAATTAGAGACTCAGCCAAAGTGGATGAGTTGAGCAGGTTATACATTCAAGAAGTTATGAGGCTTCATGGTGTGTTGTCCACAATGGTTTTTGACAAGGACCCCCATTTTACCTCATGGTTTTGGTAAGGCCTTTAGAAGTAAATGGGGTCACAAATAAATTTGAACACGATATACCATCCCCAAAAAGATGGACAAACAGAGCAGACAAATCATATTTTGGAATATATGCTCAAGGCACGTGTGTTGGATTTCATAGGTTTATGGGATAACCATTTGGGATTGGTTATGTTTTTGTATAAAAATAGTTACAATTATTTGATTAAAATGGATCCTTTTTAGGTTCTTTATGGTCGGCTGTGTTAGTCACCTATATGTTGGAATGAAGTGGGTGAAACCTCATCGTTGGGACCTAGCCCTGTGCAGGAGACCTATGATGAAGTCAAACTAAACATGTAACATTTCTTGATAGCTCAAAGTCTCTATAAGTCTTATAATAATCGTAGGCACTTATCTTTGGAGTTTTTTTTTTGGGTGAGTAGGTGTTTATGAAAGTTTCACCCCGATTGGGTCATTTCCATTTGGGTAAGAAACGAAAGCTAACATTGAGGCATGTTATAACTTTTGAAATTACAGAATATATTGGTAAGGTGGATTACAGGTTGGATTTTACTTCATAGTTGACATCAATTCATGACCTTTTCCATATCTATGAGCTAAAAAAGTATAACCTAGATCCATATCATGTGTTTAATCAGGAAGAGTTAGAGTTAGAGCCTGATTTATTAGTGCTTGAGAGTCCGATATATATATTATATATTTTCAAGAGAATGTGCTTTGTGGGAATTATATTCCATTGGTCCGTGTTCTTTTTAAGCATGGTAATAATTTTCATGATACTTGGGAGTGAAAGTCCTAGGTTGAAGATGAGTATCCATTTTTATTCTCTGATCAAGCTTCAAGATGACTTTCTAGGGGAGAAAAGTTTTCATGGTGGGGATAATTTTCACATTCGTGAATTTATTTTGAGGTATTATTCTGTTTATTATTCATCTTATTTTTATACTTGAGTTTTCTAAGGAGTTTTAGTGAAAAAATTGATGTTTTTTGGTAAATAGAAGCTGGATCATGGTTGGCTTATGGTTTGGAAAACCATGTGCCCTTGCCTAGTAAACTGTGTGTCCATGTTCTATTTTTGGATAGAGGTGGATCCCATGGTTAGTTCACAGTTTGGAGACCTTGTGAGAAAACCATGCAACATATCCCTCTTATAAAGTTAGGGGTGAATGATTTCCTCATGGTTTAGAAAAACATGCGGGTAAACCGTGTTCCTTGTCCAGGTCATTAAAAATTTAAAAAAGATGGTTGTGTACTCTTGAGACTTAACCCAAAATCCATCATTTTCTTCCCCACTAAGGATTTATATCCCCATGCTCCTCTAACCCTCATCCTTTCTCTCTTAAACCTCCATTTTGGTGGTGATTTTGGTGTGTTATCTCCAAGATTCTTCAAATAAGTTCATCATTTCTTGATTTATTCGTCTTTTCTAGGTTTCCTCTTATTTTTTCTTGGGTTTTGATATTTTTAGTGGTTTGGGTGACCCATTTAGGTTTGGATATTGATTCTTAGGGTTCAATATTTATTTTTTGGTTAAATCATGCCTTGATAGGGTCCCTTGGTTGTGTGTTTGTGGTTTAAAACCTTTTTTTGAAGGTTATACACTGGAGATAGGTGATTCCCTGATTAAACATTATTTGGTGACTTTGATATGATTTTTTATTATTGGTTATGTTATATGTGTTTTGCATGAGGTGTGAATGTTTTTTTAAAAATAATTCAAAGTGTGTTCATGTTGTTAAGTGGATTTTCAAAGGAAATGCATTACGATTCATGTGTGCTTGCTTTTTTTTTCTTTTTAAAGGTGTTTGATAAAATGTGTAAGTGGTATAAAACATATTATGAAATGGTTTTGTTGTGTTTTTGGATTTGAAAGTGGTTATGGTTGTGGAAATGGTGATTTATGAAGTGTGTTTATATTGGTTGGCATGTGTGCATGTGAATGTAGTGATCTATGTGATATGTGAAATGAAAATTGAGCATGAAGGGAAGCCTGTGTATCTAGGTGGGTAGAATAGGATAAATACACTAGTAGACTAGAAAGTGGTTTTTTCTAGATTCACCAAGAAGGATTACAAATTATAACACTAAGTAAATTATGATGATGAATGAATACCACTAGAACATTGGATGGATTCCTCTCTAGTGGCTCGTGCATGGAGATGATGTGGGTTGAGGTTTCTATACCACATTTCACCGAGATATGAGGTTCCTAGTGTCCCATTTTAGCTAGTGGATATAGAGGTTTCCAATGATATAGTTTTATTTTTTGATATCGTACCTACCATCATCATATGTTTCACTTTGTTGGTTATTTCAAAATCAAAGCATATTATTCTTTAAAAATGTTTTCCATAAAAATGTATATAAATTTTATATTATAAAACATTCATGTTAATTTTTCTTATATTTTTTTGTTATGTAATCTCTTTTATTGTGTGGAATCCTATCGGGCTTTGGGTCACACCCTCTATAAAACTTTGGGTGAATGTAGACTTGGTTATGTTTGACTCAAGTAAAGAAAAAATGTATCATGATGGTTGTTCAAGTTTCTAGTGGTCTTTTCTTGATGGTGTGGGTGGTAGTCGCTTGGGGATGATTCTAGTATTATTGGATGGAGTATTTTGGGATTATTTAATTGTCCCTTTTTTAGTATAGTCCTTTTGAGTTTTATTTAGAGTTGTAAAACCTTGAATCTAAATTTTGTTATGCCTCATCTGGATTTAGTTATTTATTATTGTGATGTTTATTTATGTTGATTTTTATGCTTATAAAAAAGGGTAAAATTATACCCAAATGATTTTGTTGATACCCAAGAACTGGTTTCCATACCATGGGGAGTGAGAATGCCCTTTGGGACATGCCATGGACCGGGTTAGGTTTTAGGTTAGATGGAACTCCAGCTTGGTTGATGACATATGATATGCCTAGCCTAGTTGAAAACTAATAATAGATGGAATAAAATAAAGAAATACATAAAAAATAAAGCAGTCTAAACCAAAGTAAATAAAAAATACAACCATAGGCTCTAGCCTAACACCATAGGTAAACCAACCCCACTCTAGCCCATTCATGGGTACTTATAACACGTTGATCACCCAACCATAAAACATCAAGCATGTACAAGAAACCCACATAGGATCTCCAAGACTTTCAAATGAAAAGGTACAAATACTATACCATAGGATGCAACCATAGGTTTCCACATGAAAACACATAACTATCAGGATATATGACTCTAATGGAATAATATGAACTAGTGAAAGTACTCTACACTAGACCTGAGAGAACATGTATTGTCATAGAAGCCCTACAGAACAAATCAAGCTCTAAACAAGGGTCTGAGAGAGTACCCCACAACAGGGGTACCTCCATACATGGTTACAATTGATATTATATCCTAGGGATACCATTTATACATGGGATTTATAAATACACTATCCCAAGGGCCAGTTCTAAGTGGTTATGATTACTTAACATCCATTTAAGGTAACCTATAGCCAGTGCACAACTCCTAACTAGAGGGTTCCACTCATCCAAACTACCGATTAGATTAATAAGACCTTAAAACCGTAGCTATACAATAGAAGATATAACTATATCAAAAAATAAGAAAAAAAATCTAATTCAATATAACTTAAGGGCCTCCCCCTCAAATAAATTCATGAGTATAAATTTCCTCTAACATATTATCCAAAGTCCACCAAAACAAGGGTCCATCCAACTATTTAATCCAACATCAAAAAAGTTGAACTTGAAGTGCCAATAAAATCTAATATAAAGGTAATTTGAGATTTTATTTGATCCAAATATCAAATCCATCATCTAAAAAGTTGAACTATTAGTGCGGATGAACTCTCACCTTATAAAACTCAGGTCTCCTACAGTCCTCAAGGTCACAAACTAAATGGACGTCCTATTAAAGAATCTCCTAATACAACCAATATCTTGATCCTCACATATCAAAAGATCCTCAAATGTCTAAATGAACACAGTAAGATTAGGAAACCTTATGATGGGTTACTCTATCTTATCCGAAATCTCGATCCAAACATGACATGAAAAACATCCTCAAATGGTCCTAAGTATCCCCACCTGATCCTTGATAAAAAACACACCCACATGGGTATCCGAGATAATGATCAAACATATAAGGGGGGTTTTTAATGGTCCTTTTGACCACCTAAAATATAGATAATGATACAATGGATCCAAAAACAACTAAAAACTCTGGGAAAATTCCATTGCACAAAAACCTCAGTCTGCCTCCTCGAAAAATAACCCATCCTTAATTACTATCTCACCAATAAGGGTATCCAAATGGGCCCCTCAAACCAATATAAACATAAAAATAACACCCATAAATAAACTACATCCCATGATGTCAACCCATTCCAAAGGATCTAATATCTTTGATCCTCAATCATAGAATCTAAACCTCATTTACTTCAACCTTGAGTAACCGATCCCAATATATAGGGACATTCAAAGATCTCCTTAGAGATACTAATCTATAAAGAGTTTTGGGGTCCATTAGAAAGAAAATTAAAAAAAATTGACTGGAAATCCATAATCCTAGACAACTAATGATCTCACAACCCCCACTCAGGTCTCACATCATGCAACCCAAATCACTAGAGGACTCTAAATCTAAACCTTAATGAAATCCTTCCACAAAAAATTCCCCATATCAAAACACCATATACACAACCTCTAAACACAAAAAGGATACAATCATAATGATATATATGAAAAAACACTCAAAATAGACTACTCATGAGACTACTATTGAATCAAGGGTGAGAAAATGGAAAAAATGCCTCAAAATGGGAGGTACATGGATTATACCCCATGTATAAGACATGTACCACCAGCCAACAACCCAGGACGTGTACCTATGACCAACCCGACTTGTACTTACCAAAGTAATTGGCATGTTCCTTTGAAACACAATGTGTAATCCCACATGGGTTACCTAGTCATATACCAGGTTGTGTACATCACATAGAATCAGGACATGTTCCAACATGGCCATGTGCCAACATGGCCACATGCCTCGAATATGAGGTGTATGGATGAATACATAGGCACACTATAAGCCACCCCTACATGGGATTTTCACCAAGAATATATATCATGTACTCAATTCTTCCTCACCTCACTCAAAAAGAAGAATACACAACATGTTTTTTACAAACTAAACACTGTGTACACGGGTCTTCCTAAATAGAAAATCCCCAAAATAGACCAAAACCCCGGATTTCTCCCCCTAACCTATAGACCAACCCCTTATGGGTCCCAAAAAACCCATAAAAGATTTTAATTTTTTTAAAACAACTACTTTATAGGTATTTTGAGAAAAAACATGCAAACTATCGTACCTCTAGGCGTAAAACAGCATAGCTCCACACTAGATTTGGGCCACACACTCACCAATGCCCGATATACCTCAGAACAATGTCCCTGGGAGGAACCTCCCCCATTATTTACCTCTTATATCCCTCTCTCATCTTCATGATACATGATCCCCAAGGTGGAATACACAATAATAAAAATAGATAAATGAGAAGAACACAATAAAAAAAGAAAAAATAAAAAGAAAAAAAGAGAAAAAAGGGGTCTGAACCTAACCTTGGTGTCTACGATGAGTTAATGCCTTACAAAAAACTCCCCATTCCAAATGAAACCACATATAATTAATCTAAATTAGATGATCCATTTACAATATATCACTGAATAGATACATGTAAATAAATTTATATTTAATTAATTAAATACAAAATATTTTATGAAATTGAAACACCTCACAATTCTACCAAATTCCTTTCCTAGGGTAAGCACCCTATTCTAGGACCAAAATTATGGTTGGAAAAATTATTTGAGATCATTTCCAAGTATAAATTACCATTTTACCCTAAAAAAATTTTAGGAATAAAAAGTTCAAATTTATCATGATTTTCCATATTTCTTGATCATGGAGGTCATCAAAAAATACCCACTATAAAAACTTTTCACCCATGAGATGTCTTAGTGGCCAACTAGTATCTAAGAACCATATCTAAGCATTAGCATAGTCAATGCTATCTTGAAAATACAAAACTGGTCTTAAAACATCAAAAAATATCTTCTAATATGAGAGACATTACTCCAAGACTAATTTGATTCTCCCCACCATAGTAGTATCCATATCATCACCCCACTAACTAAATGAAAAAACACATGACCTAAGATATATCCATCACTAAATGGAATGGATATACATAGACAAAATACTCACACTTGAGCACTAACATGAAAACCACAACACCCAATTCTCATTCTCATCTCACTAGGAACAACAACCTCTATAGTCAATAAGCCACTAAAAACATTATTTTCATGTACTTAAATGGATTATGGTGCACTCCACATAATATATATTTCCTTAAACCGCTACTAAACACACAACAAGATTCATGATCATATGAGAAAAGTACCAATGAAGCAAGGATAATTTCCCTAAAACCACTGACCATGCTCCTCATAAAGTTTAGTTCCAAAAAACTAGAGCACCCTAGACACTCAATTTCAAATTCGAGGCATATCCCTCATGTCAAGATAAATGAAAACCCTACACCCACATGTCAATATATGTCCACAATAATTTAATCACATTCTCATTGTGCTACGCAAAGCGTAAACAAAATAAACAGGGATATGTGTCCAACTAAACCTACCCTCTCAAGATAGCCATGAGATCAGAAGAACTCCCAGCAATCCACTTATAAAAAATATTAATCCTCATGTCAAACCACCTCCAGATGATAACATTCCTCATAGGACCAACCATGGAAGAACAACCACACCCACTAAAGTCATCAGTGATAGAAGGCACACATGACACACTATATGAACCAAAATATAACACACGACAAGAATAACTCCATCCGAAGAAACTCAAACCTGGGACATGAAGGGAACCACCACATTAGGGTAAATCATTCCCTTTTCAAACATCTCATAAGTATCCTTACCCACATCGAGACACCAACAGGTCACTAAGATCCCATACCAACCCACTAGGGTCCCCATGCATTCCTAAATGAAGGGAATGTATCTCCATCATCGATGAACATCTCACCACAAGATTCACATGACCTATCATTAGAATAAAATATATACGTATAGTTCAGTTGATTAAAATTACACTAAGGAGATATATGTGACACATTATATTGGTCATTATAGACACTTTAAATTATTGAAACTCTATCATTAGTGAAATCACACATAGATTAGAATATGTCATGTAGATCCAATTTTCTTAGAATAATTTATAAACACAAGACTGTCACCTATGGTCTAGGATCCAAAAGAAAAAATAAACAATAAATCCATAAACCCAAGTGAATCACACTAGGTGAAATCACGTAACCATAAAATGATAAAAACAACAATCACATGCCATGAAAACTTAGAATTTCTATCGACAAAGGTGTTTGGTACACCAGTCTAATATCTATCAAAAGTTCTGAAACATTCTTAGACCACTTTTCTATCAACTACCCAAACCATGAAATCAATCTACCTCTAAAACCATTTTTAAGTGAGCCGGCTTGGGTTGACCTAACACATCACCCAATATAGACTTCCATAATTCTACAAGCATGCCACCCCATATTCCAGAGGTTTATGACTACCAATGAATTTCTAATAGATATAGTGGGGTGATTATACCCTCTAGTAAGGGTAAAATGAATATAGAAATAACCAAAAAATCACTGAGGATAAACATAAGAGTATTCATAATAAATAAACTTAAAAAATAGTATACTATAATAAATGAAATGTGTAATATAGTCATACAAAATAAAATCACATGAAATAAACAAAATCCAATCACTTATTGGGATGAACACATATAAAAAATAAACAAACTTAAAATAAATACACCAGACTCTACTACCCACTATGATCCAAACCACACAACCAGTCTCCATGGATTTTGAGCCACACCAACCCAATATTGAGACTCCTCCGGAGCAACCCCAGTAGATCAAGAAATTCAAGGCCTTCACCTAATCCACTGCACAACCTGTGCTCCATAAAATAGAATATATAAGGTCTGAATTCACACCAAGGTGAACATACATGGGGTGAGAAATAAATCTCAGTAAGCCACCCACGATGGTGAGCCTATAATCTACTAACATATACATGTACACACACATGTTTTATGCCTAACCTATAAAAATCTAATAACATATAGAATAAAATAAACAACTTTATAAAAAATAATGGAGGCTAAAAGAACAAATAAAACATCCAAATGTATGTACTATATTTACACTTGTTGTAAATATACCCCTACTCAATCCCATTCTAGAGGAATTATAGCATGTGGATTACCCTACCACATGATAGTAGTTGAATTCCCCATGTCTAAATAGGATCTATAGGAAATCTAAATGAAAATTAATGAACACAAGACCCTATGGTGTAACTATAGGTGTCCAAATGAAAACACACAACTAACATGTTTTATGAATCTAATGAAATGATATGAACTAGTCATAATAATATATAATAAACCATAGAAAACATTTCATGTCCCAAAATTCATGAAGAAGAAATAAGGTTATAAATGAGGTCCTAATAGTGTACACCACCCCAGGGGTCCCTTCATCTATGGTCCCAACATTTATAAAATACTAGGGGTCCCATCCATCCATGGTCCCAATAGATAAACTATCCCAGGGTACCCATATAAGTATATAGGAGTGATAAACATCAATAGAAGGTAACCTCTAGCCAATGTGTAACTCTTATCTAGCGGTGTGCAATCATCCAGATTGAACATTAAATTTATAATCCTATATAACCATAACCATCTAGTGGAAAAGTGAACTAGATAAAAAATTAGGGACAATTCTTGTTTCTAAATATCCTAAGGGTATCATCCTAAAACTATATCCTAAGTGAAAACTACCTCAAACATCTCATCCAAAGGACACCAGAATATGGGTCATCTAATTATAAAACACAAAATCCAAAAATAAAAACTAGAAATTATAATCAATGCTTGAATAAATTCCATATATGATTTGGTTTGAACCAAATCATTAACCAATAATCCAGAAATATAAATTATAAGTGTCGATCAACTCAAAGCTTATAAAAGTCAGTGCTCCCATGGTCCCCGGGGACAAAACATAAAGTGAATTCCTACTAGGGACTCCCCTACTACACCCAAGATCTCGTTCCAAAAAAGTTAAATTATCCTAAAATGGGAAAAGGACAAAAAAATACAATGAAACCCTATGAGGGGTTTCTCTATCTCATCCAACATTTAAGGATGTTCTTGACATGAGAAATAACCTCAAATGGCCCTATGGGGCCTCCAACCGATCATTGAACAACAACACACCAGCAAGGGAATCCAAGAGCACAATAATGACTATTAGTGTGTTATTTATGGTCTTTCTGAACAAATAGAAAGAATGATACCCTATAAGAGATAATTATTATAAGATAAACCTTAGGTTAGATCCCATTGTAAGAAAACATTAGCTGACCTCCATAGTAAATAATGAATCCTTAGGTAATATATCTCTCATAAAGGCATCCAAATGGGTCCCTGAGACCCATATCAATATCATAATGACACTAGGATGTGACTATTATACCATGATATTAACACAACCTAAAGGATATAGCAACTTTGATCCTAAAACATAGGATATAAACCTCAACTACTCTAACCTTAAGAAACTGGTCCTAGTATCTAGGGAAAATCCAAGATCTCCTCAGAGATACTATTTAATATCACCTTCCAGGATACATTTAGATGAAAATTGAACTAAAATGACATAGAATATATAATATAAGGTTAATAATGATCTCACAACCATTAGTTGGGTCTCACATCATAAATCACAACCCTATAAGGCATTTTTAATTCAATTATTGAAGAAATCATCCTGCAAACACTCTCCCCAACAAAAACACTATACAGATGGAATTTGATCACTAAAAGGACACCAATATCATGATATATTTGAAAAAACACTGAAAATAGACTACTCATGGGGTCCAATTATGAATAATGGGTGAAAAAATAGGAAAAATTCCTCAAAAGGGGAGGTTCATGGTGTGTACCTTATGTGCAGTATGTGTACCACCGGCCATCGACCAAGGCTATGTACCTCTAGCCAACCTAGAGTGTACATCCCGTAGTACACAAAATGTTACTCTAGTACATGTTGTATACTACCATATGGGGAACTTAACTATATACCATGCCATATCACCCAGATAAGGTTAGGATAACTATTGTATATGACCACTGGCTATGTACATCACACAAACTTTGGCTGTGTGCCCCACACGACTGTGTTACCCTGACATGAGGTGTATGGTCAAATACTCGGACACACCCCAAGCCACCCCTATATGGATGTAACACTAGTACTACATGCCATGTAGTCCCTTCTTCATCAACTATACCAAAAGAAAGAATACACAATGTGTGTTCTCTATACTACATGTCATGTACATGGGTTTTGCCAAATAGAAATCCCCAAAACAGCCTAAAACACCTAATTTCACTAAAAAAACTGTATATCAATCCCCTATGGGTCTTGGAAAACCCATAATAGGCATTAAAAATTCAAAAAACCAATATATGGGTATTTTTAGTAGATACTAAAAAATGGGTATACCTATGGGTGTAAAACTCCATAACAACGCACAAGATCTACACCATGAACTTACCAATGTCTGATATACCTCTAGGAAAACTCTCTAGGTGGTGCCTCCTCATCCATATCCCTATTCTCTCCCACTCAATATCCCTCAAACACATGATAAATCATCCATAAGGGGTCAAATGTGAGAATCCAAAGGGATAAAGGAAAATAAAATTAATAAAAAAAGAAAAAGAAAAGGAAGTAAAAGAGAAAAAGAAAAGAAAAAGGGGTCCGAGACTAGCCCAAAAACTCGTGATTGATTTACACCACCCATAGAAAAACCAAATCGTTTCGGGATCAACCATGGATATTGAATATCAATTTGATGCTTAATTTAAATTATACCACTGAAAGAACAGACCTAAAGAAATTGATATTCAATTAATTAAATAGTAAATATTCCATGAAATATGAATTTCTCATATTTCAACAAAATTATATCATAGGGTTATCTAAGATCATATCATAGGTTAAATTAATATTTTGTCCCTAAAAAACTTCTAGAAACAAAAAATTAAAATTCCTCTTGATTTTCTATAACTTGTGATGACACAGTTCATTATAGTAAACCATGGTACACATTTTCATTTCACTCTCTATACATCAACAATACTTTAATTGGAACTTGATATGCAATCCACATAAACATTTCTATGTTATACATTGTGTAAGGAATTTAAAAGTTTTTAGTCACATTTGGCCCATGTTTCATGGCTAACTATAAACATGAGATGTGTGGATTAATTTCATTGCTGTGTGTTGATTACACACCACATATTTTGATCACATGACCACTACATTAAGTGGGGTAACATGGTGTGTAGGTAATTATGCACCATATATCCTAAAAACCACATGCCACCATGGAAATAAATATAGGATGTAATTATATGTCATGTAATGACCCCCCACATGACCTACCATGATTGGGTAAACCATGTATGTATGTGGTTTAAAAATACTACATGGTGTGCAATTAGGCTATATTCCATGTAATTGGGTTATTTAGCCAGGATCTTTGGCACCATTGGATGTAATCACCTTACGCTCTTCACTCATTCTTAGCATGTTATTAGTCATATGATAGTGAATGAAATTGTTTTCTCAACATAATTGATTGTGAATGAAAACCAAAATGAAAATATAACAAAATAATGGTGTTTTAAATAAAAAAATCAAATAATTATAAATTTTAAAATTTCTTTTCTAAAACAAATTAAAGATTTTAGGCATATAAATTTTTTTGGTTGGGCCCTTTCCTAACTTAAATTTGGTTAGATTCAATAAATAATCATTAATAACATAAAGAAGAATCATCATGAATAAGGAATGAAATCGAAGAAAATTGAAAAATAATCCGAAACTAATAATAAAGGATATTTCATATTAAATTTATAACTAATATAATA
Source organism: Viscum album (assembly GCA_963277665.1). NCBI lineage: Eukaryota > Viridiplantae > Streptophyta > Magnoliopsida > Santalales > Viscaceae > Viscum > Viscum album. The sequence continues at coordinate 236,053,249 of OY728155.1, read as the reverse complement.
ATAAGAAAACAACCCAACTGAGAAATATTTCTTCAATTTAAATGTTAATCTATAAAACCATATTTGAGTCACAAAATTAGTGAACTAAATATCTCCTGGAATCAACCTTTCCTATCAAGTAACTTTATTCAAAGGAATAAGTCTTTCCAAAATTGCATCATCTAGAAGCAATGATTGAAGGATTAATTTAGCATGATCTTATATATAAGAAAAACTGATGGAAGTATCTTTAGAATAAGATTTATTATTTATATTTTATTTACTATATCATATTTATAATACGAACACCTTCATAGAGCTTAATTATGTGGTGGTAATAATTCTTAATTAATATGAGATGTATAAATTAGTGTATTTTAAATATTTATAGAGATTCCAATGAAATTGTAGAAATTATGTTGAATAAGGGTGTGGAAGCTAATGGTTTTGTGAATATTTTTTGTCTTAAAGTTGAGATTATTATTCAATCTATTTTGGATACAAAATGAGCCATTTTAACATATTTTCACTAATTTTATTTTTATATTTAATAGCCCTTAAATTTTCATTCTTTAAGGGAATACTTCCATTTAAAAAATAACTCATCACATAAAACCCATCAATTTTGATATTTGTTGAACGATGAGGAATAAATTGATTTATGGTTAAAAATACATTATCTTATTCACTTGTGAACTTATTTATATAACATCAAACATTTTCATGATGCTTAAATCTAATGCATTAATTGGGATGATGAGTTTTAATGAGGGTGTACGAATGGAATTGGTTATTTTAGGATGAAGTTCGATTTTGATAATTTACTTGAATATATGAATTAAATGTTTGGAGAATATTTAGAGAGACATGAGATTAATTATATATATAATGATCTATATATCCCATATCAAAATGGCATCATTATAATGAAGAATCAATGTTAGATTGAGGTGGTTAAAACAATGTTAGTGGAACATATATTATCTCATTTATTTTGGTGGAAAGAGAAGGGAAAAATAGTATATATTAAAAACTAGTGTCTATATCATCAAAAATATAATATTTTTCCATTCACAATGTCTAACTAGAGGATCCCAACTTTGTAGTATCTATGGTAGTTTTGAAACTGTTGGGTCATTAAAGAAATGGATTTAAATATATGAACATCTTAAAAAGATGGAGTTGAATGAATTTTACATAGATATCAATTTACTGGGAAGGGGATTCCCCCGATCAAATAAGGTATTCATAAATATAGATTATCTTCTTAATAATGTGGTTTTTTAAAAAAATCTAATTATTAAAGAAAGAAATAAAAATGTTTCCATGTTGATAATGAAGATAAAAAAATTAATAAAATGAAAATTGAAATTTGGTGAAGCGTAGGTGTTAAGACTTATGCAAAAGAAAGTGATATTTATTCAATAATATTGAGTTCCTATTAATGTGTAAATTTAGTTTATTAAATGACAATGAAGTATGTAGATGACTAGAACATCATTGGGGACCATTTCAAATCCTTACAAACTATAAGACCATTGGGGATAATATAACATATATAATTTATTTTACATTTTTAATAGTGGAGTGTAGATGATATATTGAATCATCTCGAGTAGATATATATAATTAATGAGTAATTATATGTAATTATTTGAAAACATATTTGGTAGTATGTTTCAAATATGATACACATGAATGAATTTTAAATAAATATGGTATTCTTGAATAAGTTCAATGTTAATGATGAGGTAATGATAAATAAGGAATGCCTTATATGTAAAAGATATTCTAATGGTAAAGGAACTATGTTTAATAATACATGCAGTATAGTTTATAGATTTTAGACAATATGCAATTTTCTCTTTTCTACTGTTTAAAGGGGATAGAATATTTTCAAAATAGATATGAAGTTAACATTTCTAAATAGTGAAATTTATAATGAGGTGTACAATGTGACAAAAAAATTAGATATTATTATGGATAAAGAATAATGTGTCTGGTAGTTATTGAAAGCAATATAGGGTCTAAAAAAATCTCAATGTATATATTAATTGAATCATGTATTTGACATAAGTTCTATTGGATTTAGGAATGTAAGTATGGAAGGAATCCAATATATTAAGGAAAATATGAAGGTATTCATTAATGTAATTTTTAATTTTGATGATATTAACATTACTAGAAACTAAGAATATGTTTCCATGGAATTTTCCCCTAAAATTAAAGATATATTAATTTTGGGAGAGATGAAGTGTTCCCTTGGATATCAAATTTCTCATGGGAAGCATCATGGTTTAATTTCTTAAGAGAATTATGCCAATAATATTATAAATTTTATAAAAATAAATTACTATAAGTTTATTTATACTCTAAATTATTGTGTAAATTGAATTTCAAATGATGAAGATGAAATGTGATAGATCAAATAGTTTTACAAAAACTTATTTATGGTTTCCTCTATTTGAGATCATTGAGACCAGATGTAATATATGTTGTTACATTGTATTAATGGTATTTTAGTCAATTAAAAGAATTTATTTTCAACGAAGCGAAGTAGATTATAAGGTATATAAATAAAAATATAAAATTTAGATTGAAATATTATATAAAATGAAATATCGGTCATATTATATATTCTAATGAAGATTGGTATAGAAGTATTGATGATCATGATTGAAAATTTTGTTAATTTTTTTATTTGAACAATGGGTTGTTACATTTCTAAAAAATAATGAAAATTATATTAGTTGAGATTGTTAGAAGTTGAATAATACTCACCCAACAAGAAATAACTTAATATACAAGGATGAAGATACATAATGACGATTTGAAAGTAAAAGTAATGTTATCATTATTAATGGGATGTGATAATAAATGTGATATCAATGGTTCAAAAAATTTAGTTTTACATTCTCTATAATTTTATTTATCTTGATATATTTTATTATGGAGATTTGATAAAACAAGTTCATCAATATTTATTGTATTCTCTATAGGAGAAATTGGTTGAAACCTTTATGAAGCCACTTTATATAGGTGTGTATAAATTTATAAACTGAACTACTAAGTCTAAGATAGGTTCTATGTGACCCCATGGACACTGTCCCATATGTAAGTGGTTTGAAACTAGTAGTGATAGTCTATGTTAGACAATGTAGAGACTATAACCTCCATATCAATTTATAGAACAATAGTAGGAAAAAATAAAATTGAAGAAATTATCAGAGTAAACCTTTGGAAATTAAAATAAATGACATAAATATAAATATAACCCCATGGTGGTAAATGAGTTTAGTGTATATGAAGAGGATAAATAAATGAGAAAAATATATTTATGGGGTCTATTAGAGTCTTTCCCAATTGTCTCTTGATCAAGGAAACAATTCACAACTATCCATCGTAGTTCCCTTTCCCTCACAAGAACTCAAGTTAGGAAATATACAATAATAACAAAATTCATGACTAGGGTGTGAGTAAAGGGCTCAGTAGGACACCACCAATTCATCCTTCAGAAGTGAAAACATTTATAAGAGTGTAAAACATATTAATAAATAAATATTCACACAAGAAACTATTATAATGAGAATTCTCACACTAACTATGATTACAAAAACCCCTTTTATACCTGATTATTAATTATGTTATAAAACATCTTAACATTCATGAAAACATCACAACTTCATAAAGATCCTGAAGTAACTCAATATTTTTACATGCCTTGGTCCTCCTAGATAAAACAATCTAGGTCATCATACTAAGATTTTATCTCAAGATATAGTCACAAAAATCATTATGCCCATATTTTTTCCATATAGGTTTGATAACTCATTATCATCATCCTCCATTATCATCACATGGGTTTGGCCATGAAGGATGTTCGTAACACCCCTAGGTCAATATAAACATGGTCATTATATCCCATTATACATCTTGGTATCATTATTAATTTTCATGAAGCATATGAACATCTCCTTATCTAGTTATAACTTTCCATGATGGTTCCACCTATCACATTATTTCCATTTATAACCCAAAAAATAGAGTAAAAAAATAATATCATAAGGAAAGAGTCTATTATATCAAGGAACACATAATATATCATGATATTAAGAAGAATCCAAACATACACACATGTTAGGAACTCATCATGGTCCAAATCACATTAACACAGATATTCATATCATATCAACAATCATCAAAATAGATTCATCGTGGAATGGAACCACCAAAAACATTGTTTTCACATATGTGTTAAGGTTATTTAACTGTTTTCAATCTCAAACCATGATTATATACCAGCCTAAAACAACCACATACCAATGAATAGTAGCACCTCCAAAACATCATATTAAGGATTTTAGAGAAAGGAAACCTGAAATAAGACAAAAGAGAACCAAATTCTTACATTTGGGTAGGCTATTGGATAAATTATTGATGCGATCCATGGTGAAAATAAAAAGGCTACAGTTTGGTGGTGCACTAGAGATCAGCATTCTAGCATATGATAACCCACAATTGTGTAGTGGTGTTTGGGAAGAAAGACTTCTCGATGAAAGGGGAAAAACCATTGTGTACTGGTGATCCAATTCAATACCAACACAATAAAATGTGGAGAACTATAAAATATTATGTAATCCATCATAGGGTAGAAAGATCACTATGTAATATAATCATAATTGTTATGCAAGAATTCAGTCTAAAAGAGAGTAATATGGAATAAGATGGTTCTTGAAGTTGACATATATGATATGAATAGAGTGGGATGATTTGTGTAGTAAGTTATGTAGTCCTTCAGGGCTTTGTGTTGACTAAAATACATGGATAGGGAAAAGGATATATGTTCTAAGAACCATCTAAGGTTTCCTCTATGTGACTCCCATCATAATTCTTCATAAAAACTCATCTTCAAGTCGTATTTTTTTCTGTAGATTCAGTTTTGTAATGTCCTTTTTGAATGTATTAACATCCTAAGATTAAAGAAAAAGAAGGATCCACTATGTAACTGACTTGGGTATTCCACTATAGCGTGGTATTAGGTTATATGGTATAGACTTTACTGAGCCAACCCTCTTCGGAATAGGATAAGGTGAAAACATATATATACCTAAAAATTTTCATAATAGATTTAGTTGTCATATTATTACATTGTCACTAGATACAAGGTATCACATCCGGAGGTACCGAATAGTTAAATTGTCTTGGTAAACTAGATACATTCTTGATCATCACATTAAAATTGAAAACATAAAACGAAATATAGTATTTTTGTTAAGAACACCAAAAATACATTTATCTTATCCCAAAATACCTATGTTAATACACTTCCTAACTTCATGGGGAAAAGAATCATACGAAGGGGTGAGTTATAATGCTTAGTAAAGGCATGAATAAAATGAAATATATGATGAATAAATAAGGCATAATCAATGTGTTGAGGCAAATAACTGAAAAAAATTTCTTTTAATCAAATAACATTTACATGAAGAATAATATGTAAGGAATAAAGTGTAATTCCATATAAATAATCACATGATATTGAAACTTATCCATGGATATTATAACTAATTAAATAATAACATGTAAATCAATAACTAATCGTTTAATGAGGGAATACATAATTAGATAAATCATAACTATATTTTCAAGGCCCCGTTCCGAGAAATATTACATATGTTGGTATGACCTCATATATATACCGAAGTTGGTTTTTCTTATAAGAACTACCTATTCATCAGGGGGCTATAATGGGCCCAAACCATCACACACTAAGTCTAATTCATTCCTCATATGAAAAGGGGGAAACATAATCAGAATAATCATTCATAATAAAAAAAAGAAAATTAAATTTTAATTCTTTCCTTAATAAATAAAAATACTCTATGCAATATGTCATATTTAAAATCTATAATATGAAATGTTAATAGGTTCCTCAATCAATAAACATAATCGTAAACCATCCAGAGTAAGATGATTTTTTTTATAAAAATAGTACATCCCCAATCAAACGGTTTACAAACCATTTGGGGAAATAATTACAATGGTATAATTATAATATATCCCTAGTGGGAAATACGTAAAATAAGGGGTTTTTCCATTTATTAATAGAAATACCATAAAAATATCATTAAAAATATTCTCATGGAATATACACTTTTAAATTTGGAAATAACTTTTAAAAACTAAATGTTTATATAATATTAGGGAAATTATATTTTAATTTAAATAATGGCATTTTGAATTGAAGCTGCAAATAATTTTTTTAGCTAGACAATGGGTAATTTAGTAAATTTTGTTAAAAAACATTCCCTTATCACTATTTTAACAAGATACCTTATTCAGAAAATTAAAAGAAGATTACTTTCACAACATTTTCTAAAAATTCAAACATGGGTAAAAATGAATTTAATTAATCATTTTTTGAATTTTAAGAACATTTTTTTGAAATTTTTTAGAAAACATACATACAGAAAGAAAATTATTTTCAACCCACTAAATAATTAATGTTACATTTTCTTAAAAACATTTTCCCAGTCACATTAAGCACCAAAGAGAAGAAAATGGTAATATTACATAAAAATTTCTCGAATAACCAAAGGATAATAAATTATATTGGTTTTATTATTTAAATACAAAATAATTTCTCCTAAGGGATACTTAAATATTAACATTATTTTATAATAATGAGATTGTGAAAGAAACCAATACCACATTATTAACTTTGGAATCGTAATCCCCATAAAGGAAATAAATTCAAATTAAACATTAAATACCATGAAGATAAGTGTATTAATGATATAACATATCAATGGGTAATTAAATACACAATTAAAAATAAATATGTGGTGAATATGAAATATGCCTCACATTAGTAAATGTTAGTTGTGAAACCCTTGTCTCAGGTCTGATTCCCTTTTTACGTGTTTGTACATCCTATAAAATAATTATATATTTACTATACATATATTAAATAACTACATTAATATATTTAATTATTTATATTATTTACTTATGAATTTACATTACCTATTTATTAATTTGTTTTAAGAATTATTGTTTCAGGTGATAATTGTTTCATTTTAGTTGAATGTTTTGGTTCAGTAATTATGGTACTTTTAATTTGATAATGGTTCTATAATCTCAATAAGGGTAAACATGGTATTAATATCATATATATTCATTATATAACTACTAATAATATTCTATAAAATTTAATGATTAAAAAATGAGTTATTCCATTCATAGAGATGGTAGTCCGTATATACGCATGAACGTTGTTTCAATTTATCAAACAGATAAAATGAATGAACGTAAATATTAATTAAAATTATATGAACAATTATTATATAAAATATGTCATATATTAAATATATCATTATTTCTATTCACCTTATTATAAAATGAAAAACATTCCACATCGCTACATGGAGGTGGTAGTCCACACGCACACACATGCGACACTGTTGTTTTCCAAAGGAATGGAAGGAAATATTGAATTTGTAATATTATTATAATATAAGTTTATTAATTTAAAAAATCTAATTTACATATCATTGATCGATCAATATATATGGTCATGAGAGGTGGTGATGGAAAATTAATTACATCACATTTCGAGGAGGTAGTCCACTATACACATGATCGACGATTTCAGTTTCCATTTGATGTAAGTGGGGATAGATATAGGTTATTCCATTAACAAAATAATATCTCAATATATAATATATAAATTTATTATTATTTTTCCATAATTTTAGAAGGTTTTGGGAACTTATAATAAAAATTATAATAATAATGCAAGGTTATGAACATTGCCTATTCTTCTAACAACCTCTTTTGGTTTATACTTAAATCCTTACATGATTACCTTTATAATAATAAAATCACCAATAAGTTGTGGGGATAGATGTAATGATGATATTTTGGATATTTTTTTAATAAAAAAATCTTGGTGTCTGTGAATATGATAGGAGGGGGTAGCCTTTTATATGTGGGGTAGAAGAGAAACTATGATTTTTTGAAAAGAAAAAGTGTTAACAAACCTTTTCACATTCTATAAAGCTAAAAAATGTGTCATTAGAAAACCATGGATGAGATACAGTTGAAATAGTTCCATAAAATATTAATTGGACATGTTTTTAGTTCATTTTAACCATTATTCATTAAGGTTAACCCCCAATAAACTTTTTCTTAACCTTAACCATAGTAAAAATTTTTCTTGGATTTCACTTTTCATTATGACAAAAAATTATGTTGAAATTATTATATAGTTTAAATTATAATTATTTAAAATATTTAATCTATTTTACTGAATTAAATTCATTTATTTTAAATAAAATAATTTAAAATTAATCCCACAGACAAGATAAAAAAGAAATTTTCCAAAAAATTTATTTTTCATGCACGAGATGATCTTATATTACTTCCCTAACAAGTAATCATCATTATATGAATTTAAATTCACATTAATAGATATATAATCTAATTTAATTTATTTAATTAATCATTAGGGTTTATTATAATTAATTAAAATGGATAAACATTATAAACTTTTAAACATTTTTCAAAAAATATTTTTTAATGCTAAAAATAAACATTTAGAAAATTTAGGTATAAAAATTATTAATTTTTTTAAAATTATATTAAATATGAATAAATAATACTTATTTTACTTTGAATTAAATTCCAATAATAATGGTACTTTTTATTTACTTAATTTGTTGTAATGATATTATTATTTTACATGAAATAATTATTTTCACTATTCATTGGAAAATAAATATTTATTGAAAAATCCAAAAATATCACCCTAAGAAAATTTTGTTATGATGATTTCAAAAATGAATTTAATTTTATGAAATTAAGTTTCTTAAATTTCAGGAATGTAATTAGAATATTCTATTCTATAAATTTATACAAATCAACTTTGAAGAAAACATATTTTTGTGGACTAAAGTGACTCTACTAATAATTGATTGATTATTTACGTATACTTTATAAATAAAAATACAATAATTAGGATATATATATATATATTTATGTGTGTGTGTGTGTTGGTGTGTTTTATAAATTAGTTTATTATATTCATACCCTCCTATTTAACTTCTTGATTACAATAGTTATATTTATAATATATATATTTATGTGTGTGTGTGTTTTATAAATTAGTTTATTATATTCATACCTTCCTATTTAATTTATTTGTTACAATAGTCATATTTATATAATAAAATTTAAATACTATATCACAGTTTGTTTAAACTAGGTTTTATGTGTGTATAATGATATCAATGAAATTAAATTGGTTTAATGATAAATTTAATCTAAAATACTGGTAAGTATCATTATACCCATTAAATTAATTTAATTCTTTTAATTTATTTTTATTCTTGATAATCAAGGGTTTATCATTTGAAAATACATTTGTTGGAAACCCACAAGATAAAAATGTTTAACAAAACATTATTTTGATAATTGAGAAAGGGAAGTATGAAGTTCATATTAAATAACACATAACTAGGTATACATATTGAATAAAATTGGTGGGATGTGAAGATATTAAAATCAAAGAAAAGAATAAATAGTTATGGAGAGTGATAGAGATAACTGATCATAAGAAATTAAATAATCTAGAAAATCTAACGACCATAAAGTCATAAATATATAATGGGTGAAGAGGTCACCAATTCATCCAAAATGAACGTACTAGGATAAAATATTTGTTTCATAATACTTTTCATGGTGTTTAAGAATAAATTTACTATCTATACTATGAATATAAGTAAATATACTTACATGAAAAGTATAATTTTATCCTTTACAACATTTCAAATATAATCACGTCTATGGATCTAATAAAATGTGTATTCAAGTTTATTTTTTCATACAAGAAGAACTAAAATTGTCTTTTAATGTATCATAAGATCCATAAAAGAATAAAAATTCCATCCACATGGCTTAAGATATTTTCAAAAACAAAAATGTTTAGAATGAGTTATATAATAATACATTAATCTCAAATACCACAATAGTATCTTCCAAAATTACACTTTATATATTTAATAAATATTTAACCTTAAGTATCATTAAAAATATTTCTATCCAAATTTGAATAACAACAATTTAGAAGGAAGGATAGACATTTTTTAAAAATCTACCTATACTTGGATTCCACTAACAATATAAAGTGCCTATTAATGTCACATAACAAATATGCAAATACATTGAATACTATAATATATTAATGAAAACATGAATGATTTTAAAAAAATAAAAAACTTCATTCTATATTCCTTAAATAAAATATCATATTCTTTAATATATTCCATATTTCCAAAATGTAGTAAACTTTAGTAAAGGAAACACAAGCATAAAATCAATGACCAATTATATGGTCACAAATATAAAACCATAAACATATATTTATCATTATTATATCAACATCAGACACATATTAAGGGTTATACTCCCTCAATAATGTTTTTATGGAAAGATTAACTTGGCAATATATCACTTTCTGGGTCATCGACACTATTCAGCATCTGTTTTCAAATCCTTATAGAAAACCTACTACAGTGAAATCCACATATGTTACATGATTATAATTATAGAAACCTCACTCATAAAAAACATCTACAATAAATTTGTATAATATAAATATACAAGCACTATAATCATTCAACACTGTATATATTACCAGGATAATATTGAACTTGATCCCTTATCATCTTTTGAGGCATATAGCCTTGATTCTTGGGGAATTAATTTCATAGTGATTCATCACCTCACAATAGAATAATTGAACATTTCATGCTTCTTTTTTTCCATTTGAATCATTTTCATAGTGACCTTTCTCTCAACTCTTAAATAAAACATCTATTATCAACAAGCATGATCTGTGATGTTTCATTTTATATTCAATAAAAGTTGAAAATTTAACCATTACCTTCTTAAATTTTGTTGAATTTTTTTTCCAGAATTTTTAGAAACCCCCTTCTTATATTTCATTCCTTATAATCCCAAAGACATAAATAATTATTTTTATTTATTGATACCACATTATAGTTTTTCATAATATGATTAAAATATTTTGGATAGTAGTTCCCTTTGAGGGATTCTCTTAGAACCGTCAATGAAATAATCTATATTGATTTTTTGATTATGTATGAAGCATATAACTTTCATTTCTAACCTATTTAAGTAGTAATAATACATAGTAACATTTTAATCATCCTTTTGTCTATGATTCATGAATTTTATCTTCATATCTGTTATTCACTCATGAGGGAAATATTTTTCCAAGGATAGTACCTTAAAATACTTCCAATATATCTTTTATATTTATTATTCAACCCTAATGTTTAGAATTAGTTACCACTATTGATCTTTATCACTATATATATGGAAAATCTCCATGAATACCTTAATTCATTCATTACTTTCCAAGGTAAGAAATATTTTCTCTATGGAACATATCCATTACTCAACTTCAAATGGATTTCTGGTACCATTAAATGATGGAGGATAAGGATTAATAAAGTAGTCTAAAATTTTAATGCCACATGGTGCATCAATTGGATGATACATATGAAAATGTTTATTTATCACTACCCGAGTCAACTTCTCCAATATGGTTATAATTTGATCAGATCCACCCCTAGATTCATTATCTTGTCCAGGTGAAATCAATACATTCATTAAAGAAAATTTATTTTGTTTCCATTCCTTATTCTATGAACAATTTCTATACAATAGAATACACTATATTGTTTCATAAATTTATAAAACATGATTTATAATTGCAAAACTAGTGAAATATGTAACATAAATTCAAAATTTTATTCACAGCTAATCTCCAAATCATAAACATGGTTTTTCAGGAATGTTTTCAAATCATAAAAATATTTTCAATTACTTTATAATGGTTTCCAATAAGGATTTGAATTATCTTAATAATAACTATATGAATATTGAAACTTAGTTCGTAGTAAGGGTATACTCACCGTGCACTAGAATAACAGTCGGGATAAACTTCACCAACTATTTTTACTATTTTTACTCGAAGATGCAATTGTGCCAAAACCATATCCACTTATTCTATCTATAGAGGGACGTAATGATTGAAACAACACATTATATATCCCTTAAAAATATTTTAATATGTTATCCTATACATATACTTATCCTTAATGTCAATCATATGCTTATGTTTACTAATTTTAATTTTCCTAAATATAGTTCCCGCAGTTTCCAATAAAAATCCTCTAACACCAATTTTAAATATCCCAACTATTGTATCCTAGAGTTTTTTGTATATTTATTAAAGTGTAATGATATACAAGGAATCACATCCCAAATAACTAAATCATAAATTGGTCTTGGTAAACTAGATACAAACTTGTATCCCACATTAAAATTGAATACACAAAATAAAATTTAGTATTTTCATTTAGAATATCGTAATACCCTTTATCAAATAATTGAATACTAATCATTATACACATCTTTGAATCATAGAAAATTTAGATATATGAAGGGGTGAGATATAATTACCATTTATGGTATGTGTATATTAGAAGATATCATGAAAAAATAATTCATAATTAATATGGAATGGTAAATCATTGAAACACATGAAATTTAATCAATAATATGAACATGAAGAATCTTATAGAAGGGAAAAGTGATAATTCCATATAAATATTTTTATAAGATTGAAACTTATCCATAGATATTATAACTAATCCAATAATAACATGTAGATAAATATTTAATCTCATAATGATGAAATGCATAATACCATACATCATAACAACATCTTCATGGCCTCATGACAAGAAATCTTACAAAAAATCATATTACCTCAGCCAAATACCCAAGATATTTTTTATAATGAGACATAAAAATGATTATAGGGGTAATATTGGGATCCTAACATCATTTACCATGTCAAATTCATTCTTTATATGAAATGGGTGAAGCATAATGAATATAAACATTAATATTGAATAAATTAAATAAAAAATGTTAATACTTTCGCAAATAAAAAAACACAATCAACGTAAAAATTCATATTAAAATTACCTAATATAAAATGTTAATATTTTCCTCAATCAATAAAAATAGTGATAATCCCTCTAGATCAATAAAAATAATTGTATTAAAATAGTACATCCCCAGTCAAAATAACCACAAACCATAAGAAGAAAGTGTAATATCTCAAATATCATGCAGTTATTTACATGTTTAATTTTTTGTTCTCAATCTCTTGTATTTGTTTAAGGAAATATTTCCTGACAGTATAAAGGGCCTCAGGGGTATTTTGAGGTTTTTGGACTTGAAAGAAAGAAAAATCAGGCCAACCTATGCAAGGTACATGATTAGCGCATGGTTAGGAAAACCATGCGAGGTGGGAGGCCAAACCCTGCAACCTTGGACTGTGGAATATCACAAGGTTATCACATAGTTTTTCAAACCATATAGAGATCCCCATGTAACTGTGTGACCTCATTTATTTAGTGAAGTGTCTTGTGAACATATTGCACGTTGTCTGTTAAACCATGTAGAAAAATTGTTCTCTCCATTAATATTTAAAAAATTTATGATTTACCCCCTTGGTATTTTTAAATTTCCACCCAATTTTTTGACACATTCTTCTGCCTCAAGCCCTAGTGACAATAAAAATCTCTCAAGATCTCCCAAGGATCAATCTACCTTATATCTAGGCTATTTGGAGAACTGTTAGTTATAGATCAAAAAACCAAGAAAGTCTAATCTCTCTATTTCTTCTCTTTTCTAGATTAGGGAGCGTAGCTATGGATATATCCTTCCAAATCTCTAATAAACTCATTTATAGAAGGTTTATATGTTGATAATTAAAATAGTTCTTGAAACCAGATCTAATTCTATGATTAATAGTTTTTTTGTAAGACGATTTGGGGTATATGGTCTACAAGTTATATCATATAGTCATTGTGTTTATTTGGGCATTTTTTCTTGTGTTATTGATTAATTTTTTTTGTTATATTTATGAATTTGGTTAGATTTGGTAAAATTAGTGTCTAAATAATGAATTGAAGCCCTTATGATCCCTATGGGATATTTTTAGGATTATTTTACTGGTTTTGGGCCACCAAGGGGTGCACCGACTATCCCAAACCTAGATATTTTTGATGGTAAGTGTAGAGTTGACATGTGACAACGTAGAGTCCATGATGGGAATGTTTATTTAGATGGTTGAATTGAAATTTATAATTATATATTGCCTATGGTTCATAATTAAATAATGGATTGTTTGGATTGATATAAAAATGGGTTTAAAAGTTATTAATTTAAATGTGTCAAATGTATTGTGATTTGTACTTGGAATGAATAAGAGGTGAATTCAGGGAAAATTATGAATAAGTTAATTTTGTTAACATATGAAATGGTTGATTATGTTAAATGGGTTAATGTATGGGACTTTGTGAATATTATTAAAGAATTAGGCATAATAAATTGGAATTGGGTGAAATGGTAATGTAATGTAATTGAGAATGTGTTGATGGGTTATGGAATAATATTTATTCCCACGTTGTTTGTTATGGATTATGATTTCTATTTGTATTGGTTTTTTTGGTTGTGATATGGTACATGGGTGGTGAATGGATAAATAATCATGTGCACATGTCTTGGTAGTGTAGGGTATTGATTGAGTTTCTATGCCTATGAGTTGAGTTACACTGAGGCTTTAAACTCCATCCCACTATGCATGGGTTAGGGAAGGGGATAAAGTTCTATTTCCCTAATGGTTTCATTCCACCTGGATGGAGGCTTTGAGGTTTGGATAATGTTTTTTATGATGTGTTTATCCCTAGTGAGATAGGGACATGACTTATTCCCTTATACATAGTGATGAATTCCTTATACCCATGTTTGAATGATGTAAATACGTAAACCATTAAAACATGTTGGTAATGAATTAATTAATGGATATGATTTATATTTTTAAAATAGAACTAAGGATATAAATGTTTATAATAAAGATTT
This sequence comes from Viscum album, assembly GCA_963277665.1. Classification (NCBI taxonomy): domain Eukaryota; kingdom Viridiplantae; phylum Streptophyta; class Magnoliopsida; order Santalales; family Viscaceae; genus Viscum; species Viscum album. The sequence goes on along the minus strand of OY728155.1, from coordinate 236,038,243 downwards.
TTAACTAATGGAACCGGATTTGCCTTCTATTTACTGTTCATTTGTTTTAATATTTTCCTAAACTATCTGTTTAGACTAGATATTTTGTAGATATAGTTGGTGGTGACTTACTGACTTGTACACACACCCTTCTTGGGCTGTCATTGGGTACTCGAGAATATTTCATTCTTGTAGGTTAGAATAAGGGAAAAAGAACAATTCTTGGGAGTTAAGTCATTCTTGAGATGTACATTGACGAATTTTAGGTCTGGGAATCAGAATTTTTTGGGGATTCTGATCTTTGTATTTATTTCCTTTTTTTTAACATTGGAACTATTTAGAAATCCATGAAATATTTTAATGTTGGATATGGTTGGTACCTAATTGGGAAGTTTTTTTGTTATGCATGGTTTTGGTTGTGGCTTAATTTTTCCAAAATTTACCTTTTTATTTGCTATGTCGTACTCTAGAAATGGGGGTATAGTCTCCCCATATGAATTTTTGGACCCCTTACACTAGTCAGCAGCCTCTGGCATTTGGGGAGACATGCTTGAGGTCATGTGGTGACCTGGATTGTGGAACCATTTTAGTGGATTCTAGGTTGGGGATGTTACAAAGTGGTATTAGAGAGGTTATTTTTTATAGTATTACTTTTTGTGATTATAGAAAGGGTAATAGGATGTGTCAATCCTTGGAAATGAGCTTGTTCTTGGGAGTAGAAAACCCATGTAAGAGGGAAAACCCATGTTACCTTATGTTGGAATTTATGTTCTTATTATTCATTGTTACTACTGAATGATATTTGACCATTGGGTGATGCACCTATTGTGTGATGTGACTATTCTGTGATATTTTACTCATAACTAGAATGACATGATGTTTTTCATTCTAGCATCATTATAGGAACCTAGGAATATAAGTAGAATACATTATTATTGGCACACATGTGATGTGTGTGTGGGGTATGAAATGTAGTATCCATATTAATTCCTTGGAAACATAAATAAAATGGTTTCTAGTGAATTAATACAAATGGGAAAAATGATAAATAATAGTTAAAGAATTTTTATTAATTTTTGGGTTTAAAGTGGGTTTAAAATGCTAGATGTAAATAGTGGGTAATGGTAAATGTGCCTAAGAGAAAATAATTGTGTTGTGTGTATGAAAATAGTTTTGAAATGGTGTCTAATGTAAGATTTTTAATCATTTATATTGTTTTACCCCATGTTCTCCATGTCCCTCGATAGGGATGGTTGAGGGTAGGGTTTTGGATGTGATGATACCTTTGGTATAGTGTATGAAAATGGTTTGCTTATGACTAGTGAAGAGCATTATTTTCTGTAAATCATAGAAGCATTATGTTATGTATTCTAAATCACGTGTCTGAAATTTTAGAGAAATTACACCATAAGAGAAATGTACTCGTATAGTGGAAATAGGATGTTGCTAAGAATTCTCCCCTATATTGGAGGAAAAAATACTTTGTGATTTAGGGTAATAGAGAAGATTAGTTTCATGAGATTTTGTCGGGGCCCAAAGAGGGTTGTACCTAGTATGTTCGAGATGAATAGAGTGTTTGTATCACCCTCCAACCATTACCGAAGAGGGTGGTCTAGAGGTAGTCGAGTTCTGAATAGAGTCCATCCAGAAGATTCCTAACCACTTGGAGACTTATTTCAAAAAGTGAGTCATGTTAGGGGCCTATATGTTGAGTGGCCAGGAAATGCGTTGGGGGGGATCATGGTTCAGACCAAGCATACCTAAGGAATGATATGGAAAATTTTCTAGAAAAATTTTCTAGAATAATTATATCTAGAAAATTTGTGGTAAGAGAAGGATATAGATTTTATGAGTTTAACCCAAGGGGTAGTGTCGGTAATGAATTATGCTAATCATTTCACTGAATTACATCACATCATCCCTGTATTAGAGAGATTGAAGTCTATCATGGAAAAAAATTTCTATGATGGGATTATACATGAGATTAGATCCTAAGTGAATATATTCTATCTGAATAGGTTTTAGAGGTAGTGGTTCAAACCCTTATCTCAGAAGGGAAACTAAATGGGGCTTTAGTTAGTGGACGTGTGGTTCCAGTTAGACAAGTGAGTTGTGCATCTTTTGAGGGAAGGAAGCATAATCTTGTGAGATTACATTAGGGTTGAATTGAATCAAGTAGTCATAAGAGAGGGAATTAATCTTAGGTAGGTGATCAAGTGTTCTATTACTAGTGTGGAAGTTTAGAGAACATGCACAGTTAGTGTCCCCAAAAACTAGTTGAGTTGCAGTTGTGCGGAAGTTTGGAAAAAATATAGTGATTTTACAGCAAACCTTGATAGTTAAGCATAAATGGAGGTCAAAGGTAGATTACAAGTGTAGGTGGGGGTCTATTTCCATGTATTGGTTAGAAAGTTGGAGCTCTACAGGCCATACTAGTAGGTTTGGTGGATGTGGTACTCTGGGGTGAGACCATCCTTACCAGCAGGGTAGTTCAGTGCTAGGTACTCAAGATGGATCCCATAGTATAGGGACATGTTCTCTTCATGTAGATAAGTCTACACCTAGAGGTGTTGAGGCTAGTCCATCAATTGTTATAAGTATGATCCTTGTAGCTTCCATGATTTCTAGTGATTTTTTTGACACGAGTACCACACACACTTTTACATTTTCTATGTTTGTAGTTGTGTTGGGACTTGCAGTGAAACATGTGTGGGGAGTTATGTAGATTGATACTCTATTGTGGGTGCGAGATGAGGATATATGACAATGTAATGGTTTTTCTCTAGAGGTTTCTGGGGATTATTTTATGTGGGGCTTGTTCATCCTCAAGATGTTAGGTTTTGACCTAGTTTTGGGAATGGTTTGGTTGTTGTTGTACCAAGACCATATCAATTTTTACCATCACCAGTTAAAATTCCCATATCTTGACGGAGACAGTTATTCCCATCATGGTGAATGGGATGTTCGAGTTGGCTATGTGGGACCAGTTTGTAAGTAGTTGTGAGAACTAATATCCCGGGTGGATTGTCTTGTGGTTGATGATGGAAGAGAGGAAAACATTTATTTCTATATTTTGTGGATCTATTTTAGGATGTGTTTCCTAATGATTTCTAGGGGATTCCACCTTAGAGTGATGTTGAGTTTAATATCGAGTTGCTTCTAGGGTATGAAAAGTGTTCCATTCCACCATATAGAATAGAGCCCACATAACTCTATGATATTAAGGATTAGTTTTAGGAGTTGTAGAAGAAGGGGTTCATCCCCCCAAGCATGTCTCCAAGGGGATCTCTAGTGTTGTTTTCCAAGAAGGTTTATGGATCACTGAGGTTATGTGTTGAATATAGGAAGTTGAATCTAATGATGAATAAGAACCAGTATAATCTTCCATGAATTGTTTTTTTGACTAGCTGAGAGGTGATTCAGTGTTTTCCAAGTTTGATTTAGTGTTTGAGTATCACCAGATGAGGTTTAGGCCTTACGATATAAATTTGAATTCCTTTAAGAGTAGGTATGGGTTGTTCCTGTTTTTTTATTCTCTTCAGGTTAACTAATGTGCCAGTATTCTTTATGGTACTAATGAACCGAATCTTTCCCTATTTTTTAGACCAGTTTGTAGTTATTTATTGATGACATCTTGGTGTACTATAAAACTCATGACGATCATGCCAAATGTCTTGAAATTGTTCTGAGTACACTAAGAGATCATAATATATATTCCAAACAATCCAAATTCCATTTCTAGAATGATAGGGTTTATTTTATAGGTTATATTACCATAGAGGAAGGCATGTCCATAGATACAAAGAATGTTCATGTAGTTGAATATTGGGAACAACCTAAAAACACATCTAATGTACAATGTTTTATGGGTTTGGGGGGATATTACCAAAGGTCATTTAAAGAATTTTCATTTTTGGTAGAACCACATTCAGAATTAATAAAAAAACATCAGGTTTGAATAGTCAGAAGCATGTGATAATTCTTTCCAAGAGTTAAAGTAGTGGTTGAATAATAAACTAATCCTAATGTTACCTAATTCGGGTAATATGTCTACCTTGTTCTCTACTATATTTGGTGTTGGTAATTGAGCTGTGTTGATGTAGGATGATTTAATTTTTGAGTATGGTGCACAAATGTTGAGGCCACATGAAATAAATTATCCTACACACAATCTTGAGTTGGATGCAATAGTTTATTCATTGAAATAGTGGCGCCCTTACCTATTATAGAAATAGTTACCCATGTATACTGATCGAAAATGTATTATCTACATCTTCTCCAAATATGATATAAATATTTTGCAAAAAATATGGATTGAGTACCTACAATTCTTTAATTTTCAGTTGGTTTATACTCTGGGAAAAAAGAATAGTGTTGTATTTTATTTCATTATATAAACCCAAATTCAGGCGGTTGAGGAGTCTAGCTCCTAGTGGAGGGTAATGGTGTTGTTTCCCAAAATGAATCTCAAAGTTATGAGATGGGTAGGGGAAGATGAAACTTGCATCAATACCAGTTGATTCTACAATTTTGATCTGGGTCAAGGAGAGTCATCTTGAGGATCTCGAGTGTTTGGCTTGGAAGGATAGTCTTAAAGGTAGGGGCTCACCTTCTAGTTGGAATGTTAGTGATAAAGGGATCATTTTTATCTGTGAATGTGTAGTTACTATAACACAACAAAATTTCATAGTATGATATCTTTTTAAAAAAATTCAATTGCTTATATTGTATGAAACACCAACATTTCTTGTGTTACACACAACATTGAGTTTCTATGAAATAGTATTTTAGTATTATAATTATTTAACTGATATATTTATAAATTATCCATTAAATACAATAATATGAATAGTAATAAATAAATTTTAAATTTTATTTATAATTTTTTCACAGAAATAAAACATATTTATAATGAAATGTATAAGTTTTGGAAAAGTAGTTATATGTTCAGAAATACTATTTTCATAAAGGAACCTCTTTAGGTAGACATTTTTTATGAATAATAAAATAAAGTTTATACATTCATAGAAAATGAATTTTCTAAAATAGAAATAATTTTTGAATTCAAAATATTAAAATTATCTTCAGGTGATTTTTTTTTGTATTTTTATGAAATGTTTCAAATTTTTAATGAATCATGAAATTACGTCATTTTTGTTTAAAAAACAACCTTTTCATTTAAATAATTATTTTATTTAAAATTAAATTTAATGTCACAATAGATAAAAATACATGGTTGTAATTAGTATAATTTTTTTTTCTAGTAGGATCAAAATATTTTTTTGTGAATAATAACTTTTGAATTTATTTGCCATGGATTAAGGTAATTAAAGTAATTAAATGTAAAAATAATTTTATAATAATATAAAAATACCCTAAAACATGTTCTAATTTCATAATATATATGTATTTCAACTCAGATAAACCTCAGGTTGAAAATATGATCCTTTTAAAAAACTTATGCTAGATTAATAAATTTATTATATTTTATTTAAAGAAGAATTAAAAGTGTCATATTCAAATATTAATAACTAAATAATTTTAAATATAATGTTATAAATAAGAGAAATTTGACTGAAATTATTCATTTTAAATATAATTAAATTACATTCATCGTGATAATTTTTTTTAATTTTTATATATGAAATAACTTAATTAATGACATATATAAGAATGAGGCAGTAATTGTTTAATTAATTGAGATATCAAATAAAGGATATTAAAAATATTCAAAAAATTGAAATATGAAAGATATTATGCCATAAATAAATGTTTTAGAAGAAATTGACATGTTAGGGATGAGTTAATTCTCTGGTTTCAACGTAATAAAGTTTTTATGACTAAACCAAAATAATATATGAAATAGTGTGAAAATTGACAAAAATGAGGTTTTAAAATAGATACTATTTTTTAAATGATATAAAAGTAAAACAAATCTATGGTTTGGAAAAATAACATTTATAGTGTTAGATATGTCTTTAATGACATAATTTGGGTTCTTTTGTCATTTTATAGTAATATATTAACTGTATAGTGTTAAAAGACACGTAGACATGGTAAGAGTTAAACTATTTAACTAATGGTTAAACCCAAATGATAATGTTGATTTTGTGACCTAAACATATCTAAAAATCATTGGTTGAGATGATTTAGACTCATACTCATATTATCATAAAATCAATTAATTCTTTTCCATTTTCAATTAAAAATTAATTTATATTAATTTAATATTTTGAGAGTTTCATTAAGTGTCCCTCAACTCCCTTATAAAAGTGGACCTCTCCTTCCCTTTTATTCACAATACTAAAGACATTAATTTAAGAAAAAAACTTCCTCTTTACAAAATAAAAAATCCCTAACTTCATCCAAGAGTCCGTACATTGGAAAAAAATCTTACCTATGGAGTCCTTTTGTGCAAATCAGAAGGAGACACTCGAAGAAAGGGTAATTGTTTTTCCAATTGAATTCAATTTATTTTCTTCTTCTACATCCTCTTAATTTGTTGTTTACATACATAAGTAAATAATATAGTATCATATACAATCTTTGATTTTATTATAATTATGATAAAACAATATTTCTCTGTTTATCTATCATACAAAAAACAATATCACCATGCGTGCATATGTATGACATACAGTCTCCCCACTATCATGTAATTTTTTATTCAAAATTAAATTATTTGTATTGCTATAATGATGCATATAATGGATATAAATAATGAATATAATTTTATAATGATTCTATATAATTAAGATACCATACAATTCCATATAATTTAACACTAAGGAGAGTGATACCGTCGCTCGTGCATACATACGACCTACCGTCTCCACGACATAGTGAGACTCCTTCTCCACATTCACCATTCAAGAATGATTATAAATATAAATATATATATAATGAATAAGTATTAGATATATGAAATAATAATTATAATGGTATAATATATATATATATACATATGAGTTATTTAATTTATTCTATTCAATACGATAAGAAAACAGAAACAATGTCCATGCGTACGTATGACCTACCGTCTCCATGAATGGTGTATTCCATTCCATATATCTATATCTTATATATATTTATATAAACAATATATATATGATATATAGATAATTTTATAAATATTTGAATTAATTAAATCATTATCTAAGTAATATGATCATGAATAATGAGTTAAAACACATACGATAAACAAAGCAATTATTACCCGAAACAATGCTTTAACTATGAATTGTTAATAAATGAGTAATATTAAGCCATAAATGAATCATATATGATATAATAATAATTATTATGTTTCTTTTATATGTTAATAATATTTTTTAAAACGTTACATAGGTTTTTCTAACACGAACAGAGAGTATCATGCCTAACGTAAGGGAATTATATCTCACTTTTAATTTTCATGAGATATAATCCATGTTCACCACCTATTACTTGTGTCTATTTTATATACTAACCATATTATATTTTATTTCCTGAATAAATTTAACATCATGGTATTTAAATATTCATTTGAATATATTGTTCTTTTTATTTAAATATTAAAATTGGTATTGGACACTTTGAATGTTGAAAGAAATAATCCTCTATCCAATTAAATATTCTTGTTACTATCATAAATATTTATTTATTTATATAAACTATTTTAAATAAAATTTAATATCAATTTTTAATTTCATTCAAATTGTTTCAAAAGGAATGTTTTTAAGATTTTATGTAAGGGACTCTTTAGCTAAAACATCATTTTAAATGTTTTAAAGATTTATTATTCCAAATAATTCTCATCAATACACACATTTTAAAAATAGTTTCATGTATTTATTTATATAGATTGTAATTTTATAAAAATTTAATTACATTCAAAATTTTTAAAGTGGTATGAGAGACTTTGATTTAATTTTCTTAATATATCCTATTTATAAGTCTGTTGATTTTTAGTAAATTATTTTGAAGAAAAGGGGGTAATTTTATGAAGATATTTTTAATAATTTTAATAGAGTATTTTCATATATATCAACATACATTGTTTGATCTTATTTTTAATTGAGGATGATCATTTATGATATAATTTACCATATTTCTTTTGAATGGTTTATGATTAGTTTAATTATTGATGTGCTATTTAGATACCATTATTTATTTATGGTTAATGTATTCATATTTATTATAATAGTTTATAATATGAATTATTATGTTGTTTATGTTTCACCATTTTATATAAGAATAATGTATTGGACTTAGAAAGTGACAGGTATGGACAATTATATCCCCTCTATGCGTCAATATGTTTCATGAAACCAAATTGATATGGTTTTTTGCTGAGGCATTACCCATTTATTTGACTCATATCATGAAACCTTTAAAGTATTAGATTCTTGGAATGAAGCCTTGAAAATATTATATTCTTGTAATGAACCCTCTATGGAATGTTTTAGATGTCCATCATTAGGCATTCCCTCATTATGAAACTGGGTTTTCATATTACATGTGATTTTTCAACTAGTAGCATATCAATACGAATGTTTAAATGGAATTATTTGATTTATTAGTGTCATATTATACTAAAGATTATGATTAAAATTATTGTGTTTTAGTTTAATACCTTCCCTTAAATGTTTATTCTTATTTATGATACCTTCTCCTATATTGTTTACCCTTACTAAGCATATGATGTCACACCTTTTTACGTTTTATTTTCCTAGGATTAATGGTGTGTATTATTACTGATATGTAGGGTTAATATAGGATAATATTAGAGCTCTAAAAATATTATTTATGTTGTATTTTGTGTTTTGAATTGTAATTTAAATTTCTTATATGTAATATAATTTTAAAGACTGCTAAACTAATTGGTCTTTTGGGATTTAATTCTTTATAATCATGCCAATGTATTGAAATTATTCCCTAACTCAGGGCTTCTAGGGTTGGGGAATTACAGTTTTTATTAAAGCAACATTATAAATAACCTTGGAAATTAGAATTAGAAAACTTGAATTCGAAAAAATAACCCATCGAAATAATTTGATAAGTAGTCAAAGTATAAGATAAAATCCCTTAGATTTGTTAGTAGATAACCTAGGTTAACCATATAGTCTTATGGATTGAGAAGAATATGGAATCATTGAGAGATATTATAAATTATTCTTCATGACTATATCACTACGATTAGTGTTTCTCACTTTGTGATTTGATTTTCTTCAGTGGTTTGAATTAATAAGGTTATATAAGAAACAATTATACTACTGATGATGATGAGACTAAAGAAGAAAATGATATTAAGGATGTATTAAGGAATAATATGTTGAAGTGTATTTAATGGGTTAAGAATAAAGTTGAATGATTAAGGTTATTTTGTATTGGTATTCAATAATTATGTAATTTTAATATTTTATTAGAAATGTACTTGTAATATGAATTGTGGAATTTATGAGGATTGTACTACAATACTTCTTCTTTAAAGATTTTGAAGCATGAATGTTTTCATTATGGTTTTAATGTGATCAAGGTATTAAATTTTTTTTATGTGATAATAATATAAACATTATATTTGAGAAAAATATGATGTTAAGATTGATATTAGATATTTAGAGATATTTTTGGGCAGTGATTTTAGAAAAAGGTATTTAGGAAAAGTCTTAAGGTTGGAATGAGTTAAGATAAACATTGGATATTATGTTTGTGGTTTAATTATGATTTATTTGATATTATGTGATAACATTTTTGGGTTTAGTAAAAATTTAAATGTTGAATGAAGTACTTATGGACCATATGTTTCATTAAATGTGCTTTATGTATAAAGAATCAAATTGAATATCCACATTCATTTGAATGTAATGAATTTAAAATAGATCAAAGTACAACCAAAAGATAATATTGAGACATGGTATGAAATCAAGTAAGTTTTCTAATGTTATTATCTACATTATAAAATAATTCCTCAAATCTCAGAAAAATAATTTCAATTTTTTTATCCTAATACCTTAAATTTTTTGAACCAATGGTATTTTTAATCATCATAGATTTATGGTTTTGTGGCCCTCAATTTTCCATTGATTGATTACAAGTTTATGATTCATGACCTCAATAACTACCTATTAAAATTTACCTTTTCCTCCAAGTAAGTATCTCTACTTTCCAATAATGTTGTTATATTATAAATCCTAATTTGGTGGTGACCATCACATTTCCATTTAACTCTTACTAAGAGTATATTTTATTAACACTATTTCCAATGTGGGTTTTTTAAAAATGTATTTTCTAGTATCAAACTTTTATTTTCAAAGTTAAAATTCAAATTATGAGGACATGATTTATTGAAGGAGGGAGAATACAACACACCAATATTTTATAGTATGTTATCATTTTAAATTAATTAGAATATATTATATTTCACACAACACCGACTTGTCCTACATTACATGCAACATTGAGTTTCTGTGAAACAATGCTTTAGTATTATAATTATTTAAGCAATGTATTTATAAATTTTCCATTAAATATAGTAATATTTTTAGTAGTATTTAAATTTAAAATTTAATTTAAATTTTTTTTCACATTAAGAAAACATATTTATAATGAAATGTATATGTTTCAGAAAAATAGTTATATGTTCAGAAATACAATTTTCTTAAAAGAACTACTTTTTATAACCTTTGTAGAAAAATAATAAATTTAATTTTAGACACTAATTTAAATTTAATTTGTTAAAATTGAAATCATTTTTGAATTCATAATATCAAAAGTAGATTAGGGTGAATTTTTGATATTTTTCTGAAAAGTTTCCATTTCTGATTAATAGTGAAATTACTGCATTGTTTTTAAAAACGGACATTTTCATTTTAAAAATTATTTTATTTTAAATTTATTTTAATGTCCCAATAGATAAATAATTCAAATATTACCTTAATTTAGGCAATTATAACCATTTTAATAATATAATTAGATATAAAAATTTATTTAATTTTGAATATCTCTTTTAGCCGTCTTCTAGCCACACTTGCAGGATTAGCATTGAATGTAATTTAACCACTTTTGTGATTTGAATTTTGAATATATAACATAAATGGTTGTAATTATTATGAAAACTTAGGTTCAATTGGATCAATTTTTTTTCTAAATAGTATCTTTTGAGTTTTATTTACCACAGTTAAAATAAATTAGGGTAATTGAATGTAAAAATAACATTATAATAAAATAAAATTACCCTAAAACCTATCTTAATTTCATTGAATAATTTTTTTTATACCCAAATTATACTAAGGTCGAAAATTTGATCCTTTTTAATCCAAATGTGTTAGATGAATAAATTTATTATAGTTTATTTAAAGAAGAGTTAAAAGTTTCATATTCAACTATAAATAACTAAATCATTTTTAATAAAGTGTTATAAATAAGATAAATTTTACTATAATTATTAATTTGAATTATATGAAATTTATCTTAATCATGAAAATTTATTTTTAATTTTTATTGAAGAAATAACTTAATTAAAGGCTTGTATCCTAATGAAACAATAATTGTTTAATTAATTATGATATCAAATTAATTATTTTAAAAATATTAAAATAAATATAATTTAAATATATGATTCTATAAATGATTTTTTTGTATGAAATTGACATTTTAGTGTGGAATAAATTAATATTTTCTACGGAATCAATTTTTTCTGACTAACAAAAACCATGTATTAAATAATGTCAAAATTTACATAAATGAGATTTAAAAAAAATACCATTTTATTAAATGATATAACAGTCATAAAAATACAAGGATCATCCAACTAACTTGGATAGTGTAAAATATGTTATAATAGATACAATTGGGGTTTGTTTGGAATTTTTTAGTAACTACATTAACCCTATAGTTTAAAACACTAGTAAAAATTGTAAGAGTTAAACTCTTTAACTAGGGGTTAAACCCAAAACATAAGGTTAATTTTGTGACCTAAAATTGTATAAAAATAATTTTTTGAGAGGATTTAGACTCATACTTTTTTTATCATCATATAAATTCACTTTGGAGTCATTTTCAATTGAAAATTAATCTATATTAATTTTATATTTTGAAAATTTCATAAAGTGCCCCTCACCTCTCTTAGAAAAGGGAACCTGTGGTTCTCTTTTATTCACACATCTAAAGCCCTTTTTCTTTAAAAATCCTGGTCCATTTACTCTACCAACTTATTTCATTATCATCATATAGGACATACATTGAGTATAAATCCAACCCAAGTATTCTTTTTGGGGAAATCAAAAAAAGACACTTGATAAAGGGGTAATTGTTTTACCAATTAATTTCAATTTCATTTCCTATTCTACTTCCACTTTATATGTTGTTTCCATAATAATATGATAAATCTAGTTTCATATACATTCTAAGATTTTATTATAACTCTGAGAAAATAACATTACTCCCTTTATCCATCCTATGAATAACAATATCACCATGCGTGCGTACGTACGACTTACCGTCTCCACGCCATGGTGTAATGTGTTATTCGAAATTACATTATTTGGATGTTTATAATGTTGAGTATAATGGATATAAATAATAAAAATAACATGAAAATTATTCTATATTATTAATATACTATCCAATTCTATACCATTTAACCATCAAAGTAATGATATCATCCCTCATGCATACGTACGGCCAACCATCTCCACGACGCGGTGAGATTCATTCTGCACATTAAAAATAAAATAATGACTATAATATATATATATATAAGAAATAATTATGAAATATATGACATAATAATTCTATTTTATAATATATATTTATATATATATATGTGTGTGTGTTATTTATGTGCTTCCAATCTATATGATAAGAAAACAGAAACAATGTTCATGCGTACGTACGACATACTGTCCCAAAGAATGGTGTATTTCATTTCATATATCAATATTATATATATATATATATATATTTATATAATGAATATATATGATATATAAATCATGTTATATATTCTGTAATTAAGTAAATAATGATATAAGTAATATGGTCAAGAATAATGAGTCAAAACATGTATGATAAACAAAGTGATTATTACCCAAAACATTTCTTTAATTGGAAATTGTTAATAAATGAGTAATATTAAGAAATAAATGAATCATATATGATATCAAAAATATTATTATCATTATGTTATAAGTTAATAATATGTTTATAAACATTATACAAGATCATCATACACGTACAAAGTGAATCAGACCTAAGGTAAGTTAATTCTATATGACATTTAATTTTTGTGAGATATAAGCCACATTCCCCACCTATATATTTTCTATGGTGTATGTTATTATACTATTATTTTGATATCCTAAATACATTTAAATTTATGGCATTTAAAGATTCATTTGAATAGATTGGGCTTATAATTTAAATATTGAATGATGTATGGGATGCTTTTTATGTTTAAAGAATTGATCCTTTGTCCATTTAAATATTCATGATATCATCATACATATTTATTTATATAAAAAAGGGATTATAAAGAAATTTTTATTTTTATTTTTAATTTCATTCAATTTTTTTCAAAATTAATATTTTTATGGTTTTATGTAAGTTACCATTTCACTAAAATATCATTTTAAATGTTTTAAATATTTATTATTCTAAAACATTCTCATTAATTTCTATGTTTTTAAAATGGTTTTAAGGATTCATTAATATGGTCATGAATGTTTTAAAATGTTAATTCATTTTAAAAGATTCAAAGTGGAACAAGACACTTTGATTCAAAAATTTCATTTTAAATATCTTATTTTATAAGTGCATAGATTTTGAATAAATGATTTGTATGAAAAAGGGTAAATTTCTCAAGATATATTTAATGATTTTAATAGAGTATTTTCATCTGTGTCAACATCATTTGTTGGATATTTTTCTTAATTTATGTTGATCACATATGATATGATTTATAATATTTTATTGAATGGTTTATGATCATTTTGATTTAAGATGTTCTTTTTAGATACCATTCTTGGTTTATGGTTAAAGTATTCATATTTCGTATACTAGTTTTTATTACAAATGCTTATGTTGTTTATGATTCACCATATTTCATGTGAAGAACTTATTGGCCTTATTAATTGATGGGCGTGAACCTCTATATCCCCCTGATGCATTGGTACGTTTCATGAAACAGAATAGATATGGTTTTGGCCACGAACTAAACCATTTATTAGATTCTTGTCATGAAGCCATGAAAATATTAGATTCTTGGAATGAAGCATAAACAATATTAGATTCTTGTCATGAAACATCAATTATATGTTTTATATTTCCAACATTATGCATTCCCTAATTATGAGACTAGTTTTTGATATTACATGTTATTATTTGACTAGTATAATATCCATGTTAATGTTTAAATTCCATTATTTGTGTTATTATTACAATATTATTCTAAATATTACGATTAAAAGGCATGTGTTTTAGTTTTATACATTTAATTAAAAGTTTTTTCTAATTTATGGTAGCTTATGCTGTATTTTTGACCCTTACTAATCATATGATCTCACCCCTTTCTTATGTTTTATTTTCCCTGGATTCTAAGATGTATATTATGATTGATATGAATGGATAATATATGAGAATAATATAATTCTCAATGGATTATCAATGTTTTATTTTATGTTTTGAATCATAATGTAAAATTCATATAAATAAACTATATTCCAAGTCTGATAAACTGACCGGTTCATTCTTATTCGATTCCTTGTAATCGTGATAGTGTTTAAAAATAATGCACTGGCTCTAGGATTTTGGGGTCAGGGTGTTATAGTTATTTTGGTATGTATGTAGGAAGAGTTAACATGAAAGTTCCATACATCTAAGTTGGTAGTGCATCTCGGATTCACTAAAATGTAGTATGGTATTTATAGGTAGTATTGGTGGATGGGAATAATGAAATAGGTCTTAGATTTTGGGGCATTATGCCTTACCTATATGTAGGTGAAGGTTGAACATCAATATCTAGGTTGTTTTTTACAGCCATTACCCATTACAGAATGGATGTGGGATAACATAAAAATGGAATTCATAGTTGGTATTTTGAGGTTCCCCAGAAGGGTGATTGAATCTGAGTAGTTTTGGATTAGATGTCTAAGGCAACCCATTATTTTCCGATCCAAGAGACTTTGAACATCGATCATTTAGGTGAGTTATGTATTCAAAAGGTTGTGTAGTTTCCTAGTGTGGTGAGAAATATAGTTTACAAGCATGAACCATGTTTCACATTTCAATTATATGTGGGATTATAGAAAGTGATTGGTTCTAAGGTGTTTTTGATTATGGATTTTCACACTCAGATAGAAAGGATGTCAGGGAATATGATACATGTGTTAGAAGAAATATTGAGGACTTATATCCTATATTTCCTGGATTTATGGGAAAAAACTTTTCAATTTTTGAATTTTTATACAACAAAAATTTACATGATACAATTATAATAGAACCATTTTGGGCACTCTATGGGAAACTATGTAGATCATCATTTTGTTGGTTAGAAGATGGATAGTTTGAGTTTTTTGGAGTGAGTATCATGGAGGAGACATAAAAAAAGTTCAAATATTTTAGAAACATATGTAAATATCTCATAGTAGGAAGAATTCATATATATATCAGTGGTATAGACCTATTTAGTTTTTGGTGGTTGATAGTGTGTCATTCAGGTGATGCCAAGGTTGGGTAACCATTGAATTCGGAAACAAGGAAAGTTAGCGCCAAGGTATGTGGGACCATTTGAGATTATGGATGTGATTGCACCGATAACCTACTGATTGGATCTCCCACAATGGTATATTATAATTCATGATGTTTTTTAAGTTTCTTATCTTTTAAGGAATCAACCTAATCCATCTCATGTATCTAACATTTAGGATGTAGATAATATGGATAATGTGTTCTTTGGGGAGTATCTGGTTTGTATATTGGATCGTAGTGAGAAAGTCTAATGGGGAAAGGTTGTGACCTTAGTTCATGTTCAATGTTAGCATGAGAACGTTCAGTAATAATGTTGGGAGTGGGAATCAGAAATATGGACCTATTGGCATGATCTATTTTCTTCTAAAACCCAGTGATGCATTGGATCAAGGCTTGAGGAAGACTATTTATAAAGTGGCAAGTTTGTAAGGTCCTGAACCTCATGGAGGTATGTAATTGTTTAAATTTTTGTTTCAATATCTTGTATTTGGTTAATGAAATTATTACAAAGAATATTAGGGTCCTCAGGGGTGTTCCATGGTTTCAGGGAAATAATGAATGGAAAATTAGTCCAACCTGTACATGGCACACAATTGATGCATAGTTAAGTAAACCGTGCGAGGTGGGAGGCCAAACCATGAATCCTTGGATAATGGAATATTGGATGGTTGGTAAACAATTTTTTAAACTATAATATTCTCCCTAGAAAATTGTTCAAGCTAATTTCCCATGGGTTGTGTCTTGTGCATATTTGGAAAAAACATGCAAAAAACCATGTTGCCCATTAAATGTTAATGAAAATTAGGGATTTTCTATATTAGTAATTCTATTTTCCACAAAATATTCCTCCCTATTCTCTTAAATATAGACCTAATGATGACCCTAAACCCTCATGATCTCCCAAGGCTAAATATTAATCATCTCTAGTCTATTTGGGGAACCATATGTTGTGGATCAAAGCACATGATATGTCTAATTTCCCACTTGCTTCCCATTTTCGGATTAAGGATTATAGATTTATTTATCCCCTTCTAAAGATCTAAATCCCTCTTTTTCCAGTGTATTATTGGTTGGGGATTAAGGTGTTCTTGAAACCATCTCTATTTCTATGATTAATTGTGTGTTCATAAATAGATACGATGTATGTTGTCTACAAGTTATATCTCATAATAGTTGTGTTGATTTGTGCATGTTTGGTTGAATTCTTGATTATATATTATTTTTATTTCGATTCCTTTGATTTGAATTGGTAAAATTATATTCTAAATGAGAAATTTAAACCCTCATGATCCTAGTGGGATGTTTTTAGTATGATTTGACCAATTTAGGGCTACCCATGGAGTGCACCAAGTTTCCCAAACCAAGAAATTGTTATGGTTAATTGTAAAGTAGACATGTGATAGCATAGATCACTTGAAGAGAATATTAATGTGGTTGTTTAAGTTGAAAAGGATATTGATATTTGTTATTAGGGTTGATAGAATCATAAGGGGATATTTTTATTAACTTAAAATTTTGTTTAAAATAGATGGATGTAAATGTGCCAAATGGATTGTGATTTGTAATTTAAATGCATGTGAGTTTTAATATAAGGGAAATGATGAACAACTTATGTGAGTTAACATATAGAGTGGTTGAATATGTTAAAAAATGTAATCTGTGGTAATTAGTGAACATTATTAATGAGTTTGACATAAAAAATTTGAATTTGGCCAAATGTTAACATAATGTAAATGGGAATGTGTTCATGGGTTATGACATAATATTTATTCTCATGTTGTTTCTTATGGATTATGATTTCTATTTTAATTGGTTGTTTTTGGTTGTGATATATTACATGTGTGGTGAATGGATAAATAATAATTTTTATATATATTTGTAGTGATGGGTACTGAGTAAGGTTATACATACATGGGTCATGTTAGAGTGAGGCCCTAAACTCCA
Source organism: Viscum album (assembly GCA_963277665.1). NCBI lineage: Eukaryota > Viridiplantae > Streptophyta > Magnoliopsida > Santalales > Viscaceae > Viscum > Viscum album. The sequence continues at coordinate 236,020,594 of OY728155.1, read as the reverse complement.
CCCCATAATGCACATGTTATGGAAGGGGAGAATGATCTCTTACCCTAACAGTTGAATTCCACCCAGATTGAGACTTCGAGGAGCTGATAATGTGTTTTTTTGTGAAGTGTTTCTACCTTGTGCGATAGAGACTTTACTTACACCCTTATGTGAATGATATAAATTCCTAACCCCCGAAATGAATGTTGATAATAAATTAAGTAATGAAGTTGATGAAAATAAAGAAAATGGTACTAAGTCTTTAAATTATTAACGTAAATATTGTAACTAATGGAACAAAAGTTTTCTTCTATTGAATTTTCATTTATTTTATTAATTTCATGCACTATCTTTTTATACTCGATATTTTGTAGACACCTTTCGTGGTGGTCTACTGAGTTGTACACTCATCCTACTCGAGCCACTATTGGGTACTTGAGAATATTTCATGCTTTCAGGCTAGGATTAAGAAAAATCCCTATGATTGGGAGTTGAGTGGGTCTTGGTATGTGCATGGATGAGGTTTTTGACATAGATTCAGGATCATTTTAGCGATTCCACTATTTTTCTTTATTTCAGGTTTTTTCACTTTTTCACTGTTTAGCATGACATGACATATTTTATTGTTGTCTATGGTCGGTACCCTATTTGGTTAGTTATTGGTTATTCATGGTTTTAGTTATTTATTATTATTTCTATAATTAACCATGGTATTAAAATTTGATTACTTTAAAAAATGGGGTATAGAATCCCCATGTTACATTTTAGACCCTCGCTGCTAGTTGGCGACATATGGAATACGAGAAGGCGTGCTTTATGTCATGTGATGACCTGACTTAGGTCACCGGTTTAGTGGGTTCTGGGTCAAGGATGTTAATAAAATAATAAGGATGGTATAATTACAAAATATCCCTAGTCATGCATATGTTAAATAATGGTTTTTTAGATTGATTAATAGAAATAACATAACAATTTCATTAAAAAAATTCTTGAGGAAAATACCCTATTAACATAGAAAATTACATTCAAAAACTAAAAAGCTTCAAAGTATGATATAAATAATTATATATTAATTTAAATTGGTAAAAATTTATAGTATTCTTTAAATAAAAAACTGGTTATAGTGTCGGTTAATTTTATACATTTTTTATTAAAAAAACATTCCTTCATCACTGTGGTAAAGTGGTTAAAAAGTAATTTATTTTTGAAAAAAAAAGAATATTATTTCAAATTTTTTTATAAAAAATAAAAAATGGGTAAAAATTTATTTATTAATTACTTTTCTGAATATTATAAAAAAAAATTAAATATTTTTATAAAACATTGATATAGAAAAAAATAATTTTTGATAGAAGCGAGAAATAATGTCAGTATTTATTAAAATCATATTTTCGGCCACTTAAAGTACCATAAAGATAAAAATGAAAAAATTAAATGAAAATTTCTTAAATAACTATATAATAGGAAAATATTTTTGTTTTTAGATATAAATATAAAATAAATTTCCCTATTGGAGACATAAATATAATAAACTCTGAAGGCCAATGGGATTGAGAAATAAACCCTTACCACTTTGGTAACTATTGAATCGTAAGCCCCATGGAATAAATAACTAAAAGTGAAATATTAAATACTATTAATATTTATAGATTCATGATATAACATATGAAATTATAAGTACATATAACACACAAATTAAATAAGTTTTGAATATAGAATATGTACCATCGAAGTTAACGTGAGACGAGAAACACTTACCATAGGTTTAACTACCTTCATATGAGTCTGTACCTCATATATAAAAAAATAAAAATTTATGAAAAATCTATTATATAATAATATTAATATATTTTTTCCGTATTTTATTAATATATAGGCTTTTATGAAACATTTAATAAAAATTCTTTGTTAAAAACACTACTTTAGGTGATAATTGCTTCGTTTTTCATGTATGTTTTAGAGCAGTAATTTTGGTCCTTCTATATTGATTATTGTTAAGTCATCTATATAATTATTAAAATGATATAAATATAATATATTATCATTATATATGTATTTATAATTTTCTACAGTAGTTATATATGAGAAAATGATTTTCACCATTCCTGGAGATGATAGACATTACGTATGCATGAACACCATTTCAAAATTTTCAATTGATTGAAATAAAGGAAGGTAAATGATATTTCAGCTTTCCAAAAACATTAGTACATAAAAAAATAAAATATAGTATTTAAATATATCCTTATTACCATCCGTTTTAAAATAAAATGAAAAGCATTAACATCACTCTATGGTGGTGTAAGTCCACATGTGCGCACGAGTAATGTTATTCTTAACCAATAGATTGAAAGACAAGAAGTTATATATGATATTGAATTTAAATAATTATATAAATTTTATAAATATTGTATAAATATTCTAAATCCATTATTATGTCCAACCATGAATGGTAGTGATGGCAATCAAATTATATTGATTCACGAGGCGACAATACACTGTACCCACAATCGGAAGGTTTGTTTCCCATTTGATGGAAACAGAGATAAATATATGTTATTATATTTAAATATTAACATATATTTATATATTATAGATTTTTTGTTTTTTTTTCATGTTTTAGAATATTTTATTTGGTTTTAAAAAGATTTAAATCAAATATTCATAGTTAAGAACATTAACTCTTATTTATACAAACACTATTGTTTTATACCAAAATCATTATTATTTTAGATTTATGATCATAAAATGACATTAGGATGTGGGTAGGGATGTAAATAAGATATTTGGAAAGGTATTATTTGAAACAAAAGGATTTTAGAGTGTGTATAGAAGAGGATAGGGGGAGAACTTTAGTAAGTGGTGGAGAGGACACATATGGAATTTTTGAAAAGAAAAAGTCATACCAATGATTTTTCACATGGATAAATGATAAAAATAGATCATTATAAAACAATGGATGATTTATTTTTTAAATATTTACATAAAATAATAATTGTATATGTTTCTAGATCATTTTAAGAGTTAAATATTTAGTTTATTGTACCAATAAACACATTTTATCATTAATTGCGGTAAATAATTTTTACTAATTAACTTATTTATTATGACAAAAAATTAATATGAAAATATTTTATATTATAAATTTGATTTATTCTAATATTAAATTCATATTAAAAGATTAAATTTACATATGTTTCATAATTTAATTCAAAAGTATACCCACAAATGCAAACAAATGATTTTTCACGAAATGTATTTTCAAGCATAAGATGATCTTATATTAACTCAACGACCAGTAATCATCATTATATGAATTTAATTTATAATTAAATGATATATAATATAAATATTTCATTCAAATATTTATTAATATATATTATTTTAAATAATTAAAATGGAGAAACATTATGAACTTTAAAACAGTTTTCAGAAAAATACATTTTTAAGATTAACAATAAACTTACAATAAAATCTATTATTAATATGATTAAAATGTAATTAATTTGGGTTAAATATATTTAAATTATAATATGTTACTTGAAATTAATTATAAATAATTATGGAACATTTATATTAATTAATTTATTGTAATGTAATGAATGTTTCACAAAATATCAATATATTCACTACTCACTGAAGAATAAATATTTTTTTCAAAAATACAAACTTTTCAGCATAAATAATTTTTTTTATTATCATTTACAAAATTAATTTCAACTTATAAATATTTTATAAATTAATAATAATTTTATCTCATAGAAAGAAATAAAAAGTATTTTGACGAAAATATATTTTTGAAGAATAAAATGACTACTCAAAAGTGGGAGTTTATTTAAAAATAATCTATAAATATATTTATATTGAGTAGGAAATTTACATATATTTAATAAATAATTTAATAATAGTCGTACCTTAAAATTTAATTTCTAGGTTATAATGACTATATTTAAATATTAATATTTAAATAGTATATCATAGTTTTTCTATGCTATGTCTTGAGTCTAACATAAACTATTAATGAAATTAAAATTAGTTTGAGAGAAATAAATTATAAATCAAGGGTTTTCACAATACATACACAAACATTCGTAACTATAGTGTATCATTTGGGGATTTATAGCTCCGATTATTTCATCCTAACACTAAAACATAACTATTTTCTATTATGGAACATGAGGCCCCTCTACGGTGTGGTCCTATACACTACAACATAATTACCCCAATTTTGGTAGTTGAAATTTCCGTAAATTCACCAAATAATTTCTTGGTCCTTTATATATTCTCAATACATTTTTATACATTATTTAACATAAAAAGTTTAAAAAGTCTTTATTTAATAATTAGTTGTAATTTCCCCACCCTGGAAGCCACTAAATTGGTTCTCCAAGCCAGGTGGTCACATGACCTCAAGAATGCATCCATGTATGCCAGAGGTTTCCAACTAGCAGTGAGGGTATAATAAGTCACGTGGGGAGACTATAACCTATTTAACAAATTAATCCACAATAATACCTAATAAAAATAATGTAAATGGTGTGAAAAAACCAATAAACATGAATAACCAAACCTTTCCCAGCAGGGTACAAACATCAAATCAAATACAACCATGGCATGACATACAAGTAGTTTAAAGTGAAAAATCCCAAAGTAAAACAAATGGCTAAATTTTAAAAAGCGGACTTGTCTATAAGTTTAGATCCTTATCTATGTACATCCAAATCCCAAGTCCACATCCTAGAGTTGGGCCCTTTCACTCATCCTGAATTTTAACCAAGAAATATTCTCAAGTTCCGAATGATGGCTTGAGAAATGTGTGAGTACAAAACTCAGTAGGCCATCACCAATGGTGTCTACAAAATATCTAGTCCAATAGATAGTGAATGCAAGTAAGAAATGAAATTTAAGAAAATGAGGGTTAGTTCTGGTGCCATTAGTTAACAAGTCTCATTTAATTCATGACTTTTATTTATCACAATTCCATTTCTTATACCATTTTCACCATATACTCTTTGGGGTTAGGCATATACATCATATATACATGGGTCTAAGTCCATTAATCAAAATTCATAGTGGAAATAAATCAAGTCCCTATCTCACTAGGGACTCACATATCACATCAACACAGTTTCCTCATTTTGAATCCTCAGTCCAGGTGGAATAAAACCATTAGGGGAATAGAGCCTCTACCCCCTTCTATAACCTGTGCATTTTGGGGTGGAGTTTAGAGCCTTAATCCAACATGAACCATGGGCATAGAACCTCAAGTCAATACCCCACTCTTCCAAGACATTTTCACTTGCTTATTTATCATGTCACCAAAACCATACCATAACACATCCAAGCATATTCAATGCCATTAGAATTCACAATACAAAGAAATAAATATGGTAATTAATGCAATGCCATAACCCATTAATACATTTACCATTTACAATTCGTGTCCATTTATCCAAATTCCCCCTTTTCATGCCTTAACGCTTTAAATATATTCAAAAACCCTATTACTTATATAAATTCATCAATGACCATAAATTTAACCATTTATCCCATTTATCATTTCACAATAATTCACCCACTTATGAAATTCAGGTACATTTCTCATATCTCATAACCCATCCACTTACTATATTCAACCATTAGGTGTGCCACAATTCCCATGTATTAACGCATTCAAAATATCCATCCATTTTATTATTACAAAACATTGATATAATCCACCTTTCCCATTCCATATTCAAATTATGAGTTCAAAATTTAATATGCCCTAATTGTCTTAAGCAATTATAACCAAATTTTATCAAATAATTGACTTAATCCCATTCGCCCCATTTTACCATTTTCATGTCATACCAAACAACCCCTAATGCATTATCACCCTAGGAATATCTTTTATCATTTCATTTACAACCTAATAAACCATTAAAACATGTTATCCATGGGCTTAACACTTTACTCGGAAAATCCTTCGCTTAACCCACCACTCCCTATGTTCGGGGTTTCCAGCGCACCCCATGTGTGACCCTAAATGGTCAGCTCATCCTTCATAAAACCCACAGGGACTATGAAGGTTTCAAGAAAAATTATTTAGACACCCAATTTACCCAATCATACTCAAGGTAATCTATATAAAATGACATAAAGAATAATCCCAAGCCACATTCACAAAACTATAACAAAATTATGGGATATAAATTGTAGACCACCTTCCCCGAATCAGTCGATGAACACACTCTTAATCATGTCCTTAGATCTGGATTCAAGAACCACTTGAATCCCCAACATAGGTTCCACCAGAAAAATAGGGTTTTAGGGTTTTGGAAGAAGATAGAAGAAACCACAAACCCAAATCTGAAAATGAGAAGGGAGGATAGGATTAGACTTACCTGGAGCTTTAATCCACAACCAACGATGTCCAAAACAACCTAGAAATGAATATAATTGATCTATGAGAGTTATTAAAGGTATTTTTTCATCACTAGGGTTGAGAGGGGAGGAAAGAAGGAAAATCCAGAGTTGGGGTTTAAAATCCCAAAGTGGCAATTTATGCAATTTTCTCAATGTTTTCAGACCAAATGGTTTAATCACACTATTTTCCAAATCGTGCGCAAACCGTGTAGAGGATACAACTTTTACTCCCTTATCTCATATGTTTTTCCATACCTTGACTAAAAAGTGCAGATTTATACTGCCTGTATGGTCTCCCCATGCACAGATTGCCTTACCGTGCACAAACTGTGCAGATTTTATAGATTGGCCCTTCCCCCCCATTTTTCATGTCCTGAACCCTCGAAACACCCCAGATCCTTATCAAGGAAATGTGAAAAACATATATTTCCAAAAAAGAAGCCCAATCCAAAATTAAAATATAAACATACTTTATGAAATTTCTGGACATTATAACCTCTTGACTTTATGATGGATCATCCTAGAGCCGCTCTTCCAAGAATCACTAAGATTCCTTAACTAGAGTTCACTCCACTATTCCTGACTATCTATTCCCATCCTCCATGTTTCTGGTTTCACATCACAATTCCCATCGAACAAGGATCAAGGGAACAAACTTTCCCAAAAAGACTTTCTCACTACAATCACAACACGATCATAAAAATCCTTAAGGATTCATCAACCTCTACCATTCTCACTATGAGATATTAAATGGGGAAACTTAGGTAACAACACATAACTAACAACAGATGAAAACTTAACACCCAACATCACATCATCACGGAAGAACCAATTGGAACCTCCTAGGCCTGATCCTCTGCACCACTCATGACCCAAATCAATTTGGTGTCCTTTTCCCATTCACCCAACTCTAATGGTGAGCAAACCCAGTATCACCTGAAGGAAAATGCATGATCCTTCTAACCACATTTCTTGGTGATTTCACTCCATAAATGTACAACCAAAGCCACCCAAAAATATCAGGTACTTGAACTACTAAACTTGTGGAAAGGCTCACTATGAGGGCTAACTTACCCAAATAGTGTCCACTCGAGTCCTTACAACCCCAAGATTTGATCACCTCATCTACCAAATAATTATCTGGGACGGTTCTCTCCACCTTTTATGGTTACTTGGAACCTTCCCCATCGAAGAGAGACCACCAAAACTCAACCCAAATTTCACATCTCCTAAAATGTTCCAATTTGCTGGGACCAAGAATCCATAGGGAATTACCATACATTGGTAACCAACCGCTCCATAGAAACCATTCAAGAGGACATTATAACACCAAAAATTTAAGGACTGATATTAGCTTGACCTCACATAGGTAAAACTAAGTTAAAAAATGTGCTTTCCACTACAACATGAACCCAGAGGCGGGTCACTCTCACCACACCCAATCATGTTTACCATCTCAGGTCAGACCACACCCGACTAGATTTTCTGGGAACACCCACCTTCCATTGATGGCATGCTACCCCCTTATCTCACATTCTCAAGGTGCATACTGACTTGACGCCTAACATTATCATCCCACACACCCACTGAAGCAATTACTTGAATTTCGGTAGAATTCCATCATCATGGAATTACCGCCCTCCTGACCATCATCGGGATTCACCCTTGTCAGGAAACAACATCACAAGGACAAGGTTCAATCAATATCACGTCATTTCAAAAAAAGACATGAAAAAATTACCCAAGAATAACCCCAATCTTCATTGGAGTTATTGTACCCAAACATCTATTTCCACAACCTATTTTCATATCCAACCACACCCTCCTATGAATCCAAATAGGAATCACAAGCTTCACTTAGAACCAACCTGATCTCAAGAAAACACTTGGCTCATCAGAAACCACATCTAAGGCCCACATGCCACTCTGAGGAACCTGACATGCAACTGACAGGTTCTGCATTGGTACCTCGGTGCCACTGCGTTGACCCGATGATCTCTTCTCCACATCCAAGACTGACTTATCACTCCCCCTTTTAAGAGTGATGTTACCACTACTATCAAGATGATCTCTAACCACTAAATATTATACCTGATCAAAAAGTAAACTGAAAACATTGACATGGTCGTCCATTTTTTACCCAAAACAAGGAAACGAATGTCACCTAGAGCCCGTTTTCGGCTTCCAAGAATAGAATACATGACATTTATCGACATTCGGTCCACCCTGAGGACCTCAACCCCAACCATTGGGGGTGTACATCCCACTATGAAGCTCCAAATATACCTCTTCCTTGAGAATAAACGCCATAACGTCCCTCATCCAACAAAACACCATCATTTCTATTGGCGTGAGCTAGAGCTTCTTAACGTACCTAGGATGATGTCATGATGTTGGAAATTATCATTACTAGATAAGGTATGATAAGAAGTTTTCAATGAATTCCACCAAAAACTTATCCATTCTGATGCCGAACTATGGGATACTATGACCTTGCAAGGATTTATGGCCTCCCTATCGAACACATTTCATCAACACATAACCACGACCACTCAGGTGATATTTACAACAAAGTTTAACCATCACTCCATGACCAAATCACTAATCATTTGTAAACCAATGTCTCATGTGGAACTAATTCTACCAAACTTCTCAAATTCTTATGATGTGTCCCAAAAATCCAACAATAGTAACATTTGGTCTACCACAACATTTAAACCATCATCCTCTCACAAAACATCCTTAACTTCCGTATATCCCATCACATACTTACTTACATAACCCCATATCATGGTTAGTTAGCCTCATCATTCCTGAGACGACCTCTGTGTCTCACCCAGTAACCAAAATATTCATACAAAAAGTTCAACCACATAACCATCGTCACTTTGGGTGTCACCATCGAGTGGTAGAATATAATAGCACTTCATCCCCCTTGCCTCTTCCGCTCAAAAACAACTTCGAGACCTGATGAATCATCATCGAAAAAGGTGAGTCAGAAGTTCATACAATACAACCCTTTGAAACAATCCATACATCATATCACAAACACCAAGGTTCCCTTATGAAATAGCCATGGCACAAATAAATCATTTACTAAACTCAGTGGTACTTAGCATGCATCGACACCACCTCAGAAGCATCTCCCATGCTTCATATTCTGAGGTTCCTACATCTCTGGGCTATCCTACCATGAGGTCACCCTTGATTTCATGATATTACCAACATGTAACCACAAATTGAGTGGTACAACCATCCATAAAACTTTCAACTTATCCCTTAATAATAAACCTACACCATGGGACACTCTGAGTTCCACTACCAAGGTCCAAAACATTTACACGCGTGGCACACACCCAAAAACACAAAAATCCTAAAACGACCTCTATCATAGGTCACCTTGGAGGTTGAATGATATCAGTTCCCTAGACTAGAGTCCTAAACAAGATAATCCAATGGTCCTATCTCCAAACTATACTTATCATGACATGAACAGAGTAAGGCTTGTGAATAGAACACTAACTCCCATTCTGATGCACACTATGCCCGACACACTAAACAACAATATACTATAGGTTCCACACCAAAGGAGTACACATTCATCAAATCTAAAATAAAATGATCCTCTCAAGTATTTAAGACACAACTCGCATGGTCTCTATTCACAAGGTATCCAAGACCCAAGAACTATCCTTAGAGTCCAGCAAGTACTCTGTACGGTCACAAACCACGAGAGTTTCCTCACTCAAATTACCGAAAAACACCTTGAAACCCAAAGGACAAAACCCTAAAAAGGAATCCCTAAACACACAACCTAGGCCATATCACAACTAGAAAGACCTCACAGTCCACATCAAACATCTCAATGTAGAGAACTCTCACTGACCCAACCCACACATACAAGGGTCTAACTCACAACAAAGAGGATACCCACACCCAGTCATTATTATTTTAAACTTATTGCTCACCCAACGATTCAAAGAATGACCAACAAGATTTAACCACATATGGAAGAGGTCTCATGCAATCAACCTTAAATATCCAATTTTTCATACTCTATTCCAACAATCATCATCACTCTTATAACACCACCCTCTACCAAACCAACCGTGGGACATGGTCAGTATGGGGGTAACAAATTTACTTAATTCCAAGTCTTCCATTAACAAATATTTAAAAAATAAATTCTATAACATTCCCCCTTACCTGTTGGGACATTTTCCACTTCAGAATATGCTAAAATCCTGATTATATCTAATTTAAACATTTCGTTAGAAAAAAATTCATTAAACATTTCACAATCACTATACAACTCTTTTTATTTTAGACACCAAAATAAACCTTACAATTTATCAGAACCAAAAATTTTAACCACGTCACAACGTTTATTTGTACATGATATTACTTTACTATTCATTTATGTTATTTTCCTTCACCCACTTTCATTTCTCCTATTAATCACCATTTACTTCATATTATCAAATAAGTAAAATGTATTCTACTTTCTATGCCCTGCACACCCATACCTTGTGTGTGCCTATAAGGATGCCTACCACCTATATCAATATGTGCCTAAAATGATTCAAAATGCACAACCTCATTCCCTTCTGAAAATGAGAAAAATATCATAAATCAATCAATTCAGACAACATGTGTATGAACCAACAGTGAAATATCATTCAACTATAACAACACACATCAAGAACAACAATTCCCACCCAGGGTGACTTAGGATTTCCATCATACATGGGTTAGATACTCCCAAGAATGAGCTCTTTACCAAGGCCCGACACCTCCTAAGAACTTATCTACCATCAATAAATAGTAAGGAAGATAAAACAACTCCTATGATACCACTTTATAACATCCCCAACCTAGAATCCACTAAACTGGTGCTCTGAGACGGGTCGTCACATTACCTCAAGAGCTCCTCCCTGTATGCTAGAGGTTTCTGACTAGCAGTGAGTGTCTAATAAGTCACATGTGGATACTATACCATCATTAATAGAGTAAAAAAAACCAAAAACAAATAATATAAATGGTATGAAACAACCAATAAACATGCATAATAAAACATTTACCAGTAGGGTACAAACTGTAAATCATATACAACCATGACATTCCATACTAGTAGTACAAACTGAATAAATCCCAATATAAAAAAATGGACAAATATTCAAACGGGTCCCAACTATAACTCCTGATCCTTATCCATGTACATCTTGAGCCCAAATCAATATCCTATAGTGGGGCCTTTTCTCTCATACTAAAATGTAACCAAGATATCTGCACGAGTACCCAACGACATCCTGAGTAGGGTGTGAGTACAAAACTTAGTAGGTCACCACTAATGGTGTCTACAAAATATCCCACCCAATAGATAGTGCATGCAAGTAAAAAATGAAAGATATGTTTACAATAAATGGTTTGGGTGACATTAGTTAACAGGTATCATTTAATTCATAACTAGTATTTTTCCTAATTCCATTTCTTAGACACTTTTAACCACATAATATTTTGGGTTAGGCATATAAATCATCTATACATGGGTGTAAGGAAATAAATCACAATGAACAGAAGATATAAATAAAATACCTATCTCACTAGGGACACACATATAACATCATCACATTATACTCAACTTGAAGCCTCAGTATGGGTGGAATAAAATCGTTAGTGGAATAGTGCCTATGTCCCCTTCCCCAAACCATGCATTTTGGGGTGGAGTTTAGTGCCTCAGTCTAACACCACATGTGGGCATATAACCTAAATTCAATACCCCACTCTTCTAAGCCATGTGCGAATTCTTATTTATAATGACACCAAAACAATACCATAACATAACCAAGAGTATTAAATTCCATTATAATTCACAATATATAGAAAACAACATGGGAATTAATGAAATTTAATAACCCATTAATACATTTACCATTTAAAATTCATGTCCATTTTGAAAAACTCCCCTTTATTATTCTTAACCCATTATGTGTATTCACCAACCCCTATGACTTAACCAAATTCATCAATGACCATACATTTACCCATTTTTCCCATTAATTATTTCACAAGAATTCACCCACTTATGCAATTCAAGTACATTTCTCAAATCTCATAACCCAATGACTTACTATATTCAACCATTAGGTGTGCCACAATTAGCATGTATTATCCCATTAAAAATATTCATCCATTTCCTTATTAAAACCCATTAAAATACTCCCCCTTTCCCATTACATCATCAAATTATGTCTTCACAATTTAATATTCCTTAATCCTCTTAGGGAATTTTAATCAAATCCCATCAAATAATTGAATTAATCCCATTTGACCCATTTTTATGTCATAAAAATAACCACTTTTTCCTTTTCAACCTAGTTATATCTATTATGATAAAATTTAAACCTAATAAACCATTTAAACATGTTCTCTATGGGCTTAACACTTTGTTAAGACAATCCTACACTTAACCCTACCACTCTCTAGGTCAAGGGTTTCCAGCACATCTAATGGGTGGCCATAAAATGGTTAAGTCATACTCCATGAATTCCATGGGGACTATTAGGTTTCCATGATAAATAATTTAGACACCCAATTTACCAAATCGTACTCAAGGTAATCAATATGCAACAATAAAAATAAAATTCCCTGCACATATTCCCAAAACTATTACAAAACCATGGGATATAACTTGTAGACCAGCTACCTTGAATCCATTGAAAAAACCCTTAATCATGGACTTAGATATGGATTCATGAACCCCATGAATCCTGAACCAAGGTTCCACTAGAAAAAAGTGAGTTTCAGGGTTTCAGAATAATATGAAAGAAACCACAAACCCTAATCCGAATGAGAGAAGGATGGAGAGGATTAGACTTACCCGAAGCTTCGATAGGCCTCCAATGACATCCAAAACAGACTAGAAAAATGGGTGATTGATGAATGGGAGATCTTGAAGGTCTTTTTTCGTCACTAGGGTTGAGAGGGGAGGAATGTAGGAAAATCCCAAGATGGGGTTTAAAATCATGGAGTGTAATTTTTTATAATTTTCTCAATGTTTCAAGGCCACACGGTTTACCCGCACGGTTTTCCAAACCGTGTGAAAACCTAGAAAATTTATACTACCTTTATGGTATCCCCTCACATGATTTTCCAAACCATTCACAAACCATTTGGATTCCCAGAAATCCCCCTTTCCCCCTTTTTCATTTCCTTAACCCCCAAAATACCCCTGAGCCTTCTCATGGAATTGTGAAACACTTATCTAGACACCAAAGAGAGGATCAAGCCAAAACATAATCAAAAAACATAATTTAATAAAATACAAGACCTTAAATAATAATTCCAAGAATTTAAAATTCACCCCCTATAAATGAAAATATTTTTTAAAAAGTGACTATGATTACTTCTCAAAAATTAGGTCTAAACACTATGCTCAAACATCAGGCTCTCAGTACTAAATATCATCCTAGATCTAGCCCTACTTATAAAAATTATTTATGAGAGGCACCATATTCCTCCAGATAAAATTTTCACATTGGTGTATAATCCACACTAGAAAATCCTTATATAATACATCTGTTTCCAAATCAATATCCTCGAAATTGATAACAAGAACATGATGAATAATTTACCTATGAAGATAAGAATCACAGAAAACATCCTGTAGGACCTGATAACACATGGTAAGGTGTAGAGGGTATGCCACTATCCCTAACCACTCGGTGATCTCATGGGGTCTAATGAAATATGGTGTGAACATTCCATTATTCCTTGGAAGTATATGCCCCAACTGAAGAGTAACTCTATTGAAAACCTGATCTCCCATAATGATATTCATGGGTATCCTCCAATTGTTGACATTATATTATTGTCTACTATGCATGGATTTCAATTTCTTATGTATTATATACACTTTCTTAGAGGTATTATGAACCATATTGGAAAAAAAAACTACTACCTCACTGAACTCACTCCAATGGAGTGGTGAGAAACTTGACATCCCATATAGAGCCTCAAAATGTTCTGTATGATTTGAATCCTAATAACTATTATTATATAAAAATTCATCTAATCTAGGTGATTATTCCATGCTCCAATGAAGTCTAGGAATCATTGTCAAATCATATCCTCCAATATCTGTATAGACTAGTAAGACCATTATTTATTCTGAGGGTGGTATTTCATGCTCAATATCAATTTTCTACATAAGGATTTAAGTAATCCTAGAAAAAATTGTGATGTAAATGATGCATCTATATCAAATACAATTATCAAGTTGATCATGTGTGGGTGGATGATCTCACAAGAAGATAGGTTTCCTTGCTTCTCCACTGTATGTGTCTCTCTAATTGGTAAAAAGTGGGAATCATTCATCAACCTATCGACAACCAATCAATCGGTGTCACAAATCTGTGGGGTCCTTGGATACCAATAAAAATTTCATTAGGGTGTCCTCCCAACCCTAATGCATTCCAAAAGTGGAAGAATCATCCCACTATGTCACAGATGTTCGACCATCACCCTTTGATAAGTATGTAATCATGAGACAAACCTAGCATTTTAGTTATTCATCCTCAACCACAAGAACTAGAATCTTACATCATGATAAATATTGGTCAAACCAGGATGTACTACTCATATATTGGTACATTAATCTATCCTAATCTCCTATTTTATGGAAGAAATGACTACTACTCCCCCATGTACAAATATCACATCATCGTTATCCACCAACCATCCAGGTATTAGATCGACACTAGCTAGTTGTTCTCTCATCACATCACACAATGGGAATGGATCATATACAATCATCACATGGTCCACAAGTGATTTTTTGATCACTAAGGGAGTGCATGTCTCAGATTCTTGATCCTCTAAAGCATCCATCCTCCAATCAGCTAATAGGATCATTAAAAACCATAACTCCTCTAAGGGTTTCTCACCATGGTCTTTCTCAACCTGCACCTTTCAGTTAATAGAATCCACTATGAAGTTACCCTTCAAATGTGAATACACTATATCAACGTAAAATTTTTATAGATACAAAACACATATATTCTTTCTTAGATACATATCCCTATACACAAACATATATGAAAGGATATTATGATATGTATAGACAAAAAATATCTTACCAAAGAGATAGAGTGTCCAACACTTCATAGAGTGGATCAAAAATGAAATATGCATGTCATGTTTAGGGTGTTTTTACTCATCGTATCATATTTAACGAGAACTATATGATACTAAATACTATTTTTATATCATCAATTATCCCCGAACAACACCTAATACATCATAATATATTGTATACCTTATCCCAGATCAATGTGTATCAATAATAGTGTTGTTTTCAACCTTCCAATTAGCTCATAGAATGTATCTTCACACCAATCTAGTTATTGGAACCTCACCCTCTTCTTCTTCAACACATTCATGGGTGATAATAGTCTAAATATTTATTGGATAAACAATTGGTAATATCATTCTAGTCTTGGAAAAATCCTGATCTGAAACACATTTCAAGGAATTTTCAAGGACATTACTGTCTCACTTTTCCATGGATCTATAAATACACTATTCTCAAATATCACATGTCCTTGTAAATTTACCTCTTGAATTCATAAGTCACACTTTGATAACTTGGTGTAAACATTATGTTCTCAGAGAACACTGAGGACTATATCCAGGATCCTATTATATTTCTTTATTTTTGATGAGTATAATAGAATATCTTTGATAAACACTATGATTAACGAGGCCATGTATGGGTGGAAGAACTTACTTATGAGGGCTATGAAAACTTCCAAAACATGTTTTAGCTAGATCAACATCACTATATACTCGTAAAATCCTTACCTACTCCAAAAAACAATCTTATGAATGCACTTCTCTATAACTCATAACTATTGATTTCCTGATCAAAGATCAACATTGGAGAACCACCGAGATCTTCCTAGCTAAGTGAAAATATCATGGATCTGATGAAACATATAACTATTCATCAAACTCTCACGGGTCAAATTATATTAATCAATGAACACTCAAAGGATAACATATACCTTCATGGAGAATAACACAGGTGAACCACATGGGGAAATACCATGTCTGATAAATCCTTTAGGCTCTATGCCATTAAACTATACCCTAAGATCCATTAGTTCAATAAACACTATATGATACATGTGTATTGAAATGGTTTTAAAACATAGTATGAGATCTAACTCAAAGTAACCACATTTATCCTAAGGGATTCCTAGGAATTTATCTAGATATACATTCTAATAGTGATCAATGATATGGGGAATAGATGATTGGACTACCATTGTTCCAACTAAAAGATCAAAGACCACCATCTGTGATATGTTCCTACAAATATCACTTATGAATAGTCCAAATTTTCTTACTCCCAGTTCCCAGTCTTCGTTCATCCTAAACATCTATTCCTATAGTGAAGTGAATGATAAACATCTCTGATAGTAGTCTATGTGAGCTCGGATGGTCATCTTCCAATGCATTCCAATAGTCATATCAAAGGTATTCATCTCCAATATCATAAAATCCCTAGATTACCATAACAAATAAAAACTATATGGAATTATGGGAATCACTAAAGGCAATCACTTTTATTCTAAAGAGTTTATCAAGGGAGAACAAATCATAAGATAACTTAATATGTATATCATGTCTAGAAACAAACTATGAATAAAATGAAGTAATGGGAAGCAAAAATATCAATACAAGTAATAGATAATGTGTAACTTATCAATATCGTACCTCGAATGGTATATATCCCATATCCTTTCTCCAATGGAACCTGATCCACCACATGGACATACCCATTATTACCTCTATGTCCCCTTCCATATGGTTTCAACATTTGGGAAATCTGCATCCCCTTCTAAGGTCCCTGACCTCTCACATGGATTTATTCTTGAGTCTATATTGAACCCCCTTGAGGCCTCACTCATGATTAATTCATGTAGAAACACATTATATGTCCCGTAATTCCTCATCAATTACATATTACAATAGGTTTTTTTCATGTAGTTTGATTGTGAACCAACTTCCCATAGATGTATCGCCGTTGACCTCCATTCCCTATATGAGGTGATGAAGAGACTCTACTCAAATAATACCATATATCACTTCATTAAAATGGGTATTCTACCTTCCACTACATTCTTCCAGGAAAAACTACCTTAGTAGTGAGTGGAATCTTAGTCACTACCCCACAATGGAATGGAAATATACTTTCCTACCTATCATCCTCTGAACCCTTTTCAATGGTTAGGGACATTCATAAAACCTTGGTGTTAATCATCAAATCAAAACCCTTTACTTGATGTCATATATATAGTCGAAGGGCTATCTCAAAATTCAAAGACTTTTTCACTTAATTACCTATAATATGCTTTTAAATTGAATTAAAACTCTAGTTTGGGAAGAATATGTAGAGAAAGTCATGAAACATTATCATAACTCCATAAACTATTAGGTGGGGTCTACATATATCTTTTCAGTAATGTAATTATTAAGAAAAAGATTATTGAATATCTCCAAAGTAAGACCCTCTCATCTCCCAACAGGGATCATGGTAGTCAACCATCTTATGGAGGGTCCCAAAAATATATAGGTTTCTAGAATAACTTGTCCCTCAATAAGAGTTTGGACTAGCTTGAAGATTATATCAATACAATCCATCCAATAATATACATCATGTGTTCCACCAATACCATTGAATTATAGATGATATTGAAGCTGAAAATACCTAGAATAGTCATTCATAGTTTACTGACAGAATCTTACATGGATATGTACTATCCAAAAGAGTCTTGGTTTAAGTGGCTCTGAAAACTGAATTACTTAGGTTGTTGAAGGATCATGCTAGAATACACACCCTTGTACAATGGGTATTATTATACGAACAACTTGGGAAGAAAGAAATGGTGGTACTTTCAATCTTATCCGAGGATACGTCTCTACAACATGAGGAATATTAGATCAGAAAAAGTCCTAACCAATTTATGGAATCACACAAGGTATTCTATGATTCTAAAATTATCTCACAATCTACAACTCCCAGCACTGAACATGGCCTCTATCCCAACATGTTAGTCACTAGAATCATATATATAATGAAAAAACAACATGAACCATTCCACTAATTAATTCAAGTAAATATATATCACACTGCATGACAATAAATATATATCACCCAAAGAAAAACCATCCAAAAAAGATAGAAAAAATCATGTTATTCAATTAATGAACTACTATGATAAACAATACATGTGTATATAAATGGAATGTGAAATTACTTGCACTATCATGATGAATGAACATATATGAAAAATCACATATCACATATCAATAATATGTGAATAAACCTATGTAATTTTATTCAACTATAATAGAAAATCATAAATTCCCAATTTTTATGGAAACTGTAGGTACACTATATAGTGTTTTTAAACACTGAAATAGTTTCCATACCTGAGTCCCAAAAAATCCTAAATCCCATATATCATACCAATAATTAAGGGATGAGAAAAGGAATGTTAGTAAATCCTAGTCATATGATACCAGTTTGTAATAGAACAACCTGAACAATTGGCTCCAAGATGGGAATTACATTACCGCATGCACACCTACCCATATGTAAGAGGATTCAAACTAAAAATGAGGGTCTATGTTTGATAGTGGGGAGACTATAACTGTTGTATCAAGTGATACAAAAAAACAAGTATACAATAATAAAAATAAACAAATAATTATTGAAAACTTGCAGAAACTATATAAATGGAATATATATAAAAATATCCCCCCAATGTGTTAATCCTATCAAGAGTTTAATAAACTGATAAATAAATGAACAAATAAATAATCATCAGTGAGGTCCTTTAGAGTCCATCTTGGTATGCTACAACTCCATGCTCCTCTCCTCATCCATCCAAAATAGGGCCCTTACACTTTAATGAATGTCGGATCATGAAATGTAAAAGCACACCAAAATGACCAAGTAGGGTGAGATTACATGACTTAGTAGGAAACCACTGATACATAATTAACAAATTTTCACATGAAAAAGAGTGTAAAAAACAATAAAAAATAAATTTACACATAAGAAACTAACATGTTGAGAGCGCACAAGCTAACTAAGGTTCCAAAAGTCATGGTTATACATACTTCAACACCATATTGGAAAACAACATAAAAATTATGAAAATGTTGCAACAACATAGCCAGATTCAAGATTCTTAATAGTCATATAGGCCTTGGGCCTCCATTAAAACCACACTTTGTCATCATTGCATGAACATATCCCATGAATAGGTAAAATATATCATCATGACCCATTTTTCCATGATTGTATAATCAATCATGATCACCATTCCCTATTATCATCACCCAATAAATGACACTAAAGATCATTATATCCCCATGTTAGGCCACACTAGGACATAATTCACCATTTTCTATATTTTTCACTTTATAAAGTCACATGCAGCATCCCAAAATTATCCCCATCTAGGGATAACAATCAAATATGGGTGTACATAATGTATTGGAACCATTAGTTACAAAAAACATATCATATACTCAGAATATCATAAGGAAAACATATAGTATGTCAAGGAACACATAAAATATAATGAGTATGAGAGGAAACCAAACATAAAAACATGTGAGAAAATCAACATGATATAAAGAACATCATAATTCATAGTTATATAATGGAAACAATCATAAACATAGACTTATCATGGTAAAGAACCACCCATCTCACTATTGTCACATTTTCTTCAAGGTCTTTTGAAAATATCATCACTGAAATAACACTCCTATACTAATAAGATAACAATGACACAGAATTTCTCCTTGAAACTCCTCAACATCAAATTATGGATTATATATAATGGTTAAGATAAATGATACATGGTAGAACCAAATTCATACCTTGGGTGGGCTACTAGAGAAATTATAGAGGCACTCCATAACACAAAGGAGAAGGTTGTGGTGTGGAGGTGAACTAAAGATCACCACTTCAATGTTAGAAAACCCATTAAAGTGTAGTGGTGTTTGGGAATAAATACACCATGGTGTTAGGGGGGAACACCATAGTGCATGTTTGAACCATCATAAGACCACTATAGAGAAAAGTATTAAAACTTCAGCTTATGGTGAAATCCACCATATTGAAGAAGGGGCATGATGGTGTATAATCATGGTGGTTATGCACTACTATATAAAAAGGGGACCACCATAGAATAGAAGGGATCTAGAGCTTGACTTAAACATCATAATGAGTGGGGGATATGATATGGAGACACTTATAAAATACTTCAAAGGTCTATATATATATGTCTGAAAATGGAGTGGTAAAATGGTATTTTTATTGAGAACTATAAGAAGATTCTATTTTTAAAGACACTCATAATGATTTATCAAAACCCCTCTTGAATTATGAATGTTTTCCATAGATTATATTTCGTAATAACCTTTTTGAATGCATTAACAGCCAAAGACTGATGAACCAACTAGAACTAATATGTATCTATTATAGATAATCAATTATAGCATGGATTGAGGTGATACAATGTAGCCTCTAACAATCTATCCCTCAAAGACATGGGCTTCAATGAGAGCTGACCTAGACAATATTCACTAGGAAATATTTTATTTTGGCATAACATCCTTTGCTCCAACCTATTACTATAGTGAATCCATAATCAATTATGGAATAGGAGGACACTGTGCGGTGTAGTACCATGTCATATAACCTAATGATCCCTGTTTTAGAAGTGAACTTTCCAACAATTCAACAAGTCCTTTCCCATCACATTCCATGTTCTCATGTAATTTCCATATATGAACTAACATAAAAAAAGTGTAAAAAAATTAATTTATTTAAGAATAATGTTTTCAAGTGTTAAAAATGTGTTTCAAAAATTGATGTTAACAATATTATTTGAACCTTTATATTCTCACTAAAAAGATATGGTTACTCGTATCGTCTCTTATTTTTTACATAAATGTATTTTTCAATGTGTGATAAATATGGTGAACAAAATATTATGATATTGCTTTATAATCATGGTGAAGTATCTTATTAAGTGTGATTACATATTTAGTTAGTGTTTTTTTGGGAAATATGATGAGTTAAAAAACATATGATGTGTTTGGGTGCATGTGAATTAATGATTTTATATTTTTTCTTTTGGATACATTGACATGATACATATTATAATATTATTTTGTGTAAGTCTATAAAATGTTTTGTTTGATAATAATGAGGGAAATATTTTTGGATTCTTATGAGAGAAGTTATGTGGAAGTGGAAAATGAATGTGATTTAATCATTTAGATTTTTAATATTTTTTATTTATTTATTCCCATTATCTTTGTTGAGATCACTTAATTAGACAAATAATAAATAAATTATGATTAATTACATTTTTTGATAGTGAATTATATATCATGAAAGATAAAAAATTCAATGTGGGAGGTTTTTTTAGAAGGAATATCATTTTGGTAAGGGTTCCCAATGTTATTTTTATTTAATGGGAGAAATTGTTGGTTGAATTTAATATGAATTTCCTTATATTGGTGACATTATTTTTTCCTCTTTTCTTCAAAATATTTAGAAACAAATGAATCACATTAAACTCAAATTAATTTATATGGTTCAAATGGGGTGACAGTTTATTGTGATTTTGGATGTTTTTAGAAGTGGTTTTAAGTTAGAGAAAACATGTTTAAGAATTTATTGGTAAATTTTGTAAAATAACTCCACAAAAATAATTTACTATGTTTTTATTTTCTATATCAAGAAGTTGTGGTTGAATATTTGAAAAATATGTTGCATTATTAATATAATACATTTTCCTTCATTGTTTTGATGTGATATTTCATATATTGATATTCAAAAAATATGTATGATTCTTAAATATAGAGACCATGGTTTAAATAGGATTAACATAAATGAAATGGGAAAATATTACATCATGAACAAGATTTTTTCAAAAAGAGGTAAGATATTGTGTTTCAATGTGATGTAATAATTAATGTTTTGTGTCAAATGATACTGTGAATTACACCACATTGCTGTATCCCACACCTAAATTCTTTTAATACAAGTGTTTGTTTTAAATTATTTAGATATTTATTATTGGAAACTTAATACATTGTACTATAATGCACTTGACTACACTATGATTTCAAATTTATTATAGTTTTTGATTATTTTTGGGGATTTGGGTTTACAAATGACTAATGAGATAATTCATTAAATTTTTTTTAGTATATAAACTATATAAAATTGATTAAATTTCATTGGTTGAGATAATATCATGGAATGAAGTGGGAGGATTCAGAATGTGAATTAAAAATTAAAATTCAATGAAAGAGGAATCATGGAAGGTATGCATCAGATATAGGGTAATAAAGAGTTATGTTGAATTTTTTTTGTACTGTGTAATATATATAAAAAAGAGACACCCATAAACAATATAATCCAATTATTATCATAATTTCATGAAGTTTAATCACTAAATAGTGAACATGAAAGGATTTATTTTATAAAGATAAACTGCAATTATTTCACAGTGAGATTCTATTCTTTTAAGGATATACAGAAATTTATACTGGATGAGATATTAGTTAAAGAATAAACGGAATATTGGGTGGTCTAGAATAAGTGTTTGGTTACTAAATTAAATTAATTTAATGACTAGTGTGGGGAAATATAGGTGACAATCTTATGATAGTGGATTTAGTGATATTTTATTTTATAATATATTTTATTTTCTTTCAATGAGGAGTCAACTAAATTCATGTTAGAGTAGATCATTTTTGTCCCTAGATAGATTCATAGACACAAGATTATATTATAAACCATTAACATTGTAATCCATAGAGTGATTGTAATGGATTGTATGACAGTGGATGATTTTAGGCGATGCTAAAATTATATCCATTAATTTTAATTAGTGAAAATTTTATGTCACTATATTATAGTATGTACTATGGATATGAAAATTAATTAACTAAGATAATTTTTTGAAATCATATAGGGTTGGTTTTTAAGTGAGAAACTAGGAGTCACTTTTATAAATTTATCTTAACCAGTGTCAATGGTTGATTGGATGATGGATCTAAAATTACCATTGTTTACTAATTTACCTCTCCACTATATGAAATCACATAAATGGACTTAATACAATTTTTGTAAGTGAATTTTATAGAAATAATATTTTTTATTTTGGATTTTTTTATATTTTGATATTTTTTATAATTCAAATAAAAAACTAATATAGAATCATATAATCATCCTTATATATAAATTTATATTAACCCATAAATTTTTAGAGAAATATAAAGAATGAATTAAATTATTATTAAATGATTCTATTGGAATTTTTATTTATCAATGAATTTAGATGTTGCAAGGAATCATCAAAGATCTTGTTCATAGTTTTAATTTTATAACATGATATGTTTGGTTGGTATAGAGGAAAATTAATTTAAAAAGTAACATTAGTTAACTGAGTAACAATAGGGGGAAATATTTATGTGTAATACATTTATTATTGAGGTAAATATTACTATTAAATCATGAATATTGAATAGAACTAATAATATATAAATAATTGAAGCACAAATCATGATTTTTGCATCTATGATTTTTCGATTTAATATTTTCTAGATAATTTTGATTTGTGGATATCATTATTGTTTTAAATATATAGAAGACCTATCCATACTAGATCATATACTATGAGATTTATTTTAGAATATCTTCATAGAGATAGTGTGAAATAATTAATTATTTAATTATATATTATTGTACATAGGTATTTAGAGCAATCAACGATATGGGTCACAGAAGAGAGTCTATGACATAATTATAATATAAATCCACTAATAATGATTTTTATAATGCCAATGCAGATTATGATTTTTTTCTTCATAGTAGAAATATATCATTTTTTTAGATAATTAAATTGTTATATTATTTTAATTTCTCTTTTCCATAAAATCTGTAACACCCCAAGCTTCCATGTTACGCTTCTCTTTGAATAATATAGTAGCGTGTGTTGTATGCAACTTCGAGTTCTAAAACACCACAACCAATCCACTAGCCGTTATGAATAGTAATACCCACTTTTTAAAATTTTATACATTTTATATTTCAAAATGGACTTCATTTTTGTATTCGTAATATTGAAATTATCTTACGGTGAAATTTTGGTACTTTTCTGATAACTTTCATATTTTGATGAATAGTAAAAATTACTAACTTTTAATTAAATTTTTTAATCAAAATAATTAATAGTGATAAATTATTAATTTGAGTGATTTTAAAGTATAATTAGATTATATTTTTACCATTTAATCCAATTTTGGTCATTGGGAATAATTTCACTTTTAAACTGGACATAAAAAGTGTCAATATTTTGACAGTTATTATTTGTTAAAAACACGCGCTTTTGTTTTGACAATGAGAATTAATTTTAAATTAATTTCTGCCACTCTTGTATTTTGAATTTATAAAAATGGATTCCATATTTTTAATCATGAGTCAAAAATTGTGTAAATATGTAACTTTTATTTTTATGCATTTTGAATAATTATTTCGGTAAATATTTTATTTACCATGGTTAAAGGGTAAATCCGGTAAATAAGGGTAAAATAATAATATTATAATAATACTAAATTACCCTAAAACTTATCCTAACCATATTGGTTGATACATGTCCGACCATGGTCATATTTGGGTCGATTTTGAGACCCCATGGATCCACTTTTAAGTGATAATGACACTTTATATTAATTAAGTTAAAGTAAATAAAAAATGACATAAGCATATATATTTTAGAAAAATAATTTTTACATAGGGTTATATATGTTATCTTTTTGAATATAAATATTCATTATAAATATAAAAATCTTTCCTACATAATGGTATTTTATTTATAATTTTTAGACATTTAATAATTAAATTTATTTTTGACACAATGATGATGCAATATTTTCCTTATTAATGAAAGAATCAAATAATTGGTATTATAAATGTTATAATAAATATAATTTGAAATTTTTGATGCCATACACGAATTTTATTGGTTAATATGACATGTTAGTATTGATTAAATGAATTTGGTTTGAATTAATAAAGTTATTAAGACTTTAACAAAAATCAATTATTCAATAGTGTCAAAATTGACATAAAGGAGTTTTTAAAAAAATATTATATTATTAATTGATATAATATTTCTAAAAATCTAAGGGTCGGACAAAGGACTTAGATGATGATAGGTATGTCATTAAGTAACCACTTGGGGTTCAATTGGAAGTTTATTGTATGTTTATTAAACAAATAATATTAAAATACAAAGAGACATGGTAAATGTCAAACTAATTAACTAAGAGTTAAATCTAAAAGATAAGGTTAATATAGTGACCAAAACCTGTCTAAAACCTATTGGATGAGTGTTGTTAGAAACATCTCCACCTTAGACTTTAAATAATCTAGTTTTTAGCCATTATAAACCGAATATGAATTTATTATAAAATAATACTTTATGTTCTTCCTAATAAGCCCCTCCCCCCCTTATAAAAGGACACCACTTTTAACCATTTATTCATACCTTAAAAGCCTTTTGGTTCAGCCAAAACCTGCCCAAATATCCTCTCAACTTCCCAAACTTCAATCTAGAGGCCTTAGTTTGATCATAAAGCCAACGTAAGGATCCCTTTTGATCAAATCAAAAGAAAGAACCCGAAGAAGAGGTAATGTTTTCACCACCCTCTTTCAAGTTCCTTTCTTCTTACACTTCTTCTTTCTTTGTTATTTCCATTATAAAATAATAAATACAGTATATTCTATGTACTATTATGTTATTATAAATATGGTTCAACAATATTCAGTATTCTATCCAACCTTTGACTGACATGTCACCATACATGCGTACGTACAGCTTACCATCTCCACGTCGTGGTGTAATTGTTATTCAAAAAATTATTATTTCGATGGGTATGATAATGATTTATAATTGATGTAAATAATAAATTTAACATGATAAATATTTTTTATATATGATATACCATCCAATTATATGTTATTTTAATATCAAAAGAATGATATTGTCGCTCGTGCGTATGTACGGACTACCGTCTCCACGAACGCGATGAGATTCATTCCCCATCGTATCCATTAAAGTCTAATTCTCTTTTTATGATTAAAAATAATGTTTATTTACTTGATATCATTCTTTATAAGAATAAGATACAACCTATCCATAAAAAACAAGGCTTATTTAACAAAACATACAAAAGAAAACGAGTAAGTTAACACCCAAAACGACGATAATACTAAGATATTATTAATTAAGCAATGATAAAAGATCATATATGATACCATATTAATGTATATGATTATTTTATAATTTAATAACAATTATTTTACCCTTATATAGGAGGTTAAACAACCCTCAAACAAGGAAAATTACAAGGTAAGGGTTAATTTCTCAATCTCTTTATTATCCAAGGTTGTTTTTACGTAAGTATCTACTGGGACCTCTTTATCATCCACATACATGTTTCTTAAAAATTTATTTCAAATTTTTTTTACTATTTACTAGAAAATGGGTTAAATTAATTTATACCCTTATGTGTTTTGAAAGGAATCTTTCCATCATTTTCCAAACAAGGTACTTTTTGACCTTTTCGACAAATTTAAGGTAAGAATGTTTTTTAACTTATACGGCGGGTGTGGTTATTTTCCACCGTTATAAATCATCAAAGCATACCTTAAAAGATTATAAGAATATTTTCAAAATAAATGTTTTCTTTATAATTATATGTCTCTTAAATGATTTCAAAATAGAAAGATCTATTTCTCTAAAAAGGGTTTTGATTTCATCTATGTCAACATCATTTTATGGATCATAAGTTTATTTGAAGTTGATTTATTATGATATAAAACTTCCATATTGTATTGAAGGTTTTGTGATATGTTTGAATTTGGATGTGCTATTTTTATACCATTCATGGTTTATGGTTAAGGTATTGAAATTTCATATTCTAGTTTTAATAATAATGTTTATGATATGATTAAACCTTTTCATATGAGGAATGTATTGGACTTAATAAGTGATGGGTGGAGCCCGCTACAGCTACTCGATGCATTGGTAGGTCTCATGAGACAACTAGATGTGGAACTGACCGAGGCCCTTTACCAATTTTGATATATTGTTTTGGATGAGGCCTTAATAATTTTTTGACATCTTGGTCGAGGCCTTGACAAAATGTTTCAGAATGTCCGGAATTATACATCTCTTCATTATGAAAATAATATTGATGGTTCATGTGGTCATTCGACTAGTAGAATACCAATGATTATGTTTTATTATGGCATTATTTACTCATCTCATACTCCTTCTATAAATGTATTCATGTTTATTATTGGTAAAGGCATGTGGTTTCAATTATTCACCATGCTTAATATTTATGTAATCTTTCACTGTTTTTCTTACCCTTACTGAGCGTTTGAGCTCACCCCTTTCTTATGTATCATTTTCCCAGGATATGAAGAAGTTAGTTATGAGTGACTTGCAGGAATTATTTAGGAGGCTTGGATGTTTACAATGAAATAAATTTGTGTTGTTTTTCTTTTCAAGTTGTAAAGTTGAACTTATGTATGAATCTTATTTTGAAAAATACTAAAATGATCGGTATTTAGAGACATGATTTCCTTGTGATCATGCCAATGTTATGTAATAATGCACCGACTCTGGGTAACTGAGTTCGGGGCGTTATAGTCGGTATCAGAGGAATTTTATTACAAACCTTGGAAGCTAGATTTAGATAAACTCTGATTAGAGCACATAGCCCTAAGATAGACTTTGATGATTAATATAGAAGAACTTCCTAGAATTTTGGTAATGTAGAGATTTTGTGAGTTTTTTGAGAAATAAATCCCTATCTAGATACAAGCAGGTAGAGGCGGCTCTGGCACAGATGTACCTAGGTGTAAAACCCGAAAACACTGCTTTGATCTAGACTCGAACAAGAACTGGTGCACAACAACGGGCCTTGTTTCACTCTTGGTTACGAAACTCCAAGGGGATATGATTAGGATAATTCTAATTTTCTTTAGAAACTATTATGAAGGGTTTATGAGTATATAATTCCACAAAGAAATCATTTTTATGATTATGGATTATATCCATAAACTGGTCAACTTATGCTAAGTGTTTTACAAGTTTGGATTTTTGTATTGTGATTCATAAACTAATCTAGTGTATGACATTGTTTATAAATGGAACCTAGTGGAAGGAATGGAAACAATATCAATGCACACACTCCATGTAGGGATTTACCTCCTGCTCAAGATAATTATAGTGGAGCTGGTGATGAAACTGGTGCTGATCAGCTAATCCCCATACTGGGACAACCCACTCAGGTTATGAATAATAACCTTACCCGTATGGAGCACCCAGATCCACAGCGTGGAGGATCAATGTTATATCTCTTCATGAGGCAATAACCACCGACATTTAGTGGGAATACAAATCCATTGGTAGCTGAGCAATGGATAGGTTCCCCAGATAAAATATTTCAGGATTTGGGGAGTATTGAAAGGGAAAAAGTTGTCATGGAAGTTTATCACCTCACTGGAGATGCTGATCAATGGTGTTCATTGATTCAAATCACAAAAGAAGATGATGAAGTATAAAATATGGAATGGAGGGAGTTTAAAGATATTTTCTTAGAGAAATACTTTCCTCATGACCATCGAGAAGATATGGAAAGGCAATTTATCAGTCTAAGACAAAAGGAGGATGAGAATGTTGCAAAGTATGAGACTAACTTTACAAGGTTAGCAAGTCATGATACAGATTATATACATAACCCAAGAAGTAAGATTGATCATTTCTTTTATGGGTTAAAACCATTTATCCATCGAGAATTATTATCACAATCCTTCTCATCATACGAAGATATTATCTCATGTGCTATCAAGACGGAAATGGAATTATCTAAGTCTTATGACTTTAAATCAAAGCAAGAGAAGAAGAGATCTGCTGAACACTCTGGGAAAGAAAATAAGGAAACACGGAAGAAGGGAAGAATTGAATTTCATCCCTGTGATAATTGTGGAAGGAAGCACCCTAGTTCCTGTCTAAAAGGAAAAGGAGTATGCTATAAATGTGGACAGAAATTCCATCTAGCTAGTAATTGTAAGGGGAAGAAAGAAGCTACCGATGTTCAATGATATAATTTTAGGGAGATGGGACATTATGAAAATGATTTTCCTAAGATTCTGGGGAACTTACCTTAGAAAAGGCCAAGGGATCAAGGCCAAGCTTATGCTATCACTACTTCTGAGGTAGAAGCTCCAAAAGACATGGTGGAAGGTAATTTAATGGTTTCCTCAAGTTTAGAAAATGCTTTATTTGATTCTGGAGCATCGCATTGTTTCATATCTTCCCAGTTTACTAAGAAAATTAGATATTTCCAATTTGATTTAACAAGGGAGTTGTCAGTAAAAACTCCTAAGGGAAGTATCATTGCAACAAAGTTTTGTGAATCAGTTCCCATTAGAGCATATAAATGTTCTTTATCTGCTGATCTCATTGTCATACCTATGATTGAATTTGATATAATCCTCGGTATGGATTGTCTTTCGGACCATGATGCAAAAATTTATTGTAAGAATAATGAGGTTAGTATTTTTGATGATGTTGATAAAGAACACCTTATCTTTAGAGCGGAATCATAACCACATAATTCTTATCTAGATCCACCCCCATTAGCTCAACTAAATTCAATTATTGGGGAGGAATAGAATGAAATAACTGTGGGCAAGGAAAGGAATGTTCAAATAGAGGATGTACCTATTATAAAAGAGTATGTTGATGTTTTTCTAGAGGATTTACCTGGACATCCTCTAGAACAAGAAATTGAGTTTTCCATTGACCTAATTCCTGGTTCGAGGCCCATATCAGAGACCCCTTATAGAATGGAAACTGTGGAATTAGTGGAACTAAAGAAACAACTAGAGGAATTGAGTAATTAGGTATTTATTCGCCCTAATGTTTCTCTATGGGGAGCCCCTATCCTTTTTGTTAATAAGAAAGATGTATCTATGAGGTTGTGTATCGACTACAGGGAGATCAATGCTATAAAAATAATGAAAAATTATCCCCTACCTCACATTGATGATTTATTTGATCAACTACATGGTGCTTAATTCTTTTCAAAGATTTACCTTAGATTTGGATACCATCAGTTTTTTGTGAAGAAGGAAGGAATTCTTAAGACAACATTTTGAACCAGATATGGGCATTATGAGTTTGTATTAATGCCTTTTGGATTGACTAATACACCCTCGGTCTTCATGGATCTAATGAACAGAGTTTTCAAGGAATATCTCAATGATTTTGTTGTGGTATTTATTGGTGATATCTTTGTATACTCCAAAATCCACGAAGATCATGAAAATAACTTGCACATTATATTGAAGACTCTTAGAAGACATGAATTATATGAGATGTTTAAAAAGTGTGAATTCTAGCTTCAGGAGATTTCTTTTCTTGGCCATATTGACTCTAAGGATGGAATTTCTGTTGATCCTTCTTAGACCAAGGCAATCCAAGAATGGCCATCACTGAATAGTATAACTGAGGTATATAGTTTTATTGGTTTAGCAGGTTATTATTGGTGTTTCTTCCAGAATTTTACCCGATTGGCTAACCCATTAACAAAGCTCACATGTAAAGGGGATACATTTATTTGAAAAAAATAGTGTGAAGAATGTTTTGAAGAACTAAAGGGGAGATTAGTCAATGCTCCTATATTGAATCTACCATCGGGTAATGATGGGTTTGTTATTTATAGTGATGCTTCAAAGAAAGGACTTGGTTGTGTCCTTATGCAGAATGATAAGGTTTTTGCCTATACATCACGACAACTGAAAATTCATGAGCAGAACTATCCTAGTCATGATCTTGAGTTAGTTGCTATAATATTTTCTTTGAATATATGGAGAAATTATCTCTACGGTGAAAAATGTGAGATATATACCGATCACAAGAGTTTGAAGTATATTTTCTCATAGAAAGAACTCAATATGAGGAAAAGGGGATGGATTAAACTACTCAAGGATTATGATCGAACTATACACTACCACCCGGAGAAGGAAAATAAGGTGGAAAATGCTTTGATTATAAAGGATCATGGAGTTTTGAACAAAATGAGAGTTTAAAGGGATCCAATTTTCCTATATTTAGTAAATTTGGATATGGGAATAACCATGGAAGGTGGAACATCGATACTTTTTCAAATAGTTGCCAAACCATCTTTACTAGAAAGGATAAAGAGTTCTCAGACCGATGATAAAGAGTTTCAAAAGAAGATTAAAGCTGTGAATGATGGGAGATTGAGTGACTTTGTGTATAAAGATGGAATTTTGAAATTTGGGAAGAGATTTTGTGTTCCC
Source organism: Viscum album (assembly GCA_963277665.1). Lineage (NCBI taxonomy): Eukaryota > Viridiplantae > Streptophyta > Magnoliopsida > Santalales > Viscaceae > Viscum > Viscum album. The sequence continues at coordinate 235,988,697 of OY728155.1, read as the reverse complement.
AATATACCTGATCTAAAAAGGTAATTATTGGATGATTCTCATAGTTACAATTTCTCTATACAACTTGGGAGCACCAAAATGTATAGATATTTGAAGAAACATTTTTGGTGGGACAACATGAAGAGGGATATTGTTGATTTTGTGTCAAGATGTATGATTTGTCAACAAGTGAAAGCTGGAAGGCAATAACCTGGAGGAGTCATGCAACCTCTTTCCATACTTGAGTGGAAATGGGATAATATTACGATGGACTTTTTCATGGGGCTACCAAAGACTCCTAGAAGGAACGATGCAATATGGGTCATTGTTGATAGTCTTACCAAGTCAGCACATTTTCTTACTATAAGAGAAGATCTACCACTTGAACATTTAGCAAGACTATATATTAATGACATTGTGAGAGTTCATGGGGTACCCCTATTGATTGTTTCTGATCGTGATCCCTGTTTTACTTCAAGATTCTGGAAAGTCTTTAGAAATCCCTGGATACTGAAATTCATTTGTGCACTGCCTACCACCCCCAAACTGATGAAAAATCAGAATAGACTATTCAAACCTCAGAATACATGTTGAGATCTTTCTCACTTGAATTTCAGGGTATGTGGGATCAATATTTACCTCTGGTGGAATTTTCCTATAACAATAGCTTCCATTCAAGTATTCAGATGGCACCATATGAAGCGTTATACGGAAAGAGATGTTGCACACCAACCTGCTGGGATGATGTTGGTGAAAGAAAACTTGTAGGACCAGAACTTATTGAGGAAACAATGGAAATGGTGAAGGTAATCCAAACCCACATCAAAGAAGCTCAAAGTAGGCATAAGAGAAATGCTGATAACTAAAGGAAGGATTTGAAATTTCAGGTAGGAGATCATGTTTTCTTGAAGGTATCTCCCTGGAAGGGTGTTATACGTTTTGGTAAGAAGGGTAAATTGAGTCCCAAGTATATAGGACCTTTCAAAATTATAGAACGAATTTGGACCGTAGCTTACCGTTTGGAAATGCCGCTAAGTCTCTCCAAAGTTCAAGATGTGTTCCATGTATCACTGTTGAGAAAATACATGCCCGAACCAACACATGTACTCACCTATGAGGAAGTAGAACTAGAACCTGATATGTCTTATTGCAATGATCCCATCAGGATTCTTGATACCAGAGAACAAGTGCTGAGAAACCAGATGACTCATCTGGTAAAAGTTTTATGGAGAAACCATAAGATGGAAGAGCCAATGTGGGAACCTGAGGAACTTATGATGAAGAACTACCCGAGTATTTTCATGCGGTAGTATTCCATAAATTTTGAGAACAAAATTATTTTAAGGAGGGGAGAATGTAACACCCCAAGCTTCCATGGTACGCTTCTCTTTGAAAAATATAATAGTGTGTGTTGTACGCAACTTCGAGTTCTAAAACACCACAACCAATCCACTAGCCGTTATGAATAGTAATACCCAATTTTTGAAATTTTATACATTTTATCTTTAAAAATGGACTTCATTTTTGGATTCATAATATCTAAATTAGATTAGGTTTAAATTTTGGTACTTTTATGATAACTTTCATATTTTGATGAATAGTGAAAATTATTAACTTTTAATTAAAAACAAATTTTTTAATCGAAATAATTAATAGTGATAAATTATGAATTTGAGTGATTTAAAGTATAATTAGATTATATTTTTACCATTTAATCCAATGTTGTTCATTGGGAATGATTTCACTTTTCAACTGGATATAAGAAAGTGTCAATCTTTTGATAGTTATTATTTGTTAAAAACAGACTTTTTTGTTTTGACAATGAGAATTAATTTTAAATTAATTTTTGCCACTTATGTGTTTTGAATTTAAAAAAATGGATTCCATATTTATAATCAGGAGGTCCAAATTTTGTAAATAGTTAACTTTTATTTTTAGGCATTTTGAATAATTACTTCGGTAAATATTTTATTTACCATGGTTAAAGGGTAAATCCGGTAAATAAGGGTAAAAAATAATATTATAATAATACTAAATTACCCTAAAACGTGTCATAACCCTATTGGTTGATACATGTCCGACCATGGTCATATTTTTGTTGATTTGGGGACCCCATGGAGCCACTTGAAAGTGATAATGAAACATAATATTAATTAAGTTAAAGTAAATACAAAAATGACATAAGCATATATCTTTTAAAAAAACAATTTTTATATAGGGTTATATATGTTATATTTTCGACTATAAATATTTATTATAAATATAAAACTATTTCCTAAATAATGGTATTTTGTTTAAAATTCATATATATTTAATAATTAAATATATTTATGACACAATGATGATGCAGTATTTTCCTTATTAATGAAAGAATCAGATAATTGGTATTATAAATGTTACAATAAATATAATTTGAAAGTTTTGATGCCATAAACGAATTTTATTAGTTAACATGACATGTCAGGATTGATTAAATGAATTTAATTTGAATTAATAAAGTTATTAAGATTTTAACAAAAATCAATTATTAAATAGTGTCAAAATTGACATAAAGGAGTGTTTAAAACAAATATTATATTATTAATTGATATAATATTTCTAAAAATATAATATTCGGCCAAAGGACTTATATGATTATAGGTATGTCATTAATGAAACACTTGGGGTTCTCTTGTCAGTTTATAGTAAGTTTATTAAGCAAATAATATAAAAACACAAAGAGACATGGAAAATGTCAAACAAATTAACTAAGAGTTAAATCTAAAAGATAAGGTTAATATAGTGACCCAAACCTATCTAAACCCTATTGGATGAGTTTTTTTCGCCCCATACTAACCTTATACTTTAAAGAATCTAGTTTGGAGCCATTAAAAACCGAATATGAATTTATTATAAAATAATACTTTAAGTTTTTCCTAATGAGTCCCTCCTCCCCCTTATAAAAGGACACCACTTCTAACCAATTATTCATACCTTAAAAGCCTTTTGGTTCGACCAAAACCTACCCAAATATCCTATCAACTTTCAAAAATTCAACCTAGAGTCCTTATTTAAATCATAAAGACAACCTATGGAGCCCTTTTGATCAAATCAAAAGGAAGAACCTGAAGAAGAGGTAATGTTTTCACCACCCTCTTTCAAGTTCCTTTCTTCTTCCACTTATTATTTATTTATTATTTCCATTATAAAATAATAACTATAGAATATTCTATATACTATGATATTATTATAAATATGGTACAACCATATTCAGTATTCTATCCATCATTTTAATGACATGTCACCATACGTGCGTACGTACGACTTACCGTCTCAACTTCGTGGTGTAATTATTATTCAAAACATTATTATTTGGATGAGTATGATAATGATCTATAATTGATGTAAATAATAAATATAACATGATAATGATTATTTATATATGATAAACCATGCAATTATATATTATTTTAATATCAGAAGAATGATATTGTCGCTCGTGCGTACGTACAGACTACCTTCTCCACGAACACGATGAGATTCATTCCCCATTGTATCCATTCAAGTATAATTATCATTTTATGATTTAAAACAATTTTTAAGGACTTGATATCATTATGTATATGAATAAGATACAATATCTCCATAATAGACACATCTTACGTAACAAAACATATAAAATAAAACGAGTAAGTAAACACCCGAAACAACCATAATACTAAGATATTATTAACAAAGAAATGTTAAAAGATTATATATGATACCATATTAATGTATATAATTATTTTATAATTTAATAACAATTATTTAACCATTATATAGGAGGTTAACCTACCATCGACCAAGGAAAAGTACAAGGTGAGGGTTAATTTCTCAATCTCTTTATTATCTGAGGTTGTTCTTACGTAAGTATCTATTGAGACATCTTTATCATCCACATCCATGTTTCATAAAAATGTATTTCCAAACATTTTTACTATTTACTAGATAATGGGTTAAATTAATTTATACCCTTATGTGTTTTGAAAGGAATCTTTCCGTCATTTTCCAAACAAGTTACTTTTTGACCTTTTCGACAAATTTAAGGTAAGAATGTTTTTTTAACTTATACGGTGGGTGTGATTATTTTCCACCGTTATAAATCATCAAAGATTCCCTTACAAGATTATAAGAATATTTTCAAAATAAATGTTTTATTTATAATTATATTTCTCTTAAATTATTTCAAAATAGAAAGAGGTATTTCTCTAAAAAGGGTTTTGATTTCATCTATGTCAACATCCTTTTATGGATATTAAGTTTATTTGAAGTTGATTTATTGTGATACAAAACATCCATATTGTATTGAAGGTTTTGTGATATGTTTGACTATGGATGTGCTGTTTTTATACCATTCATGGATTATGGTTAAGGTATTGACATTTCTTATTCTAGTTTTAATACGAATATTTATGATATGTTTAAACCTTTTCATATGAGGAATGTATTGGACTTAGTACGTGACGGGTGGAGCCCTCTATAGCTCCTCGATGCATCGGTAGGTCTCATGAGACAACTAGATGTGGAATTGGCCGATGCCCTTTCCCAATTTTGATATATGGTTTTGGTCGAGGCCTTAATCATTTTTAGACGTCTTGGCCAAGGCCTTGATAAAATGTTTCAGAATGTCCGACATTATACATTTCCTCATTATGAAAATAATATTGATGGTTCATGTGGTCATTAGACTAGTAGAATACCAATGATTATGTTTTATTATGCTATTATTTACTCATCTCATACTCCTACCATAAAAGTATACATGTTTATTATTGGTAAATGCCTGTGGTTTCAATTATTCACCATGCTTAATATTTATATTATATTCTGCTATTTTTCTTTTCCTTACTAAGCGTTTGAGCTCACCCCTTTCTTATGTTTCAGTCTCCCAGGATATGAAGAAGTTAGTTATGAGTGACTTGCTGGCATTATTTAGGAGGCTTGGATGTTTCCAATGGAATAAATTCGTGTTGTTTTTCTTTTCAAGTTGTAAAGTTGGACTTATGTATAAATATTTTTTCCAACAATACTAAACTGATCGATCTTTCGAGACATGATTTCCTTGTGATAATGAAAATGTTATGTAATAATGCACCGACTCTGGGTAACTGGGGTCGGGGTGTTACAAAATCAATTTATTGAAGTATTATAATTGTTCTTTCTCTGAAATTATTAAATTTTATTATTTTTAGTATGATATAAATTGTTTCAAATACATTATATACACTGATTATAGTGGAATATATTTTAAATCATGTTCTGATGAACATTTTGGGGTATGAGTTAATATGTGTGCACTAGTGACCCTTCTTATAGGTGCTGTAATAATCCATATAAGTAAGATAATATAAGAGTTTAGTCTAATTAAATTACTGAAATTATTATAGAGATAATTTTTTATTTCTTTAATATTATAATGATACATAGGGTTTATATTAAATATTTTATTATCGATATCATCTTTTAATTATGTGATAAGGGAATTTTTTGAAAGATATAAAAGTATTTTAATTAATTTATTTACTATATAGAAGTTCACCTTGAGAAGTTCATTGTGTTATTTTTTTTCAGACTAAGACTGCCAATTGATTTGATATTTTAAATATATTAAGAGCATACAATGTTTACTAGTGTGATATTTGTAAAAATATGTGTAACAATTATTTTTATGACTCATCTATATATATGATAGTTTGACGAAAGTTAATTGGATGATGATTTAATATCCTGATTTTATTTACTGATTACATAAAACATTATCAATTAGGAAAATAAAATTTTATTTTTGATTTATTTAAAAGTGATGATTATATATATATGATTTAAATATAAATTAATATATCCTAGTTTCAAAAGTAAATATGTTATAGGAGACACAAAAATCAATTTCTATAGGGTAATGATTAAAGATTATACTAATGTTACTTCGATATAGTGATTACTGGTTACATGTTGTTCGGATATTAAATTATGGGATTACTCATGTTTTCCTTTTCATTATTTTACATTATAATCCAAATAAATATTTTTTAATCCTATTTATTTATGAAAATTTAGTGTAGATGTGGTTGTGTGTATTTGTAATATATAATTAATTGTGTTATATAATATATAGAGAAAAAATATGACTATTTTTTTATAATACAATATTATTTGTAGTTCAACAAGTATAGTTATAAATATTTCATTAAGGAAACACTAATATATAATAAAAACATTGAGTGGATGAAATATGTTACATTTATATTTCATATAGGATGTATAAAATCAATGTAAAATTACTTTTTATCAATATTGTGTGATGAATTTTTTATAATGATTTAATTTTTTTCTTTTTAGTAAGAATTTATCAATTAAATTTAAAATAACCTCACTAGTGGGTGGATTATAGAAAAAATATTAAAGTAATAACATCTCTCATTGTGTTACATATATGAATTAATGACTTATATAAATTAATATATGATGGTGAAATGTTTTTATTTGAAATGAAATATGATTTTTAGGGATATACTATGAGTTCTATGAATAGTTTTTATGGTATGGGAATATATAGTGAATTATTGTTTTATTGGATTTAATTATAACTCAAGAAATGGGAAGTTCCTTACATGAAGTAAACAAGGTGTGATAAAATAATTAAACCATTTTTAATTATTATATTATAATTTATCACCATTTATTACTAAGATATTATATAACAATTAAATTATTTTTGTTTTTAAGATAATGATCAAAACCCATTTTGTTTTTGATTATTGTATGTTGGTTCATTATATTAGTATATGATATCTTATATTTCCACAAATCACAAAATTTGAAAGCTCAAACTCAAGAGGGGTTGAGGGTTTTATGTAATGCTTTAAAAGTTATATGATATGATTTTGATTCATTGTGTTTTTCTTATGAAATTTTAACTAGAGATTAATTTACTCAAATATAATGTGATCATTTTATTTTTTAAGAGGAAATATTCAATATGGTGTAGATAATGAGGTTTCACTAATATTATTTAATTGATAAGTTGTGTTTTTATTTGTTTTCAATCATTTCATCTGATGATCCATCATGATTGTATATCAATGGGTGGAACATATTTGGAATTCCTAAAAACATTTGTGGACCATGACATACTATTATAAAGAATAATAGTTATATATAATAAAAAATGGTAAATTTATTAAGAAAAATTATCACTCATATATGGTGATATTTAAATATATTTTTTTCATAGTAACTAACAAAGACTATATTTCATTTAGAATTGAAAGAGTATCCATGTTAATAACTATATGTCACATGATTTTGAAGGTGGGTTGAGGAATACATTTTTCTAGAGTTTGTAAGTCGAAATTTTAATTTTCAATTCCATAAGAGAGATGTTATTATAATTCTTATATCCCATACCATTATTATAGATTTATTGGTGTCATTTTTTTTGTTTTAATATATTTATTAATTAATATATGATTTTATGATTAATATATAAATAAATGAATGATCATGTAAGGTTATATAAATTATTATGATTCAAGAATACCTAATTTAATTGAATATTTATTCAAATTGATTTAATTAATGTTCCTTTATTTTGGGTTGATTAATGTTTTATAATTATATTTGTGGTAGTGAAAAATAATTTCCGTCTTATTTCATTCTATTATATATGTGTATCAATGCCGATAAGTATTATGGTGTTAATATATTTAGTTATATCAAACATTTTTAGAAAAATAATATTATGCTTGTAGTCTATATTGGGTAGTTTTATTTGAAGTTATCAAAATATTTATGATTGTGGATTGTTATTTTTAAAATTTTTGATAAGTCTTTCTCGATATTGTATAATGAATATGTTGTTTATTCAATTTTTGAAATAGATTATTTGGATGAATCAATAAAAGTTTCAGGTATATGGATTTTATATTTACATGAATGAAAATGTATAATGGTGGGGATAATTTAATTACAAAGGTTTCATGTACCCATAATGTTACTCCAATTTAAAATTTATTAAGTTCATGTATTTTTTATTTAATAAAGACTTCATATTTTATAGTTTAAATGAGGACTACACAGAACATCATTTTGGGTGAGAATTTGCAAATTTTCATATATGATTGGATATTATAGGCTTCATGGTGTATTTATAAAATATTGGATTAATTTTTTATACTAAATTTAAAAAGAAAATAGCTCTATATATAAATATTTTTTACTTCATTTTTCATGAACTACAGAACAAGAATAGTCTTCTCAAGGATTAAATATTATGGTATGATTGAATTTTGTTAGGGAGTTCACTTTCCATTATTTGGGGACATGAAAATAACTATATTACTCTTTACCTAGGTTAGTTATATATCAAAATCATAATATATTAAAGATATCAATCCCATTCATCTACTAAAAAATAAAATCTCTAAGGGAAATGATATAATATAAGTTATTAGTATCTATAAACATTGTCTAATTTTTCCCTAGAAGGTAAATCATCCCCATATATAATGGAAGAACTTATTTCAAAATAATCAATGTTATGAGTATCAAATATAGAGTTCATTTGGTGCCACTAAGGAGAAACCTATGAAATATCACATTACATATTTTTTAAAAGAGAACTAAATCATATTACAAAGAATATTATTAAACATTTTCTAGAATAGTCTCATTAAAAAATAATAAAATAGGTTAACTAATAATCATATCCAATAAGAAACCAAAATATTCTTTAATCCTATCCATAAAATTAATAACATGAATTTTTATTTCCAAGGTAGATAAATAAGGTAAAATACTATTAAAACAAAGAAGAAACCACACATAATATCTTTCTATGTAACAGAATCAACACATATTTAAAATATTAAAATGATGTTTCAATGAAAGATGTTCCATAACCTTACTAAATCAGAAAGAATAAAACACTCCAATGTATGTTTAATTGGGAAATACACCACACTCTTCTAGAAATAATACATCAAAATCTTCAAAAACCACTAATATACAGACATAAAACACAAAACATCATGAAGATATCACGAGATCCCATTTTCCATATTTAAATTTAAGAGGACATGATTAATAAAAACTCAATAAATGTACCCACACATAAATGAAAAATATTTTTCTACAACACCATAATCATAGTTGGAAAGTATAGAAGACTGAATGACATCACTACATACTCATAATGTATATACTACCAATGAAAATCAAACTTCAACAAAATCTCTTGTAAATTACACAATGAATGATATACATAAAGAAAACAATATCCAAAAAGAAAATTTCTTCTCTAACCCTAAAAATTGAAAAAAATTATATTTAAAAGTTAATAATTATTCTTCACTATCACCTATTTCAACTGATGATAATCGATTCAAAGCCTTAATATACCATCCCCCATCAAAAACCTACCTGAGTCTTCCATTAATAAAATTACTAAGCTTAAACACGGAGTACCCAAGGGGTTTCGTTGATTCTCGAGGGATAATGACAAGTATCACATGTTTCAAATTAAATCATTTTTATGATTTCGCCTTAGAATCAAAGATAATGTGACAATAGATTACTCCTAAAAATATAGCATGAACCTTTTATAATTTTGACATCTAGGAAGGAAATACATATAAATCAAACATAATAGATAATGGATCTAACATAAGAAGAAATAAATCCCTAACATCACCCTCCAAACGCCCTCACCATTCCATCTCCATATGCTCACCCCTAAAATTATTCGATATGTTACATCTCCCAAATATCCAAATCTCTTAATAAATAATTAAATCAAAGAATTACTATAACTAAAACTAGTAAACAACTCATTTAATGGAATAATAGTGTTGGGATTCTATGAAAATAAAAGGTAATTAGTAGAAAATCATGTAATGGGTAACAAAAAATGAAATTAAAAAAAATAAAACTAACATAAAATACCCTCCCCTTGAGCCAATAAATGCTCCATGAGTGATCAATATTTAATATAACAACAAGAAATAGAGATAAAATATGAATGAATATAAAAATTTATATTATTCCACCACCGACCTTTCAACATTGTAAATAGTTAATAATTAATCCATTCTAGTCTAGTTTGAAATAAATATATAAAAAAGATTTCTTATGAAAGTTATCAAAATCCAACATCATATATAATACCTTTTAAACATTTGTTTTATTTTATTTTTAAATATTGAAATCTTCTTAAAAATCATTTTACTAGGAATAAACACCATTTTATGTAAAAGTATAATTTTTAATAAATTTTTGGGATAATATTATAAATAGATTTTTCAAACATCTTAAATAATAAATATAAATGAAAAAAATAAAATAAAACAACAACACAAAAATCACATAAAGAATCAGTAAATGAAGCACGATGACCTAGGTGACAATAGAATACTAAAACATAATGAATTAATGTTACCTCTAAATATAATTATTTAAGAATGTGAAAGTATTTTACATCACATGAGGTTAATATAGGGGAACCTGATTTGAAACAATATTCCAATCAATCAATGAAGTTCATAAGTCTGTAATATTGAAATTAATAAAATATAAACAACCAGCTAACTTCGAACCAATTCATTTAATATACCTATAAATTTCATATTCACCTATATAATTATTGGATCACCATAGTTATCTAAAATGACAATTTTTTAATATTTTTAATATCATTTAATTTATTGTATCATTTATTGTGTAATTACTACATGATCATTGTGTCACAATTTAATTTAATAATTTCATTCCTAAAAATAATAAATAAATTAACATCATTTTTGAAATAATTATAACTTTCTAAATACTATTTATAGTAAAAAATAGTCAACATATAACCCCATATTAAAAATACATTACTAGTGAAAAAAAGAGTGTAACAAAAATGACATTTAATTTATTATAATATTTTAAATGCATTAAAGTCATCCATGTGGATAAAAGTGGTCCCAAAATTGACCAAAGGATATGAATGGTCGGAATAAAGACATCCAATTAAGTTAATACAAGTGTTAGGGTAATTTTATATTTTTATAATATAATTTTTTACCTTTAATTACATGATTTACTCTTTATCATTGAAAAAGAATTTATTACTAATGTTAATATTCACAATGTCTAAAAATAAAAAGATCCTATTTAAATAATTCAGTCCTTCAGATTAAAAATATTGAATTCATTTTTCTAAATTAAATACAAAACATTGGAAAAAATTAATTTAAATTAATACCGTTTGACAGAAGGAGAAAACGTTTTTTTAATGTAAAATGTTAAAAAGATTGAAATGTTATAATATCTAAATTAAATGTAAAATTGATTCTAATAAATTAATTATATTAAATTATAAAAAATTAATCTAATTACCCATTGAAACCAATTAAATATATAACCTAGAAATATAAATAATTTAGAAAAAAACTTATTTTTGAATTAAAACATTGTATTTTTTTTATTTGTCACAATATGATGTTTATCAGAAAAATACAAAAAAAAATCCAATGTAAAATTTTATGTCCCTCTCACCAAGAAAATGATTATTTTGTTAAAAATTACTTATAAAAGTGTAAAAATATTTATTTAACATATATTCTCTATTAAAAGGTGGTAAAGTCGTTTTTATGAAAAAATATATTTTTATATATAATATTGGGTTTGTTCTTATATTATAACTATTAAATATATTGAATGAATGTAAAAATATTTTATTGTATATATAATATATAAATTCACTATATAAACTCTCTATAAGTGTTAGAAATTAATTTAATTTTGATAACGTTACTAAAAAGTGTTTTATTTAAATATGGTGTTGTGTGCATTTCAATCCATCACAAAAGATAAATTAAAAAAGGTAAAATTTGGTAAAATCAGGGGGTGATAAATTTCACACATGAATCAGATTTATATTAAGAGTATATTTATATCGAAAATATGACATTACCTACACTTAATATGGACGTACACACCAAAAGAAATTTGAATATTTAATTAAAGATTCAAAATAAAATATATAATAAAAGTATAAATAAATCCATCACCAAACCCTCAAAACTCACTCACATAGCCAAATACCATCTATCACCCAATACCCCCAGAACATTTTGAAACTCCCAAATTAAAAAATCTTCAAATAAATATTGAAATCCTCTAATGACCATAATTATAAGTAAAAAATTCATCTAAATGGCACACTTGGGTGTGAATTCTCTTAAAATAAAATCTCGTCATACCAAATCAATAAATATGAACCATATACCAAATTGTATAAAAAAAATATCAAATCTCCCAAGACAATAAAAAATATAAGAGTGATAAATTGATGATTGAATAACCTACTGAAATAGTAGGATTAAGTAAAAAATACTCAGTGGGACAGCTCCCAAATTTCCCCATGAAAAACTTTTAAGAAAGAATACATTTTGGGTAATTATTAAATAAACATATAAAATAAGCTTTTCTAACAAAATTTCTTGATTATCCAAAACAATATACAATAACTTTTAATGATTTATTTTATTTCATTTTTAAATTAAAAAAATACTCAAAACCCACTACACCAAGCATCGACTTCTTTTTAGTAAAAAATCAATTTTAAAAATATTTTTGAAGTAACTTTATAAATAAATTTTTTAATCATTTAAATGAAAAAGAATAAATTAATAAAAATAATAAATAACTAAACATGAATAATAGAAATTCTAAAGAAATGAATTACAATTTCGGACGTGACTCTCTAATGAGAGAACAAAAAGATCAAACATTTCCTATGGGTATAATCATGGAACATGGGAATTTCCTAAATATCTAGGGAGATAACAAGAGACTTACTTAGTTTAGAAGAATCAATTGAATTATTGATGACATTATAAAGCTTATTGCCAACCCAAATTCTCATAATGAGCATCATCTTTGGTGTACCCCTCTATGGGATATCCATTCCTTGGAGGATCAATTTCATCTAATCAGAACTAGATGGAAATGTCGCACGACCCTCAATAAGAAGCCTACGATTACAATTCAGGTCAATATATAGAAGGTATGAAAATATAAAACACCATGTAATATTACTATTAAATATATTTCATGTCTTATAAATATTAATTAATTTTATTTTATATTGTTATATTCATAATAAAAATATTATGTAATTTTTCAATTAGCATGGAAATAGTTTTATTTGTATTAAATTCAATTTAATGTATTATTAAGTTTTATATAAAAGATTAGTTTCATAATGTTATAATATGAATATTAAAAAGTTAAATTAATATTATTAATGAACATGTTAGAATAATCATTATATGAGATTTTGGTATTTTGTAGAAAAAATGGATTTTTCACTAAATAGTGAAAAACTTCTTTTCTTATAAAACTATCATTTCATTTCACTGTATAAAGAAATTTAAAAGTACCATTTCATCCTAAATAGAAATAGTTCTTATTTAATTAGAAATAATCAATTTATTAACACATTAATCATCATTGTACCATATTTTGGTGTTAGATCATTTTTATCTTAAAAACACATTTTCCTAAAAAAACTATTTATTGAATTTTATGTTTTAATTTTAAATTAATTTCTAAAAATTATAAACAAATAAATATTTAAAAATTGATTCCATATATAGAATCATTATTTTCATATTTATTAAATAGGACACTTTTTTTTCATTATTAATAATAATTATAGAAAATAGTTTTCACCTCAATAAGGGTAAATCAGGTAATTAAGGTTAAAAATAATGAGACAAGACCTAAAAAATTCCATAAAAACAGTATTTATTTTTTTGGATAAGTGTTTTTAAATAATAAACAATTAATTTTATTAAAATTTTCTATTTTTTCCACTTTCATTTGACAATGAACTTAATATAATATTAAATGAAGAATAAAATTAAAATATCACTCTCTGTTTTTTTATATTTCTAAATTTTTAATACATAGGGATAAAAAGGGGTGTTATGATATACATGGTAATTATTAATATAAATTATTTTTTATCATAGTAATTTAGTTCTATTTTTACTGATAATATTATTTTCCCAAATTCTTATGAAACAAAGATGTAGTGCTTGTGAAAACGGTTGAAAAAGAATCTCAATGAGTTTAAAAACACTTAAATTAATATTTTAATGGAGATTTTTTGTTTAAATAAATATATATATATATATTAGGTATGCATGAATATTTTTTATTCTAATTTTTTAATTTGATGACATTAAATTAAATTTAAAAGAATAGTTCCAAAATGACATTAATGATAATTTATGATAAAAATATTTTCTTAGATGATTTAATTTTCATAAAAATGATATATTCAGAAACATTAATGGTATATGGTTGGTAATATAAAAATGGTCTATATATTGGCTGGATATTCTTTTATCGTAACTTTATTAGATCCAATACTATAAAAAATGTTGATATTTATATAATCATCAAAAGGGTTATTAATGGTTAGAACTAGGAAATTAGGGTAGAAACATCACTTAATATTGTAAAATTTTTATTATATGATAATATTTATAATAATAATAATATTATATTCTAAATTTATAAATTTGGGCCCACATTTTTCTAAAATATAGTTTATATCAATTTAATACTCTAAAAATTCCATAATGGCCCCTCCCCTCACTTATAAATAGAATCTCATACCTTTAATTACTTACAACAATTTAGAATTATATTTACTCAAAGACATGAAAAAATCACTCCTTAAACATCATCTCCATGATATATAGGTTATGTTATCATTAAAAGGCCTACCTATATGGCTTATATTGTAAGATAATGGTAGTTTTCTAATGCTGAATTATAACACATCAATGTGATTCTCCATTTTAGATATTCTTATAGATTCCTAAAATATTATTTAAAACATGATTATATTATTACATATGTATATAATACATATCTAAATGTAATTATGACTATTTTAAAAACTTTTTCATCTCTTTTTCTATCAAATGGGGAATGAAAACATCTTTTATGCATACATGTGGTCTGCCACCTCCACAAAGTGATGTGTATCATTTTACATATCTTCAAATCGTTGAATGTTAGAATGATAGATTTAATTTATATATGTTATATTAATGACATAATTATAAATCTTTAAAGATAAATAATAATTAACTAATTTTACTTATTTTCATTGAAAATGGAAACATTAGTCATGTGTAAGAACGACCAACCATCTCCATGATTGTAATAGAATTCATTTATGGTAACGAAAATACATGGTTTGTTTTAAAAGTATAAATAATTTATAAAAATTATAATTATTTCATGTCTATTATTATGGTGATAATGGAGTAATGAACACTTTTACCATAGTCAACTTTTCAATGTAATTTTGGACATATGAGATGGATATCTTGAAAACATCCCATATCAACTTGATTGATAAATAAATAAATATAACATAAAAAATAATTAAATAAATGGAATCATAAAAATGAAAAGGGTTATTAGGAATAAGAATAATTAACATAATATTTTCATTCATGATGATAAATAATGTACGTGATGATTCTAACCTGAGGAAAGGGAGACATTACCCTTAAAAACAATATTTTAAATGTTGTAAAAATTTATTTTTCTAAATATATTTCTTCCATGTACACATTCATTAAAAAAAATTCCATATCTATTTATAAGGGCAAACACATATTGTAAAGGAAACATTAAATAAATTATTTTACTTTCTTAAAATGGTTTTCAAATGGAATCTTTTTACAAATACTATAATTAATGTTTTAACATACATTATAAAAGGAAAACCAATATTTTAATGTATAAAATATTAATGGAATTTTCCTACTGGAACAAACATTATATTTTTTCTAAAAACTATTATATTATTCTATGTTTTCTTCATGGAAATAAAATCAATCCAACTAGTTTGGTAATTTTAATTGATAAAATTTTATTTTTGAGGAAAGAGATACATCAATATCCATAAATGTTTTACTTATGGGTTAAAAAGGAAATTTTTATGTGTTTGATGATGAAACTGAAGGATTTTAGTGTCTCAATGCATGTTTCAGTCCTTGTAAATTGTTCATGATGTTGGGTGAGACCAATATATCACATGATGATGGGTGAGGCTTATATAGATCTCCAATTCATTATGTAATGATTATTATATTTTAAAAAATATTTTATAAGATAATATTATTGATTATTCCACTTGTAAGGGATATATTAAGGGTTATAAGAATATGATTTTTATGAAGCCCTGATAAGAATTTTCTATAATTTTTAATGATTTTTCATGGAAATATTTAAATTTCACCAGGAAAGATAACGATATTTTGTTTTAAAGAATGAATATAGATTTTTAAAGTAAAAAGAGAATATTTTAGGGAGTTTTTACAAGTTATCATGTTTGTAAGAAACATTCAAAATGATTATTTTTCATTTATAATCTATAATAACGTTTTTATGAAAAAATATGTCCTACAAAGATGATTTCATGAGTATGTACAATTTGAGCTCAAATTTTATTATATTAATGGAATGCACTTTTTTTATGATCTCAGGGTTTTTAAATTGTCTAACACGTTTATTTATTTATTTTTTATATGTATCTTATTTTGTTTTTTTTCTCACCCCATGTTTTTAAATGTTTTTCATAGGGTTTAAGGACAAGTGAGAATAAACAATTCATGTTTAAAGTCATGATGATTTGTCATGAAGAGAGAACAAATTCATTATAAATTTTTTATATTATGTAAAAATAGATACTGAGTCTAACTAACAATTTTATAGTATATGAGTTTATTAAAAATGTTTTATGTAATAATTATCTAAAATAGTAAATTAAAATGATCCCAAAAATGAAAGAAATTAAATTTAGTTCTAAATAATCATTTTATGCATTGTTTTCAACCTGGTCTTTAATGAAATCAAAATAAGTAATATAATAGAAAGAGATAAAACTCATCTCACTACCTAAAAACTCAAAATAAACAACCCCAACAAAATTCAATAATAATATTCCATATTTCCATTAGGCCATAATCTCTATCAAAATAATAAAAAATATCCCCCATGGGGATCACCATTAAATAAGGGGACGTAAAGGGTCATAAAAACATGTTTAGATACCATTTTATAGTTACGATTGAGGCTTCATTGATATAGTTTTATAATTCCAATCCCTTTTTACAAGTGTTTCAAAATGAATTTTAAATGAATATTTAAATATAACACATTGAAATAAGATTTAAAAAAAATATTCTAATTAAAAAGGATTTTCAAATCACTTTATAATTAATAAATTTCAAAATCATTGATCAAATATTTCTAGATTCATCTTATTTGAAATAGATCAATTAAATAATAAAATATAAATTTTATAAAGACATTTTTATCACATTAAAAACTACTCTATAAAGTCATCCATGACTAAAATAGGGTATAAAAAACAAAAAACCCTACATTATTATTGATATAAATCTACTAAGTAGTTAATAAATATTTAAATTTTAATTTAACCCTTCAAATTTCAACTAAAAAAATTATAAATAATTCTTGAAACCCAAAGACAATTTTCATAATTACAAAATAAATTTTATAGAAATATTAGATCCATTTAAAAAACATTTAATCAATATAGTTATTAAAAACATTTTTTCAAAATGTTTAGAAATTTACAAATCCTAATAGAGAAACCCTACATATAATCAATGATAATTTGGATAGAATTCATCACATTCAATGGTAAAGGCTCCCACAAGTAACAGAAGGCGAAAAAAAACCTAAAAACAATGAAACTACAAACATTGTGTCCAATCCAAACCCTAGGGTTTGACTAAATAACATGAAAGAATGGGGATGAATAAAAAATAGAAGATATATTGAGGGGATGAGAGAATTTATGCCAAGGATTCATAAAATAATCACCAAGTTATAAAGTGAAAACATTGTTAAAATTGCTGAGTAGGGAGTTATGTGTGATATATGGGATCAAACAGGGTGTGATGAGATTGATGATTCTGGACTGTGGAAATGGAGCCATGGGTTGGGGTTACATAGGAGGAATGACAGAGGATGTAAAAGGGAGGAGGAAATAAAAGGAAGAGGGGGAAGGGGGGACTCAGGAAGGGTTGTCATGTAATAGGAGAAAAGGTAAAAGATTAGAGAAAAAAGGAAGAAAAAAGGAACAAAACAAGAAATAAATAAAAATTAAAGATAAAATAAAAACTTTAATTATAGGTAAACCATCATAGTTTACCCCTTCGATTTTCAAAACTATGTAGAAAACATAATTCCCAAATCTCTTAGAAAAAAACAACCGCATACGATTACTCAAATATCCCTATATGGTTTATTTGAGTTTAAGTTAACCATTGAAAATGTTTCTTTACGATGTAATATCCAAACATACTATGATCACCTGGTTTACTAATAATGTAACCAAGAAAAAATTTAAAATTTTAATGACTTTGTTGTATAAAACTACTAAAACTCATAAAAAAAATTAAATGAATAAAATAATAAAAAGATAAAATGTTGGGGTGTGATATTCTATTTCTAAGATAATAGTTATTTAAAATATTTTTACCCAAATTATAATGGATATTTGATTGAAAATAAATAAATAAAACGATCTATAAGTTCATGTAGTTCAACTAAGTTCATATTTTTCCAAAACATATCATCTTAGTACCAAAATGAAACTGAATACTAAATTATGCCAAATTCTTCAGATTCAAAATTAGAATCTTCATAGGAAAAATATTAAAGGAAATAAGAATACAAATTGTAAACCTAACCACTTATGCATCAATTTCACTAAATAAGAACCTCTCTATCAATGATATACTAGATAGATGTTAAAATCAATGTGTTATAGAAAGTTATTACATTCCCATGTAAATATTAAAGGATTACCAATGGGTCCTCATAATAAATCTTCATAGATATGATAATTAATATAGTGATATATTAATAAAACTAATATATTAAAAGGATAATAATATAAGGATTTATCTTAATAAAATAAATATCCCAAAAAATAATACTTCCCAAACATAAACTCAAATACATGAAAAAATTATAATAACATAGATAAATCTCTTAAAATATCAACTACTCCAATTTCATACCCATTCTATAAAAAGAATAACCAAAATAGTTCCCATGAGATGGAGTAATAAAATATTTGAAAAATTCAGAGTATATTAACCCGAAATCTATAGATAAGTCGATATAAATCACATATAACACTACCTAAAAAACCTTAAACCAAACCACCTTAACAACATGGAACCAAAATCTCCCAATCACACCATAATGGAAAACCTCTTCCAAACTAGAGATCTATAATTATCTTACTTCTCAACATTACGAATTTCAAACATCCTATTATTTCATTCAAATATATCACAAATGTTTTTGAAAACATAATGGATGATTATGATGATGGTGTTTATAAATATGGTATGGTGTTGATTTATAAAACAACCATGTAAAAAAATTAACCAATACACAAAACATATAACTTTGTAGATATATTTGAGAATATGGTAACATATCATGATAATGTATAATAACACTATAATGTTGGGAAAATAATATTTCTACAATAATAAATATTTTCAATATATAATATTTTTATGAAAAAGAAGTCATAAGAAAAATTAATATTATGATGGAACCTCAACACAACCTTATAAGGATAATAATAAAATCCCATGTCCACTCTGAATACCACCCTATTACATATCCTCAGTACTCATCATTGGAAGAAACATTTTAATTATATCTTCTTTTTAATCACATAATAATATGTACCATGCCTTTGAGTTCCTATCTAAATATGAATATGTTGATGAATATCCATCTCAAAATCCACTATATTTATCTCAACACCTATTATCTTTTCTGGATATTATCCAAAAACCCATAAATCTATCCCAAAAAATTGTTCACTAGAGATCCCATTAGGAATAATTTTTTTCTTATAAATCATCTTTATGTAAGTTCATTAATAAAATATACCCTAATAATACTTCAAAAGATTATGATTTAAGACCCAATACATTGATCAAACTCCTAGATATAATTTCAAATAATCTATTGATGTTCCCATTAAAAAAATAAAAAAATAGTTTCACATGATGGTCAATCATTTTACGAATCAATCGAAACTATATTTCAAAACCATTTATCTATCAAT
This sequence comes from Viscum album, assembly GCA_963277665.1. Classification (NCBI taxonomy): domain Eukaryota; kingdom Viridiplantae; phylum Streptophyta; class Magnoliopsida; order Santalales; family Viscaceae; genus Viscum; species Viscum album. The sequence goes on along the minus strand of OY728155.1, from coordinate 235,968,494 downwards.
TAGTCTCTATATCCAATGTGGATCAAGTAAATAATTTTAATAATATTTAAATGAAATAGATCATATAATTAACAACATGATCAAAATGTCGACCGTTAGGTTTTAATCAATTAAATTTATAATTTTTATATGTTGAAATTATTTATATTTAAAAGTAGAGTATATTAAAATAAATAATTTAATCATTTGTATCAATAATATGAATAGAAATTATTAGTAAAAGAGGATAAATGTAATTCTTAAAAATTCCAATAGAGTTTATAATTTAATGGGGTTTTAGTTGATGTTGGAAAAAATTTGATTATGTTTTTATTCATTAAAATAAATCATATATAAATATTTATGACAATATTTTAAAAAATTGATCAAACAAAATATTACAAAACAATACTATATGTTAGGATATGATTTGTATTCTTGAGTTGATGTTTCATGGTTGTTCATTATAGTATGACAATTACCCCTTGAAGGGAGAAAGTTAAATCTAAATAGTTTTAATTATTCCATGAAGGTTAATCAATGATTTATTGAATGTTAATATACTAGGATTTATGAATGCGATTATTCCACTATGCTATGGTGGAAAAAAATCTATACTCTTATATTCATTATAGTTAAGTGGTTATTTCATAATTGATAACACGTTATACCCTAATATATTTGGTTTTACCAAAATTAATCCAGATTAAATTAAATTTCAAAGGTATTTAAAAATTATCCATCGATGGCTATTATAATTAATTTATTGACACATACTTTTATATATACAATTTTCCTTATAAATAATCATTTTTGAAATATTTCAATTTATATTATAGTATAAAATATATAAACCACAATATATAATGAAAAAATTCATTATATAATTAATTGAGAACTTTTTAGAAAAATATACCTAATAAAATAAACACTATTATGATGTCATAATAAGAAAAACAAATAAAATAAACATAATATAATAGAAAACTTTTGTTAACTTTGATCTCCTAGAATTATCAAAATCATGTAAAATTTTGTAAAAAGGAAAAAAATAGAAATTAAATTAAATTATTGAAAATGAAGAATATAGAAAATGGATAAAAATTAAGTGAATGATTATAAAATATAATAGGTAGTATTTATAAAAATTATAAACCCAATATAATCATTGCAATTATTACTATATCATTAGTAATAATAATTTTATATTTTGAATTGTAATATAAATAAAACTAGATGATGTGATTAGAATAATATTTCCTATGAAATAATTAAGTTAATAGAAATAAGATAATTCAATAAAATAATTATTCAATTTAAACACCCAATGAAAGCATAAGTACATTTTTGATAAAGCATATTTCAAGAAATTTTACAAAATCAATAATTTTATCTTTATAATTAAAATTAAAAAATTTAGAATATTTTTTTATAAAATGAATATTGTTTTTGGATTTATCATTATAAAAAATTTTAAGGGTTAATTTTTGATAATTTTCCAAGAAACTATAATTTTTATGTTAATAGTAAACATATAATTTTTGAAATATCGTCTGTTTTACAAAAAATAATAATTCCTTTTTTATTAATAAATCTTGAATTTTGTATATCAATCCAAAAATAATTTTACAATATGAATGAGTACTTTTAAAATAATAAAATTAATTTCAAAACATGAAAATGTACTTTTCAAAGTTCGGTGATGTAAAGTATTCCATTTTAAAACATAAATTATCATTTTTTAATTTAATTTTGATAAAAAAACATAATTTTTAGGTAGAATGGTTTAAAACAACTAAATTAATTTAATTTTATTCAAATATTATTCAAAATTTCAAAAATAAAATCATTACATGTCTTAGCTAGGAAATATTAATTTATTCAATATTTTTACTAAAATACACCCCTTCCCTAAGTATAAATTTCCCTCACTCTTCCGAAGGAAAATAAATTCCCATACACTTTTACATGACCATCCTTAACCCAAATACACTATTGGTAGTCTCATTAAACCCTTAGTAACATTCTAGCGTGATTCAAACCCTTGTATTTGAGGATTTAATAGAGTAAATATTTAACAAAGTTATAAACCCAAGATTTAATCTTTTCCTATTTTTCTCTCTTGTTTTTATACACGCCTGGTATATTTCATTATTATAAATTACTAGAATATTTAAAATATAATTATATAACATATTATGGTTATTTTTATAATGGTATAACTATTTTAATCTATTTAGAGTATATATACTCTCTCCACTAATAATTGACACAACATTAAAATGGTTGGTTTCATCTATCGATAAGGATGTTATAAATTCTTTACTTTTGATAACCTATATTGATGGTTACTTTATATTATTTATTATAAATTTATATTAATTTATTATAATAATTTTTAAATTATTGGACAAAAATATAAATTTTAGATAAAAAATATATAAATTGAATGGGGGTGCGATATTTTAATGAAAACATGACTTTCAACCATTTCACCATTAACAATGAATTTTAAAAAACAAAATAGAATGATTGTAATTGATCAAGAGTGAAAATAATGAATCTATTTCACTTTTATATTCATGTTTTTATAAACAAATGTTGATTTAATAAGAGGAACAAAATTGATGAAATATAATGATACATATGGTATGGGGAATCTCGAACACATCTCTTTCCTTTTTGGTTCTTTACATTTTTATCTTTTTTTTTCAAAATGATTCTTATAGATGACATATAATTTAATTTTTCATTTCATTAAATTTTTTCCTGGAGGGTTAGAAAAGATCACATATCATTAATATGAATGTAAATACACCTTCATTATCTTTGATCAAATACATTTCTTGTAAAAATCAATTAAACTCTTCTTATATTTATTATTATTCTCTTAAATAATTATGATGCATTATTTGATAACAATACATTTTCATGACTAAAATATTGATTTATATTTTTCTTTTTAGAGCCTCCATGTTCAGTATTTTATATATTATTTTTGAAATCAATATTGAAACTATTTTATTCACATGATCCCTTATCACAAGTATGACTGATGTTTATTTTCCCATCCATGTGAAACAAATGGTTACGATCATATTATGATATAAAATGTTTTAATATAATAATATATTCCTCTAATTCACTGAGAATTGAAATATATAAAATTAGATTATATGTATTACTTTTGACCATGTTTCAATCCTTGCACATAATCTATAAAGTGATTATTATTACACATTTGTTACATGTGAACAAGATATTAGGTTTTCCCCAACCTATAATAGGCATTTGACCACAATTCTAATTTGTTTAATTATTATGCATATTTCACCTTATATGCCTATTTTGAACTATTAACCCGTGCTTATGTTAAAGACCAATTTTTTGCATGGTGATCATTATTATTCTTACCTATGTACTATTGTGATTCACACAAAATATTTCATTTTTGTTATTAGTCCCATTACTAGGATTTCATCTAAGCCTTTCGAAGTTTTTTTTAAAAATTATTTTTTATACAATGTGAAATTTATAAACAATTAGAGTTATACAATGAATGAATTTAATAATGTTTAATATTTTATGTAAGAGTTTATTGTATAAACCTAATTTTCCCAAGATACAAAACATTTTCATTCAGTATTGTATTAATATAATTAATTTTATCATAAATATATTATAATAGTAATGTATAAATGATATTGGTATCTATAATTGAAAGAGGATGGAGATAAAATTTGTAGTATTTTTGAAAATAATTAGAAAACATTAAAATTAATTTGAATAATAGGAAGTGAAATAGAGAGTAAATGTATAAAAAGATAATAAAATATCAAGGTGAGAAGATGAGTGAATATATTAGAGATTATTTTAGATGTAATAATAAAAAATAGATTAGAGCGGAAATAATATTGTATTTTATATGAGAGAATTATTACATATTTAATGTTATCTAATGAAGTGGAACATTCCATATATATTATTTTGATTTAGATAAGTAAAATATCACTAATTATTGTTATTAATAATAACAATAATAAGGAATAAGTTGAAACACCTATCTTATTGAAAAATCAATATTACATTTTAATAATATATACTCATCAAATAATAAAAAACATATTAATTTGGGATGACTATATTTTGTTTTCTAGATCTATGATTTCATGGATAAAATTTTCTCAGTGTATTGCATATTTTTATATAATTTGATAATATGGGAATCTTTGATTCACAAATATTTTAGGGACATATATATTTTTTCTACATGATGAAACTATACATCAGATTTAATTTTATAGATTTAATTTCTCTGGCATATATGATTTATATCATGTTAATAAATCAGTCAAATAAATGATACATATTCATTTCCAAGAAATAAAAATAGGTAAAGTTGAAATTATTTCACCAATTTATCCACCCACACTCGGTGAACTATCAACATGAGTTTGGCAGACAAAAGGTATCTGAGTGAATATTAGTTTTCCAATTAATATCTCATGCAGCTTCTATAAGGCTGTTGTCATGTGTACTTAATCTCAATTGGCATCTAAGTTTTCTTTTATCCATTGGAAAAAATATATTTTCTTAGTTTCTTTTATTGTTCATTCTATGAAAATATTATATGCATATATAATTTTTTATATTCATTATTGATAGTATTTCTTCTATGAATAAGAAATAAAATAAAAAATTATATGAGAATAATTATATTGTTTCTATTGATAAAATGTTGGTATTTTATTAATATCAATTTTAGAATTTTCTAAAATTATAGTTTACTCTTTTGCATCACTTATTAAATGTTATATAATGACTTAGGTTGTCATGAATTACATCAAGATTTATAATCATTAATAAACTTCTACCTTGACCTCACTTCTAGAAACCGAATGAATAAATGTCATGGGATCCATATAGTTAAATGAATATGGGAGATGTAGAAGAATATTTATAAATGTATTGTTATAGTAAAAAAAATGAAAGCATAAAATATTGATTTCTAAGTTTAAATACATTTTTACACTTAACCTAATAAAAAATAAATTGTTTCTCTAATAATTTAGGAGGGAGTGTTAGATTATTATGTTTTTTTGTAGATAATATTTTAAATTTAGTAATTTATAATAAGTTTTATAATATTATTATTGAAATTAATGATGAAAATATTATTCACTTGAGGATCACTATCAGAATTTATTTCTATTGGAATACTTATATTTTGTGCTAATTTTATGTGAAATGCAATGATCACTTGTTTTTGGATAATTATTTGTAAGGACCTAAGTTTTTCTTGACTGAAATTTTGAGAATAAATTTTATTTTATTTACTAGATCCATCTAACGGGTAAAATTATTATTTCCTTTATAATATGATCTTAGATAATATTTATGACCACTTTGGGGATCCCAAAATATGGTTCTAACACTAGGAAAGATGTTTGGTAGAATTATGAGCCGTTTAAATTTTATTAGAGTAATTAATATTTAATAAATTAGTTATATAATAAATCACATAAGTTAGTTTATCCATATATTTTTAATGGAGTTTCTGATTTAGATTCTATATCTTCCATTAAGTCAAGAATATATATATTTTTCCTTGGTGGGGAATAAACTCTATTTCGGCACTGAGGTCGGGCCAAGCCCCATTTCTTTTTCTTATTCCCACATTCATTTTTTTTTCATATATTCCTTCACTAACTTCACACTTATACCCCTAGGGTGATCCTCCTTTATCATTTGACTGATATAGAAAGAAATAGGGGAAGATATAAAGAGTTATACAAATTTATGGACCACAACTGAGCTTTGGACGTGCAGGATTGTCAAGTGGTAGTCGTGGATCTTTGAAATGGGAGAACCTTCAGTAGATTCCACCCAAATGTAGGACATTATTACGTTTTGTCGTAAAAACCAATATAATTATCGTTAAAAAACATTGAACCCAATATATTCTATATTAAGACACATTTGGTTTTGATCTATAGATATTAATGAAAAAATAGTGTTTTAGGCTGATTTGAGGGGTTTCTCATTCAGGAATCCTGATCATGCGACTTGTAGTTCAGAAACATGCACCCTATATTCTTCATATTCTGGGTATATGATATTTTATAATTACATTCCATGTATTGTGTATACATTCCATGTTCTTATAGTCCACCTTGTTGGTTAGTACCCAACCAGACAGCTCATATAGGTACAGATGGCCTTGCAGAGTACAAGGCCATACCCAATGTGGGTCTTACTCCATGTAGTGTAACATGGCCAGGCCCAGTATATGGAGATACCAAGTGAGGTGATTTAGAAAGAACTTTGTGTATGGTACACACCATGTAAATCTATTACATTAAATTCACTTGGGATTATACATGTCGAGTATGGATGGAGTACACACCCAAGTGGAGATTTGGGAGTACAAACTGTGTAAAAGGTTACACACCCCATGTACTTCTCCTTGCTACCATTTTTAGGTTTTTTAATATTTATTCCCAGGAATCACAATTGAAAACATTATTAGTCCATTCTAATTATCTATTCACATATACAAACAAAGATAAAACCTTGTGGTTCTTTATGGAGTCATAGGTGGTGTTTCATACATTTTCTTTAAGAGATATGTTCTTTCTATGGTAAACAAATATAATTGTCTCCAAAATGTTATAATTTAACACAAGATGATCCATTAACTATCTACATAGGCTTATTCATCATATTTCTTCTTTTGAGGATGTCTTGCATGAAACATATTCCATTCTGTTATACAAATTCATGAGGTTAGTTTCTTTTGAGGACCCCCTATAGGATTCCTTTTCATACAGTTCAACTTAAATGATTCACTTTATGATTACTCTATCTTATTCATGTTTATATGGGTTCCCAAATGGATGGGTTATCTTAATAATGACTTATAAAATCCTATTTAGGATCTATTTACCTATATACCATTTTTAGGGACCCATGTTGGATGCCTCTTCTCACATACTCTATTTTTGAGGGTCCTTTGTAGGATACTCCTTATGTACCATTCTATAGATCCCATGTATAATGTATCTTTTTCAATATTGTTAAGGAATAACAAGTATTATCCATTATTTTTCTTATCATATGGGGATCTGAGGTAAGAAACATTTTCTTATGTTTAAAATCATTGGATCTTGGTGGGATGCATTAATTTATTTGTATACCACAAGGATCCTGAGTATGATGCCTCTATTGTGTTATGAATTGAGGGACCATGTGTGTGATATGATGTTTGTCTAACCCTATTATTTTATATCAGTTTTGGGTATATATTCTAGTTGGTATGACATAAGAACCGATGCCTAACATGTAAACTTGAGAGGCTGATTCATAAGCGATGGGTTAGATATTTGACCACCCCACTATTTTATTTTTTCATTCACTTGTTTACTTATGATGCATCAATGATCACCAGAGGTTCTTGTAGGTTGGTGGATGATGAGACTGATGCTGTGAATATTTACTTATCTTTGTGTTTCCTAAATGTTCCTAAAATATCTTTCATATCTTTTATCTATATTTCCAGACATATTTCTCAGGATTGGGCTTCTGAGCCATGTTATTTCATCTATTTACTAGAATACCCATATGTACTACTTGACACCTGTATTTTTATCTTTTATATTTGAATATTATATTATTTTGAGTTTGATAGGTTCTTTATGGGATCAATATTGTGAGACCATGATTATGATATACTAGCTTGGAGTCCTTAGTAATGATACTCAAGGATGATTATGCTCTCTGGGATGATGAGGATGATTTTGTTGTCCCCAAATTATTATATGTTAAGGATGATTACTATCCCCTAGGTAGTGAGGATGATTAATCTTCCCTCAAGTTATTATATGATTATAATGATTCTTATCTCCTCTGATTGGAATTTGATGAGGAATATTGTTCTCCACTTGATCTGGTTATACTCATTGATGATTATGCTCTACCGAGATATGTGAATGATTATGGTTTACCAGATAGATGAGTAGACCACCATGTTGGACATGGAATTTCATATAATTGGATACTTATGGATGATTAGACTCTCATGAGTGATAGGTATGGTTCCTTTATCCCTGAATAGAGACCTCCAGGGGTGGGCATGAGGTCTCACTGATGATCTCTCCTTATAGATCACCTAAGTAACATACCCAAGGGTTCATCCTATGTTCCAATTCTGTAAAATCCTATTTACTGGGAAATATTTCCAAAAACAGACAATATTTTCATGGAATTAGTGACATGGTGTCCATATTAGTAACCATTTGTAGGATGTTCAGATGTACTTCTATATAATCAATTATTTTAGTGATTGTAGGTGAGTACGGGTGAACCCAATGTTGAGACGAGTATCCTCATATGGTTATGTAGCATACTCAGAGACATTATAATGATATCTAAATCAGGTATTTTTTATTAAGATTACAAAACCATAGATCACCTTAATTATACATGGCTTGAGTGGTATGAAATCCAGGTAAATTCCATTTGTATAGGATGTCTAGATGATCCATATTACGAACCCTAGGATTATATATTAATGATTTCTATTATTTCATTGACCATACTAATAAATATTAAAATTTAGATATATATATATACATATGAATATATATATATATACCCAGATAAATATGGATATCTATTAAAACATCTTACCTCATAGATTGGGGTCATAGAACCAATGATCGACTATGGTTTCGTTTTATTTATTTTATTTATTATTCTAGTTTTGTATCGTCAATGATTAGAATAATGCATGAGAGTTCACTTATGACAAAAAATATATAGATTCTTCATTGGGGTGTCTAATTGAGATTATATTCACTCCCTTGTATGTGAATGTCGGTGTGCATATAAACCTCATGTCAGCTTTTCTTGTTTAGAAAAAATGAATGATAGATAGAGATGAGGCCCAAATAATCATGATCAGAATGATCCAATCACATGAACTCTTATAATTGGGACTATATGGTTAGATACTTTCATAGAGACCGGTTATTAAGTCTACGTCATATTTAGTAGTGGATCCTTCTGTTTATTTTAGTTTCAATTATATACTCCTACATGTATGGTCGACATAGTGGGTGACTTGTGTTGTATGATAAGGACATTTAGGCTTATGTAGAATTTTATTTATTATTACCGATTGTTTTATTTTAGTTTTTTACTTCCTAAATAATATATGTATTTAATTATAGTATATTCTCTAGTAATTTCTTGTATTTTTTTACTCTGATATGAGGGAATTGTCTGTCTATAGACACACCCTAGTCTGTCGCTGCTAGTCGCCAGCCTCTGCCATATGGAGAGTAACAGTTGAGGCCTTATAGCGAATTTACATGAAGTATTGGTTAATTGGAATCAGGGATGAGATATTAAATAGTATCATCAAATGCTTCCCTTTCTTATTGTATTACTATTTTGGATATTATAGACATGAATATTAGGAATATGTTGGAACATCTGATGGATATCATATTAATGCATTGAGAAAACATGTTCTGAGAAAAAGTAATTGTTTCATGGGTTATGGGATTTTTGTTATGATCTATGATGTTATAATTATCTATAATTTTATTTTTTAGTGAAACACCTATTCTGTGGAAATTATGATTTTTTATGGATTATAGGATCTTGGCCATATTTTTGAGGCCAGTAACAGTTTTTATCTCATAGTCGAAAAAGAAAATAAGTTTCATACACATCATATTTGGAATATATGAATCAAATTTTGTAGTCCCGCTTATGTTTAGTTATTACTAATGGAAGAAGACAATTTTTTAATGGGTAAAAAAATGTAAACGGTGTTTTCTCTTAGCAGTTTTTGAAATCATTATACTCAATTGGACCAAAAGGAATATATAAATATTTACTTCTGATGAAAGGTGATATGGATCTATGTGAGGTGCTTGATGTTGAGGTTGATGACTCATTCTTCATGTACATGAGGTGCAGTGACCCTAAAAGTTTTATAGGAAACCTGATTTGTATGTTTTATACCCCCTTTTGGGGATTTTTTTCTCTATTATGGTTCTTCAATGTGTTAGTATGAATATATATAGTGTTTTCCTACATCTGTTGAAATGAAATTCCAAAATACTGATCTTACATAGGGTTATCTAGTCAGATCACCGAGTATTATGTCAGTAGTTACCAGGAAATTTCTAATGAATTTGAACTCAAGGGGGTATTACAATACACATATTCCCAGTGAGTGTTGGTTCATTATCTGTTATGTGTTTGTTTTGTGTTCTTGGGGGAGCAGACCCATTTTAGGACGATCGGTAAGGATCATGGCCCTTGTAGGTCGTGTTGATAGTTTTGACCCTCATAGATCATTTTCTTCCATTTAACTTCCCTTGGATAGGATTAATCTTCTGGGATAGGTGGTTATACCTTGTAACCTTGTTGTAAGATATGATCAGTAGGGAAAGGTTGGAGACCTAGAGTCCCTTAGGTTTTACTAAGACCATTTTATGTTGGAGATCATTTTTATCATGTGAATCTAACACGAGAGGTCAACCTAGTTTCATAAATTAGTTTTTGGGTTCTGATCTTGGTTATATGATCATTTTAGACACATACATGGTTTGTTCTAGGATTTTCTAATATAGGCATTTTGTGAATTTTGGATTCTTACAAACTAATTTAAGTTCTTTGGTATTAAGAATGAGTTTTATTGGAAGGAATATTTGGGTGCCTAGGCCTATCAACAAGTGTTCACACTATTGATAACATTGTAAGAACTTGAGTAGATACCCATGAATATAATGATGCTAGGTGATGGGCTCTCTTGGAATAGATCATGGCATAAGTGAGGTTCTCAATTTCAAATAGGAGTTCCCAAAAAGATTCTATACTACTCATACAAATGGTTCATGTTGTATGGTATTCTTGATTTTATTAGCTGATGGACCACATGACTATGAGCTATGAATCGGGTTATAAAGGTACATGTTGGCTAAACGTGCTATAATTAAACTCGAAAATTATTGAGTGGTTTTGTATTTGATGGGGAATTTTGTTCTCAAGTATTTCTATAGGAATGTGTTCCCAAGATTTGTGGTTAATTAAAAATGTTCCTCTATGGTAAATGAGACATTGAGAACAAATCTAGTGTAATGAGAACATTAACTCATGGAAGGACTTGGTCAGACATTGTCAGTAGAAATTGTGTTAAGTTCTATTTAAAGGGAAGTATATCTTTTTTTGGATATGGTCAGGACATCAAGATATTTATAAATGAATTTTTATAGAATCTTAGTACACTTCTAGATAAAGTTGATAATGCTCTATCCTGAAATCACTGTGAGTGCAATGAGAGAGAATTGGCTCTAGGACAAGATTAGTTTCATTTAAATGTATTTCATTGAATTATAATAGAACCTATTGATGTTGATATCAAGGAATGATATAAGGTAATTGATATGGTTGGGAATACACAATTTCCATTAAGTGGGAACACTTATTTTAATTGAAATTTGGAATTTTCTTTTATCCATTGAGCTCATAGTTTTTTTGATATAATGATACGGTAATTCCTATTGAGGAGAGTACTAGATCATTATTATTTGAACATATCATGTGTAGGATATTTTTTTTAATAATGTGAGAATGGTTGTTTGACATTTGAGAAGGAACTTTAATAATTATTCTTACGTTGAGGGCACAAATGTGGGTTTTCCCAGCAATCCTTCTCAAGGATGAGAAGGTTTATAGTGGGGAGATTGTGAGGACCCTTTTTTTTCAAGATAATAATTTTGAGCATAAATTTGAATTTTTTCTATTGGATTCTGGTAAGGGGTAAAATAGTAATTTTCCATTAACACATGATCTTAGATAATTTTGTTGATAACTATATTGGTCCAAGAATAGATTTTTTACCCAATGAAAAGAGTTTTATAAAATTACAAGCAATTAAAATCTTAGTAGTGTTGATAATATTTAGTTAATTAAATTTTAAATTATTCATTATAGGTTTTTTCATCCATATCAGTTGAATGGAGTATAATATTGAGATTACTTCTAGTCCATTAAGTCTTTAATAGATAATCATTCCTTGTTAGGGCATAAACTTAGTTTGGGCACTAAGGATGTGCTAAGCCCCATTTATTTTTATTTTTCTACCTTTTATTTTTCTTTTATTCTTTTCCTTCCATGGATTCTCATGCAAACCCCCTTGGGGCTCCTTTCCCATTAGAACAAGATATAAAGGTATACTTAGAGAGATAAAGTTAAAGGTATAAAGAGAGGTAAAACCATACAGTTTGGGACATGTCATATCGTCATGCGGTAGTTGTGGAGCATGGAAACATGTGAAGCATCAGTGCATTCTACCAAATAGAAGGTAATTTTTATGTTTTTCTCTAAATACACATATATTCATAATTTTCATGTTTTAATCCCATATATTCTATCTTAAGACACCTTTAGGGTTGATCTGTAGCTTTTGGGGATAAAAAAAGGTTCCAGACTGATTTAATGGGCTTCCCATTCTAGAATCCCGATCACATGTTGTTTAGTTCAAGAACACACATAATGTGTTTGTCCTATTAGGAGATGATGGTATTTTTGAAGTACAATTTATGTATGGGGTATAAATTCCATTTTCTAGGACTAACTCATGTAGCCGAGTACCCGACCAAATCTCCCATGTAGGGGCACATGGCTGTGTAGAGTAGATAGCCTGACACAGTGTGGGTCACACAACATGTTTTTCCTAGATAGGTACTAGGAAAATCCATGAGAGGATTATGGGAAGGTGTGCCATGAAGTGTATAGGAAATATAAATATTTTACAAACTATGTACTTGGGATTTTATATGCAGATCCTGACAAGAGTACACACCTAGGTGAGGATTTATGAGTACATGTTTTGTACCAGGGTACACACACCATGTCCTATAACATTCTTACCCATTTTAAGTTTTTCCATATATTTATGCCTAGGATTCAAAATTTAACCCATGAGTATTCCATTATAATTATATTTTCTCCTAGATAATGATGGTGAACCCCTTTCGGTACTGTAAGGACTCTTAGGTGGGTTTTAAAAACACCCCCTAAACAAAGATGTTCTTTCTCCTATAATTGAATACATTTTTATCCTATGAGTGGTAATTTGACATAATTTAATCCATGAGCTATCTCTCTGGAACGATGCTTCATAGAACTTCCTTCGATGAAGTCCCCCTTGAGAGATTTTCCCTTATGGCATAAGACATTGTGAGGTTTGTTTACTTCAAAAATTGTCTATTGGATTAATTTACTTACATTTTTTTTATTAGAGGATTGTGTATCAAATGTGTCTATATTATTTCAGTTATAAAGGTTTTTTTGAGGGATTCCTTCACTTAATAATAACATTTTTAATTCCTTATTTAATCCCTTTAACTTTATACCATTCCGAGGATCCCATATAGGATTCCTATCATCATGTACTCTAATATTTTGGATCCCTTATAGGATGTTCCTTATTATGTACCATTTTGAGGATCCCATGTACGTTGCCTCTATTTCATTATATTTAAAGGATACTATGTTTGATTAATCATTTATTCCTTCTCATCTAATGATATTGAGTAGGATTCCATTGCCTATGTTAAAAATCAGAGTATCCCAAGATGGAATACTTCATTTAACCATAGACCTTTAGGATCCCATGTAGGATTCCTCTCTCGTGTTATGAAAACTGGTACCCAATGGATTCCCAAGGATTGTATGAACATGAGCTAGTATGTCTGGTTTGGGTTGAGATGGTAGTATGTGTCACCTTAAAACCCACTCAAAAATTATAATCCTGACAGAATGAGTCATTAGTGGTGGGATGGGAATTCATCCACACATACTCTTTTATTTATGTATTCACCTATTTACTACTAATGTAATGATGATCACTAGAGGTGATTCTTAATTGGTGGTTGATGAGCCAAATGTGATGAATGTTTCATTCTATTTGGGATTCCAAAACATTCTTCATGTGATCTAAATTATTTGTTATCATGATGGCTTGACATATTTATTGGGATCCTTATTCAGATCCATGTTATTTATTATATTTACTAGAATAACTAGAGGTATTAAATAAGACATAGCTGTTATGCTTGTATAGTTGACTAATATTTTATTTTTATTTCTAGAGGTGTTTTTTGGGATCCAGATTCCAAGCCTTTGATAATGATTTATGGAAATTTCATCCATGTTAATGATACTTGTGGATGATTATGCTATCCCGGGTGATGAGTATGATTCCACTCACCTCGAATTGTTAAATATTGGGGATGATTCCACTCTCTAAGGTGATGATTATGATTCTGATGTCAACAAATTGTTATATTTTGAGGATAATTCTATAATCATTAAATTATCATGTGATGAAGAAGGTTTTTATCTCCTCAATCGATCTATATTCTTGGATGATTAAAATTTCTTGAGCGATGGGGATGGTTAAACTCTCCCTGGTTGATTACTAGACTGTGGTGTTCGACATGGTGTTTCATATAGTTGGATACTCCTAGATTATTATTCTATCATGAGTTTTAGATATTATTTTTCTCTTCTTTACTATAGGCCTCACGGGGTGGGAATGTAGTCTCATATACGTTCTCTCCTTATAGTTCATCAAAGAGTCATAACCTAAGGGTTCATCCATGTTCTAATGTCATGGATTCCTACAAACTAGGAAATAGGGGTTAGAAATTGGATGGGATTTACATGGAATGAGTTGAAGAAATCCAACTCAGGAACCATTTATTTTATGTAACTATGTACATCCCTATAATCTATTATTAGAGTGATTAGAGGCGAGTATGGGTGAACCCAGGGATAGGATGATTATCCCGTGGCAGTGATGTAGATTTCAGAGAGACATTCAGACATTGGATGAAGTGGGTATTTTCAATTGTGATTAAGGATGTAGAGATCGACTTAATGATCTATGGATTGAGTGGTATAACATCCATCTCAATGACTTTTGAACAAATTTCCATATGGTCGTGATTACAGACTGAAGGATTGTCTGCAGATAAATTATGTTATTTCATTCATCTTACTCATGTATATATACATATATATATATATACATGTATTAGAATATATATTCTCATACAAATATTGATATCCAAGATTAAACCTAACCAAGTTAAATGAGATCATAGAATCCAGGATCGACTGTGGTTTCACTTCATTTATTTTATTTATTACTCATATTTTGTATCAAACAAGATGAGAATACTCCATAATCTTTCGCTTATAACAACATATTTATAGGTTCATCATTGGGGAGACTTACTATGATTATATTCTCACCCCTATATTCACACCTTGGTTGGTATGAAATCCTATTATATTCTTTTGAGGTTTATCATTGATGCATTGTATATATGGCTGAGGTCCAAAGTTGTATGATCAAGTAGAGCAAGTCGTATAGATTCTAATGATTGGGATTATGCAGTTCAATAGTGTCATGAAGGTCAAGTATGTGGTTTGGCTCAACGTTAGTAGTATATAATTTTTTATATTTTAGTTTCCTTTATATACACTTGTATATAAGTTTGGACTAGTGGTTGACCAGTGTTTTATGAAATGAATGTATGGGATTTTATAGTATTCCATTTATTATTAAAACATGTTCTATATTATTTTGTCTACTACATTTCCAATATGTCTATATAGTATTTGGATGTTATCAAGTTATTTATGTTATTGTTTACTCATTGTCTATCCACAAACACACCCTAGGCCATTACTACTTATCAGAATCTTATGGAGTATGGAGAGGTGCACTTAAAGCCTCATAAAAAACGACTTGAAGCATTAGTTTAGTGGTTTCAGAGTTGAGACGTAAGAAAAGTAAATGTATCACATAAATTACTTCTATATAGACAAATAGTGAGCATAATTTAGGTATATCAATGAAGAATTTTAATATTCATAAGACATTGTATAGGTTGATGAATTTATTGACTGGATAGAATCACTCATATCAAGAAGTCTTTAAATTATAAGAGGAAAATATCATTGAAATTACCACTTAGGAGGTTTTATTGTAAATTATTTTGGACTTTTATACTTATTCTCCAAATTTAATGGACTATAAATGTGGAGATGAACTGTAAGTGGATGGTGAAGATGAAGGGGAGTACTCTAATGAAATATTAAGGAATAACACCATGAATTTTAAAAAGGTTATTTTATCTTTAAAAACATGGATAAAACATCTCCAATAATAAAAATTATTAATTAATAACAAAATATAGATGTTTTTTTCAATTGATGATAGTTTTTAGTGGGATATCAAGTGGTAGAGTTGAGAATTAATTCATTACAGAAACGAATGTTATGAATTAAATCATTAAAAAGTACACTCTAGAAGAAAATGAGTTTCCATATTGTGGTAATCCCAAGAGAAGTTTTGAAGAGGAAAATGAATATAAAATTTATTTGATATTATTAAAGATAAATGAAGGATAAAAAGAGTTTTTATTGAAAATTGGAAATAACTAGAATTTGATCATGTGTTATTTCTAAAAAAAGAAAGATCATATGAATAAATTAATGAATGAATTTTAAAATTAAAAATATTGAGAGTGAGGATACTAAACGTATGATATTTTTGTACTAACTAAATACATATATATTATTTAAATAGAAAATAATATCAACCAATGAATAAGAAGGAAATTTTAATTATTAAAGTAATGGGTAAAAATATATAGTATACTAGAGGAGTAAATAATGATATAAAAAAGAATACAATAAAGACAATTATTTTTTAGGGATAAATTTTTTTATAGGAAATGTCTTATTTCATGTGTAATGATCAAATTAATGAAAATTTTCTTAAAGAAAAGAAATTAATGTAGTAGATATCAATAATTTAGTCTATGTAAAATATTAAAAACATCTTCTTGATATATGATTTTTGAATGCCCCCCCAGAGGGACATATTAGTTGTTCAATAAGATTAGTAAGATTTTATGGTTATTATTGGTTTTCTATAGAATATAGTAACATCATGATATGTACTATATTTAGTGTAAATACTATTTAATATTTTAGAAGAGATATATTTCTACCATGTACTGTTGGAATTCCCATATAAATGAAAAAACCAATGTGAAATGTTATTTTATAATAGAATATTTCATAGAATAATTATTTTAATTGATTGGGTGATGTGTGTTGATAATTTAATGATAATAGTTATTTTTAGGAGTATATTGTGATAATATAACCTCAATATATTTTTCAACACAATCCAATTAAATCTAAAAAAAGTGACAAGTTAATGACTTCATTAAATAATGTTAAATCATATGAGGACAAAGGAAGTGAATATTAAGAAATTAGAGATTTATTACTATAAGATATATTAAAATAATCGTTTATTCTTAAAAATAAGGTACAATGTTTCTCATTTAAAAGAATTAGAAGATTTATGATGGATGAAATATATATAGAAGATGTGGAAATTATTAGATAAAATTATAAATGTTCTAGAATGAAATATAATGTAATGTGAAATAAGAAATTTGAGAATTTGGTGTACTATCCTAAAAAATTTTGATAAATAAAAGATCCCATAATCTAAAATACTTTTTATAAATTTATATGTGTCTTTAAAAGTTTTTTAAATTAAATGGGAATTTTATAGGAATTTATTAATGTTAGGGAAGAAAATCCATCCATTTCTATATAAAAGAATATTTTTAAATTTTTGTTCTAACTCTCATGCGGTCTTTGGATATTTCTATCCAAAGTTGAAGAAAGATAGAAAATGGTATTGAAATGTATAATTTTTTTATAATTTTTTATAAATGTATTATTTTTGGGAACTATGTATTTATTGGGAGTGTTTAAAATAGATAAATTTGTGAATTTATCATAGTCATGTGGGTTTCTATGTAAATCTATGAGTTTATCCTTGATTTTAGTATTTTTTATTATTTCAAAAGTATTTGATGAAGCATTTTTTGGGAAATATTATGCCATATAAATATAGGGGTTCCTAAATAAACATATACATTAAGAAGTATTGATTTTCCATTATAGATATTATGGTAATATATTATACATTAGAGTGTTATTCATGTTTTATATATCTTCTACACTAATGTAGGCATCAAATTAGCAATTTTGTGATTCATTTATGAGAACTCTATATTGATAAGGATTGTTTTTAATTAATTTTTTTTATAAATTCTATTTTTGACATATATATTTTAAAATATCCCATTTATTGGTGTTTTGAGACCCTGTTTTAGGTTTACCAGAATAATATTATATTGAGACATGATTTTATCCTTGTAAGAATTTTAAATATTTCTACATATATTTCCAAAGGTAGGATAAGAGACAACATGAAATTCCAAGGCCTGGTGTGACTAGAATTAATTTAATAAAAATATTAAATTTATTTTATACTGTGCACTTGAAGGATGTGGGATAAATATTAAACGATAGATCAGATCATAAACCCAAGGCCACATATGATTCTGGAATGTGTCATTTACCCTGGGTGTGGTATAATTATTTTCAGCATGGGAATTCAATGATAAACATCCCCTAGTGTAAAAATCGTAAATAAAATAATTAAAATTAATTTTTTTATCTTAAACACTGAATCAAATAACTTCGGATTATGGGCTCATATTGAATATATAAGAGAACTGGTGAGTTTTTAATGGGGTATTTTACCTAAGTGTGACATAAAATAATGGGGCACAATAGATTCATATTCCCACACTGAGCGATGATCCTATAAATAGAGATTAGGGGATTTAAGATTAGGGTTGGCCCTAATCCCTTATATCTCTACTAAGTCTCTCTCTCTCCCTCCCTCTCATCTATTTTCCATTGAACAAGGAGGAACCTCCACCGAAACAATAGAGGATCAATGTGAGAGATAAAATGACATGTTTCCAACTACGAATGATCAATTCGATGTAGGATTTATATTAATTTTGAGTTCCAATTCAGTTTTTAAAATTTAATCATCCCTTTCATTGCATTTTGATAATCCTTTATATCTTGAATTGTTGATGACATCATGAAAAAGGCCATCGATCTATGTTTAAATACATTTTTTTAACCATTATTATTCTATTCTCCACAAATATCTCCCATCTAATTTTGGGCATGACCGATCAATAGAGGATCATTAAATAGAGTTCGATGTTATGAAGCCCTTGTCACAAGGGTTCCTAGTCTACTGATAGGTTCATGAATATGTAACCAAATGCAACCCAATGTTCCACATAATTAACCACCAAAGCATCTTTGGCACAGAGGCCAGTGGTGACAAACAAAAACAATAGCCATGTGGACTAGGGTAACCAAATAAGGCTGCTGGTGGTGGGATTCTGGGCTCAACTGAGATGGTGGTGTGACTGTCCGACATGGATGGAGAATGAAGAGGGAAGGGTGACGGTTGGAGCACTAGGCGAGGCTGTCAGAACAACCGTGAACCCTAGGTGGTAGAGACCACCGTGACGTGGGGAAATCAACCTTTAACATGGACACGGGGAGGTCACAGAGGTGGAAAACTAGCAAGGTGGAGGGTCAGGCTTCAGTATATGGGATACGATAGGGGTTCATGGGCCAAACTGAGTGTAGGTATGCCAGACCATCCAACTAGTCCACTAGATAATAAAACTAGTCGTGACGGCTTGAGAGGTCTGGCCAAAATAGACTGGACAAGTTTGGGTCGGGCCATATGACTTTAAATGGTCATATCTCTAAAAATTGATGTTCGAATGAATCAAATACCATGGCCACACAGTCCTATCATTGAGATGGATCTCTTTAGAATGGTTTGGAAGATTTATGACTTGGTTTCCTGATTCGATTTCACGACACATCGATGATTTATAATAATAATAATATAAATTATTATTATTTGGGGTTCTTGTTTCAGATGTGGAATTTGCATGAAATGTCTAATTAATGTGATGTCAGTGGTGGTTTGACCTTGGTAATTGGGAAGATGTTTCAAGACTACTTTAGAGTGTTCAAACTGAAGATTAGGTGTGGGCGCCATGAAGCTTGGTTTTCTCATGTGTATATGAAATGAAAATTTCTCACCGAGTATCCGTTTGGGATGAATGAATAGTCGATCATGTTTTTTCCCCTGAGGATCAAAATGAATTGATCCATATAATTTGTTTTGGGATTAAGGAATGGAACCTACAGGATGAATTTTGAGCATAATACGTTGTTAAACGACTTTTCCATTGGATGTTTGATTGAGGAGATTGAATAGTGGATCTTGTGCATTTTTCCACAAGGATCACAATGGTGCTACACATTTGGAATAGTAGATCCTTTATAATGATATAATAAATTTTGGAAACATGAAAGAAATATTAGGGAGGTTCCTTTTTCTGTGTTATAAGAGAACCCACAAATTAGGTCATCATTGACTCTTGTGGGAGTCGAGAAGATGTATGAAAAGAAAATGTCAAATGTTATGGGGCTGTTTGAGGAGACATGACAATGAAATCATGTTTTTAAACTTTGGTTAAAAAATGAGAATTGTGTTCTCGTTAGTAATTGGGATAGATATGTCGTGTACTATGGGAGTAAACTAGAATTCTTAGGGGTAATTGATCATAGTTTAGTACCCAAGAAATGGTTAGGTACACGAAAAAAATGTGAGGTGGGGTCACACATTGTGTGGTCCCCTCATGAACCTTGTTCCACTTTAAAAATATTCTATTACTCATATCTTCTTCATTTGAACTCATATTTTGGACCATGAGTAGGCTATCCTGAGTGTTTTTACATGGAATGTGATGGTTCCTTATGCAGTGGATTCTGAGTTATGATGCAATAGGTTTGAAGCCTATTTGGGGATGAACCCAATGACTACAATGGCGTTCCTCCGATAGGTACCATCCAGGAGGGATGGCCAGTGTAGTTCCTCTGAGAGGTATCATCTAGCTAGGATGGATATTATAGTTCCTTTGATAGGTACCATCTATTAGGGAATATTAGTAAAGTTCCTAGATGATTTTTGAGAGGTACCATCCCTTAAGTATGGCTTGTGGAGTTTCCCGTTCAATTCCGAGAGGTACCACGAAGAAGGGGCGACCATAGCTATTCTGGGATTATGTCCAACTGGACTAGGTAGAAGTTCCTGATGGTAGTTCTGAGATTACTTATAGTGGGTCTGAGAAGTGGCCCTTGATGGTAGTTCTAAGATTACCTCCATATTGTATATAAAGTGGTCCCCGATGCCAGTTTCAGGCTTACCCTCTAGCTGGGTTGGGTAGTGGGTCCCAGACGGCAGTTCCGAGTGGAACCCTATAGCCGGGCTGGGCAAGGGTCCTCAAACATGAAACATGACCTATCTACTATGTGACATAGTGATGAGGTTTAATTTGATGTACCTCTAGACTCAAAAGGAAGAAGTACACTTTTCCCACCAAGTCATCTCCATATGAAACGACTTAAAACCATGAGGGAAAGATAGTTCCACCCAAAGCGGATAGTATGAAGGAGGATTTATTGAGTCCCTTTAACATGGAGTTCAGATTAAACATGTGGGATATTGGGAATCAATTGTGGTTACTTTGGTAACTTCTTTGTACTCTTCTTGTTGGAATGAGTTGTGAGATGGGGATCCATTTACTCTCTCATTTGGGTGTCTTTGACTGAGCACACACAGACACACACACAAACACACAGATATATATATATATATATATATATTCTATTTCTAGTTCCCACTCATTGGGTTTTTCATACTCTCTTTTTAGGAGATGAAAATTTGTGTGGGCTATGCCTTGTAATTATTTTGTCAAGATTCTTGTGGTTGGAAGATTATAATCTTCAAAAATTGGTAGTAAAGACTCAATTTTAAGTTCATCTTCTCACTGTTTCTAGATCCGTGTGTTTGAGCGAGCTTACTACACAATATTATTGGGTTGAGTTGCACTCTTTTTTATATAACTTGTCTTATCTACTAATTTCATTCTCATAGTATCTCTTATGGATCCACCTTCAACTTTTTCAAGGAATCCTACTATTTATTTTTATACTCACCCTTTTATGGTATTTTTATGTACCTGTCTTGAATTATGCAGATGATGGACATGATGATCGTTACATTAGAGGAACATAGGGATAAAAGTGATTAGACTATGTATTCTGGTCATAGATTGTGATCCAGGAGCAAGGCTCTCTCAGATGTTTTAATTTTTTCAGTTATATCTTGGTTGTTTGGAACTTTTCTAGTTAGGCATGTATTTTTCAACTTTTTCATTCAACATAATGTACCAAACTTTTAGTATTTAGTGGTTTATGCATGTTTAGTTTATTTATAGTTGTGTTGCATATTTTTTTCTGTTACCTCTGTAATTTTCCACCAAGTTGGTTATGTGTGAGTGTGTAGGTTCTTAGGAAAAGTTCTGCTTGAGTTTGTTGTGCCTTCGATGCTAGTCTCCACCCATGGCCTATGGAGGTAGGCTTGAGGTAGTTACAGCTTGATCCCTGACCTGGGTCACGTTATGACATATTATAACATCAATAGAGAGTTAAAGAATATGTTTTTGATGAATTTTGTATCTAAAGTTTTTTTTATTAATCTAGTATAGCAATAAAATATAATTCATGGAAAACTAATTTTATTTAAAACATGTAATATTTTTTAAAATTATGAAGAATAGTAATTATTAATCAATGTGGTTGAAAAACATTTTGGATAAGTTCACATAGTGTTTGTGGTGAATTAGTGTTATGGTTGATGTTAGAAGTCAGGTTTGAAGTTATTTTTTTTACAATATATGTGAATATAGCAAAGGATGTTGATGAGTGTTGTATTTTTTATAAATATTCATTATGTTAATGAGTATGGGAAGGTAAAAATGATGACTAAGGAGAGATTTGGTGAAGGAGTTTCATAAGTTAACACTATAGAATATTTTTACAGTCTGTATCTACAATGAAAAGTTAACATTAAATTAGATTATGAGTCTAGATGATTAATAAGTATTTTTAAAGGGAATGTGATTTTACAAGTAATTAAGTTGAGTAAATGTTGAAGATAATATTAATGTTCCTACTATGTAAACATTGATATATCAAGGATTAACAATTTATGATGTGAGTTCTGTTGTTCAGAATGATTACGATAAAGATAATGAAACAAGAGGGGGTGAATTGTGTTCTTCAAAAACAATTCCAGATTTAGAACTCTCCTCTCATGTATATGTATATGTGTGTATATATAAATTTTAGTGTAGAGAATATAGATATTTACAAAGAAGATAAAATAGCTCTAGGTCAAACTTGATCTAGAAATGTCAGATAATAAATCATTCATATTTGAATTAAAAAACATTTAATAGAGTGGAAACCTCCCATAAAAATAGTAAAAATATTCTCCATTGAATACGAGCTTTTAAAATAATCATAATGAGCCATTGAATCAGTCCTAAAATAGCTTCGAACATATCTTTATTTCTATCAAGGACATTGTATAAATTTTGGATAATATCATTAATGTAAAACTCCATTGTTGAATAGTTAAATTTTGGGATCCTTCATATGATTTCAAAACACCAAAACTAGGTTTAATGTACCATAATTTACTTTTTCTCAAACTTCTAGTTTTATACTTATGTAGGGGGGATTAACCATACATTAATGACATCATATGGTATGTGATCTGTAACAACCCAAAATTTTGAATAAATTTTGTTTCTGAATTTTGTGTGTTATTTTATTTTTTTTTATACTCAACAAAACTGTTTCATTGGATAACATGAGTATAATTAAAATGAGAATGTTGGGTTTTTGACTGTTATATGACCATTGGTCAATATGACCGCTAGAAACTAAACATTTCGATTTTTGTCTCTAAATACAAGTGATCTTGGTTAATTAATATAAAAAGAAGATTTGATGGCCTCACCCAGTAGTCTTGGACCGATCAAATCCCATCTAACAGAACTTGGGAAGGAGGTAGCACCACCGGGCTTTGCTCTAGACCAAACCCAAGCAGAACTTCATCGTGTGAAGCTAGAACGGAATCGCCTTCACGAGAAGTTCAAACTGATAGAAATTACTACTCGTGCGATGTTGGCTGAGACTCCCTCAGATTCTCTCACCTTAGCACACCTTAAACTTAGGTCCTATGCTAGTGTGATAAGGGGCTATGTAAGGAGACCGTAACTGCCTTGTGTAATCCTCTGTTTTAAATAAAAAATTTTGATTTCTTCTTATGATGAAGTTTATGAATTTTCAAATGTCCGGATAAATATAGTAGGCATATTTTTGGTGAATTTTAGAGAAAGTATATTTTAAAAAATGTTTATTTAAACCTTAAATAATTAAAAATGTGTAATGATTTTCAAAAAATGATCTTCTACAAATATGTTCAGTAAGAAATTTAGAGTCTAATAAGATCAACTTGATTTTTGTTGAATAATAAATTATGAATAGTGATTTTATGCTTAGGATTAGTAATGTGACTAAATGTATTAGTAATATCACTTAAATAAAGCATTAATATAATCTAGGCACCTTGATTAAGTAATGTGATTCAATAAAATGGTTAAATAATGGTTTCATATATTATTAGTCAAGTATTAGTTTTTCCGGGTGAATAGTCTGTTTAATTAAAAATTTAATTAAAAATATTTAGAAAATTATTTTTATAAAATTACTTTCATTTTTGAAATAAGAGCATCAATATTTGGTTAAGGTGAAATTTTGGGATTTTTCTGAGAAAGTTGAATTTTTGATGAATAGTGAAAATACAATTTTTAAGTTACGAGTGTTTAATGACATCATTAAATGATGTATTAAGTATGTAATCAATATGATCGACTTATGAATAGTAATATAAGGTATGAGGTGTCCCATGTGGCCAATACCATGGGAAAATACCATGGGAAAGCCCATGGTTTTTCCAAAACCACTAATGAGGTGTCCCTTGGCCATTAATGCCTTGTCCCCTCACTTTTCCTCTAAATACCAAGCCCTCCTCTCATCCATTAGACTCCAAAACCATCCTGAACGAAGTTCAGGTCTCCTTACCTCCAAATGAGTCCTCCAAAGGTGTCCCCAAGCCCTCAAGGTCCCAACCTTTTAGTTTTAAGAGTTACATTTAAGGTAAGGGATCTAACCTCTCTCTTTCTTTTCAACTAATCTCTTTTATGTCATTTCTTTTATGCTCCATGTTCTTTTGTTAAAGGATGTTATTTTATATTCCAATTACTGCCCTTTTCATGTTCATATAATGATAGATACCCTCTTACTCTCATTATTTCATTTTATGAAGTTTTAAGTGATGCTGTTAGGCTGCCGAATTTTTAAGGGATTCTTTTACCCTTCTCGTTTTCAAGATCTATTTTAAATGTCAAGTATTTCAAGTTCCTTTTTATTATGTTGGGGTATGATATCTATATCTACCATACTGAACTCTTATGTTAATATGTAGAGAGACCCTATTTTATCTTGTCAATTCATTTTTGGTTGAAGCTTAAGTGACGCTGTTAGACTGCCGAATTTTTAAGGGATTCTTTCACCCTTCTCATTCTTTTCAAAGTTCTACTTTCATGTCAAGTATTTCACGTTCCTTTTTAATTATGTTGGGGTATGATCTATATATCTATCATACTGAACTTTTATGTTTACATGATGAGATACCCTATTTGATCTTTTCAAATCATTTTTGTTGAAGTTTAAGTAACGCCGTTAGGCTGCCGAACTTTCATAAGAGAAATCTAATTTTTGTCTTCCTTCCATGTTTTTCATTTCAAATGGTATGTACTTAAAATTTCATTACCATGTTTATTTATCCTTCTTATTCTGTCCCTATACTGTTTTATGGGTCATTTATGAATGTTTAAACCATGTCCCCTCTCTTTTCAATGTTTTCTAAAACCTTGTAACATAGCCTTTATGCTGCCGAATTTCTGTCTCAAAATGTCTCTCTCTTTTTCTAAAGTTAATTTATTTCATTAAGTGAATACTAAAAGATATTTCTTCTAAAGGGGTATTTACATATATACCAAAATATTCTATTTTATGTTCTTGGATTTACATACATGAGACCCTCTTTCCCTTTCCGTGGGTTTAAAGTGACATAAAGATCATGTCTTTAAAGCAGTTTTAAAACGTTATGATTATGAAATGAAACCCATTTATTTTATGCTATATGAGTTATTTATGAAATGTTTTATGATTATATATGTGGATCAAATGATAATAAAGGAAAATTTAAGGGTGCGCCCTGACAGCGCTCCAATGCATTGGGTAATGATGTAACCACTAGAGATTACAATTTTCACGATATCTTGGTGAATATCCTTGGTAATTTTCAAATGAAACCTGGGGATGGACCTTGGTGATATGTTCATGATTTTCTATGTTAAATGATGTATCCACATCTTAAAGTTATGAAAAATGTTATTATGATATGCCACATGATTTCTTTCTCATGCCTTAAAGTTCTTTTTCATGACATAGTTGATGTATCTCAAGTTCACATGTTAAATGTTTCTCTTGTTTCCCTTACTGGGCCTTCTGCTCACCATTTCTTTTGATGTATGTCCCCAGGTTATGAGATGCATTAATGAACCTTGGACAAACATAAGGAGAATCCTTTCAAGTGTTTAAGAAGAATTTTTTATGTTTTCATGTTTTAAGTTTCTGGTTTCCAAGACACTAAACCTTAAAGATCCTCAGTTTTGAAAAATGTAATGAAAGTTTATGTGATAAAAGGCGGGATGAAATAATTACTATCAAAGGATGGTTTATTTATTTGTGGAAATTAAGATATGAAAACTTTAGGAATAACCCTATATAAATGTTTAAATATTGGAAATCTTCCTGGTATTTTGGTGAGTATTGAGTAAGGGGTTTCCAAGAAAATACATCCCTGTCTAGATATGAGCAGGTAGAGGCAGCTCTGGCATAGATGTATATAGGGGTAAAACCTGAAAACACCGCTTTGAGCTAGACTCGAACGGAAAATGGTACACGACAACGAGCCTTGCTGCACTCTTGGTTACGACACTCTTGGGGGATATGCTTTGGTAAATTCATAAGCTTAGTATGGACCATTATTAAAGAAAAAAAGATAAAATAAAATAAAGATTCACATAAGAATATATGATCATGGATAACCTAGATTAGAACCTAGGGGATCAAAAGTTAGGGTATACTTTTCTTCTACAAGTTATCCGTATATTCTTTAAGTTCCTTTTCATGATTATTGGCTAAGTATTTAAGCCCCTAATTATACTTTCTCTGCTTAGTTAATAGTGGGAAATGGAAGAACATGTCTCAACAACCAATGTGATTGGAAATGCGATGATTTCCATATTAATATGACAGAGATGATTAGGGGATTAAAAGATGATTATTATTTTGGAAGATGTTCACTATTTTGGGAACCCTATTTGATTGAGGTAAATAGATTACTATGGTATTTTCTTTGAAGAATAATGGTTGACTTATATTTTGAAGAATAGATGAATTTAAGGTGAACTTATGGTATTATAGGTTACTTATAGAAATTATTTACCTATCTTGGGGAAAATATGTTTAGGTTATTTACTTTTTTTACAAGATGTTAGGAGTGGTTGATGTTGTTTGGAGATGAATGATAAAGATTATCTTGGAAGACTATGTTATCAAGTACTTCTTGTATTTGGGTTTCAATCTTAGTTTGGGTTATTTTGAGGAATTTTAAGGATAGTTATTTATGGAATGATCTATGATGAACTCTGGGTAGTACCGAGGAACTTTGAAGATTTAAAAGTAGTTTCCATTCCTATGTGATTTTTTTTTGAAGAGTTGTTTTATCTTACCCTTTTTGTTTTTGGGACAATGATTAAAGATAGAAGAAATTGATAGTAAATCGTTTTTGGATTACGTGACTCTGAAGAAGGCGATTCTTGTGTTTTGAAGAGACCAAGTGTTTTTGAATGATCATCGTTTAGAGAAAAGATTAGTTTTGGTATAAACTTATTAAAGGATGAAACTCTACTTGAAGGTTGGTATATTTTCTTATTTTTTGTTCTATGTTGTAAATGAATTCCTCAAAATTATGAAAAGGAATGTAAAACAAAAACGTTGTTGGATTATGTTCCCTACTAGGTAATCAAAGACCGTTTACACACATCATAAGTTTGGGATTTTCTCATGGTTAACTTTCTCCTAATCATGTTTTCTATCACTCTCCCTTAAAACGTGACCCTTTTTCCTCCATGTCCATGTTTTCCGATATGGGATCCTAGTATGGGTTAACTCGAGTGACCTTTTTTACATCCCTTTCTTTCTTTTAAAGTAATAGATTTAATGAATCTTTTTCCGGTGTGAGATTTTCAATGAAATTTCAAAACCCAGTTTTAAAAAATTGCGAGGACACAATTTCTTAAGGGGGGAAGATTGTAACGACCCAAAATTTTGAATAAATCTTGTTTCCGAATTTTGTGTGTTATTTTTTCATACTCAACAAAACTGTTTCATTGGATAATATGAGTATAATTAAAATGAGACTGTTGGGTTTTTGACTGTTATATGACCATTGGTCAATATGACCGCTAGAAACTAAACATTTCGATTTTTGTCTATAAATACAAGTGATCTTGGTTAATTAATATAGAAAGAAGATTTTATGGCCTCACCCAGTAGTCTTGGACCGATCGAAGCCCATCTAATAGAACTTGGGAAGGAGGTAGCACCACTGGGCTTTGCTCTGGACCAAACCCAAGCCGAACTTTATCGTGTGAAGCTAGAACGGAATCGCCTTTGCGAGAAGTTCAAACTGATAGAAATTACTACTTGTGCGATGTTGGAAGAGCCTCCCTTGGATTCTCTCACCTCAGCACACCTTACACTTAGGTCCTATACTGGTGTGATAAGGGGCTATGTAAGGAGACCGTAATTGCCTTGTGTAATCCTTTTTTTTAAATAAATTTTTTTGATTTCTTCTTATGATGAAGTTTATGAATTTTCAAATGTCCGGATAAATATAGTATGCATATTTTTGGTGAATTTTAGAGAGAGGATATTTTAAAAAATGTTTATGTAAACCTTAAATAATTAAAAATGTGAAATGATTTTCAAAAAACGGTCTTCTACAAATATGTTCAGTAAAAAATTTAGAGTCTAATAAGATCAACTTGACTTTTGATGAATAATAAATTATGAATAGAGATTTTATGCTTAGGATTAGTAATGTGACTAAATGGATTAGTAATCTCACTTAAATAAATCATTAATATAATCTAGGTACCTTGATTAAGTAATGGGATTCAATAAAATGGTTAAATAACGGTTTCATAAATTATTAGTCAAGTATTAGTTTTTTCGGGTGAATAGTGTTTTCTAATTAAAATTTTAATTAAAAATATTTAGAAAATTATTTTTATAAAATGGAGTTCATTTTTGAAATCAGAGCATCAATATTTGGTTAAGGTGAAATTTTGGGATTTTTCTGAGAAAGTTGAATTTTCGATGAATAGTGAAAATACAGTTTTTAAGTTACAGGTTTTTAATGACATCATTAAATGATGTATTAAGTATGTAATCAATATGGTCGACTTTTTAATAGTAATATAAGGTATTAGGTGTCCCAATTGGCCAATACCATGGGCAAATACCATGGGCAAGCCCATGGTTTTTCCAAAACCACTAATGAGGTGTCCCTTGGCCATTAATGCCTTGTCCCCTCACTTTTCCTATAAATAGAAAGCCCTCCTCTCATCCATTCGACTCCAAAACCATCCTCAACGAAGTTATGGTCTCCTTAACTCCCAAGGAGTCCTCCCAAGGTGCCCCCAATCCCTCAAGGTCCAAACCTTTGAGTTTTAAGAGTTACATTTAAGGTAAGGGATCCGACCTCTCTCTTTCTTTTCAAGTAATCTCTTTTATGTCATTTATTTTATGCTCCATATTATTATGTTAAAGGATGTTATTTTATATTCCTCTTAATTCCCTTTTCATGTTCATATAATGAGATATCCCCTATTACTCTCATTATTTCGTTTTATGAAGTTTTAAGTGACACCGTTAGGCTGCCAAATTTTTAAGGGATTCTTTCACCCTTCTCGTTTTCAAGATCTATTTTAAATGTCAAGTCTTTCAAGTTACTTTTTATTATGTTGGGGTATGATATCTATTTCTATCATACTGAACTATTATGTTCATATGATGAGAGACCCCATTTTATCTTATCAATTCATTTTTGGTTGAATCTTAAGTGACGCCGTTAGGTTGCCGAATTGTTAAGGGATTCTTTCACCCTTCTCATTATTTTCAAAGTTCTACTTGCATGTCAAGTCTTTAAAGTTTCTTTTTAATTATGTTGGGGTATGATCTCTATATATATAATAATGAAATTTTAGGTTCACATGATGAGAGACCCTATTTGATCTTTTTAAATCATTTTTGTTGAAGTTTAAGTAACGCCATTAGGCTGCCGAACTTTCATAAGAGAAATCTAATTTTTTTCTTCCTTCCATGTTTTTCATTTCAAATGGTATGTACTTAAAATTTCATTACCATGTTCATGTATCCTTATTATTATTTCCCTCTACTGTTTTATGGGTCATTTATGAATGTTTGACCCATGTCCCCTCTCTTTGCAATGTTTTCTAAAACCCTATAACGTAGCCTTTATGCTGCAGAATTTCCGTCTCAAAATGTCTCTCTCTTTTTATAAAGTTCATTCATTTTATTAAGTGAATACTCAAATATCTTTCTTCTAAAGGGGTATTCACATATATACAAAAATTTTCTATTTTAAATTTTGGGATTTACATACATGAGACCCGCTTTCCCTTTCTGTGGGTTTAAAGTGACATAAAGATCATGTCTTTAAAGAAATTTTAAAACGTTATGATTATGAAATGAAACCCATTTATTTTATGATATATGGGTTATTTATGAAATTTTTGATTATGATATATGTGGATCACATGATAATAAAGTCAAATTTAAGGGTGTGTCCTGATAGCTCTCCAATGCATTGGGTAATGATGTAACCACTAGAGATTACAATTTTCACGATATCTTGGTGAATAACCTTGGTAATTTTCAAATGACACCTTGGGGATGGACCTTGGTGATATGTTCATGATTTCCTATGTTAAATGATGTATCCACATCTTAAAGTTATGAAAAATGTTATTATGATATGCAACATGATTTCTTTCTCATGCCTTAAAGTTCTTTTTAGGACATAGTTGATGCATCTCAAGTTCACATGTTAAATGTTTCTCTTCTTTCCCATACTGGGCCTTCTGCTCACCCTTTCTTTTGATGTATGTCCCTAGGTTATGAGATGCAGTAATGAACCTAGGAATAACATAAGGATAATCCTTTCATGTGTTTAAGAAGAATGTTTTATGTTTTCATGTTTTAAGTTCCTGGTTTCCAAGACACTAAACCTTAAAGATACTCAGTTTTGTAAAATGTAATGAAAGTTTATGTGATAAAAGGAGGGATGCTATATGAAACATACACACCATTTCAAATGTAGGGTTAGTTATGTTAAGATTACTATAGTAGGGTATAAAAAATGTTTCCAGAATACATTTAAGACACATTTAGAATACATTAACAAATATTCATCATGGATAAATGACTTGAATATATTTCAAGAATAAATATTTCCATGCATATTAATTTCTTGAAATATTCTTAAAAGAAATTTATCTGTAACAAAAATTTGGGAATTTATGAGCATAAAAAGAAAAGATAAATTAATGAAATTGTTGAATCAGAATATTCACAAAAATATCTCCCTTTTTGATGATCACCAAACCCATAACATAAAGAAGTAAAATTTTAATTTTTTTTAAAAAAAAATTAAAATAAAGTTGTCTACTATTTTAACTTTATAATATTTATTTCATTAATGAAAGTTCTCCCCCAATATAAGGATTATGACTTATCAAATATTAATTATTTTATATAAAACTTATAAAACATTAAGGTAAAATTGTAAAATAAAAACCTTGTTCATATGTCATGACCCATCCCCCAGGGTCAATGTCGTGAGTACCCCAAGCCTGCCTCAAAAAGGCTAGGGGCTGGTGACTAGCGTCAAAGGATTTGACCTACAAGTGGGTGGCATTTGACTAAGTACACACACACACACACCCAACCAAGTCTCACACACTAAAAGGAAACAACGATAACTAAATAAATCTAGGTACAAGTACAACTAATATAAGTGTGCCAAAAAACAAACCCAATAAAATAACTGAAAACACCAAAGTAAAAAAAGGAAACTCTAATGGCCATCTGTGGAAAACCCCACCTAATCGTGAGAGTAGTGTTTCTATTGGATGTTGAAGTAGAACATCGTAACCTCCTGATACTACTAGGCCCTTCCAAGTCCTAGGCCACCATGTCCACCATTGTATCATATGTCGGTCCCGTCTCCCTGAGAACCTCATGGTTCTGGTTCCCCAAAGACTATGTCGAAACGTCGATCATCTGCACCAGAAAAAACATGTTTGGGTGAAACCCGTGTAGGGGAGAGAAACAAAGTACTCAGTAGGGACCCCAAAACATAAAAGGAAATAACACACATAAATACTCAATGTAAAGTTTAAAGCACAAGACAACTCACACCAGGTATATATTTAGGGTAGTGATTAAAGAATCATCTATCACATCACTGAACACCTCGGATGCTGGAGAACTCCTCCTCTATTGAGTATAGTGGGTCAGTGAAGTCACATAGAACAGATTCCCACTAACCTTGGACATCTAAGGTACACATACTAATCATGTACTATAGGACATATAAGTCACATAGAAGTGATTACCACAAATCTTGGCCAACTGAGGCACTCCTGCTCCTCCAATGACCTGAAGGCCTTCATTTTTTTATTTATTTTGATAATCTACCTTTCAAGGGATGAGGTGGAACCCTCACAAGGCCTATATGCATATGTATTACATGGAACTTGGGCCTTAGAGTAATTCATTTCATGTAGGTTTAAATCATTACATACTACCCAGAATAACTACTTGGAACAACTCCTCCAGAGCTTCTTCATCGTGAAATCAGCTCTCCACCATCACATGGCTATTCATATAGTCTTTCTTGTGCATGCACAGGCTAGTCCCAATGGAAGGTTCCATACCCTCTCATTCTTGTAATCTACTTAGCTTCTACTGTGGTGAAAGATCCTTTTTCATCTTCTTTCTAGAGATTGTTCTTTGTAGGTTGTCTGGTTTTCATATGCACTTAAGGTGGACCAAAGGCATTACTGACCCGAAGGACTGGGTGAACCGAAGGCTTTAAAGGACTCAGGGACGAAATTGGTGGCCCGAAGTCCCAAATGGGGGAATAGTCCCGACTACTACAGTGTCAAACAATACCTACTACAGTTACTGCTACAGTACCATCTACAGTTCTTTCTATAGTAGCTACTATAGTATCTGCTACAGTAACTACAACAGTACTGCTACAGTACCCCCTGAAATATTCCTTCACTTGGATTTGATCCCAGGTTGCATGGACTCACTTAAGGAGTCCTCATTAACCAGGATGAGGCTCATGTGCCTGATGTACTCATCCTCATTACATACTATGGGCCTACAAAGTCACACCGAAGTTCATCCCATCATGGGCCTGCTATGTCACAAAGAAGTACATTACACTAGGTCATAGTAGAGTCTCACAGAGTCGAAAGTCAGCATTCCCCAGGTCTCAACAAATATCAGGATTCCATACGTAGAGCACTTAGGAGAACCGCTCCTCAATCCATTTGTCACATCTCAAAATCCATAAAAGCCACCTCAGGGAAGGCCAAAAGATATGAATTTTCAAGAGGGTTCTATAAACATAAACAGATCATTAATAGGATGATAGGTTAGAACATTATTAATGTTTTACTAAATAGGGGCCAGTTCCATCTGGATCTGATCTGACCAAGTTGGATTGACCTGACAAACTTGGAACAGGGGTTCCACATACCTTGGTTTAGTTCCGACTGAATCAACCTAACCAGGTTTGGGTCTGGGTCTGTCTAGTCTAGCCTTGGTAGTGTTCCAGGCCCAATGGGCCTTTCTAGACCTGGCCCGGTTTAGCTTAGGGTCCCGACCACTAGGTCGCCCGACCGGAAAGGTGCCGGTCCAGCCTATCAGCGCCGGTATGGACTACTAGGGGTGGGACTATTCTTCTAGGCCATGGGTTCCGCTCCTAGGTGCAGGTATAGACTATTGGGGATGGGATTGGCCCACTGGTTGCAGGAGCCGCCCGCCAGCCCAAAGCCCGGTTTCTCGGTGCGGCCGGTGGTACACCGTCTAGAAAAAACGCGATAGGCATCCGTATCTGGCCCTAGTTTTCCACGAAGATGTGGGTTCTCGCCATTTTTTGAGGTTGATGGACCACGGTTCGCCAACCACCCTGACGGCCTAGATGCGGGCCATCCCCCCATGTAGTGCCTGACTAGAGCCGCGCCTTCCACCACCGCAGATATTTGGCTGCGACCTCCTTCCGTCCCAACAAGTCAACAGGTGTGCCGCTCTTTTAGACCACTGGCATGACTAGATGTCTCGTTTCCCCCCATCAAGCTCGCGGTCGGTGCCGCCGTGTGCTTTCATTGCATCCAATGCACCGGAAAGACCTATCGTGGAACACCAGACACACTTCAGTGGCCTGTTATTCACGATGCCTGCACCTACAGTCTCTTGGGAGCGTCCTCTTCACAACGAAGGACCCAAAATCATCTTTCCTCTATTTTGAGGGTACGACCCCAAAGAAAGCATATGGGAGAGGTGCTCAAGTCTTGTTCATGTGGTCCAGTTTCCTCCGCGATAGAGGTTTAAAACAGGTGTGGATCAAGGATTGTTATTCAATCATATCATGCAATGATTAAATCCTAGATAGATAAATCCCCAAATAATGTTACCCTCCCGCATAAACACACAAATCAAGGAATAACCTATATGCGGGTGGATCTATGTTTGTCATTTCTAGAAAATAACGGGGAATAACATCAAAATAAAACAACCCCAACCTCTTTGACATTTGAAGCTTTGGAATTTTATCCTCAAGGTTTCAAGATGTCAACGCCGCTCAATGCTTCCGGCTCCTTTTTTCGAGGTGTTTTAATGTTGGTGATGATCTATAGGTGCATAATTCTTCATCGGAGTGGATAATCATTGGATATTCCTCAGATAGTCACCAATGTTTAATCCTCTTTCCACCAACACATCAAAAAATTAAAAGGAAACATATTACAATGTTTCATTTATGCTGCGATGTCGCATCGCTATGCTATTTCATTTATGAAAGAACATCATTGTTACACTTTATTTTTTTCATATTTTTGATGCATGATATGGGCCATTAATTATCGTCATTAATGAAACACAACATAGTCTCGTTATTGCACCGCTGAGTTACCGTGTCTACGCTCATCGGCTGACAAAAGAAATAAAATATTTTTTAAAGTTATTTTATTATTTTCCAAAAATTCAGAAAATAAACTTTAAATTTGGACCTTTCTGGCCGAGGTTATGTATATTCTAGGTGAATCACTATATTTGTTGTTTAATGGTGTCCTTATATTTTTAATCTAATCACCGGTTCAACAGTAATAAAAACCTACTCGCACGATTTCTCAATGTACCTTAAAAGAAATTCAAAATTATGTTCTGGTATCTTCGGGCCTCAGAATCATGTTCCTTCAGAGCATGTGGTCTCATAGTAATTCCATATACCTAAAAAAACATACAAGGAATTTATGAGACATTACATTCTCCCCAACATAGGGATTAACGTCCTCGAAATCCAAAAAAAAACTAATCAAATAGATGGGGGTACTGACATTAATTTGAGCCTCTCGCTCCCATGTTCTCTCCTAGAGATTCCCATGCTGCCACCAAACTCACACCAGAGGAATTGACCGGCCACATAGGACCCACTCCTGTCGATCAAATATCTCTAATGGGAACTCTGCAAACAA
Source organism: Viscum album (assembly GCA_963277665.1). Lineage (NCBI taxonomy): Eukaryota > Viridiplantae > Streptophyta > Magnoliopsida > Santalales > Viscaceae > Viscum > Viscum album. The sequence goes on along the minus strand of OY728155.1, from coordinate 235,932,534 downwards.
CACACCATCGTCAATGTCTATCTCTCCCCAGTCAATAATGTGTGATGAATCCGGAACATACCTCTGTATCTGTGAAACATAGAAAACATAATGCACATCATGCATCTATGGAGGAAGATCTATGTGGGACTCCCCCTCACCAACTCTGCTTAGGATCTGAAAAGGTCAAATGAACCTTGGATATTACTTTCCTCCCTAAAAAAATATCTTCAATCCACATTGAGGTAATACGTGAAGGAACACATGACCACCCTCCTCAAATTCCATGGGTCTCCCTCTCCTATCAGCATAAGACTTCTACGAACTATATATAGTACTCATCCACTCCTAGATGATCGGAACCTTCTCGGTGGTAGCCCATATGAACTCTGCACCCATGAGTGCTGACTCCCCTGGGTCTTTCCAGCAAAGGAGTTATCTTTATAGCCGTCTATACAAAGCCTCAAATGGTGCCACAAAGATGGTGGAGTTATAGTATTAGTTTTAAGAAAACTAAGCCAAAGGAAGGTGGTCCTCCAAACTATGACCAAAGTCAAGGACACATGCATGAATAATGTCCTCCAAGGTCTGTATGGTCCGCTCTCTCAGACCATCCATCTAGGGATGAAAACCTATGCTCAAGTGCAGCTGATTCTCGAATGCATCTTGTAATTCCTTCCACAACTGGGATGTAAATCGTGCATCATAGTGTGATATTATTTTCAAAGTTACCCCATGGAGACACACTATCTTCTGAATGTAGAGGTGTCCCAAGACCTCTATCTGTCCCTGATCTCAGATGGGTAGGATATGAGTCAAATTTGTGGGTCAGTCAATGATCACTCAGGTAGAGTCATAGCCTATGGATGTGTGCGGTAATCCCCTAACAAAGTACATTGATATACCATCCCATTTCCACTCTGGTACCTCGAGTGGCTCGACCAAACCTGCTAGAAACAAATTTTTGGCCTTCACTTGATGACAAGTGAGGCATCATGAATCGAACTCGTCCACCACTTTCTTCTTCCTTATCCACTCGTACTTACATCAGAGGTCCTAGTACAATTTATATAGTCCATGATGTTCCTCCAAGGGGGAATTATGGAACTCCTTCAACACCTCCTCCCACAATGTCACTGAAACTACGTTGTGCCCTCTAAAAAGAATGATGTGCTACCCACCAATCAAAAATCTACAATAAGACAGTCATGAGGATAGCTAAGCACGTTGGGACCCGTATTCAACATCCACCATCAATGCCTCCCTAACTCATTGTAATAGTGGGGGAGTAACAGTCGTCGACTGAAGGTATGAATCTCCACCATCATCTACGAAGTATATCTACACCACGACCAACTACCTTGTCTCCTCATTCAGCAGATGCAAATTGGTCCTCCTACTAAGAATTTCTGCTACCGCATTACCCTTTCCAACATTATATACTATCTTAAAGTCATAGTCCTATAGGAACTCTAGCCATCGCCAGTGTATTAGGTTCGGGTCCGTCTATGAGAAGATATACCTAAGACTCTCGTTGTCAGAGTGAACCGTATACCGTTCACCCATCAAGTAGCGATGCCACATAATCAAGGAAAAGAAAACTATTGCTAACTCCAGATCATGGGTTGCATAGTTCTACTAATTCTACCTCAACTGGTGTGAGCTGTAGATGACCACTACTTGATCCAGCATCAGGAAACAACCCAGTCCGGTCCCTGAATCATCATAGTAAACTACATACCCAACACCCTCCTCTAGTAGTCTCATGATGGGGGAACTAGTTAGTCTCTTCCATATCTCCTAGAATATCTGTTGACATTTCTCCATCCACACAAAGGGTTGTCCCTTCCACATCTAATCGAATAAGTGTGCTGCTACTCTGGAAAAGTCAGGGAAAAACCTTTAATAGTAACCTGCCAACCCGAAGAATCCTCGCACCTCTATCACACTCCAGGGATACTCCCAATCCTGAACCACATCTATCTTCACTAGATCCACTACAAATAAGTCCTCCGAGATGATGTGTCCTAGGAAGTGGACCTCCTGTATCCAAAAATGACACTTCGAGAGCTTACCATAAAGATAATGCTCTTAGAGTTTATCCATGAATATCCGTAGGTGTATAGTGTTCTCCTTCTCTGATTCCTAGTACAAAAAGATGTCATTAATGAAGACTACATCAAACCAATCAAGGTAGGGCTAGAAGATCCTATTCAAGAGTCCCATGAACTCTAATCAGGCATTGGTCAAGGAAAAAAGCATCACCTGGAACTCATAGTGGTCCTATCAGAACCTGAATGATATCTTCTATACATCCCCATCACATACCCAAAGCTGGTGGTAGCCCAATATGAGTTCTATATTTATGAACCACCTCACTCCATTCAGCCGGTCGAAGAGGTCATCGATCCTCAGCAATGGATGCTTGTTCTTCACGATCACCTGGTTCAGGCTCCAAATGTCCATGAAAAACCTCATACTCCTATCTTCTTTATTTGGAAAAAGAAATGGGGATAACCATGGTAAAAAAATTGGGTCTTACAAATCCCTTCTTCTTTATGTCCTTTAGCTGTACCCTCAGCCCGCAAAGCTCTGTGGGAGCCATCTGATATGCCGGTTTTGATATCAATGTAATCCTGGGGTATAGTTTAATGCCTAAGTCTACCTATTTATGAGGAGGTAGTCCCAAAACATCTTCAGGATAAATTTTCTCATACTCATCCACTAATATAGGAATGTTTGGACTCCTGTCATCTACTTAATCGAGGGTGAGGCCATCCAACTAGGGAGTGATCTGTTGCACTATCCTTTGAGAAAGTATATCATGTGCTGTAAGGGTTTTCTTTTTTCCAGTGTAGGAAAACCTGGTCCCATATCCTCAGAAACACCACATTGTACACCTAATACCATCAATCTGAGCATGGGCTGTGGATAACCAGTCCATAACCAAGATGATGTTATAAGGCATCGACACCGCTACTAAGATATCCCAGCTGAAGAACTCTCCAACTAGAGTAAGCTCACACTACTGCTACTAGTGTCTAATCATCAAATACCCTCCCGTAAGAGTCCATAACCCTAAGGATCAAGCCAACAGTTCCACTAGAAGCTTCGAGCTCCAAACAAGAGCTATGGAAATGATGGAGTGACTAGCACTTAAGTCTATAAGTACTACAACTAGGGTAGAGAAGACACATATCATACCTCAGATCATCTTTGAGGTGTCATGGTATTAAGGCTCTACTATTTGGTGCTGAGATTTCCCCTATCAGCCAACTCCCTGAGGTTGGGGTGGAAACCCTTGGGGTGGTGCCGGTAACACCTTGAACCATTGCCCACCGCCAGATTCTCGACCTGCTCCTCTTCCACATTCGCCACCCTGCAAAAATCTTTTCTCAAAATGCTGCCACTATCTCAGTGGCCCCTCGACTGTCTACTGGAAAACTGTTTGGAATGTCGGGTAGCCACAAGCCATGTATCCATGCTCACCACACGCAAAGAACTGCCCCGAAACTAGATGACACCCTCAAGACTAGGATACCCGTACTACCAAGAATAAGTCCTCAGGTCATCCATTGAATTTCTTGGCTCACATGGGACATCACATCTCATGTCTACTACTTGATGAATACTCCACCGCTTGGGGTATACAGGTAGTTCTATCCATTATCACCATTTCCGCCAAAAATCTCTCCACATGAAGGGCTCTCTCCAACACCCCGATCTGTGTAGGGATGTGGAGGGAAAATAGTGATGCCCTAATATTCTTAACGAGTCACTAATCAAAGGCTCTATCCCTGAATAAAAAATCTCTCACCATGTATGTGGAGTGGATCAAAAGCTCTGTAAACTATGTTGAGTACTCAAAAACCATTATGCTACCCTGTTGAAGTTGAAGAAGCCTGTGAATGCTCATAGAACACAATTTTGTGGAAAAAACTCCTCCTAGAAAATCCTCACGATGTATTCCCATGAAAGGGTCACCTCATCATGCCTTTGGGGGGCCCAGATACACTATCTCCATACTGATCCCTACATATGTCTCACTAATAACATCACCATCTGGTCAAGTAGTGTCCTCACAAAGTAGAAGACCCACGTCATTGACTCCAGCTAGTCCTCAATGACCTGAGGATCTGTCTCTCACCTAAAACTGGGAGGTCTCTGTCTCTAAAACTCATGCAAGGCAATGAATCTGCGCATGTCCTCTTCTAGAATAGTTGGCAGTCGATGCTAACCATCGGGTGGTGGTAGCATTGGTGCACCACCCGGTATGGCCATCTCTAGAACTGGTCCTTGAATAGACACTTTTTCACTAGGTGGGATGTCCTCACGACCTCATATCAGGATCTATACTAACTTTCCCCATGGAGGCATCCTTAGATTGATGAAGATATACCAGGTTCAAAAGGTTATAACTAGAGAGTAGAATTTTATTCAAATTAATATAATGATACACTTATGAAACAAATGTTTTCGTGCATTGAGCAAAAAAAGTAGAATTCAAGGTCATGGTGTATGGAGACATTGGCCGCCGCACCAACACTGGACTCCCTGAATCTAAAAGTTGAACTCCCAACACTTAACATTGTTGCCCCAAAACAAAACATAGGAATCCTGGTCTTTTTGGTAGGAGAAACTACCATTTGATACCACTTTTTCATGACTATCCCTTGAGGCTCATGTCATGACTACCGAGAGCCTGCCTCCCAATGTGCAGTGGCTAGATACTACCACCAGAGGTATCAACCAGCAAGTGGGAGACATTTTACTATGTACCTATACATACACACATTCAAAAACAATTCCCAGACACTGAAAAGGGATCAAGTATCACTAAAACCAAGCTAGTTACAAGTAAAACTAATATAATTGGTACATAATACAATCCCAACAAAATAATTGAAAACAAAAAAGTAGAAAAAGTAAACTCTGATGGTCATCTGTGTAAAACTCCAACAGATCATGAGAGTAGTGTAGTTAATGGAAACCAATGTAGAAAGTTGTGAACACCTGATCCTACTAGGCCCCACCTAGTCTTAGCCCCCCAAGTCCATTGTCGTAGCATCCGTCGGTCCTGTATACTTGAGAACCTCTAGGTCCTCGTCCACCAAAGTCTTTGTCAAAACGTCAATCGTCTGCATGATACACAAAACCTGTGGGAAAATCCCATGTAGGGGTGAGAAATAAGGTACTCAGTAGGTACCCTAAAACCAAAAGGAAATACCACACAAAAATCCTCAAAGTATAGTGAAAAGAACAAGATAACTCACAGTATGAGTATATTTAGGGTTGTGATAGAAGAATCATCAGTCACATCATGGATGACCTCTTATCCAAGAGAACACCTAATCTATCAAGTAAAGTGGGCCTATCATGTCCCATAGAAGTGTATACCACTAACATTTTAATTCTTAGGTACACCTATATATCACGTATCATGGGTCTACTAAGTCACATAAAAGTGCTTCCCACTAATCATGGAAAACTAAGGTACTCCTCCTCATCATGTATCATGGGCCTACAAAGTCACAAAGAAGGTATTCCCACTTTGGGCCTACAAAGTCACACACAAGTGCTTCCCACTAGACTATAATGGAGTATCATAGAGTCAAAAGTCAGAAGTCCTCAGGTATCACCCAACCACCGTGTTCCTTACATAGTATTCCTGGTAAAACCACTCCTCAAACCATTAATCGCATACCAAATTCTATGAAAACATCCACATGGTATTAAAAAAGATCCAACTCATCAGGAGGGTTCTATCACTGAAAACGGCTCATCAATCGGATGCCTGGTATGCCAGTTATTAGCATTTTAGTAAATAGAGGTCGGTTACATCTGGATCCCATCCAACCAAGTAGGATCAACCCGGCCAACTCGGCCAGGGGGTCCCACATACCTCAGTTTAGTTTCGAATGACTCAACCTGACCGAGTTTGGGTATGGGTCAGTCTGGTCTAGCTTGGCCAGTGGGCCAGGACCAATCATCCGTGCTGGACCCAGCCCAGTTTTGCTAAGGATCCATCCCACCAGGTTGCCTGATGACCCAATCTAGTTAGGCTTGGCCCGAAGGTCAAGGTCTGGAATGCTAGGGATGTGACCAGCCCACTGGGACACAGGTTTATCCCACCAGTGCAGGTCTGGACCACTAGGTGTAGGACATGCCTGTTGGGCCGTGTGACCAGCCCGCCAGCCCAAAGATTGGATTCTTGGTGCGGCCAGTGTTGTACCATCTTCCTGAGACACAACATGATGACGTGTCTGACCCCAGTTGGCCCCATGGACATGGGGTCCCTCCTCCTGCATCGGTCAATTGACTACAGCTCTCCATCCACTCATACCGGCTGCCGACACAACAAGAAGCCTCCTATCCTGCTATCTAGAACGTGGCATGTGTTGTCACGTGCCACCGACGTGCCATCATAACATTCAATGGACCACAATACGTGCTCCGATGGTTCAATCTTCACACTGCATGCGCCTATAGTCTACGGGGAATGTCCTCTTCACGGAGAAGGTCCCAAAATAATTGTTCCTCCATTTTGATGGTATGACCACAATAAATGCACATGGCAGAGGTGGTTAGGCCTGGTTTGTGTTGGCCACAGCCTCCGTGTTAGAGGTTTATAACAGTGGGAGGCTCGTTGATTTTTGTTTAATCAAATAAAGTAATTTTTAAATACTAGATATAGAAATCCCCAAATAATGTTACCCTCTCGCATAAACACATGATTCATGGATCAAATTGTTCATGGGTTGATATGAGTTCATCATTTTTAGAAAAGAATGGGGAAGAACATCCAAATAAAACAACCCATACATTTTTTTGGTTCGAAGTTGTGGCATTTCATCCTCAAGGTTTCAAGACATCAATGTTGCTCATCGCTTCCATCTCCATTCTCCGAGGTGTGTCGAAATCAATGATGATCTTCCAGTGCATCGTTTTTCATTAGAGAGGAGGACCATTATAGGTTCATCAGATATTCCCCAAGGTTTAATCCTTGTTCCACCAACACATCAAAAAATTAAAATGAAACATTTCATATAGTTTTGGTTATTCTATGATGTTGCATCTCTACGCTGTTACGATACCTTTATCTCATTGTTACACTGCATGATATAGGCCACTAATGAACCTCATTAATGCACCTCATCACTGCATCGTCGCTACACCACAACATCTCCGTGTTTCAGCTCATCGGTTGACAAACGAAATAAAATAATATTTTTAAAGTTATTTTATTATTTTCTGAAAAGTGAAAAAATAAACTTTTCTATTCATCCATTTCCAGCTAATGTTATGTCCATTCTAGTTGAATCCAAGAATTCTATGTTCAACGGTTTCCACTGATTTTTGATTCGATCACCATTTCAATTGTTAGAAAAACCCACTCGTATGTTTATTGAACATACTTTAAAAAAAGTTTAAAATTCCATTATGGGCACTCTAGGCCTTAGAATCATGTGTTATCAAAGCATGTGGTGTTTGAATAATTCCATATAATTAAAAAAATTACATGGAATTTCTGAGATATTACATCACAAACTAAAAATTTTTCTATTTGTTATACCTTTATAAAATTTTATTTTAAAGGAAACTTCTCCCAAAAGATAAAGAAATTAATAATAATTAAAAATAAGGTTCATCATCATTATTATTATGAAAATAACATTAACTGTTTAAATTTTCTACCAAATTAAAAAATATAATCTTCTCCCCTTTTAGTATCATTAAATAGAGAAGAGTAGTAAATTTAACTCCCCCTATATTTATTAATTGTTTAAATGCATATAAATATTTAAAAAAGGATAATATATAAAATAAAATTATTATACGATTAAGTCTCCGTATAAATAAAATAATATACATTTATTCAATTAAAAAATTTTAAAATAAAAAAATTTCATAAGTAGAAAACCAAAATTATTATTTACAAAAATAAACATATCTGTGAGATAATAAAAAGTTAATACTTAATTAAAAAATTATAATAAAAACTAAAAATAAATTACGAATAAACTCATTGAACTATTTTTAAAAAACAATATCTTGAAATTAGAATGCATACATAACATTTATTTTTTAATAAACATAAAATAAACTCAATTGGATAAGGATTACGCTTTTTATCTAAACATTCCAAACTTCAAATTTATGCATTTAAATCAGCTAGAACTCTTGGAAGTTCTTAAAATATAATTTTAACATATATTGTTCTTTGATAAGAATAAGTAAAACACTATTAAATAAGAAAATACTTTAGTTCATCAAGATCATGATTTATAATATTTTGTTTTCTAATCAACACCATTTAACATAACATTTCTACTTTGATAGATTCAAAGTTTGTTTTTGAGATAAAAATATCTATAATATTCTTATATTACTTTTTTAATGAATAAAAAATAAATTTTTATATATAATGTTTTTATATATCTTCATACTAATTTCTAGATACATTCAACATAACTTTCAACATTTTTTTCCTTAATTCCTAGAGGTAAAATTAAATAAAAGCCTTTCATAAGACTTTTTAGAATAAGATATTTCTATTTCCTCTTGATTATTATATTTCTTATTTATTTCATAATAATTTTCTTATGAATCCTCTATACAAAAAACTTTATATACATTTAACATATCATAATTATTACATTTTCTCCTTTTATGAGAAATAATTTATACTAAAATTGAGGATTTTGATCACTTCCTATTTCTGTGACTGGTTTTAAACAGTCATGTGAATATGATATTTTGAACAAGAAGAATATTAAGGGACAATAAAATATTTTAAGAAGAATATAAAACATTTGGTTATGAAAAAATACAAATGAATTTTTATTTTCTGTAGGTGAAGGCTATAGAAAAAGTATTTGAAATTAAAAAGAAATTTTATGTAGAAAGATTTTTTCTGATTACGTAACCAAATGAAATTTTAAGAACACGGAATAAAAATATTTCAAAATGTTTAAAGATAAAAAATATAAACTTATCATAGTTAAAATAGGAAATATTTTTTTATAAAGGGTAAAATAATGTGGAAAAATGTTTGAAAATATTTGAAAATAAATTATAAAATAAGAAAACAACATTACTTGATTTAAGTAGTAAATATGATTATTTTTCAAAATAGAAAAATATAAATCATTACCTATATAAAAAGTTAAGGAAATAGAAGCATATAATTATAAAAATGAAATAATTCTTGGATCCATGTTTATAGTAATGTACTTTTTTACAACCAACTACTTTGGATTTGTTCACTCCTTTAGTATATACATTCAAATTTTAAACGTCCTCTACATAAATATTTTAAAATTAAAACTTAGTTATGTAATCCTATTAAACATTAAATTCAAGTCCTTTTTGGTACATTGATGCTTTTGGGTCCATCAGTGTTAGGAATTAAATTTTTTAGTAAGGAAAGTTGTTTATTTTGTGTAGTTATTCTACTATTCATGATTGATAAATATTATGAGAAATTAAAATTTTTAACACTAGAAACTTGTGATTTTATGAAACATCCGTCATTTGAATAATGAAAATTAAAACCACAGTAAAAAAATTAAATTTTAGACTTGGTTTTTCTAGTTAAACGAGTAACGAAATAATTCTAATATAGTTTTGGTCTATCACCATAAATAACTACTCCATATTTTTTTCCTTCTATATTTTATTTTTTCCAAGGATTTCGTTTCAAAACATTTCACCTTTCATTAACATACTATGTAAAAATTTAAAATCATAAATATTGGCCATTAATTATTTAATATTAGTGTTATGCATCTCAGAAAAATAGACGCACCATTTTTTAAATATATAATCTATTTTGATAAATTTTATTTATCTAATAAGATAATATAATACGATTTTGTAATTTTTATATGGTCCTCAGTTAAGGATTCGTATTTTTCTTGAAGCTTAAATAAATATTCATTTAACTCATCATAAAAATAGATTTCAGAACTAGAGTTTTGAGAGTAAGAGGATTGTACCTCATACGTATCATCCATGAGATATATAATTTTTTTCTCTGTATTTGAATTTGTAGAAGATAAATAACTTGAACCAGAATAATTACTCTAGATAGAAATTATATATTTCATTTTTTTCTTTCATAATTGGATTTACTCTGAGCATTGAGTAAAAGGACATTTATCCTTTCTATAAATTCCTTCTTTACATTCACAACATCTTTTTTAGTACCTTTATTTTGTTCCATCTATACATATTTTTAAAATTTTATACAAGATCTAATAAATATTTTTCTAAATATCGGTGACTTGAATTAGATGATTAATTCATTACAATTTTGAGAGAGGATTCTTCATGTTGGATATGAATTTCAACTTCAACTTAGATCTCAAATTCATATATTATTAATTTCTTGATCAACTCCATCATTGCCAAATTCATTAATATTGGAGACTATCTTATAGATTTATATATTCCAATCCTCCTAGGAAGTATTACATTGAGTAATTTTAGTGTATAATATGATTGTGAAATTGGATCTACTGAAGTAGAAATATTATTTAAAATCTATGTCAACCATTCATTTTTTATTGATAGTTTCATTCCCATACACACTAAAAGTTTCAAACATTTTCTTTTCATAATTGTAACTTAAATGTATGATATTTAATGTTCCCTCACAAGAAACAACAATAGTTTTCCGCATCTCATATGCAGTAGACCATTGAGATACTCAAATCAATTGTTCCATTATTATACCACCCACAATATCTTTCATAGATTTTGAATTGAGTTTATATTCATTTTCAAAATCTATAATCAAATCTTCCAAATCATTTTTATGAAAATATTAAGGATTAAAAAATCATAAATAATACCTTATTCCATTATTTTTAAACCAAATGACCATACGATCTTTCCAGAATCCATAATCATCACCATTGAAGTAAGGATCATGAATTATTGATATAACATATCTAGAATAATCTATTTGAATATGAATTCATCTAAAATTTTATCTCGAACTTGTTAGAATTAGAAAAAATTGTCAATATTTCAAGAAAGTATAGTGTTTGATATTACTTGTTAGATATCAAATGAAAGAAGATAATTTTTTAGGATTTCCAAATACAGAAATATAGAAATTGAACACCTCTTTTGATACTACATGTTTATATCGAGTATAAATAGATTTTCAAAAAGTTAAATATGTCTAATAGAGTCTATATTTTGATACAAATTGTTGGCCAGACTGATTACAATGAAGATAAAGACAAGGGGGGTTGGGTGAATTGTGTTCTTCATAAACATTGATAGATTCAAATATTAACTCTCTTGTATATGTGCAGTGTGTATATATCTATGCCGATGAAGAGCATCTTAATATTTATAAATGAGGTTGAATAGATATATTTCAATGAATATACTTAAATATCGCATAATAAAACTTGAATATTTTAATTCAAAAACGTTTAAGAGTTTTATAACTTCCCATAAGAATAGTAATGATTTTCTCCATTGAATACGAGCCTTTAAAACAATCATAACGAGCCTTTGAATCTGTAGTAAAATATTTTTTAAGAGATCTATACTTATTTCAAGATCATTCCGAAATTCATATATAATATCGATTATTTTAAACTCCATCGTTGAATAGTCAAACATAGGGTTCCTTCATATGAAGACAAAACAACAATCATAGGCTTGATGCTCCATAATTTTCATTTTCTCAAACACTAGGTTTTGTACTAATATAGGTTTTATTTACTATAATTTCATGACATCATAGTGTAAATCATCCATACAAAAATGTTTCAAATGTATGTTTCCTTCCATACATTATGCTTACTGATGTAGGGTACGAACTGTGTTTTTAGAATACTTTAAAAAAATTCATAACAATTTAACACATATTCCCTATTAACCAATGACTTAAAAAAATTACCAGAATAAATATTTCCATGAATAATAATTTTCTAAAATTCACTTAAAATTAAATTCAATTGTAACACAAATGTGGGTGTTTTATGTGCATTATAACAAATATAAAACTGATGAAATTTTTGAATCAGCATACTCTCAACAACCTATCCTAATCATAAGTGTGAATATATGAAAGTTAATGTAGGTTGATGAAAGTACATCAATGAAATGTTTTCACATAAATTTTTGAGAACCCATCCTAGTGTTTCTAAGGTATAAAACATGATTTTGAAAGTTGAACTATATATGGATGATGTTGAAAATGTTTTGTTAGAAAAAAAATGTATTCCATATGTTGTATCCATTTTTCATAACTATGTATGATATACATATAAAAATTACCAAGAATGATAACATATCTAGGGATAAATTCCATAAGTTATATTTATTTAAAAGGAATATTTTGATTTAATACACAATTAATTCCAAAAGTAACATATTGATTTGAAAATATTCGGTCATGCATATCTTGGAGTTAAAATTTTTAATGTTGAAGATGAAGAAAATAAAGAATTTATAAAGGATTATATACATTAAATTCAATTTGAATTTTCACTGTATATGTGAGATTTAAGATGGATTGCATGCAGATGAATATTATTTATTTAGTCATATGTTGAAGTTATTTGGAATTACCGATTGATTTAGAACAATGATAGAAGCATTAACAACTATGTTGTGAAGAATTTATAAGTTACACTTTTGGAAGATTTTGTGTCATAAGATTATTGAGTAAAGGTTATTTTGTGAATAACTTGAAAGTTATAATTAAAGAAGATACAATATAAGAATATTATCAGAGGATGAGAAATGTTTTTTTAGTAGTTATCATTGATTTTAGATGTTTTCTTTCATAATTTTGAGATAATGGATGTGCTAAAATGTTACATAAGTGTAAATTAACATTTATTTAAAGGTTTTTTAATTGAATAACTTTGAAACTTATTTTAGAATGTAAATATCAGAGTTATTATATAGGATTCAATTCTAATATTTCATTTAAAAAAACATTATTACCTATGAACCCTTCTTGATTCATGCTACGTCCAGAGGAATAAATTTTCCCTAAACCAAATTTGAAGTATCTAGAAGTGGTAGAAGTCCATAATATTTATAAATCTGATTGATATAAATCAAGAAGTTTTATATAAATTCATGTATAACTGAATGATCTTGATGGAGTTAAATAAAAAACAAATCATTTGAGGTTGGTGTAGATCAACAGAAGATAAAGAAATAGATGAAGCTTGAATAAAAGTTTTTTGATTTTTTAGAAGGTATTTAAAGATGAATATTTACCTATGTCTACAATATCATAATTTAACACTATTGGAATCTAAATATATCAAAATTTTATAAGATTTAATGTTGAGTAATAATTAATAAAAAAAATAAATAGTCCAAAATCACAGATGATTGAATATTATGAATATGAGATGTGTAAAAGAAGAAGAGATGTTATAATACAAAGTTTGAAAAATGTGTTATAGAAATGAAAGATTAACATCATAATATTAGGAGGTATGTGATATTATGTTTAAATATCCCAACATAGAAGGATAATTCAAAAAAATTTGAGATTAATTGTGGAAACGTGTGGTTATCCAGAAGCATATATTAAAAAGGTTTCAATATAATCTTGATGTATGAGTAATAAAAATTATTAGGTGGAGATATAAGATGACAAATATATATGTGATTTCATATAACATTTATATGAATTAAAGTCCAATGTGATGGGGCTATGATATAACACAAGATATAAATATCATGAATTATAATTTGTGATTGTATTTGAGATTTGATAAAGGGTTTATGAAGATTAAATGACTAATAAATATCAATTAGTCATGGACAAGATAATTTTTTTAAAGGAAGATCATGTCCCAACCATATTTTATTGAATTATAAATATTTATTAATGGTTATAAATTTAGATATATCATTCAAAAAATAAGTATAATGATACATTTATAATAGGCAAGTAATCCAAATATTCATGTTCTATAAGATATGGTGAATGCAAAGAAGAAGTGAGTCTAACAAATATGTTTAGATGGATCTTTTGAGTTTATAAAGGATTTTAGTTGGTGGAACTATAATATCTATAATTTAATTTAATTAAAAGTAAATAGGATTTATAAGGATGGGTATTCATAAGTTATATTATCTTCATAAGTTGAGATTATTTTAAATGATAAAATTTAGAATATTTGCAGTTCAATAAGAGTAAATCTCAAAAAATCTTATATAATATCTAGTTAACTAATAATTTTTTTAAGAAAACCTAGATACCATGAATGATTTTGGTTTTTAAATGTAACTCTAAATCAAATACATACAGTTATTGTATAATATATAACATTTTGATGTATTTATACCTAAAAGAATAATAAATATAGTCTTTCAAAAATTGAGGTAGACAAATAAATTGTAGATAGAACTAGTTTAATATAAGATATACCAGTAAATTTATTGAATTTATGTCAATGGATATCTATAATATCAACAATTAATTGTGTCAAGGATGATCCCTTAACAAGGGTTATGGATGATACCTTATCATTCAATGTATCATGTGAGTTAAGGATTGTAACACCCCTGGATTGAGGGATATCTCAAATTTAACTCTTATTTTGATCTTATGGAATGTATTTTTAAGAGTTGGTGTGTTTCTAGAATGTTTAATATGGTTTTGGAAGCCCTTATAGAGGTGATGGGTCTGATAATGGTTAGTATAAACCATGCTTATGTCTCTAGAAAACCATATGAAGGATTTGGGTACCACTGGGTTGGAACAAGGTTGGTGGATGGTTTGGAAAAATCATACAACTAACTATGTTAGATTTTATTCTTTAGGATATATCAAAATATCATATTCATCACACAATTTTTCAAATCTCATCTCCTAACGGTGTGATGATATTTTTTTGTACATAAATTCAATTTTTAATATGAAATATTCCAAAAAAACACTCATTCTTGCTATACTGACCTAGTATCTCAATTTACAGGATCCCCTTAGGATATTTTTGGGAATATTAAACATATAGACTTTGATTTTGATTATCCTTAGAGTTTTTGATATGGGGAATCAATGTTAAGAACACAATTCTTCCTATCTATTATCAATCACCTAAATTTTTCTTGAATAATACTCTAGAATAGGGAAACCAATTCGAGATCTGTAGGATCATATACGATTTAATATGATATTATTATGATTATATAGTGGAATGGAATAAAGATCCTATACTTATATATTAATGGGATATTGGTTGTTCTAAACAAACCAGAAGTTGGTGGGTTTTTTCATTTTCCACTATTATTGAAATTTGATTCCAATTAGGTTTCATTAAATAATTATATTGTTTTTAAATGGTCTTAAACTTATAAAAATACACCATATTTTAATTTAATTTTTTTGGATCATGAATACTAGTTTGTGGGTGATTCCTATAATGTGTTTGATAAATTGATTAAACGATATTTATAAATAAAGGTGGTTTTTGGATTGTGTTATTGTCCATAATTGGTTGTGTCTATTCATGTTCATGTAGAACAAATCATATTTACATATACCACCATCAAATAATGGGAACTTTAGATGGGTCATGGTCAAAAGTACCACCATAAAATTGGGTCACCAATTGACATCTTTTGGAAAGGACGACATACCACCCATGAGAATAGGGAGGTCCAGGTTATGCATGTACATGTGTGTGTGTGAGTGAGGAATCCGAGGCATGTTATTCCAAGTTGGGATTAAATAACTACTTCTAAATCTTGAATGGAATACTCATATTAGCTTATAATATGTTTGTAAAACAAAATTCAACTACATTATTGTATATTGTGAAAACTATTTACTATATTCATATTCTTCCTATCTATTTTATAATCGTCCGAGATAACATTTTTATGGTGTCAATGTTATATGGGGGATATATCATGGAGGTATCATACATGATATGACTACTCACCCAATACATACTCACTTTGGTGTGCATGAATTTTGTTTTTCAGGATATAAAAAAGGAATTTTATTCTTACTTCCATTGTTGGTCTCATTTTAGTTTATAGAGGTTCTTCATGAAGTGGTCTATGTCATGGATTGAAGTAGTTCCACCTTTGGGAAAGGTATTTACAACTATAGAGTCTTAATATTTCTCTCCATTCCTTTATTCCACAATTACTCTGATATAATTCCATTGATGGTATTTTATAAATCTCTATGGTTTATTCCCGTTGCATCATAGAGTAATTTTTTGTTAATATTTTTCTTGGGAAAGTTATTTTGTTTTAATGGGAGTATCATCCATTAATGTTTAGGTAATCCCATGGAATTTATTAAAAGACTTTAGTGTCTGTGGGATACCACATATGGTTAGGATAACATCAGTCCATTCCAGGCTAATGGGCTGGGTTGTGATGTTACAAATTTCATTAGTTTGGTCAATCCTTTTGTCGGAATGGTTTTGAGGAGATATAATGCATTTGGAATTAAAATTTATAAAATAAAAATGCATTTCTGATATTTTATACCAAATAATTATTTACCAGTGTCTTCATGGAAGGGAAATTATTTTTAATAACTTCTAAGAGTGATTTCAACTCATCATCATGGGTTTAGACGATGAATGTAAGGTATCACCCAATAGTAAACAGATATTCCCAGTAGAATTTCATTATACACATGATTAATTAATTATGGTTCTATGATATTGTAATTTTTTCTGATATATATAATATAACTATGAAATGGTGAATATTAAAATTACATAATAGTTAACTTTTTGAATAATTTATAGAGTAAAAATTTCACCTGTAAGGAGAACAAGAAACCAATGAGATGGAAGATGATAAGAAGGAAGAACCAAAACCACAATTGAACGTGAAATTTTTAAATATTATTGTAAAACACTGTAAGGTTATTGAACAAGGACATAGTACTAAGGAAACTTTTCAGGTTAATCATTTGAAAAAATTTCTAATGAAGAACCACTGATGTTTCATGGTAATTATGGACCTAATAATATAGAGGCACAAAGAGGAATAATGACCAAAATTTTGAAGATTGAAGGAATATATTAATTATTGTGGTAAAACTAGAAATGTATATGGTTGAGGACCAAGAGACAACATGGAAGGACTGAAATATTGAAGCTATGTTGGATCAATACCGTAAATGGAAATGATTTGGGGAACTCTTCAATTCCAAATTCATTCTAGAAATGATTTAAATATTAAATATTATTGTGACTATTAATTTCATTAAATTATATATTCTTGTGAATTAATATGATACTAAATTTACTCACCTTGTTCTCTTTACATCGAAGGTAGATACTAGAACGAGATTGAAAGATTAGATCATTAGAGTAGGTCTCTGCTCTAAGGTTCACTCAAAGGTGGTAATGTTCTGTATCACTGAATATATATTAATGGACAATAAGGATATTCTTTGAGAATTAATGTAAGATAGGCTAGTAATCCCATAGTAATAAGGTAATAAAAAATAAATCCACTACACCAGACTCTTTTCCACCACATTACAGTAATGAACCAGGATATTTCCAATATAGCTTGATTATTCAATGTTTCAAATAATGCACTGAACAACATAGGAATTTTTACCACTACATAAATAAAGGGAATAAAAAGGAGGGTTTTCAAAAACAACTAATATAAAAATGTGTAACTTTCATAAATTAACATCTCACTTTATATACTCAGATTAAATAATCATATCAGACTATTTCTCATCCACACACCTAGGTGACACATGATACCTTAGGGAAAACATTGTTTTTCTAGACAACCCCTATATAGGGAAGTAAGAACTATTCTATAGAAAAAGTTAAAAATATATATGGAGAATAAAAGGATATCATGACAAAGTAAGTGGGTCTATCTATGGTGTGATGTTCCATCCTTATTAACTCGAATCATATACTGGTCTTGTTTGATATGGGTGAATCACATTTTATTTATTTATTATTGTGTGGATTAATAGTTAAGATTGTCCATGGAAATAATTCATCACATCAAGAGTATCATAAATACCATTAGACAATTGGAGTGATGGGGACTCATGTTTAAAAAATGTTCTATTACCATTTATATGGTTCCATTTCTCATGGAATTTATAGTATAAGAGACATATTATTTGGATATTATTTTTATAATTTTCCAGATATTGGAATTTGAATCCCAAATTGATTTCTACACTTATAAAGTTACATTAATGTCTTTAAATGGAATACTTCTTGTACGTAAGGGATGTTTTGATATAAATGCTGGTAGAGAGGTACATTTAGTATCAACTAACAGAACCATATCTTATCTTTTACTATAATTGACTCGGGGAAGGACAATTAAAATTTGGAATAGGATAGTTCCTACCATAGTGGATCAATACCCATTTTTCATTAAGAACTAATTTTCTAGGTTACCCCTTATGTAAAAAATAAAATTTTCTATAAATATACACTAAGTAAAAATAACTATTTCACTCATGTAATATAGAGTGGATCATAAAATGTTGTAGGAATTAAAAATATATAAAGAATAGTAAGAGTGTAAAGGATTTATTAGACCTATAACATCCCATTAGGTAGCACCATTATTATTCATTATGAATATAAATGGTCACCTCTAACTATGTGTCAATTATGGGAAAATGAATAAAATTGTGATTTAAAATAATCACCCTTCTCCATTTATAAATTATTTAGTTAATTAATTAAAGGGATCAAATTGGTTCTAAAATATTGATATATTTTCAAGATATCATCATCTTAGATTTTTTTAAAGAGGATATTCTAAAGATAAAATTATAGAGTCAATATTTCCATTACGAATATGTCTTCCTTCTCATTGGTATGTTGAATTTAACTTCAATCATTATAAAATTTATGAATTCTATCTTCCATAGGTACAACTATTCTTATTTTTTTCAATTATTGATTATATTTTTTTTAATTCTCAAAATAATAATTACCACTAGGGTCACTTAGATAGTTTTTTTATCACAATATGTGATCAATGATTATAGGCTATGTATTATAACTGTTGTTTCTGGATACACGAAGTACATTTCCTCACCAAAATTATTTTCGAATAGGTCATATTAGCTTAAAGCAAAAACATTGCTACAGTTATCTCATAGTGTACAACCATGAATGATTTTTAGATACACATATTTATGGGATTAACATGATTTTATCAAAATAATATTCAATACTTCTCATGGAGTACATATCATATAACAAATTTAACAAGAAATTGTATTCCATTAAAAAAATAATAATGATTATGAAAAATTATTTCAAGAGATTAATTTTTTTTTCACCTCGACAGAAATATTAATATTCACATAAACAAGTTAGTGCTATGTGGTATATCTTGATGCCTTTGGATCTAATCTATGATGTGTTATAATATAGGGATATAATTTTCTAGCCTATGGTTTGAGGTATTTGAAAATTAATGAGAAGAACTATCAGGTGTATTACCCAAAATTATCCATATTTGTACATACCATAACAAGTGTAGCATCATTATCTATATGGATAAAATGTAAAAGTATTCAATAATCATAATATTATGAAATATATCTCCTATTAATACTACATAAAAATGAGTCAATGAATATTGATTAATCATCTCTAAATAAGTGTATTTTAAATTTTGTACACAACATGAAAATGTAATTATATGGAAAATTATTTGTGTTTGATGTCATATACTGAACTTATCCGAGAGGCTCATGACCAATAGAAGCTGATAAGAATTGTTACTAACATGTATCTGAACTATGTCAAAACCTATGAGAATTAAATTTTCTTCCGTTTTAATATTTTACCTATCATGATGTATTTTGTAATAGAGGATTAAATATTAGATCCTTATTACACAACCATTAGGTATATCCTCAATTATGGGGAGACTTGTGATGGTTGTACATAGGTTGAACACTAGTTCTTTACACTTTTAGAATCAAATTATGACCCCAAAACATTTCTAGTAAGAAAATCATTCAGCATATCACTATAAAAATTGGGCTACTGATTTTGGTATTTTGAAAATGTACAATGCGATGAAAGATCATTTATGGTGTTCAGGTATGAAACACAAGATTGATGATTATGGTAAGAAATTTATATATTGTTAGTAGGTAAAGGATGATTATTGACGACTCACTAGTATAATATAATTTATTCCAATACCTATAAAAAATTTGGAATTGATTTCTATTAACCTTTTAAAATTTATACCATGGAAACATCAGAAGAACAATTCTATGTGGGTGAATGTAAAGCCCCGACCCCAGTCACCCAGAGTCAGTGCATTATTACATAACATTGGCATGATCACAAGAAAGATCAAGTCTCGAAAGATCGATTAGTTTAGTAGCCTTGGAATAACTAGATACATTTATAAAGTTTACATTACATCATAAAGCGAAAACAACAACAATATAGTCTCCATAGTCCACACTCTTATCCCCTCATACTATCCCTGCAAGTCATTCATAAATTACTTCTTCACATCCTGGGAAAAATAAAACATAGAAAAGGGGTGAGCTCAAATGACCAGTAAGGATAACTATATAGCGGAAAATTTCATAAATAAGAATAAACATTTAAGGCAATGTATAACTAAAACAAAAGCCTTTTAAACTTGTACTTCAATATAGTATGGAAAAAATAAAATGAAATAATTCCATTTACTTATTCACATGGATATTCTACCAATCGAATATTCACATATAATATCAATAACCACTTTCATAATGATGGAATGCATAATGCCAGACTATCATAACCACATATCCAAGGCCCCGTGCAAAGACTACAAATAAGATTTTGTCAAGGACTTGTGCCAAGACACTAGTT
The DNA here is from genome assembly GCA_963277665.1 of Viscum album. Taxonomy (NCBI): domain Eukaryota; kingdom Viridiplantae; phylum Streptophyta; class Magnoliopsida; order Santalales; family Viscaceae; genus Viscum; species Viscum album. Next base: position 235,911,694 of record OY728155.1, on the reverse strand, counting down.
TGTCTCATGAGACCTACCGATGCATCGAGGAGCTATAGAGGGCTCCACCCGTCACTTACTAAGTCCAATGCATTCCTTATATGAAAAGTTTTAAACATAACATAAACATTCGTATTAAAAATAGCATACAAAATGTCAATACTTTATCCACAAACCATGAATGGTATAAAAATAGCACATCCACAGTCAAACATAACTCATTCGATACAATATGGAAGATTGTATTGTATCATAATAACCTCAATCGAGAATGATGAAGGATATTGACATAGATGAAAATAATCATCAAAACAATTAGGGTGAAATATCCCCCTTTTTCTTGAAATCATTTAAAAGCCACACTATTTGTCAAGAATCCATTTAAAATAGATTTTAGAATCAAAGTGTCCCATACCAATTTGAAACTTTTAAAAGGATTTTTAATTTTAAAACTTTAATTTCCATATAAATAAATCCTTAAAACCATTTTTAAGACGTGGACATTAATGAGAAATATTTATAAGAATAAATCTTTAAAACACTTAAAAATGTTTTTTAGTTAGAGTTTATAACCAAAAGAGAGACATTGAATACAAATAATTGAGGTAATCAAAACTTTATAGTATCATGAGAATAAATGGTTTCATGATATACTATTTCAAATTACATTATATACACCATATAAAAGTGATTTGGTGTATAACAACAAAGAAGTCTCAATGGAATGTAAATTGAGATGAATTCTCTTATAAAGACCATATCCTTAGGTTAGGATAAATAAACACCATAATTATGTGTGAAAAATATAAATACACTCAATATGATTGGATATTTAGTGTAAATCAATCAGATTACATTCACACATATTCTTGTAAAAACAACACCAATGAATTGGATATTTAACTCAACAAATGGAGATTGAGTTAAAATTACTCCTTCAAGTTCATACCGATGACTTGAGAATTTATCAATGGAGTGATTATGTGTATCAAAAGTATATCCACAGAAAGGGGAGTGGAATTTATGACATAATCAAATGAATAGTGATTCTACACATAATCTTGGAGTAAAATAATCAATGAAGTATGCGTAATGCCGAATGAGTGGAAATTGAAATTTCAAATTCCCTTATTGATTTGGTAACATAAAAAACATACACCCATGAAAGAAGGATCATACAATGATGATTTAAATATAAATTAATTAAAGTATATTACACAATGAATACAAACATGGGCAGTACACACACTACATGTAATAAATAAGTGGTGAACAATGGAATTCTCACGGAATTAAAAGTGAGATAAGAAACCCCTTACTCTATACTTTTTCCTTGGTCGAGGGTAGGTTAACCTACTTTATAATGGTTAAATAACTGTTATTGAATTATACAAGAATCATATGCATTAATATGATATCATATATGATCTTTTAACATTGATTTGTTAATAATATCTTAGAATTATCGTCGTTTCGGGTGTTAACGGGTTCATTTTCCTTTATATTCTTTGTTATTTGAGCCATATTTGTTACTAATGGGGATGTATATTATTAATATCCAGAACGATGTCAAATATTTAAAAATTATTTTTAAACATTAAATCAGAATTAGTCTTGAATGGATACGATGGAGAATGAATCTCATCGCGTTCGTGGAGACGGTAGTCCGTACGTACGCACGATCGACAATATCATTGTTTTGATATTAAAATAATATTTAATTTGATTTTATATCATATATACAGAATAATTATCATGTTATATTTATTATTTACATGAATTACACATCATTATTATACCCATCCAAATAATAATGTTTTGAATAACAATTACACCACGACGTGGAGACGGTAAGCCGTACGTACACACGTATGGTGACATGTCATTCAAAGGATGGATAGAATACTGGAATATGGTTGTAACAAGTTTATAATAACATAAAAATATATATAATATACTATAGTCATTATTTTAGAATGGTAATAACAAAGAAAGAAGAAGTGGAAGAAGAAAGGAACTTGAAAAAGGGTGGTGAAATCATTACCTCTTCCTCGGGTTCTTCCTTTTGATTTGATCAAAAGGGCTCCATTGGTTGGATTTATGACTAAAATAAGGAATCTAGGATGAAGTGAGGGAAGTTTAGAGAGTATTGGGGCAGGTTTTGGCCGAACTAAAAGGCTTTGAAGGTGTTAATTAATGAGAAGGGGGAGTTCCCTTTTATAATAGGGGTGAGGGGAACCTTTGGAAAGGCTAGAAATATTATTTTATAATAAATTCATATTTGGGTTCTAATGGCTCCAAAGTGGATTATTTAAAGGTTAAGGTGGGGATAGGTCAAAAACCACTCAACCAATAGGATTTAGACAGGTTTGGGTTACTATATTAACCTTATCTTTAAGTATTAACTCTTAGTTAATTAGATTCACTTTTACAATGTCTCTTTGTATCTTTATATTATATGGTTAATAAACTTACTATATACATCCAAGAGACCCCCCAAGTGATCCATTAATTATAAAACTATAATTATATAAGTATCTTGGACGAACCTTAGATTTTTAGGAATTGAATATCAATTAATAATATAATATTTTTTTAAAAACTCATTTATGTCAATTTTGACACTATTCAATAATTGATTTTTGTGAAAATCATAACATAATGATTACTTCGAAAAAAGTTAATTAAGTCAATCCTAACATTCCATATTAACCTATAAAATTATTTTAATTCATAAAAAGTCTCAAATTATATTTATTTGGGTATTTATAATATCAATTATTTTAATTTTTCACTATTATGGTAATTACTGCATCATCATTGTGTCATAAATAAATTAAATTATTTATTGTATAAAAATTATAAATAAAATAAAATTATGTAGAAAATATTTTTATCTTTCTAATGAATATTTATTGTCTAAAATTCAACATATATAACCCTTTGTAAAAATTGTTTTTCTAAAAGATATATGCTTATGTCATTTTTGTATTTATTTTAACTTAATTAAAATAAAGTGTCCATATCACCTACAAGTGGCTCCATGGGGTCCCCAAATTGACCCAAAGATTTACATGGTCGGACATGTATCCACCAATAAGGTTAGGACACATTTTAGGGTAATTTAGTATTATTATAATATTATTTTTTAACCCTTATTTACCGGATTTACCCTTTAACCATGGTAAATAAAATATTTACCGAAGTAATTATTCAAAATGTCTAAAGATAAAAGTTATATATTTTAACAATTTGGAAATCTTGATTCCAAATATGGAATCCATTTTTTAAAATTCAAAACACAAAAGTGGCAGAAATTAATTTAAAATAAATTCCCGCTGTCAAAACAAAAAAGCGTGTTTTTAAGATATAATAACTATCAAAAGACTGATACTTGTTTATGTTCGGATTAATTGTGAAATTATGTCCAATTACCAAAATTGTATTAAATGGTAAAAATATATTATAAATATACTTTAAAACCACTCAAATTCATAATTTATCACTATTAAGTATTTTGATTAAAATGTTGTTTTTAATTAAAATTTAGTAATTTTCACTATTCATCAAAATATTAAAGTTATCCGAAAAGTACCAAAATTTCACCCAAGGCTAATTTTGATACTCCGAATCCAAAAATGAAGTCCATTTTGAAAGATAAAATGTATAAAATTTTAAAAAGTAGGTATTACTATTCATAACGGCTAGTTTGATTGGTTGTGGTGTGTGTTGAAACTCGATGTTGCGTACAACACACGCTATTGCATTATTCAAAGAGAAGCATACTGTAGAAGCTTGGGGTGTTACATTCTCCCATACTTCAATAAATTGCGTCCTCGCAATTTTTAAAATTGGTTTTGGGATTATAATGGAAAGTCCCACATCATAAAAATAGTCAATAAAACTATCACTTTAAAAGAAAGAAAGAGAAGTACAAAGGTCACCCAAGATAACCTATACTAGGATTACTTGTAGAAAAACATGGATATGGATGATAAACTAAGTTTCAAGTGATTATGGAGAGGGATAGATAACATGATCAGGAGAAAGTTAACAATAAGAAAAACACAAACTTGTAATGGGACAAACGGACATTAGTTTCCCAGTATGAAAATTAAACGGACAACATTTTTTTTTAAGTTACATTACATAAAGATGAGGAATTAATTTATGATATTGACTAAGAACATAAAGTGATATAATTACTTTTTAAGTAGAGTTTCATTCTTAAATTAATTTCTACCACTAACTCATTCATTTTTTTTAACAATGAGTATTGAAGAAGACTTGGTCAGATAAGAAGAGTTAGAATAAAATTCTATAGAATAACATGATCCACATAGGATAAACTATATATTTACCTTTTCTTTAGAGATTAATCAAAACCAAAACCATTAGTATAATATTTTATGATCCCCCAAATGGCTATTCCATTAGAGAAAAAAAATAAATATTAATTTCTAAAATTAAACCAAAAATACCCCAAAGTTAAATAAATACCATTCAATAATCAATTGTCCTTAAAATACTCCAATATAATACAAACTAATATTGAAACCCAAAACATATTAGAATTTGGTTATGTAGTCTTCCACATTAAATTGTATCTCTAAATGAAATCAACTAATCTTAAAGTAACATACTTAAATGTAATTAACCTAATCACATATTATTTATTTTAGGTTAATCATTTCCATAAATAACCCAAATCACTATAAATATGTAGATAAAAATCCACCATTACTCCTTAAATGAGATCCCATATAATTCTATTTTCCTTGGTCATATAGTGCTCCCAACAAAGCGAACATCTTTCAAAATAACATTCATCACTTAATCACCAAATCATTTTCTTATACCAAGGGTATTCATTTGATAAGACATAAGATCCCAAATAAACTTATCATTGATCAATAAAATCATTAAACTAAAAATAATAGTCACACTGACCAGGGACTTAACGTAGTCCAGTGGTAGGCGATAAATCCCAATCGCACTTTGGTTGTGGGTTCGATTCCCACATCTTTGTCCGACGCTGCGGGTTGTCACACGGTCTGCCTGTTGTCCTTTTTCAAAAACTATATTTTATAACATTACCAAAATGAGATAAATTCCTCAAAATAACCATAACATAATTTAACCAAAAATAATATCTCATACCTTACATTTTCATCCCAAATTATAATAACTTATAATTACCTAAAACCCAACGATCATATAAAACCAAATGGTTATTTATAACTATATCCACAAGAGAAAAGATAATTCTTCCTCAAATATCATTCTCACATGGAAAACTGCAGGGTAAAAAATTCAAGAGAAATTTATTCCAAAGTAAACCCATCAACAAGGAGCACTAATAATTTTTAAACATTTCTCCAACCATTTATTCCCACATAGATTCTTCTTTGACCAAGAAAATATCCTATAGAATAGGGTATTCACTTGGGTAATGTCCAGGTCCCCTACATTTACGGAAAATGACTGTAAATGGATTCTTGGGACCGTTTTTATCTTCTTCCATAATACTCTTCATTTTTCTTCGGCAATTCTTCAATTTATGTCCTTCCTTACCGCACGTAAAGAATTTATTTGTCCCATTGAGACACTTTCCTGGGTGTCTCCTTCCACATTTCCTGCATGATGGAAATTGAGGATTCCTTTCTCCATGGTCTCCACTGCTAGAGCTCTTATCGTTCATCACTTTTCTCTTCTTTGTTGAGTTTGAGAATTGGTTAATATATATATTTTTGATCATATTTTGTGAAAATTGATTTGGAATGAAGAAGATATCTTTTACGTGAATCAACATTCCATTTCTTTGCTCATTGTCACCACCGTTCCCACCTTGTACATCATTCTCAAAGTCACTATGACTTCTTGGAATCTAGCAATTGACTAAAACCAGAAAGCATTGTGTGAGTAACAGTTGTCATAAAATCATTTAGAGAATATCATGTCACCATATTCTCAATTTGAGACACATTAGGATTAACCAAGGCCATTTACTCTCATACTATACATAATACTTCAAATCGGTTTGTAAATAAAATGTAAATTATCCTAAGAATATCCCCCAGGAGTGTCGTAACCAAGAGTGCAGCAAGGACCGTTGTCTTGCACCAGTTCCCGTTTGAGTCTAGCTCAAAGTAGTGTTTTCGAGTTTTACCCCTAGGTATATCTATGCCAGAGCCGCCTCTACCTGCTCGTATCCAGACATGGATGTATTGCTCGGAAAACTCACAAAATCTCTACAATACCAAAATTCTAGGAAGTTCTTCTATACTAATCCTCAAAGCTCATCTTAGGTCTACGTGCTCTAATCAAAGTTTATCTAAATCTAGCTTCCAATGTTTGTACTAAACTTCCTCTAATACCAACTGTAACACCCTGACCCCAGTCACCCAGATTCGGTGCATTATTACATAACATTGGCATGATCACAAGAAAGATCAAGTCTTGAAAGACCTATTAGTTTCGTAGCCTTGGAATAACTAGATACATTTATAAAGTTTACATTACATCATAAAGTGAAAACTACAACAATATAGTCTCCATAGTCCACACTCTTATCCCCTCATACTATCCCTGCTGGTCATTCATAAATTACTTCTTCACATCTTGGGAAAAATAAAACATAGAAAAGGGGTGAGCTCAAATTCCTAGTAAGGATAACAATATAGCGGAAACTTTCATAAATAAGAATAAACATTTAAGGCAATGTATAAATAAAACAAAAGCCTTTTAAACTTGTACTTAAACATAGTATGGAAAAAATAAAATGAAATAATTCCATTTACTTATTCACAAGGATATTCTACTAATTGAATATTCACATGTAATATCAATAACCACTTTTATAATGATGGAATGCATAATGCCAGACTATCATAACCACATAGCCAAGGCCTCGTGCCAAGACTAGAAATAAGATTTTGTCAAGGCCTTGTGCCAAGACACTAGTTTGTCTCATGAGACCTACCGATGCATCGAGGAGCTATAGCGGGCTCCACCCGTCACTTACTAAGTCCAATTCATTCCTCATATGAAAAGTTTTAAACATAACATAAACATTCGTATTAAAACTAGCATACGAAATGTCAATACTTTATCCTCAAACCATGAATGGTATAAAAATAGAACATCCACAGTCAAACATAACTCATTCGATACAATATGGAAGATTGTATTGTATCATAATAACCTCAATCGAGAATGATGAAGGATATTGACATAGATGAAAATAATCATCAAAACAATTAGAGTGAAATATCCCCCTTTTTCTTGAAATCATTTAAAAGTCACACTATTTTTCAAGAATCCATTTAAAATAGATTTTAGAATCAAAGTGTACCATACCACTTTGAATCTTTTAAAAGGGGTTTTAATTTTAAAACTTTAATGTCTATATAAATAAATCCTTAAAACCATTTTTTAAACATGGATATTAATGAGAAATATTTAGAAGAATAAACCTTTAAAACACTTAAAAATGTATTTTAGTTAGAGTTTATAACCAAAATAAAGACACTTGAATACAAATAATTGAGGTAATCAAAACTTTATAATATCATGAGAATAAAGGGATTCATGATATACTATGTCAAATTACATTATATACACCATATAAAAGTGATTTGGTGTATAACAACAAATAAGTCTCAATGGAATGTAAATTGAGATGAATTATCTTTTAAAGACCATATCTTTAGGTTAAGGATAAATCAACAACATAATTATGTGTGAAAAATATAAATACACTAAATATTATTGGATATTTACTGTAAATCAATTATATGACATTCACACATATTGTTGTAAAAACAACACCAATGAATTGGATATTTAACTCAACAAATGGAGATTGAGTTAAAATTACTCTTTTCATGTTCATACCGATGACTTGAGAATTTTTCAATGGGGTTATTATGTGTATCGAAAGTATATCCATAGAAAGGGGAGTGGAATTTATGACATAATCAAATGAATAGTTATTCTACACATAATCTTGGAATAAAATAATCAATGAAGTATGCGTAAAGCCGAATGAGTGGAAATTGAAATTTCAAATTCCCTTATTGATTTGGTAACATAAAAAACATACACCCATGAAAGAAGGATCATATAATGATGATGTAAATATACATTAATTAAAGTATATTACACAATTAATACAAACATGGGCAGTACACACACCACATGTAATAAATAAGTGGTGAACAATGGAATTCTCACGGAATTAAAAGTGAGATAAGAAACCCCTTACTCTGTACTTTTTCCTTGGTAGAGGGTAGGTTAAACTCATGTATAATGGTTAAATGATTGTTATTTAATTATACAAGAATCATATACATTAATTTGATATCATATATTATCTTTTAACATTGATTTGTTAATAATATCTTAGAATTATCATCGTTTTAGGTGTTAATGGGTTCATTTTCCTTTATATTCTTTGTTATTTGAGACATATTTGTTACTAATGGGGATGTATATTATTAATATCCAGAATTTTGTCAAATATTTAAACGTTATTTTTAATCATTAAATGAGAATTAGTCTTGAATGGATACGATGGAGAATGAATCTCATCGCGTTTGTGGAGACGGTAGTCTGTACGTTCGCACAATCGACAATATCATTCTTTTGATATTAAAATAATATTTAATTTGATTTTATATCATATATACAGAATAATTATCATGTTATATTTATTATTTACATGAATTACACATCATTATTATACCCATCCAAATAATAATGTTTTGAATAACAATTACACCACGACGTGGAGACGGTAAGCCATACGTACGCACGTATGGTGACATGTCATTCAAAGGATGGATAGAATAATGAAATATGGTTGTAACTTGTTTATAATAACATCAAAGTATATATAATATACTGGATTTATTATTTTATAATGGTAATAACAAAGAAAGAAGAAGTGGAAGATGAAAGGAACTTGAAAAAGGGTGGTGAAATCATTACCTCTTCCTCGAGTTCTTCCTTTTGATTTGATAAAAAGGGCTCCATAGGATGGATTTATGACTAAAGGAAGGAATCTAGGATGAATTTAGGGAAGTTGAGAGAGTATTTGGTCCGGGGTTGGCCGAACCAAAAGGCTTTGAAGGTGTGAATTAATGAGAAGGGGGAGTGCCTTTTTATAAGTGGGGTGAGGGGTACCTTTGGAAAGGCTAGAAATATTATTTTATAATAAATAAATATTCGGTTTCGAATGGCTCAAAAATGGATTATTTATATTTTAAGGTGGGTATAGGTCGAAAACCACTCAACCAATTGTATTTAGACAGGTTTGGGTTACTATATTAACCTTATCTTTAAGTATTAACTCTTAGTTAATTAGTTTTACTTTTACAATGTCTCTTTGTATCTTTATATTATATGGTTAATAAACCTACTATATACATCCACGAGACCCAAAAGTGATACATTAATGACAAAAATATCATGATATAAGTCTCTTGGGAGAACCTTAGATTTCTAGGAATTAAATATCAATTAATAATATAATATTTGTTTTAAAAACTCTTTTATGTCAATTTTGAAACTATTCAATAATTGATTTTTGTGAAAATCATAACAGAATGATTACTTCGAAAAAAGTTAATTAAATAAATCCTAACATGTCATATTAACCTATAAAATTCGTGTAATTCATAAGAAGTCTCAAATTATATTTATTTGGGTATTTATAATATCAATTATTTTAATTTTTCACTATTATGGTAATCACTGCATCATCATTGTGTCATACATAAATTAAATTATTTATCGTCTAAAAATTATAAATAAAATACCATTATGTAGGAAATAATTTTATCTTGCTAATGAATATTTATAGTTGAAAATAAAACATATATAAACCTTTGTGAAAATTGTATTTTTAAAAGATATATGCTTATGTCATTTTCGTATTTATTTGAACTTAATCAAAATAAAGTGTCCCTATCACCTACAAGTGGCTCCATGGGGTCCCAAAATTGACCCAAAGATGTCCATGGTCGGACATGTATCCACCAATAAGGTTATGACACGTTTTAGGGTAATTTAGTATTATTATAATATTATTGATTAACCCTTATTTACCGGATTTACCCTTTAACCTTGGTAAATAAAATATTTACCGAAGTAATTATTCAAAATTTCTAAAAATAAAAGTTACCTATTTACACAATTTGGACATCCTGATTCCAAATATGGAATCCATTTTTCCAAATTCAAAACATAGAAGTGGAATAAATTAATTTAAAATTAATTCCCGCTGTCAAAACAAAAAGCGTGTTTTTAAGATATAATAACTATCAAAAGATTGATACTTGTTTATGTTCGGTTTAATTGTGAAATTATTTCCAATGAACAACATTGTATTAAATGGTAAAAATATATTCTAAATATACTTTAAAACCACTCAAATTCATAATTTATCACTGTTAATTATTTTGATTAAAAAAGTTGTTTTTAATTAAAATTTAGTAATTTTCACTATTCATCAAAATATTAAAGTTATCCGAAAAGTACCAAAATTTCACCCTAGGCTAATTTCGATATTCCGAATCCAAAAATGAAGTCCATTTTGAAAGATAAAATGTATAAAATTTCAAAAATTGGTTATTACTATTCATAACGGCTAGTTTGATTAGTTGTGGTGTGTGTTAGAACTCGATGTTGTGTACAACACACGCTATTGGATTATTCAAAGTGAAGAATAACGTAGAATCTTGGGGTGTTATAATGAATATGGATCAACTCACCATGCTAGTAGCCTTCATCCCAATCAGTGAGTGTAACATGTTTGAGGATTTTTTATATTTATATATTTGAGAAATGTTCAAGTAAGATGGTGTGTCCCTTTATATCATATTTTAAAGAGATTATGTTTCTCACTTATCGATTCAAGTGATCATTGAAAAAGGACCCTAAAACTAAATTGAACACGAACATGAAATATCATATATAGATGGATGGATAGTCAAAATGTACAATTCAAAACCTAGAATATTTTCTCAGATATTATTTCATGGGCTGTAGTGACTCACGAGAAGATCAAATTCCATTGGTGGAATTCTCCAATATTAATATATACAAGGAGATTATACATATATCCCTGTTTGAGGAATTTTATAGACTTCCTAATCATTCTCTATTATTTTGGGAGGAAACTAGATAAACATCATTGATTGGACCTAGTATAGTCCTTGATACTATGGATAAGATCTATATAATCAAAAAGTAAACATCCAGGACATAGTGAAAAATAAAATCATATGTATACCATTCTCAACAACCCTTATCATTAAATTTTAGTAACCATTTATTCATGAAGGTGTCACAATGAATGGTCATTGACACATGGGAAAATAAGGGAAACATGCACCATGATAGTTTAGACCATTAAATATTGTTGAATAGATTGAAAATGTTTCATATTAGTTATCCATACCACTGATATTCATTGATTCCAATAATTTCTTCCCCTTATCTTAATAGAAGATGAATTTTACAGATCGAAATCATGTGATAAGTTGGGATAATATTACTCATCATCTAGATGCAAATTCTCTCCATATACAAGATCAGAATATTGATACACCAGATAAGATCCTACAAGGAACGAATATACCTTTATTATTGATACAATGGAAGCTTAGTTATATTATATAAGAAATATTGGAATTATGGATGTTCATTTAAGAGTAGTGACCAAACCTACTCTATCATTCCACGGATGATAATCCCAATCAGGGAGCGAATGTAAAACCCTTGAATGAAGGTATTTCTCAACATTAATAATTTTTTAGGTCATGAATTTTTTAGATAAGACATATAAAATATTAATAAGGGTCTTGAGAGTTTTTAAATTATTTTTGGAGTTTCATAGAATATTTACTATTAAAAGAATCAATTCCCAAGTCTCTAGAAATCTCCATGAAGGGGTTGGGGTTACTGGGATAAAACATGATTGGAGTACAGTTTAAAAACACTATCTTCTAGTATTTTTACTTTGTATTCTTATTTATATATTTGAATCAATTGGATGGAACATAGTTTTTTCAGAATGTGTAGCCAAACTAGTTGTTGAGAGTTAAATTATATATAAATTTAATTGATAACCTAAAAATTTCACAAAAATACTTGTTATCCATCTACTGACATTATATATAGATTTAAAGTATTCCTTTAGGTTATATTTTTCCATCATTGACATAAATACATTTATTTCCATGATCTTTTGAGTGGTTGATCTATGGAAACAAAGTTAATAACTCAATTCTTACTATATATTGAGGATCTGCTTATCTTTTTGGAATGAAATCCTTGAATAGGGAAACTAATCATAGAATTATAGAAAAAGAAAATATTTAGTTGGATCTACTTGTATTTATTCAAATTAATGGAGGAATAATCTTTAATATGTGTGTTTTTGAGGGATTAGATACCCCAAATAAACCTTTGGTGTGTAGGTTTTCCCTCTTTCAACTTTTGTTGGAATATAAAGGATATTGTGTTTATTTTAATAATTTTCCTATTATTTTAAATAGTTTGAATCTTATGAAACTATATTATATTTTCTATTTATGGATGGAACTTAGAAAATTGTATGTGCATGTCTCCCACAACATGATTGATAAATATATTAAATGGGCGGTTCAAAGAATGAATTTTTTTGACATGTGTTTATAGAATTAATGGGTTGAGTTTCTTCATGTTCTTATTGGATGGATAATGGTTAGATTTACCAACATCAAATAATGGGAACCAGGGATGGATAATTGATAGAAGTACTATCATCAAATTGGGTCACCAATAAATGGCATGGTGAAAGGATGAATAATGACTCATGAGTATATTGTGGTTTGGGTTATTCATGTTCATGTGTGTATGAGTGTGAAAGTATGAGTATGTTATTCCAAGTTGGAATTGTTGATCTAAATATTCAACATGAAAGGAAATTTCATCTTTGGTTATACTGTGTTTTGGAAGAACTATTCATCAATATTATTTTCTATTGTAAAACATATAATAGAATTGATATTATTATTGTCTATTTTATAATCCAATGATATAAAATATTTCTAGGCATAGTAAAATATTATAAATGTCACATGGGGGATTTTTATTGGGTATTATTACTCATACATTTTATATTAACTATGGTGTATATTCTTATATATAGATTTCCATGATATAGGAAAGGGGAATTTTCTTAACTTCTCTAGTGAGGATCCCTGATGTTTCTGCCATAGTTAGATGAGATGGCGCTTTGAGTGGAAAGTTTCATGGTCCAGATTAGTTCCACCATGGTGGTAATTTCATTATTTTTTGGATTCAAAGTATTTCATTTCATTAATTTGTTCCACCATTAGTCTGATATTGTCCTTTCTATTATTTTTTATCTTGTATGGATTATTAATCATGAATAATATAATTTTATATTGTTTTTGTTTTACTTTTTCTATTAGTTTCTTCTTAATGTTAATATATTCTTAAATATTTAGTTAATCTCTTGAAATTTATTTTTAGTGTTTGGTCTCTTGGTAATTTCACCTAATTTTAGTGGAACCTTGGACCATTACAAGACAATGATTTTGGTTTTCATGTTACATGTATGATACCTACTCACACATTGAAAAAACTTTTCTACACTAGAGTTAATTTTTATATCTTTTAATGGACCCAAACATAAGAAGGATGAAATACCCACATTGTGATCAAACCTTATAAAATACTATATGTTTTTGTCTCTTGTATATTTATTTCATTTCATTTAGTGTTGTGTGTTGGTAACACATAAATAGATCCATAGATATTAACTATGATTTTGTTTTAAATGCTGAAAAGCTGTAAGGTTTTTTTGAATGAATTTAGTTAAACTTGTCCACACTTATTCATCATATCCCAGTATGATTGTATGATCAACCAGTCACTTCAATAACAAAGATTGAAAAATTTCCACACATAATTAGGTATATATTTTTTCTCCATGTAACTTTTAACTATGATACATAATGTAAAACATTTGGAAATTTTTGAGATACCTCGATCAAATATTAAAGAGTATATCCATAAAAAAACAACATAAATATTTTTTTGATAAAAATATAAATAATATAATGAAAAAAGGAATCTATGAATTTTAATATGTTAACATCTTAGAGATAGTATAAATGGGATACACCACTATTTATAAAAATTAACAAGGCAAGTTACCAAAGAGTTATTCTTTTGATGAATCGGGGTTCGAATATGAAGAATTTGAGTCTATGGATTTAGTTGAATAAATAAAATATCGAGTTATAGATTAATTGGTGAAAGTTAATATTATTTTCCCCCTAATATATTATCATTTCTCAAGGAACTATATAATTATAAAACTATAATGGGGTTAAATGATGATGCTACAGTGAAATAAATGATTTAAAATTTACAAAATTGTGACACTCCCACTAAATTTATTGTATTCAACTCCTCCTTATGGAAGAATACAAAGGGGGGGGGGATATCTAGTGAGTGAATGTAACCCACTCCCCCTTTTGGATAAAAATTAAAGGAATCCATTTATATGCAAGAACGGAACAATGCATGAGAGAAATGGGGTATAGTTTAGGCCACTTTCTATATTGGGATTGCTTGGACCTGATACAATGGGGCCCCATGGTTCGAATTAAAGAGGAAATTGAAGTGTCAGAGCCCCTGATGAGGGGAATGTTCCTAAAAATCGAAGACGCCAACACCTAGATATCGTTCGAGTTCTAGAAACTCCTAATCTTCTGCTTCTCTTGGGGTCATCTTGGCCATCTAGAATAAATGTATACCATAAAACATAAGAGTGAATCGGGTAACATCATCCTCAAATATGGCCATTGTCTCCATGCCAATACGAATAAATACGCTTTTATCCCTGAGGCGGAAAAACAAAAGGATCACGACGGTCTCATGCTAGCACATACCAACCAGGCGGAACCCATACCTGCAAAAGGTCTAATGCTTGGACCATCAGATTTCCCTAATGCTGGCTCTTCCACTCATAGAGAAGCAGGAGTTCATCCTTACCCCCTGAAGGAAAATGATGAAACATCTATAAAGTTGGTGACGAAGAAAAAATAACCATCAACACATTGCTCAAAGTCATTGCTGATGCACATTGAACCACCAGACTCGAACCCTAACCCACAATTGACCTCATTAGGAATTCCAACAATAGGGGTCCATGGACTGATGAGAACTCCATTACCAGGACTAATTACCCATCAAATTTGGAGAAGGGTGCAACGAGGAGAAAGTGATGATCACAAGAATGACCTTAAACCTGGAGTTAGAAAAACAAAAAATGAAACTTGCCAGTCGGGGAGGAATCCCACCAAAAGATGGAAAATGGAATGAGGAGAAACAAGTCCAGAGGAATCAAAGGCGACAGAAGGTGAGACCCAGCCCCTCCTAGACCAATTATTGTTTTATGCTGGAACTTTTGTGGGATTGGAAACCCATGAAAGGTTCGTATTTTACAGCGCAACTGTGCTCAAAGTCACCCCGATATGGTTTTCCTATCCGAAACCATACTCGAAAAAAAGGACACCAATGGAATTTCCCCGAAATGCGACTTCCAAGGCTACCTCCCAGTCTCCAGAAAAGGTCACTATAGGGGCCTCTGTCTCCTTTGGATGGAAAATATCTATGTTAATATTATTTCCTTCTCCTCGCACCACATGGCATCGACTCTTCTGGTAGACCATAACCCACCCTGGACCTTTGTGGGATTCTATGGCTGGCCATCCCATAATGATAAGGTGAAGTCAGGGGATCTGATATACAAGATGCAACATGAATTATCGAGCCCTATACTATTCGGAGGAGACTTCAATGAGATTATGTTCTATAAGGAAAAGAGGGGCGGAATAATCTGATCCTTAGCTTCGATGTCATACTTCAAGGATGCAGTCTCTAGGGCGGACCTAGTTGATCTGGGGTACACATGTAATCCTTTTACATGGTTCCACAGCAATAAAGAAGGCACCCAAATCACTGAGCATCTTGATATATTTCAGGGATCTACTAATTCGATTAATCTGTTCAGCATGTTTTATATTGACCACATGGCCCTCAACTACTCGGACCACTGTCCAATTCTCATTGACTATACACATGGATAACGAAATAGACAATTAAACAGAACCTTCCGATTTGAGGGCTTTTGGTCAAAAGAACAGGAATGAAAAGAGGTGATCCGATCAAGCTGGAAAAGTACTCAGAAGGATGTTTGCCTCAACCTCCAACAGGTCGCATCTGATCTGAGGTCTTGGAGCAATAATAAATTCCACCACCCTGACCAGCATTGTGGAGTCCTTGAAAAGAGACTGAATAATCTCCTCAAACAACCCACATCTAATTGCAATCTCTCTAAGATTGGATCCACACAAAGAGAGTTAGACACGACCCTGCGTATCAAAGAAATCTTCTAGGCTAAGCGTGTGCGGGAAAAACATATTAAAGAAGGTGACGCTAACACCCAGTATTTTCACCAGAAAGCATCAGCCAAGCATCGGAAAAACGCTATTACTTGCATCTCACAACCCAATGGTAGAAAGGTTTCTAACCCCAATGGTATCCACGAGGACTCGACATGATTTTTCCAGAACATCTTCTCTGCAGAAACCCCTTTCATGTCTACTGAGGTGGAAGAATGTATCAGACCTATGATCACTAAAGAGATCAATAGGAAGATCACCAAAGATGTGACAGATGATGATATACACCAAGCTATGAAACATCTTCATCCCACTAAGGCCCCAGGACCGGATGGGTTCCACACCCTATTTTTTAAGAAATAATGGCACATAATTGGTCCTGAAATCTACAATATGATTAAAAATATCTTGGCTGGTAATACCAGCATTGCGGCCATCAATGAAACTGTCCTCGTCCTCATCCCCAAAATCAAGAATCCTCTGGAGATCCCTGACTTTCGACCTATCAGCATCTCCAATGTCTCTTACAAGATCTTCTCAAATATCCTTGTCAATCAGCTGTGACCTTGGATACCTGATATTATCTCTGAAAATCAAAGCGCCTTCATGGCCAAGAGATTGATCACTGATAATGCGATTGTGGCCCATGAAGTGTTCCATTCTATAAAATCATGCTCCACTGCGAAAAGAGGAACCATGGCCTGGAAATTGGATATGAACAAGGACTATGATAGAGTAGAATGGCACTTCTTAAGAGTCGTTATGCAGAAAATGGGTTTTTGAGAAAAAATGGATAGATATGGTCATGACCTATGTCTCGAACATCTCATTCAGAATCAAGGTCAATGGGGAGATTACCAGAGAATTCACCCCATCACGAGGCCTTCTCCAGAGAGACCCCCATCTCCCCTTTTCTCTTTATATTGGTGGATGACGTATTTTCTAATCTTATTTTCAGGGATGTCTCTTCGAAGTCTATTCATGGGGAAAAAGTCTATTGAGTTAGCCCTCCAGTGTCACATCTCTTCTTCGCTGATGACTGCCTCTTTTTTTCCAGAGCAATAATTAATGAATGCTAGTTGATCTGCCAAGAGATCCATCAATATGAGAGGGCGTCTTGCCAAAAAATCAATCATGGAAAATCTGAAATATATTCAATGCATGGGTGAATCTTTCTAAGAGGGGTGAACTTTATGCATCAACGAACATCCATATGGTTGATAAACATCAAAAGTATCTCAGGCTTCCCACAATGATTGGCCAGTCCAAAAAAGAAATCTTCACATCTCTAGCTGACAGGATTGAGAAAAAAATTTAAGGCTGGACCCCAATTTTTTTTTTCTAAATCTGGAAAAGAGACACTCGTCAAATCTATCATCCAATCTATCCCCATCTAATTTATGTCCCTATTTAAGCTCCCGGTGGCCATCGTCGACCAGATCCACACACGTACTACCAATTTCTGGTGGGGGATAAATGATAGAAGGAATCGACCCCACTGGATGGCCTGGGAGAAAATATGAAAACCCAAATCAGAGGGTGGGATGGGGTTCCAAAATCTTCCTCTCTTCAACGTCGTGCTACTGGCCAAGCAAGGATGGTGCCTTATTAACCGTCCATCATCTCTATGTGCGTGAGTTCTATGATCCAAGTACTTTCCCCACATGGAATTTCATGCTTCCTCTCTTGGTCCCATCCTAGCTTCCTCTAGAGAAGCATTTTGGGGGCTAAAAAGATCCTGGATAAAGGACTGGGATGGAGGATTTGGACTGGCTCATCTGTCAAAATCTGGACTGATCCCTAGCTTATTGATAAGGAAGGTATACGAGCTATATCCCCCGCCCAACCAGGTCTTGAAGATGCCACTGTCAGCTTCCTCCTTTCTAACCAGGGACATAGGTAGTTTTTGGAAAATATCCTTGAATTGTTTAATGAAATAGATCAAAGAATTATCCTTAGCATTCCCTGGGTACCAGACGCATGCCCTGACCATCACTTCAGGATCAATGACATCTTAGGCGACTACACGGTGAGATCTGACTACAGACTTGCTCTTGGAATCCACTCAGTCATCCGGGATGAGGGACTATGGAAATCGTTTTGGATGCTGAACGTCCCCCAAAAAATTCGTCTATTTTGGTGGCAGGTTTGTTCGGGCACTCTCCCAACAATGAACCTTCTCATTTACCGACATATGGCTAGTACCATTTTTTCCCTTTCTGCCCGAACATTCCGGAAACTCCTATGCACGCTATCATTAAATGCCTAGGAGCTAAGGAAATTTGAAATAAATGGGGCCCAACTTCAGTTGCTTCACTGGAATTGTCCTCTGACCTTCCCGATATTTTGACGTGTTGGTGCTCCTCTCTCTCTTCGGTAAATGTAGGTTCACTTTTCACTTTGGCTTGGATTATTTGGGTCCGGCGTAACGATGATGTTTTTCATCAAGCTCACAGACCCCCCAAATTCTGGATTGATCGGGCCACTTCTTAGATTGAGGGTTGGAAAGGCCACAATGGTCATTCTATGCTGGGTGTTACCCTCTCCCATCCTGCTCATTGGAATCCCCCGATGGAAGGGATTCTTAAGATTAATGTGGATGCGTCTCTTCTAAAGAATGGGCTTGTTGCCCTTGGCCTCCTTGCCCGAAATCATCTCGGGAAAATCCTGGCCGCTAAATCTGCTCCACATCAGGAATTCTGGGAACCGGTAGTTATGGAAGCCACAACCATCCTTGCTAGTATGATTCTCCCTATAGAACGTGGATGGGGTGATATCATCATTGAGTTTGACTGTCTTATTGTAATCGATCCTATTAATCACAACGATGACAGATTCTAGTCATTTGGCATCATCATCAGGAGAATTCTCTCACTTTTCCAATGCTTCTCATTATGCACCTTCTCCTTCACCAAAAGGGAAGGGAACAACGCAGCCCATCAGCTAGCAGTGTCAGGCCCATTCGATACCACCCAGTTCTGGTTGGACAATTTCCTTTCATGGATTTGCACATGTACTTCTGTTGATCTTCGTCATTAATGATATATGCTTTTAATCAAAAAAAGTTATCATTTCATAATGAATTGTTTTCCCTTTTTAATGAATAATTTAAAAAGGAATATTTGGGAATATTCACAAATTAAGAATTTTTTTAGGTGTATATTTTTGAACATGAAGATTCTCATACAACTATAATATAAATAAATGATACTCTATTTGAGATCTAGGAAAAATGAATAAAATAACTTGATCATTCCTTCTAATATAAGTTTAAAATGAATTACAATCATAATTAAAAACATGGGAAAATAATGTGAATATATAATGAAATATCTTTAGGATAAAAACAAATTTAACATTTCATGAGGAGGAAGTAAATTTTAGAAACATGGAAGTTGCTTATGTTTAATCTTCACCTAAGGATGAATGAAGATATTCTACCATTGAAATTTCTTAACAGAGTCATAATAATGAAACATCTCATTTTAATTGTACAATGTGATTGAAAATTTCTAAGGATAAATCCACTATAATATAAAAGTAATAGGTAATCCTTGGATTTAGAAAATAAGTGTTAATTAATTATTTTTTTTAAAAATATTTTTAGTTACAATTCAGATTCTAGTATATAATGTTGGGAGAAAAATATAGATTATTCTACCACTTCAACAAATGATGACGTGAACACATCTAAGTAATGTATTTCCCCAAAATATACTCAAATATAATTAGTATTTAATCAAAATCAACAAGGTCTCAATGCTAGCTAGATTACAATAAAAAGTAAGAAAACTTTATTTATTGGTTATTGTTGGTTCTGTGAAAAGTTTATACATAAAGTGATTGACTATTGATATAAATTATCAATTATTCAAAACAATGAAGCTGTAAATTAAGGATAAGAAGGTAAAACTTTGATAAACCTTACTAATTTCAAAAAATGTAAATAGAAGAAAGTAAATAAAGTCACTTCCCATAGATTTAAAAATTGACAAATCTTATGAAGAATATGCAATTGAAGTGGTCATTGTGATAATGAGTATTGGATCACACTTACCAAGAATTATTAATTTACCAAAAATGAAATAATTCCAACTAAAATACTAATAAAAGGAAATTAATGTATGGTGATAATGTGGGGCCAAATAAAAATAATGAAACTTAAAAACTCACACAAGAAAAATGAAAAAGGAAGATGCCACATTAAATAAGATATTATTCTATTATAGAATAAAAGGACACATCATGGATAATTGAAAAACATGTATATTAATGATAAAGAAATATTAATGGAATAAAAAATATATTCAAGAAGAGAATTATCATAATTTTTGGTTTAGTGGAACAAATATATGATGAAGTTAAATTTAATGAGATGTTATGAAATAAATGCAACTTTATGGATTTTGATAAATTACAAGGAAAATACAAATATGATAGTAACTCAACCATAGTTTTCATGGAATTACTCCTAGGATAAAGGAAATTGGAAAATAAAATAAATAATTCATCGAAAGATCCATTTTATATAATGGTTAATGTGAAAAATTTATTTCTTTTAAAGAATGAAAAGGCAGAGTATGCTGCTAAAGTATATTTGATAGTTTTTCTTGACTAATTGTAAGTAGTAAAGAATATGGGGAGAGTAAAAATAATTCTTGTTCCCTACAAGATTATGTGGGAAAAAACTATTGCACCAAGTCATTTATAAAGGTAATATTATTTTTATGTTTTCCATGGATGTTTAATTTTGAAAATAAAAAAGGTTGCAAACAAAATCAATTCCTATAAATATAGAGCTAAATTGAAAGTGGGTTTTCATTATATATATATATAAATATTTTTTTTCTAACTAAGAAGAAAATTAAAAATAACAATATTCCATTAAATCGTTTTCATTTTTACTATACATGGAATTGAAGATGATTCACTTCTATGGGAGAACATAAGGAAAACTAAAAATATCTCACCAATTTTTAGCTAGATAAGATTTCCATCAGAGTGTAATTTCAATTGGTATCATGCATGATAAATAAGATAGGTGAAGTTTATATATATAGGGGATTTAAGTATTAAATACTATAAATATCAACATATAATGAAAACATTGAATTTTGTTAGTACATAAATTAATGATTATGTAAAAATTTTCATATGGTGAAAAAGTGCTAAAATTAAAAAAAGAATAAAAGATAATGTTTTAGACATAAATTTTTTAGATGATTTTGATATTTTAAATTTTGAAATACTAAGAATTGTAGTTTTCCATTGATGAGTTTTGTTGATTATGTTCTCTGATATTTATCTGAAAAAAGAAATTTTGAAACTAAAAGGGTGAGATTTATTATTTTATAAATAAGTATAGGTAAATTGAAAAGTGAGAAACATTCTTCTGTTTAAATTATATTAATATTTTTATTGAGAAAATTGTCTGAGATTATTTATAAATTTTATAAAAACCCCTAAAATAATATTTCAATGTTAGTATCAGATAGAGGTGAAATTGTGAAAATATTAAAGAACTATATAAACCAGACATGTTTTATACAAGAATCATTGATCATGTATACAAGGAACATATTATTTTTTGGCTCATTCCTTTGAGGAAATTGATTCCATCCTTCAATATTTTAAATATGTATTTTCATCTTAAATAAATAAATATAAGGAGGATAATATGAAATTCTAATTCATGGTTGGATCATATGATTATTTTCAATTATATTAATTCTTTTTGATTTCAATTTATTGTTTATAAGGGATAAAGAGAGGGAAACACTAGAAAAAACATAACAGATTATTAAATGTAGTTTGTATTGGGTATTGAAATTTTTTATGGGTTATATTGAAGAACCCAATGGATGATGATGAGTGTTATATTATTTTTCAATAGTAATAAAATTAAATGTTCAAGGAATGGTAAATATGATGAATAAAAATGGATCTATTTAAACATGTCATTAAATTTAACACTCTATAATACAAGTAGAATCTATATTTTTTCCTAATGTTAACAAAGAAGGCTATTGTGAGTCATGATGGTTAATTTAGATGATGAAAAAGAACGAGTTTATAAATGTAGTAATATTTAGAAAATATTTAATATGACATCAATTATATTATTGTAGGAATATGGGTATATTTGAGAGTTATAATATATGATGATTCTTGAGTGGCAATTAAGTGAGAAACAATGAAAATTGATGAAGGTTGATGAAATAACTATAAAATAAATATTATTTTTGTTGTTTGTGATAACCCAATATTATGTTTTTAAAATAAAGAAGATGATATTGGAATTTGAATCAGAGATGGATGAGGTTAAAGGAGTAATGTTAGAGGAAAATTGATTCTAGAAGATTTATTTGAAAATCATACTTCTGTAAGATTAAATTATTGATTAAGATAAAAGGATACATGTATATATAGGTATGAAGTCTAAAATTATTATTTATGTAAGTGGTGTACACTAAATATATTACTTATGTAATTTTGAATTATACCTATTGAGCTATGAATATTGAGTTTATGTGACACTGGTTGATAATGGTAGTTTTGTCCTAGAAGTGTTAAGTTGAGTATTGATAAAGGAATAATTACATAATATTCATTCTATGTTTTAACAATATATATAAGATTTAATCTCAGAGAGTGAGAGATATGTATGAGTTACATATTTAAATAAAAGAATCATTCTATGTTGTAGACATAATTGATGTAGTTGAAGAATTGGTAAGGTATGCTTTGGGAAGAATCTTGAAATTATACATATGGAAGATAAAATAATGAAATATGAGTTTTTAAAGGCTATATTATTAGGAATTTTTTAGTTGTACATACAAAAGGTATAATAATTGAATATGATATGGGATGTAAACTATTGTTTATTAATAATATATCATACCTAAAACAGGATTAAGTTAATAGATGTTCTCAAAATATATGTATGTGTAACCAAACACTTATATAAGGGATTTTTATTTGAAGATGTTTGATAGATGATTTGGAGGATAAATGATAAGATAAATTCAGATGATAATGTATTGATATATCAAAATAACAATCATTTTAATTTTATGACAATAATTTTTTATTCATGGTGTATATGGAAGATAATGTTTTTTTACATTGAAGCTGAAGAATCTGGAAGTGAAAATAGTTAGAAATTCCAGAAACTTTTTTTAATATAAATATAAATGTTTCAGAGTAATGAAATGTTGATTTAATTATCTATATTGATTCAAATAAAACTAAATTACTAGTTATTTGTGAGGATTAATAGAAGATAAATTTGAATATGGATATGAAATTGAAGTTGTATTAGTTTCTTTGAAGTTATTTTATGATGATTATTTTCATAAGTCCATAAATATGAAATAAAAAAGATCATAATTCAAGATGATCATAATATTATATTTTTTTATGTTCAAGAAATCATAATCTAAGGGAACTCAATAGGTTGGAATATGATCAAATCACAATGGAAATAATTTAAAAATATAATCTATGACATTTTGAGCTAGTGCTTGATTAATATATTAGAGAAATGTAACAACAAAACTATAATATCTTGAGGTATGTTAGATTATGTTGTTTGATAAAAATTCAGTTTTTTTGTTTCAATGAATGTTGAGATAAATTACTAAGATGTATGGTTATCTAAATTGAAATGCTAAATAAAAAGAAACAAGATTTGAATGTTTGAGTAATATAGTGTCAGAGGTAGAACATGAAGTTAATGAACCAAAATATGTCACATCCATAAAAAAATAATATAATATATTTATTTTCTATAAATTTTAATGGGATGATGTTGATTTACACATCAAGATACAAATATAACGATTCATAAGATTTGTTTCTAGCTTATATTTTAGGAAATAGAGAAGAAGATTTTCCATGAACTAAAAATGAAATAGGAACGGTCAATCAATATTTATTATAAAGAATATTTCTTCGTGAAATGAACTATCATAGGAACTCTCAAATGAAGTATTATTTGTGGGTACTTGGGTACAACAAAGTGGCTGATCAAGGTCGTCTCTCAAAAGAGGAAGTAAATTAAAAGACTTCCCAAAGGTATTTTAAAAATAAAATAATAGAGAAAAAAACACTACTAAATATTATTAGGGGGTTTTCTAAAATTTATAAATGAATAAGAATTATGTAGAAAGAAGATTTCATTTTTTAGTTTTAATTTTTTTTAAATGATAATTTGACAATAAGACACGACGGGAATTTATTTATTTTATAAATATATTTAGAAAGAATAAAAAATCAAAATATTCCTATTAATTTACAAATTAATCATTTTAATTTAAATTAATATCCATTTAATTATTTTCCCTTAATTTTTTATCCGTATAACCATACAAGATTTAACTTAACCATGAAGATGAGATAAATAAAACCATAGAATGGCTTTAGAATATGAAATCATAGAAACCTACTTTGATTTATGTACTATGTCAAAGTAATAGTCTGTGTTAAATTAGGGAATATATAAATTCTATAAATTGAGGATGAATTGGGTTCATGGATTGTACATTTACTCTATAAATTTATCTCCTCTAGATTTGTTTTACCGATTAAGTTTGGGCTCCCATAATTTACATAAATATATACCTCACATATTTTTTTTTTGTTAATTGTTCAATTGCTTTATTATTATCTTATATTTAAAAAACTCAATTCATATATCATATTAATTTAATTAAATTATCTCATTGATTCAAAATAAATGAATAAATAAAGTAAGATGTGGATCGATTAATAAAGATAACTACTCCTCCATGGATGGTGTATTTATTATAGAAGCATTTGGTATTTGCAAAGGATTATAATAGGTATAAACCAATATAGTTTATACTATTAAATTATAGATCAAATAAGATGGTTAATATAAGAAAAAAATTAAAAATAATAGAACAAGTGGAAGATAAGCTATGAGTTTATTAATATCACAGCAATATTACAGAGTGAAGAAGAAGAATACTAATTTGATGAAGTCATCCTAGATTCAAGAGTTCCCCCTATTTAAATGTTTAGATAAATGGAGTGAAACCAATTATAATTTTCCTTCAATATCCCAATCCACATCCCAATCCCTCAAAATGAGGAAAAAACCAATTTATAGAGTGGAGGGGATGATAGGATTTAAGAGGTTTCAAGTGTGAATGGGGAAATTTTGAAAAATTAATTAATCCAATTTTCACCACCTATTTGACCTCCATGACATGTGAATCAGCTATCCTTACAGATTTTTTTTTGAAATGGGGTCCTTGAAATTCCCTCTAAATTTTGGCCCATTTCAAGCAAGCATGAAAACTTTATGGATCGAACACTGACGTGATTAACAATATAAGGAGTCTATCCCAACATTAACTTCATCGACCATTTCCTCCTAAAAATGCACAATTTAGCTAAGATTTTAGGAATACAAGTTATTTCTAATTAATATTGGAACAGAGTTATAAAATATTACGTTCAAATAATTACAATTAAATTATTTATATTAGAAATACAACAATTAATTTGTAAAGTGTAAAATTGGAATTTTCATCAAATTTACAAATGAATGATCTAATCCAAAATATTTTATAAATGAAAATATTTAACAAAATGGGAAGAAATGTTTTCCTTTATTATGAATAAATGTTTCCAAAATATTGTGTTTTATCAAATCCACTACACTTACCCTTTTCACTCATGGGAAAAACCTTATATCATGTATTCAGAAAAATTGTGACAAGATATGCATGATCATATTTCTCAGTACACAGTAGAAATATAGAAAAAGTAAGATTCTCATCAATTTTCAGTATCAATAAATTTTAATTTCATTTCCCATTAATTGTGTCAAATTAAATTCTAATGAGATTCATCAAACTAATCATTGAGAAAAAAGTCATGTGTCTACCATGCCACTATTTCTTCACATGTGTGTGTGATAAACATTCCAAAAAAATAAATCCTCCCTTCAATCAGTATATTCAGGTCATGAAAAACCATTATTATTACTTTGTTTAATTCACTGACCTTGTTCTATATACATTGTAATGAATTTTCAAGACCCACTCACTTAAGCATTATTAAAAGTCAAACCTTAAGCTCCCAACCAATATATCACCATATGTTTTACATTTCATTACTCACCTCATTTATTATTATTAGTATTTTGTTATGTTCAATTTCAAAAAATCTCACACTCAACTCTCAACTTGTGTTTGATCTCATTAAGACAATAATATTAATAGTTATAACAAGATCAAAGATCGGGGAAGAGTGGTTTTTAAGCTTCCCAAGAAACAACCCATTTTTTTGTTTTTGTTTTTTTCTAAGGGCATAAAACAGTATAATAATAGGTACACACACATAGGTCAATTCAGTATAGTAATGAAACCAATTGGAAGAGAAATAAATTTACAGATCAACCAATTAATTTTTTTACCGAACTCTATTATACCTTCAGTAAAGAAGGAAATTTTTTCATTATACATGGTTGAGTGAAAATTTGTGTGGAGAAATCAAGGAGACAATTTACTGTGAATAAATAATAAAATAATGATGTCAAAATATAAAAGGTTTTATAATGACACAAGAAATCATATAACCGGAAGGTTCTATTTTTATAAAACTAAACCCTTGCTGATGAAATCTTACTCATTTTTTTCATTCTTCTAGTGAATTTTGAAAACATGCATTTTCTATATATTCCACAATAGAATATTACATCATATATTTGTTTAATTTTAATTATTTTAATAATTTTTTTTTGAAATTTTATCCAAAAACTAAATTAAAAATACACAAAAAACATACAAATAAAAATCATAAATATCTGCTGCAATATGTTGTCCCCTCTCCCAAACATAAAATATTTCATTATCCTTAATGTGAACTTTTGAAATGATATGTGAACATGAAATTCATAATTTTGAAAAGGAAAAACAATATAAAAGTGAATGGGTTAAAAATATCATGATATTCTCAAGTGATGATGGGGTCATGCAGTGTGATGAAATCCACTACATCAGTAGAATGTCCCTCAATGCATTACTTCAAGAGATTCCAATTGACTGTAATGATATTTTGAGTGTCCTATAGTGTGATCTCCACTACACCATTAGTAAAACAAATTAGATTCAATATAAGGACCTAACCATCTAGAAAAAAACTTACCAGGCATCAACTTTAGTTAGGTACTATAGTGAAGGAATTTGTCCTCAACATGAATCTCCCTTTTTTGGATTATTCTACTAAGTGTTTCTTTTGATATTTCCTTGTAGATTTTTCATTTCTCAAATGGTGACAATAGAACCTTCTCAATCTATTGAATTTGAAGCTTCCTTTGGATTCTAGCTTGGGCCAAATCCATGTTGCATTTTTTTATAGTTTAATAAGATTGATTCCCAACTTCCACGGGTTGATGAAATTATTTACCAAAATTATTAAAAAATGGCTACATAATTATGAGTGTCTTGTATGCTGGTATATAATCCCAAAGCACATCATCCATGCGCTTCCTCTAATCATTCCTATTCAGCTACACAGTTTTTTCCAAAATTTGTTTCAACTACTGATTTGAAACCTCATCCTAGACATTTGTTTTGGGGTGGTATAGTGTTGATGTTCTATGTGTCACCAGATACATGTAAAGGAGGGAATACAAATTTCTATTGGAGAAGTTTTTCCCATTATCACTGATGATGGCCTTGGGTACTTCAAAATGAAAAACAGTCTGTTTCTTTAAAAAATACACTAAAACATGAGAATCATTTGTCATAGTAGCCTTACCCTCCACACATTTAGAAACATAACCAAAAGAAACCAAAATATAAACAAACAAACAAACTAGGAAAATAATCTATAAAATCAATTCCCCATATATAAAAATCTCACAAAATATTATTGGTTTTTGGGACATCTCGTGTGTCCTAGAAATTTTCTTAGTGTGTTGGAAATGGGTGCATGATTGAAAAACATATGGTAATCATGGAATAATCTAGGCTAATATATTATAGTTTATAATACATTCATAGCTATCCATTGGGGTTTGAAGTGTCCTCCATATTAAAGTGTATGACAGAAATTCAGAAAAGTCTCAAACTCCTGATGATGAACTCTCCTACATGTAACCTGATCACTACACATGCACCATTGGTTTGGATCATTTCAAAAATGAAATAATTTCACACTCTTTAACATTTAGACATGATATTTTAAAAAGTTCCCTGAATTTTTAAGAAAAATGGTAGTTAACTAAATCATCATACCACAGATGCGTATCTAAGATGAAACAAATATGCTCATTGGGGAATGTGGCTCGAATTGGTACCCAGTCCAAGTTGTTAGCCTCTAATGTGTGAGTGAGCCTACTGATGTGTCCAACCACACAATTTTCTAACCCCTCATTATCCTTTATCTCAAAATAAATTTCATGAAGAAGTATCATCCATCAGATATGTGTGGGATTTGTATCTGGCTTCATCAAGAGGTACATTAGAGATGAATGGTCAGAAAAAACAAAAACTTTAGAGCCCAAAAAATATTTATGAAATTTATCTAAATAAAATATGATGGAAAGAAACCCATTTTAATTATTTGTGAAGTTTGATTGGGCTGAGCCCAACATCCTAGAAGAATAGGCAGTCCCATTTGAACATCCCTCCACCCTATGTGATTAGACTACTCCAAATGTAAATTTTGAAGCCTCACACATTAGCTTAAATGGAATGTCCGACCATGGGGGCTGTATGATCTACGAAGTGTTCATAAACTGTTTTATCTCATCACAATAATTCCTACAAGAATCATCAAACACAAAATCAGACTTCTTTTGAAGTAATTGCGACATAGGAAGATCAATATTATTAAAATATTTGATAAACCACTGATAAAATCATGAATTCCCTATGAAATACCTAACATTACACACACATGAAGGATACAATATGGATTAAATAATATCTACCCTACTTTTATCAAACTCTATACAATGTTTTGAAACTATATTACCTATGAAAATACCATTCTCTACCTTGAAATGAAACTTTTCAAATTTCAATACATGATTCTTGTCAATAGAGTGATACAACACCTTTCCCATACTAAATATACATTCATAAAATGAAGATTCATACAATGTAAAATCATCCATAAATACCACCACGAAGGTCTTAATGAAATATTAAAGAAAACTCACGATGAATCTTTGGAAGGTACCTAGGGCATTTTAAATTCAAAATGGCATCCTCTAGTAGGAAAATATACTGAATGGACAAGTGAATTTTGTCATATCTTGAACTTATGGAGCTATAGGAATATGAAAATATCTAGAAAATCCATCAAAGAATCAATAGGTGTGTTTTGAAAGCTAGTCTCTCAACCATTTGATCAATAAATGGGAGGGGGAAAGGGTCCTTGTGAGTGTATTGATTTAGATTCCTTTAATCAACACACACACGAAAACTATTTTTCACCCTCATTTAAACTAAATCCTCTTTATCATTTTTAACAATATTAAACCCAGTTTTATTTGGAACAACGTGAATATGACTCACCAACTGGGAATCCGAAATGGGATAATTTATACCTACCTCAAGAAATTTTTTAACTTATTTTTTACAACCTTTAGATGGGTTGGATTAAGACTTTTGTTGTTGTTTATTAACTTGTATAGCCCCATCCTTTAAAATAATCCTATTTATGAAAATAGAAGGGCTAATACCTAATATTTCAACCAAGCTCCACCCAATTACACAAATTGTCTCCCTCAAAATATTTAATGTTTTTCTTCATGTTCAAAAGGGAGATTATTTTCAATTTTAAAAGGTAATATATCACCTCTCAAAAATTATGATTATTTGATATTTGGTGGAAATTTATTGAGTTCCAATTGGGGGGGGGGGTGAGGTATGGATGGAGAAATATAAGGAATAGAACTATTTTCCTAATGAACATAAATATCAAAATATACATCATCAAAATCAAAAAATAAAGGTCCAAATCCATATGAATACTCAACAACCATGTCATAATTAGAGTTTACATGATCAAAATCAGAATATTAATCGATTTTAAAATTAAATTTAAGATAGGTTTGTGCATTATAAAACATTGTCGAAGTGATATTACACATCAAACTAGAACCAATGATCATAATCTATCCAAGAATAGGATTATAAAAATCCATGGGGTTTTTACTTGGTGGTTTAAAATGGGAGATAAAAAAGAAGAATGGTCCTCTAAGGGGAACTTCATAGATTTTAAAACATTAAATATCCCAACATCATCTCCATACTCCATGGAAAGTGCACCCTCAAGAACATTATTATAGTTTTTTTTATTTATTTGGAAGGAACTACCTATGATAATGGGATGATGAGAACTTACCAAATTTTCCTCCATGATAACCATGAAGAAATATGCTAGAAAAATCATGTATCTAACGTGAACAAGTACATACTAAAAGAATCGGGCTGGATATACTGTAGATCTATTCACTAACCACACCACTACTCTAGTTAGGTTCAAATCACCAACCTATATGAAGAGAATACAAAGTGAGGATTCAGATTTATGGAATCACCTAAATCACATAAAGAATTAGAAAAGTGTAACTCTGCTATGGGGAATGGAATATTTATTGTCTTGGTATCCTTTCAATGTTTTTTTGGCAATGCTAGAGTTTTTGTTATCAGTGTCGACACATTCCTTCCAAGATTTATGCTCTCATTTCCCTTGATCCCCCTTAGAATAGTACAAAGTTCATTTAAGAATTTGGAATAACTTAGTATTTGTTTAATTGATTCAGGTATAGGGAAGTTTATCTCCACACACATGAATGTATCCAAAACTACTTTTTTGATTTCCTCCTCAGCCATAATATTAGTTTTTATAAATCTGTTTTGAAATGTAAGGGGTTCTGGAGGAGCATCATCAAATATTTTTCTTACCTTTTTCTTCCTCTTTGGGATTCTCAAAATTGGTCCTTGAATTGGCCCTCTCTAGAGTTGAGGTGAATTCTGGTGGAACGATAGGTGTAAATGTATTAGTTGTTTTCTTCCTACATCTCAATTTGAGGGCACTACCATTCCCCTTGGGATTTGAAGTAGGTTATAAATAATGATAACTGGTGTTATTACTTACCTGTTCGTGGTGTGTAGTGTCAATCTTATTCATTTGAGTCTTCAACTCCCTCATCTCTAAACCTTGACTCTTCAGGTCATTCTACAGATTAAGAAAAATTTTCTTAAAAATATTATTAGTATTGGAATCTAACTTTGGTTGAGAAGTCCCCTATTGTTGAATTTTTTATTCCTGGGTTTCAAATCTCCTTTGGGGTTATTGGAAACCCTTTTGGTAAGGTGAAGGATACTTGAAATTTTGTTCAAAATGGTTCCTTTATTGTTGTCTAGAGTGATAACTCATATATGATTGATCCTTTTACCCTTGGTTGTGTGTTTGAGAAAATGAATAATACTTCTTATAGGGATGTGGTTATTGTTTTTACATATATTTTCACCCCATGAATACTGCAGTACAATCCTCTATCTTTTGTAATTGGAGGAAACAATCAATTGGGTGGCCTGTTTAAGTGTAAATGGCAGAAGGTCTCATAAGAGTGGGTTGGGATGACTTTTGAGAAAAATAAAAATGCCTCACCATAGTAATAAATTCTTATAACTTTGAATAAATTTAATGAAAATCAATAAAAGGACTTACCTAATGTTCTCCTCTAACATGTGGTGTACCTCAATCACCAATTTTTGAGAGTTTTGTGAAATATTTTCAGTCAATGCACGTGCATATATAAGTGTTTTTACACCAATTATCCTACAAACATGACATCCACCGTGGTCCTTTCTATAGGTGTGAGTCTTTCATAGATTTATTGGATGAGGAGTTTCTCACTAATTTGGTAACGTGGAAAGCTTGGGCACAAATTCTTGAATCTCTACCAATACTCATACATTGACTCCCCTAGCGATTTCTTGATCTTGGATATCTCCTTATGAATTGAATTTTTCCTTGATGTAGGGAAAAATATTTTTAAGTAAAGATGATTGAAATCATTCCAACATGATATTTCTTCAGGTTTTAAATAATACATCCAATCCTTTGTAGCTTCATCAAGGGAAAATGGTAATGCTCATAGTTTATTTTGATTCTAATAGAAATTTATTGGTATAAGGGTTGAGAAAACCAAATTAAATTCTTTTAAATGTTTTTTTGAATCCTCACTATAAAATCCATGAAATTTTGGAATTAGGTTAATTAACCTAGATTTTAGTTTAAAGTCCAGTTTGAGATTTTGGTATGCAATAAAATTTGGTTGATTGTTAATATATCATGCAATGAATTCTTGAATGGTTCTATTGTGTAAATTATTATTGTTCTTAGCCATTGGTTGTTGTTTTAGGTTGGATACATATTTGTTTCAAATTTCAATGTCTTTATAGTGTAGGAATTTACTAGTTGGGTAAATGTTGACACTTCCCATATACTCAGATTGTCTGATTCAAGCATTAAGGCTACGTTCAATCCCGAGGTCTAGATCATAGAGATACTAGGGATGGGATCTTGTCATAAATCATATAAATTAATATTTTTAGACCAAAATATCAAGATAATAATTTTAAATTTGTGGTCTAATAGTGAATAAAAGAGCATGGAAATAAATAAAAAATCAAACAAACAAACAAAATTCATAGAAAGGGGAAAGAAAAAAAGATTAAAGAAGAGAAAAAAAGATAAAATAGAAGTAAAAAAATAAATATAATTAGTTTAATAAAATAATTTCATCCCCTTAAATGGCTCCAATTTTAAAGGCGATGACATGGGTGCTCTGAAATAAATTGTGATTTTGGGTACTTTGGTGCAGCAGGGTGGCTGACTAAGGTCACCTCTTAATGGAGGAAGTAAATAAAAAAACAACATAAAGGTAATATAAAAATAAAATAAAATAGAATAAAAACACTAAATAAAAATAAGGATGGTTATTTACCATTTATTAATGAAGAATAATTATATTGGAAGAATATTTCATTTTGTTGTGTTTATTTTTTTGAAATGTAATTTGATTAATAAGACACAACGAGATGATGATTTTTAATATATAAATTTTAAAGATGTAATAAATATATCTCTTTCTATTCATTTAATTATTAATAATTATCATTTAAATTAACATCCCCTAAGTTATAATCCCATAATTGTTTGACCCTAAAACCCTACATGAGTTAAATTAACCACAAAGATGTCTTGAATTAAACCCAAGGCTTGCTTCAGAACATCCAATTGTAGCTCCCTTATTTGATTGATGTTCTAAGTCTAGATTATGATCATTGGTAAATTAGGGAAAATATCCATTATTTGAAAAGAGGATGAATTGATTTTAGTTATTGTATTTTAACTCCACAAATTTATCACATGTGGTTTTGTTTTACCGATTATGTTTTCATTCTCACAATTTACACAAATCTCAACCTCGCCTATTTTTGTCTTAATTGTTCAATTTCATACTTACTTTATTATATTTTAAAAACTGAATTCATAGGTCATATTAATTGAACTACATTATCTAATTGATTAAAAATAAATTAATGAAGATGTTAAGACTTCGATCAATTATAATGGAGAACTACTCTTCCATGGGCAGTGCAGTTATCGTAGAAATGTTTTGAATTCACAATGGTTTAGAAAGGGTATGAACCAATCTCGTATCTAATCATGAATTCCAGAACAAATAAGAATATTTATATTAGAATAAAATTAAAAATAATATAATAAATGGAAGATAAACTATGGTTTTATTGAAATCACATCAATATTATAAAGTAAAGAAGAAGAAATAGGTTTCGATGAAGGGATCCTAGATTCAAGAGCTCTCCCACTTGAAATGAATAGATAAATAGATTTAAATGAATTATCCTCTGTCATAAAACTCCCAATTCATGTCCCAACCACTACAAATGATAAAAAAACCTATTTACAGAGTGTATGGGAGTAGGTTTTATGAGGCTTCAAATTTGAATGGGGAAATTCTTCCAAATAAATTAATCCAAATTTCACAGCCTGTTTGACCACCAAATTTTTTGAATCAGCTTTAATTACTGAAGGATTATTTCTAATAAATTGGTTCTTGGAGATCCTCCCCAAATTTTGGACCATTCCATGAAATTATGAAAATGTTATGTCCCAAAAACTAATTTGATTATCAACATGAAGAGTATAGAAACACAGTGAGTTTATGGACCATTTTCTCTAACCAAATGAATGATTCGGAATAGTTTTCCGGAATAAAAGTTATATCCAATTAAGTTAAGAACATAGTTACAAAATATTAAGTTAAAATAATTCAAATAAAATTATTAATGTTTGAAATACTATAGTGAATTTATAAAGTGTAAAAATAGAATTTTCATCATAATTGAAAATGAATGATCTAATCACAAATATTTTATAAATAAATGTATTTTACTCAATGTGAGGAATTGTTTTCATTTATTACCGATACAATATTGAAAAAAATGTTATTTAATCAACTCCCCCACACATACCCTCTTGCACGCATGTGAAAAACCTAATTTCACGTATTTGAAAAAACTGTGACAAGATTTGAGAGCTCATACTTCTCAATCCACACTGGAAATATAGGAAAATAAAGAATCCCATAAAGTGTCATTATCAATAAATTTTAAATTAATTGTCTCATAAATTGTGTCAAAATAAAATCCAATGAGATTCATAACACTAATCATTGAGAAACATGTCATGGGTCTACCATGGCACTAATTCTCCATGTGTGTGTGAGACAACCATTCCATTCTCATAAATACACCTTTTATTTAGTATATTTAGGTCATGTTGAACAATTATTATTACCTAGTTTAATTCCCCAAACCTATTCTACCTTCCTTTTCAATTGAATTTCAGGACCCATTCGCTTATGCCTTCTCAAAAGTCAATCCTTAAGATCCCTACCTATATATCTCCTTATGTTTTACAATTAATCACTCCTCGCATTTATTTTTTTATGTTTCATGTGGAACAAATCTCACAATCATATCCCAAACCATGTTTGATCTCCTCACGACACTATTTGTAATAGTTATAAAAATATCAAAGGTTGACTAAGATAGGTTTTTGACCTTCCCAAGACACAACCCATATTGTTTTGGCGTATAACATTGGATAACAAGTAAACACACATAGGAAAGTTCTGTACAGTAATGAAACTAATCAGAATATAAATTAACGTATGTATCAATCATTTATTTTTTTTACTTAACTAGACTATACCTTTAATTGAGTAGGAAAAATTTCACCAGGAAAATTTGAGTGAAAAATAGTTCGGAGAAATCGATGAAATAATATACCATGAACAAATATCACAAATAATGATGTCAAAATCTAAAAGGTTTTATAATGACAAAACAAATCATATCATTGATGAATTCAATTTTTCTAAAAATCAACCCTTGATGAAGAATTCTTACTCATTCTTATCATTCTACAAATGAATTTTGAAATCATGCATTTTACATATATTCCACATGAGAATTTTGTATGATATCATTGTTTTTTATTTTTCTTGTAAAAATTTTATTTTTTAAAAATTTTATCCAAAAACAAAATAGAAAATACACAAAAAAAACACCAATGATTATCCAAAATATCGTCCCCGCCCCCACAATAAATTTTCTTCATTTTCCTCAATGTGAACTTATGAAATGATATGTGCACATGAAAATAATAATTTTAAATAGGACAAAGAAATTAATAGTGAAAGGGTTAATAAGAGCCCGCTATTCTCAAGTCATGATGGGGTTATGCAGTGCGATTAAATACACTACAACTATAGAAAGTCCCTCAATGTATTTATTCAAGTGTTTCCCATTGACAGTAAGGCTCCTTATATTTTCATATTGTGTGATCTCGAATTCACCATAAAAATCATTAGATACAATATAAGAAGCTAACCATATGGAACACAACTTACCAGAAATCAGCTTCAGTTGTGAACTATATAGAAGGAATTTTTCTCCAATATGAATCTCCCTTTGTTGGATCATTCTATAATGATCTTCCTTTGATCATTCCATATAGATCATTGAGTTCTCATATGATGAAAATCAAATCTCCTCATGCTCTTGAATTTTCAGCTTCATTTGGATTCTAGCATGGGCCAAATCCATGTTGCATTTTTTTATACTCGAATAAGACTGATGCTTGAATTCCCTAGGGAGATGACCTGCTTTCCAAAAAAAAAAATCCGAAATGGGTTCATACGAATCCCTGTCTTCTATTCTGTCCTTTAAACCCAAAGTGCATAGTCCAAGAACATGATCCAATCCTTCCGATTCGGTTGGAATAGTTTTTACTAATTTTTTTTCAACTCTTGATTTGAAACCTCATCTTGGAATTTTTTTTGGGGGTGGTATGTTGTTGTTGTTTTGTGTGTCACACTATACTTCTAAGAAAGGGAAGAAAAATTTTGATTGTAGAAGTGTGTCCCTAGGCCTCTGATGATGGCATTTGGTACTCCAAACATGAACAAAATTTGTGTCTTGACAAAGTCCACTACAACCTAAGAATCATTAGTCCCGGTGGACTTAGCCTCCACACATTTACTAACATAATCAATAGCAACCAAAATAAAAATAAATAAATGAACTAGGAAAATGACCTATAAAATCAGTGCCCTATACATAAACTGTCTCACAACTTAAATTGGGTTTTTGGGGCATCCTGTGTCTCCTAGAAACATTTCTAGTGTTTTTGAAATGGGAGCATGACTTTCAAAACACATGGAAATAATAGAATAATCTAGGACAATATAATCAAGTTTCTAAGACTTTCCTAGATGTCTGTTGGGGTCTAAAGTATCATCCACATGAAATTATATGGAAGAAATTCAAAACAGACTAAAACATAGGATTAGGAACATGCCTCCTTATAACTTGATCACTACACATTCGCCAGAGGTATGGATCTTCCGAGTCATAAAATATTGGCTCACTCTTTTTCTTTTAGACTTGATGTTTCTTTAAATATATAAGCATTTCAGAGGTAATGATGTAGTTAACTAAATCAGCATACTAAGGATGTGTACCTAAGATGGAATAAATATTCTTACAGGGGACAGTGTCACAAAGTGGTACCTAGTTCAAGGTGTCAGCATCTAATGTGTGACTAATCCTACACAAGTGGTCCGCCACCATTCTCTCTAACCACTTCTTGTCCTTTATTTCAATATTGAATTTCTAAAGAAGGATAAACCATTGTAAATGTAACACCCCAAGATTTCATAGTGTGTTATTTCTTCAAAATAATTCAATAACTTGCACTACACGCAACACCGAGTTCAAGCGCACCATGACTTACCAAAAAAGCCGTTCAAAAGAGGTTATGAATAGTATTAACTAAATTTTAAACTTTATATAATCCTTATAATTTTAGAATCCATATTATGTGTTTCTTAGACATAATGTAAGAACAAATTCATTTTTAGTATTGCACTTTTACCAACTTTTAATAGTGAACCCTTTTTAAATACAATATTTTAAACTTTTTGACTAAATGGGGACATCAAAAATTTAAAATGAAACATCCCA
Organism: Viscum album; assembly: GCA_963277665.1. NCBI lineage: Eukaryota > Viridiplantae > Streptophyta > Magnoliopsida > Santalales > Viscaceae > Viscum > Viscum album. The sequence continues at coordinate 235,873,608 of OY728155.1, read as the reverse complement.
AGCTTCCACGGTACGCTTTCCTTTGAATAATACAGTAGCGTGTGTTGTACGCAACTTCGAGTTCTAACACACACCACAACCAATCAAACTAGCCGTTATGAATAGTAATACCTACTTTTTGAAATTATATATATTTTATATTTCAAAATGGACTTCATTTTTGGATTCGGAGTATCGAATTTAGCCTAAGTTGAAATTTTGGTACTTTTCGGATAACTTTCATATTTTGATGAATAGTGAAAATTACTAAATTTTAATTAAAAACAACTTTTTAATCAAAATAATTAATAGTGATAAATTATGAATTTGAGTGGTTTTATAGTATATTTAGAATTTATTTTTACCATTTAATACAATGTTGGTCTTTGGACATAATTTCACAATTAAACCGAACATAAACAAGTATCAATCTTTTGATCGTTATTATATCTTAAAAACACGCTTTTTGTTTTAACAACGGGAATTAATTTTAAATTAATTTCTGCCACTTCAGTGTTTTGAATTTAGAAAAATGGATTCCATATTTGGAATCAGAATGTTCAAATTGTGTAAATAGGTAACTTTTATTTTTAGACATTTTGAATAATTAATGCGGTAAATATTTTATTTACCATGGTTAAGGGTAAATCCGATAAATGAGGGTTAAAAAATAATATTATAATAGTACTAAATTACCCTAAAACGTGTCCTAGCCTTATTTGTTGATACATGTTCTACCATAGGCATCTTTGGGTCGATTTTGGGACCCCACGGAGCCACTTGTAGGTGATAGGGACACTTTATTTTAATTAAGTTAAAATGAATACAAAAATGACACAAGCATATATCTTTTAGAAAAACAATTTTTGAATAGGGTTATATATGTTGGATTTTAGACTATAAATATTCATTAAAAGATAAAACTAATTCCTACATAATTATATTTTATTTATAATTTTTAGAGATTAAATAATTTAATTTATTTATGACACAATGATGATGCAGTAGTTACCATAATAGTAAAAAGTTAAAATAATTGATATTATAAATACCAAAATAAATATAATTTGAGACTTTTTATTAATTAAACTAATTTTCTAAGTTAACATGACATGTTAGGGACCAGTTAATTAAATTTTTTCTAAGTAATCATTCTGTTATGAGTTTCACAAAAATCAACTATTGAATAGTGTCAAAATTGACCTAAAAGGGTTTTTAAAACAAATATTATATTATTAATTGATATTAAATTCTTAAAAATCTAATGTTCGGCCAAGAGACTTATATCATGATAGGTTAATCATTAATGGACCACTTTGGGGTCTCTTGGATGTATATTGTAAGTTTATTAACAATATAATATAATAATACAAAGTGACATGGTAAATGTCAAACTAATTAACTTAGAGTTAATACTTAAAGATAAGGTTAATATAAGTACCCAAACCTGTCTAACTTCTATTGGTTGAGCTGTTTTCTACCCATACCCACCTTAAAATTTAAATAATCAACTTTGGAGCCATTAGAAACCGAATATGAATTTATTATAAATTAATATTTCTAGCTTTTCCAAAGGTGCCCCTCACCCCTCTTATAAAAGGGAACTCCTCCTTCCCAATTATTCACACCGTCAAAGCCTTTTGGTTCGGCCAAAAGCTTCCCAAATACTCTAAAAACATCCCTCACTACAACCTAGAGGCATTATTTTGATCAGAAAGCCAACCTAAGGAGCCCTTTTGGTCAAATCAAAAGGAAGAACCTGAAGATGAGGTAATGTTTTCACCACCCCTTTTCAAGTTCCTTTCTTCTTCCACTTCTTCTTTCTTTGTTATTACCATTCTAAAATAATAACTCCAGTATCTTATATATACTGTGATGTTATTATAAATATGGTACAACCATATTCAGTATTCTATCCACCCTTTGAATAACATGTCACCATACGTGCGTACGTACGGCTTACCGTCTCCACGTCGTGGTGTAATTGTTATTCAATATATTATTATTTGGATGGGTATAATAATGATTTGTAACTCATGTAAATAATAAATATAACATGTTAATGATTCTTTATATATGATATACCATCCATTTATATATTATTTTAATATCAAAAGAATGATATTGTCGCTCGTGCGTACGTACGGACTACCGTCTCCACGAACGCGATGAGATTCATTCTCCATCGTATCCATTAAAGTATAATTATCATTTGATGATTTAAAAATGATGTTTAAGGACTAGATATCATTCTGGATATGAATAAGATACAACCTATCCATAACAAACATGGCTTATGTAACAAAACATATAAAAGAAAATGAGTAAGTTAACACCCGAAATGACGATAATTAAAAGATATTATTAACAAATCAATGTTAAATGATCATATATGATATCATATTAATATATATGATTCTTTTATAATTTAATAACAATTATTTCACCATTATACAGGAGGTTAACCTACCCTAACCAAGGAAAAGTAAAAGGTAAGGGTTATTTCACAATCTCTTCATTATCCGAGGTTGTTTATACGTAATAATCTACTGGGATCTCTTTATCATCCACATCCATGTTTCTTAATAATGTATTTCAAAACATTTTTACTATTTACAAGAATATGGGTTAATGTCATTTATACCCTTATGTGTTTCGAAAGGAATCTTTCCGTCGTTTTCCAGACAAGGCACTTTTAACCTTTTCGACAAATTTAAGGTAAGAATGTTTTTTTTAACTTATACGGCAGGTGCGGCTATTTACCACCGTTATAAAATCGTCAAAGCTTCCCTTACAAGATAATAAGAATATTTTCAAAAAAATGTTTTATTTCATAAATATAAGACTCTTAACTGATTTGAAAATAGAAAGAGATGTTTTTCTAAAATAGTCTTGATTTCATCTATGTCAACATCCTTTGATGGATTTTAAGATTATTTGAAGTTGAATTATTATAATACAAAACATCCATATTTTATTTAAGGTTTTGTGATATTTTTGACTGTGGATAAGTTATTCTTATGTCACTCATGATTTTTGTTTAAAGTATTGACATTTCATAAGTTATTTTTAATCTGAATGTTTATGTTATATTTCAACCTTTCATTCAGATGAATGTATTAGACAAGTATGTTCCGGGTTGGGGATCGGTAAAAGTAAGCCCTCCGGTTTGGTCTCCGGTTATTAGAGGAACTCCGGTTTGGTCTCGGGTTATTAGAGGAACTCCGGGTTGGTGTCCGGTTATTAGAGGCACTCCTAGTTGGTGTCCGGTTATTAGAGGCACTCCGGGTTGGGTTCCGGTTACAGTTAGACCCTAGGTCTTGGGACGAGGCCTTGACAAAGAAATTAAAGATCAGCATTATGCATTCCATCATTATAAAAGTGGTTATTGATATTGCATGTGAATATTCGATTAGTAGAATATCCATGTGAATAAGTAAATTGCATTATTTCATTTTATTTTTTCCATACTATGTTGAAGTTAAAGTTTAAAAGGCTTTTCTTTTATTAATGCATTGCCTTAAATGTTTATGCTTATTTTTGAATGTTCCGCTATATTGTTATCCTTATTGGGCATTTGAGCTCACCCCTTTTCTATGTTTTATTTTTCCCAGGATGTGAAGAAGTAAGTTATGAATGAACTGCAGGGATATTATGAGGGGATAATAGTGTGGACTATGGAGACATTATGTTGTTGTAGTAGTTTTTCACTTTATGATGTAATGTAAAACTTATGAATATATCTAGTGTTTCCAAGGCTACTAAACCAATCGGTCTTTCTAGATTTGATCTTTCTTGTGATCATGCCAATGTTATGTAATAATGCACCGACTCTGGGTAACTAGGGTCGGGGTGTTACAGTTGGTATAAGAGGAAGTTTAGTACAAACCTTGGAAACTTGATTTAGATAAACTCTAATTAAAGCACGTAGACCTAAGATGAACTTTGAGGATTAGTATAGAATAACATCCTAAAATTTTGGTATTGTAGAGATTTTGTGAGTTTTCCGAGAAATACATCCCTGTCTGGATACGAGCAGGTAGAGGCGGCTCTGGCACAGATGTACCTAGGGGTAAAACCTGAAAACACCGCTTTGAGCTAGACTCGAACGGGAACTGGTGAACGACAACGGGCCTTGCTGCACTCTTGGTTACGACACTCCCGGGGGATATGTTTAGGATAATTCTCATTTTCTTTACAAACCATTATAAAGGGTTTATGAGTATATACTTCCTAAAAGCAGACATTTTTATGATTATGGATTATATCCATAAACTATTAAATTTGTGTTATGTGTTTTACAAGTTTGGGATTAGGTATTGTTATTCATAAACTAATCTAGTGTATGCCATTGTTTAGAAATGGCGCCCAGTAGAAGGAATGAGAACTCCAGCAATGCACATGATCCAAAGAGAAGGAAGGATCATATCTTTCATGCTCTTAATCTAGAATTTATAAGAGAAATAGTCTCCCATGTATTATCATCATATGAAGAAATAATATCATGTGTTGATAAGATAAGTAAAGAGTTTACTGAGTCCTATGGATTTGAAGGGAAGCAAGAGAAGAAAAGGATGGAAGAGGGAAAGATGGATAAAGGGAAGAGGGAAAAGAATAATTTTCCCATATGTGATAACTGTGGGAAGAAACACCTTGGAACTTGCCTGAAAGGAATGAGAGTTTGTTATAAGTGTGGAGGAAAAGGGCACAAAGTACGTGACTGCAAGGGTAAGAAAATGGTTTCAAATGTACATTGCTTCATTTGCAAGGAGTTTGGACACTACGCGAACCTATGTCCCAGTCATTAGACTATGTCGCAAATGATTCTATTGGATAATAATCAAGTTATGATATCACCATAGATGAAGAGGAATGATTAGAGTTCTTATGTTGATTATGTCATTTGAGTATTGTATCAACAATGTACTTGTTATAATAATTATGGAGTATACAAGGATTGTACTGCAGTACTATTTCATTAAGGACTTGATATTGTGTAGAACAAAGAAAAGTGACTCAATAGGAGGTTAAATTTTTGGAAAATATATGGTTGAGAGAAAGACAAACCATAATATGGTTCTGATTCTCAAGTAGTGATTTTAGAATAATACATGATTGATTTGGATAAATTATATTGGATATTCTTGACTACCTTGAAGATGATTAATGATTTTTATATTCCATCATCGTTGGGGTTTAAAACATTTTTGGATTGATGAAGTATATCCAGAATTCTATATGGAATAAGGGAGCATGAATGTAATCAATAAGGAATATGGTAATTCAGGATGTTTCAGTGTATTAAAAGAATACATGATGAAGGTATTCATATGCTATTATGGGGTAAAAAGGATCTACATTATGTTTACCTTCCATATAAATGTTGGACTGTGAGTTTGGACAGAAGTATTTTGGATAGTTCTAGTTTGGATTATTTTGGATTGCCATAAAAGGACAACCCGGAGGTCGGGCGACAACCCGTCGCGTCCGACAAGGCCGCGAGACTTGAACCCTCAACCGAAGGGCGACAAGGGTGTATCAGCTACCACTGGCCCACGAGATGTCCTGGATTAAATAATTTAGTTTTTTTAAAAGATCCGGTAGATGAATTATAAATTCGTTTATATTGGAACCCTGTATGAATAGTATAAATAGAATTTTTTTATGTTCTATTATCTTTTAGTGTGAAAGATGAGTTTCTGGTAGAAATTTATTAATTGATAAAACTCTAATTATAAAGTATGAATATCTCCTTATGATCTTAGAAAATCTCATAAATAAATTCCACAACATTAATAAAATGAACTTAGAACAAAAATGTTTCCCTATATGGTACCTTAAATCATCACTAATTTATGGCTTTGGGATTGTTGGCCTTTTCATAGCCATGTTCTCTACCACTCCCCATCAGATAATTGATGGTTAGATTTCTCTTCCATATCCATATTTTCCTACATGGAACCCTAGTATGTGTTATTTTCAGTAATCATCATACTTTCCACTCTTTATTTTAAATAGAGGCCTCATTAATTTATTTTTCCATGTGGGATTTCAACTAAGATATTTTGAAACGTCAAAAATGTGTTATCCCAATACCCTATGTTTTATTGAACCAATGGTATTTCAAATCATCATAGATTTATGAGTTTAATCACCTCAATTTTAAACTTGTTTGTGATTGATGACCTCAGTCACTACCTATAAATATTTACGTTTTTCCTCCAATTATATGTCTCTAATTGCCACCAATGTTCTCCTAATCGAGATCATAATTTGGTGGTGACCCTTTCATTTCTCTTTTCCTCATTTTAAGACTAAATTTTAGTAACCCAATTTCCGATGTGGGTTTTCTCACAAAGATATTTTTTTATTTTCAACCTTTTATTTTCGAAGAACAATTTCAAATTGCGAGGACGCAATTTATTGAAGGAGGGGAGAATGTAACACCCCAAGATTTCATAGTGTGTTATTTCTTCAAAATAATTAAATAACTTGCACTACACGCAACACTGAGTTCAAGCGCACCATGACTTACCAAAAAACCCGTTCAAAAGAGGTTATGAATAGTATTAACTAAATTTTAAACTTTATATAATCCTTATAATTTTAGAATCCATATTATGAGTTTCTTAGACATAATGTAAGAACAAATTCATTTTCATTATTGCACTTTTACCAACTTTTAATAGTGAACCCTTTTTAAATACAATATTTTAAGATTTTTGACTAAATGGGGACATCAAAAATTTAAAATGAAACATCCCAAGCTTCCACGGTACGCTTCCCTTTGAATAATACAGTAGTGTGTGTTGTACGCAACTTCGAGTTCTAACACACACCACAACCAATCAAACTAGCCGTTATGAATAGTAATACCTACTTTTTGAAATTATATATATTTTATATTTCAAAATGGACTTCATTTTTGGATTCGGAGTATTGGATTTAGCCTAAGTTGAAATTTTGGTACTTTTCGGATAACTTCCATATTTTGATGAATAGTGAAAATTACTAAATTTTAATTAAAAAAAACTTTATTAATCAAAATAATTAATAGTGATAAATTATGAATTTGAGTGGTTTTAAAGTATATTTAGAATATATTTTTACCATTTAATACAATATTGGTCTTTGGACATAATTTCACAATTAAACCGAACATAAACAAGTATCAATCTTTTGATAGTTATTATATCTTAAAAACACGCTTTTTGTTTTAACAACGAGAATTAATTTTAAATTAATTTCTGCCACTTCTGTGTTTTGAATTTAGAAAAATGGATTCCATATTTGGAATCATAATGTTCAAATTGTGTAAATAGTTAACTTTTATTTTTAGACATTATGAATAATTACTGCGGTAAATATTTTATTTACCATGGTTATGGGTAAATCCGGTAAATGAGGGTTAAAAAATAAAATTATAATAATACTAAATTACCCTAAAACGTGTCCTAGACTTATTGGTTGATAAATCTTAGACCATAGGCATCTTTGAGTCGATTTTGGGACCCCATGGAGCCACTTGTAGGTGATAGGGACACTTTATTTTAATTAAGTTAAAATGAATACAAAAATGACACAAGCATATATCTTTTAGAAAAACAATTTTAAAATAGGGTTATATATGTTGGATTTTCGACTATAAATATTAATTAGAAAGATAAAAAGATTTCCTACATAATGGTAATTTATTTATAATTTTTAGAGATTAAATAATATAATTTATTTATGACACAATGATGATGCAGTAATTACCATAATAGTGAAAATTTAAAATAATTCATATTATAAATACCAAAATAAATATAATTTGAGACTTTTTATTAATTAAACTAATTTTCTAAGTTAATATGACATGTTAGGAACCATTTAATTAAATGCTTTCTAAGTAATCATTCTGTTATGAGTTTCACAAAAATCAACTATTGAATAGTGTCAAAATTGACATAAAAGAGTTTTTGAAACAAATATTATATTATTAATTGATATTAAATTCCTAAAAATAAAATGTTCGGCCAAGAGACTTATATCATGATAAGTTCATCATTAATGGACCACTTGGGGGTATCTTGGATGTATATGGTAAGTTTATTAACCATATAATATAAAAATACAAAGTTACATGGTAAATGTCAAACTAATTAACTTAGAGTTAATACTTAAAGATAAGGTTAATATAAGTACCCAAACCTGTCTAAATTCTATTGGTTGAGTTTTTTTCGACCCATCCCCACCTTAAAATTTAAATAATCAACTTTGGAGCCATTAGAAACCGAATATGAATTTATTATAAATTAATATTTCTAGCTTTTCCAAAGGTGCCCCTCACCCCTCTTATAAAAGGGAACTCCTCCTTCCCATTTCTTCAAACCCTCAAAGCCTTTTGGATCAGACAAACTCTGCCCAAATACTCTCCCAACATCCCTCACTACAACCTAGAGGCCTTAGTTTCATCAGAAAGCCAACCTAAGGAGCCCTTTTGATCAAATCAAAAGGAAGAACCTGAAGAAGAGGTAATGTTTTCACAACCCATTTTCAAGTTCCTTTCTTCTTCCACTTCTTCTTTCTTTGTTATTACCATTATAAAATAATAAATCCAGTATCTTATATATACTGTGATGTTATTATAAATATGGTACAACCATATTCAGTATTCTATCCACCCTTTGAATAACATGTCACCATACGTGCGTACGTACGACTTACCGTCTCCACGTTGTGGTGTAATTGTTATTCAATATATTATTATTTGGATGGGTATAATAATGATGTGTAACTCATGTAAATAATAAATATAACATGTTAATGATTCTGTATATATGATATACCATCCATTTATATGTTATTTTAATATCAAAATAATGATATTGTCGCTCATGCGTACGTACGGACTACCGTCTCCACGAACGCGATGAGATTCATTCTCCATCATATCCATTAAAGTATAATTATCATTTGATGATTTAAAAATGATGTTTAAGGACTTGATATCATTCTGGATATAAATAATATACAACCTATCCATAACAAACACGACTTATGTAACAAAACATATAAAAGAAAATGAGTAAGTTAACACCCGAAACGACGATAATTAAAAGATATTATTAACAAATCAATGTTAAATGATCATATATGATATCATATTAATATATATGATTATTGTATAATTTAATAACAATTATTTCACCATTATACATGAGGTTAACCTACCCTAACCAAAGAAAAGTACAAGGTAAGGGTTATTTCACAATCTCTTCATTATCCGAGGTTGTTTATACGTAATAATCTACTAGGATCTCTTTGTCATCCACATCCATGTTTCTTAATAATGTACTTCAAAACATTTTTACTATTTACAAGAATATGGGTTAAATTAATTTATACCCTTATGTGTTTCGAAAATAATCTTTCCGTCGTTTTCCAAACAAGGCACTTTTAACCTTTTCGACAAATTTAAGGTAAGAATGTTTTTTTAACTTATACGGCAGGTGCGGCTATTTACCGCCATTATAAAATCGTCAAATCTTCCCTTACAAGATAATAAGAATATTTTCAAAAAAATGTTTTATTTCATAAATATAAGACTCTCGAATGATTTCAAAATAGAAAGAGATATTTTTCTAAAATGGTCTTGATTTCATCTATGTCAACATCCTTTGATGGATTTTAAGCTTATTTGAAGTTGATTTATTATAATACAAAACATCCATATTTTATTTAAGGTTTTGTGATATTTTTGACTTTGGATAAGTTATTCTTATGTCACTCACGGTTTTTGTTTGAAGTATTGACATTTCATAAGTTATTTGTAATCTGAATGTTTATGTTATATTTCAACCTTTCATTTAGATGAATGTGTTAGACAAGTATGTTCCGGGTTGGGGACCTGTAAACGTAAGCCCTCCGGTTTGGTCTCCAGTTATTAGAGGAACTCCGGTTTGGTCTCCGGTTATTAGAGGAACTCCGGGTTGGTGTCCGGTTTTTATAGGCACTCCGGGTTGGTGTCCGGTTATTAGAGGCACTCCGGGTTGGGTTCCGGTTACAGTTAGCCCCTAGGTCTTGGGATGAGGCCTTGACAAAGAAATTAAAGATCAACATTATGCATTCCATCATTATAAAAGTGGTTATTGATATTGCATGTGAATATTCAATTAGTATAATATCCACGTGAATAAGTAAATGGAACTATTTCATCTTATTTTTGCCATACTATGTTGAAGTTCAAGTTTAAAAGGCTTTTGTTTTAGTAATGCATTGCCTTAAATGTTTATGATTATTTTTGAATGTTCCACTATATTGTTATCCTTATTGGGCATTTGAGATCACCCCTTTTCTATGTTTTATTTTTCCCAGGATGTGAAGAAGTAAGTTATGAATGACCTGCAAGGATATTATGAGGGGATAATAGTGTGGACTATGGAGACATTATGTTGTTATAGTAGTTTTTCACTTTATGATGTAATGTAAAACTTATGAATATATCTAGTGTTTCCAAGGCTACTAAACCAATCGATCTTTCGAGATTTGATCTTTCTTATGATCATGCCAATGTTATGTAATAATGCACCGACTTTGGGTAACTAGGGTCGGGGCGTTATAGGAAAAGTCTAGAATTTTCATCTAGCTACTGAAAGTGGTTCCTAATATATATATGGTCAGAAAAAAGAACTGCTTTGGAGCCCAATAAATATGAATAGAATTTATCTAAATGAAATATGATGTCAAGAAACTCCTTTTTTGTAGTCGTGTAGTCTTATTGGTTTGATTCCAATTTCCTCAAGACATAGGAAATCACATGTTTTTGTCCCTTCACCCCCTATGATAAGACTATAACAACCGTGATGTTTGAAGCGTCACACATCTTCTCAAATGGAATATCCCACCGTGGGGGTTGTATGATCAGTGGAGTGGTCAAACACTATTTTAGCTCATCAAATAATGTCCTACAAGAATCCTCAAGCACAAAATCAGAATCCTTTTGATGTAATCATGACATTGGAAGACCAATCATAATAAAATATTTTACAAAGAACCGATGAAATCCTAAATGATCATGGAAATATCTAACATCATGCACACATAAAAAAGTGGTTAAGGATGAAATAATATCTAACTTATATCTATCAACTACTATACCATGTTTTAACACTATATTACCTGAGACAATCCCATGCTTTACCATGAAATGAAACTTTTCAAAGTTCAAGGCCAGAATCTTATCAGTATAGTGATTCAAAAACTTTCCAAAACTAAATATAGATTCATCAAATGAATATCCATACACTATAAATTCATCCTCCTCTATGAAGGTCTCAATGAAATCTAAAAAAATTCTCACCATGAATCTCTGGAAGGTACATGAGGCATTGTAAAGTTCAAATGGAATTCTCCTATAGGAAAATGTACCGAATGGACAAGTGAATGTTGTCTTCTCTTGATCCTTCAAAGCTACAAGAACCAAAAAATATCTAGAAAATCCATCCAAGAAAAAATAGTGTGTTTTCTTAAGTAGTCTCTTAAGAATTTGATCAATAAATGGTATGGGGAAATGGTCCTTGTGAGTGGATTGATTTAGTTTAATATAATCAATACAAACATGACAACTATTTTTCACCCTCATTAGAACTAACTCTTGTTGATCATTTTTAAAAGCAGAAACACCAGTTTTCTTTGGCACAACCTAAATTGGACTCACCCACTGGGAATTTGAAATGGGATAAATTATACCTGCCTAAAAAAAAATTCAACTTCATTTTTATTAACTTTTAAAAGGGTTGTATTTTTTCTTCTTTGTGGATAGCTAACTGGTATTGCCCCATCATCTAAATGATTAATATACTCTCAAATGGTAAGGATAATTCCTGATATGTCAGTCAATCTCAACCTAATTTCCTTGATGTTCTCCCTTAAAATATTTTAAAAAAATTCTTCATGTTCAAAAGGGTTATTATTATCAAATATAACCAATAATCTATCAAAACTCAACAAGTTTATGTATTTGAGATTTGGTGGATATATATTGATCTCAAATGTAGGAGGGTGATGTATGGATGGAGAAATTGAAGGAAATGAAATATGATCATAATGAAAATCAGTATCAGAATATACATAATCAAAATTAGAGAATAATGTGTCAAATCCATCAGCATACTCAACAACCATGTCATAACCATAGTTTACATGATCAAAATAAAAATATATGTCCTTTTAAAAATCATATATAATAGAGGTTTGGGGATTATAAACTGGCATGGATGTGCTATTACATATCAAAGTAGAACCAATGATCATAATCTATATAAGCATATGAAAATCAGTATCCATGGGGTTTTTACTTGGTGGTTCAAAATGTGAGGTAAAAAAGTAGAATGGTCTATTGAGGGGAACTTCATGGAGGTCATAACAATAAATATCATAACTTATTCAACAAATTCCCTGGAATGTTTACCCATATTAATAGTTATGATAGTTTTTTTAGTTTTGTAGAAGGGACTACCTACGATAATGGGAGCATGAGAACTTACCTGATCATCCTCCATGTTAAGAATGTAGAAATCTCCCAGAAACATCATGTCTCTTACTCGAAAAAGTATATCTTCAAGGGATCCATCTGGATATTTTGTATCTATATTCACTAACTATACTACTAATCTTATTGAAATAAACTCACCAACCTATAATTATGAGAATACATTGTGAGGAACCAAATTTATTGAATAACCTAAATCACATAATGTATCATAAATGTTTAACCCCCTATGGCTCATAGTATAGTGAATGTACCAAGATCCTTTAACTTTTTTTGTGTTGCTAGAGTTGTCGTAATGAGTGATGAAACATTACTTCCATTATTGATCGTCTAATTTCCCTTGATCACTCTTCAATTAGTAAAAAGTTTTTTTAAGAATCTGTCATATCATGATATTTTTTTAATATAATCAGGGAGATTGATGTTGATCACTACAAACATGAATGTATCCAAAAAATATTTTTTGCATCATGTATTCATCCATCTTATTGGTTTGTACAACTATATTTGGAAATGGAAGGGGTTTTGGAGGAACATCGTAAATATTTTCCTTATATTTTTCTTTCTCCATGGGTTTATCATTATGGGTTCTTGGATAGGACCTATCTGGAGTTGAAGTGAATCCAAGTGGATTGACAAGTGTATATGTTTCTGTTGATTGCTTCTCACATATAAATGTGATGACACTAACGTTACACTTGTGATTTGGAGTAGGTTGGGAGGCAATATTTCTGGATTTCATACTTACCAGTTCATGGAGGGTGGTAGAAATCTTTCTTATTTGAGTCTTCAACTCCCTCATCTCCAAAACATGACTCTTCACCTCATTATATAGATTAAGAAAAATTTGTATCAAAATATCATAAGTATTAGAATATAACTTTTACTGGGAATTCACTTGTTTGAGACTTTTTTTGCTTCAGATTCAAATCTACTTTGGGGTTATTGGAAACCCTGTTGGTAAGGTGGAGGCTGCTGGAAATTTTGTTGAAAAGGGGACCTTTGTTATTGTCCAGATCCATAACTCATGTCTGATTGATACTTCTACCCATAGTTTTATGTTGAAGAAAAGAAAACATAATTCTTCTAGGGATGTGTCTATTTTTGCTACATATATATTCTCCCAGGGAATACTATCACACAATTATATGTCTCTTGTAATAAGGGGAGACAACCAGTTGGGTGGTATATTTCAGTGAAAATTCCACATGGTCTCATATGAGTGGGTTGGGATGTACTTTTAGAAAAAAATATGCCTCACCAAAGTGGTCAATTATTCCAACTTGGTATCAATTAAATTTCTTTCACGAGAAGAAGTACTTACCTGATGTACTCTTCTAACATGTGGTGTACCTCTATCACCAACTTTTTGGGAGTTTTGTGCCATCTAGTTTATCAGTTCATGTGTAGCTACTAGTGTTTTTTCCACCAATTCTCCTCATATCATGACATCCACCATGATCCAATACATAAGACGATTCTTTTATAGAAGTATTGGATGAGGAGTTTCTAACGAATTTGGTTATTTGGAAAGCTTAAGAAAAACTTCTGGAAGCTATCCCATTACTCATACAAGGACTCCCCTTGTAACACCCTGATATTTTATGAGAATTATATTTTTCTATGTCTTATTTTATATGAAAAATCAAAGGAATATTTTACTGCACACAACACTATCTTGGCTTACGTCACACGCAATCACGACCTTCCTCGATATCGTGTGTAGTACGCAATACCGGGTTTCATTAAACAATGATATATTGTTATAATATTATTATGGACCGACCGTTATGAATAGTATTAACTACATTTTTAATTTTATAACATTATTATTCATCTTACATATTTTCTAGAACATGGTATGAGAACTAAATAAAGTTTTTGGGTAAAATAAGTATTTTTAAAAAAATGCAGTTTTGCCACCTTTTGATGGTGCACCCACATTAAATCTAGTTTTTGACATGTTTAGAAGTTCAATTTGACAAAATAAAATTCTTCCTTGGAATCAGGATATAAAAATTTAATTTGTATAAATTTTTCATATTATTCTGATAACCTTCATATTTTAATGAATAGTAAAAACACGCTATATTTTAATTAAAAACAACTTTTTTCATCGCAATAATTTATATGGTTAGCTTATATTTTTAATTTGTTTTAAAGTGTAATTAGGATATATGTTTACCATTTAATCCAATTTTGGTCATTAGAATTAATTTCACTTTGAATTTGGACATAAACAAGTGTCGATCTTTTGATAGTTATTATTTCTTGAAAACATGCTATTTGTTTTGATACCGGGAATTAATTTTAAAATTAATTAATTCCAATTATATGTTTTGAATTTTAAAAAATAGACATCATTTCTGAATTCGAAATATCAAATATAGCTTAGGCTGATTTTTTAGTATTTTTTTGAAAAACATTAATTTTTGATGAATAGTGAAACCACTTAGTAGTAGTTAAAAAAACTGACTCTTTCATTTAAATGGAATTTTACCACTTCTGTGAATTGAATTTCAAAAATCTGACATACATGGTTGTTATCAAGAAGTAAAATGTGGTTCAATAAGATGAAAATAATTTTTGATGAATAGTAACTTTTGACTTTTATTTACTGCGGTTAAAGGTAAATAGGGTAATTCAAGGTTAAAAGAATATTATAATAAATCAAAATTACCTTAACACTTCTACTAATCTTATTGGATGAGTATTGATCGACCATGGGCATCCTTGAGTCGATTTTGGGACCCCATTGAGCCACTTGGTAGTGATAATGACAATTTGGATTAATTAATTTAATGTAAAGACAAAATTGACATTAACAAAAACCATTTAGTAATTAATTTTTATAGGGGGTTATATAAATTATATTTTCGACTATAAATATTCATTGGAAAGATAAAAAACTTTCCTACATGGTGGTGTTTTTTTATAATTTTTAGACATCAAAGAAATTAAATTATTTATGACACAATAATGATGCAGTATTTACCTCATTAATAAATGATTTAAATAAATAAGATTATAATGATTAAAATATTATCCAAAACATGTAAAATTTTGATTTGATGATTTTATTTCGACCATGAGTCATCCTATATTCATATTTAATGATTTTTGGACCTTTTGAAACCAAATATAAGTTTATAATAAAATATTATTTTCAAACTTTCAAAGGTGCCCCTCTCCTCCCTTATAAAAGGGAACCTCCTCCCTCTCCTATTTACACAACTTTGAGCCTTCAAGCTCGGCCAACCCCTACACATTACTCTTTTCAACTACCCTATTAATATTCTAGAGGTTCTGGTCTTCTTCAAAGACCAATTTTATTGCCCTAAGAAGAGGTTTCAAAGAGGCGTGTCGATGAAGAGGTAATATCTGTTACCGATTGTTTCAAATTAATTTCTTCTTCTACTTCCTCTTCTTTAGTTGTTTGATTATGAATTAATAAAATCAGTATCACTAATATAATGATATGTTATTATAAATATGAAACAACCATATTTCACCTTCTATCCATCCAACGGAAAACGAAATCATCGCGCGTGCGTACGTACGGAATACTGTCTCCACGCCGTGGTATAATATGTTTTCCACCACCACCTTACTTGGATGGGTATAATGGTATAAAAAATAACTATATATTAATATTGTAAAGTGATATTTATTCTTAAATAGTATACATACACTTTAATACAATTCCATGATCATGGGAACGATATCATCGCTTGTGCGTACGTACGACATACCGTCTCCACGATGTGATGCGACTCGTTCTACATGATCTTCTTTGAATAATGATTATATAAATTAATTTAATGAATAAATATGATATATATTACACTAATACCATTATGTAAATGAGGTATCTATAACCTAAAAATAAGAATAAGAATTTATTCGACAAAACATGCATAAGAACATAATGCAATGAACACCTGAATAACAAGTAGCAATGAAATATTACTAATAAGAAGATAATAACATGACCATATATGATATCATAATAATGAATATTATTCTGTAATAAGTAAATGACATTATTTAAATCATTATACAGGAGGTTCAGATATGTACGAAGGAAATCAGACCTAAGGTAAGGGAAACTCTCGCAATCTCATTTTTATCTAAAATTGTTTATACTTCAGAATTTATTGGGGAATATTTATCATCCACATCCATGTTTCTTCAATATGTAATATTATTTATATCCTCCTACAGTTTTTTAAATCCAATTTTTCCCTTTGGTTAGTAAAAGATATGAAAGGAATCTTTTGCCTTTTTTAGTATGAGGTACTTTTTGACTTTTCCGGCCAATGTATGAGAAGAATATTTTTTTAACTTATACGACATGAATGGTTTTTTATGATTTAATAGAACATTATTTACATGAATCTTCCATTACAAGTTTTCAAGTTTATTTTTAATCAACCTCTTTTAGTTTAAAATTGTATGACTTGTTAATAAAAGAAAAATGTTTTTGAAGTAGAAGGGATATTTTCCACCAGAATGGAGTTCAAGCATTTTATCAAAATTATTTTCCATCTAAGATAATATATGGTTCTGTTTCTATCCTTATTTTTACATTGATTTGATTATGTTATGATGGAATTATTTTTATGATGTCCTTTTATCTTATATGGATTAATTTATGAGGGCATGATGTTTAAGAATCCCATTTTTATTACATGGGTGATGCTATGATTTATTATTTATGATCTTGTGGCACACATAAGAATGGTATCATTATGAGATTGGTGGGACATATATATCCCTTCAATGCATTGGGTAAATAATTATATCTCATGAGATAGACATGTCTGGAATGGCAGGTTAATCCTGTTCAGTGATACAGGACTGAAACGAGGAGTGAACTTGGTTCAGAAACGGACTTTGTCTACTAGGATAGTCTTGGAAATGAGTCTTGACTACTAAGAAATGATTCTCTATGATTATGTGTGTATGCCACAAAGTTTCATGATTTATGTTATGATTATTGGGATTGCATTTCACTACCATGATTTATCCCATGTTATGATATTATGATCTCTTTTACAGGTTAATATTTTCAAAATGTTATGTTATTATGAATATGATATGATTGTTATTTCCTTTGTTTACCCTCACTGAGCATTTGAACTCACCCTTTTGTATGTTTTCTTTTCCCCAGGTCAGGAAGAAGGGTATTAAGTAAGATATGCCAAAAGGGACTCTAGATATGATAAAATAAAAGGGAGACAGTGTAGATGATTTATGAACCAATTGTTTATGTTTCCTAGTTTCTATAGACACTATACCTATACGACCCTTTCATGGCTTTATTATATGTTGTAATACGTGTGCTTCAATTTTAAAGTAATAACAATGTATGTAAATTATGGGTCGTTATAGTTGGTATCAGAGGGAGTTTATAGTCATCCTTTGGAAACTAGGATGTGAAAGCCTTAGTAAGAACTCTAAGGATATTTCTAAACATAGAAAACAATATTAGTGTTTTAGAAATGGCCATGAACAACCTATGATAAGACCTAAAGTTTGAAATTTTATTCTTGATTATGTGGTTTTCCTATTATGATTAGTGTTTCTCATACTATGATTCTTGGTTTTAGTCAATGGCTGGAACCCAAAGGAACCGTGTTAATGCTGAATGCGACAGGCAATGCAATGATTGTCCCCCTGAGAAACCAAACATTATGGGAGTTGGAATGAAAAATCATGTAGCCATGCTCACATAACTTTCTCAAGATATGAATCATGCAGGACCTCCAAACGAGCAAAGAAAGGAGCAACATTCAGTTGAATCCTTCATGAGGTAGCATACACCATCATTCAACGGGTCTTCATATCCATTAGTGGATGAACAATAGATTAGTACCACTGAAAATATATTTTCAATCCTGCAATGTTCTGAACATGATAAAGTCATCTTAGTAGTATATCGTTTGGAAGGTGAATCTGATCATTGGTGGAATCTTATTAAGAATACGAGGCAAAGGGATGAAATTGAGTCCATGGAATGAGACAATTTCAAGAACTTATTTTTCAATAAGTACTTCCCTCGTATTCTTCAAACAAATATAGAGAATGAGTTTCTTGAATTGAAGAAAAAAGATGATGAATTAGATGGTAACTACGAAGCAATTTTACAAGACTTTCAAGGTACACTTCCAGAATTATTATCCAACCTGAGAGTAAGATCGATCGATTCTTTAGTGGCTTAAAACCAAGTCATCGAAGGGCGTTATCCATAAAGGACTTCAATAGCTATGAGGAAATTGTTTGATGTGCTCTCAAGGTTGAGATGGATATTGGAGTAATCCATCAGTCATATGGGTTTGATAAGAAGAGGAAAATGGAATTCAAAGGGAAATATAAATACCACAATGAAAAGAAGATGAGTTTTCCCTTATGCTCAAAGTGTGGAACAAAACATGGAGGGAATTGTCTTAAAGGGACAAGTAAATGTTTTAAGTGTGGAAAATAAGGTCATCGGGTAGTTGAATGTCGAAATAATGGGAATAAGATGTCTAACGATGTGAACAAAGAAAGGGATACACAAAATGCACCTCCTATACTTCAATGTTTCAAGTGCAAGTAAATGGGGCATTATGAAAATCAATGCCATAATCCAAGGGTTTTTGATGATGATCGATGTCAACAAACTATTAAGGCCAAAGGCAAAGGAAGGTCACATGCAATTTCTATCGGCAATGTGGAGTACGATAACGAAGTGGTTAAAGTTACACTTATCATCCACTCTAATGTTGAAAATGTTTTATTTGATTCTGTATCCACCCAATATTTTATTTCTGAAGAATTTTCTAATGGTATCGTCGTACTACCTCAACAATTAGATGTTGAGTTAGCTGTGACAACTCCTAATGGCACAACGGTTGCATCAAAAGTTCATAATTCTTCTCCAATTGATGTTTGTGGGAAAGTGATTCTTGCAAATCTTGTGATCCTTCCTATAGTGGAATTTGATGTTATTCTTGGCATGGATTTTCTTTCTTTATACGGAGCTCGTATCAATTTCCAAATAAGGGAAATCACATTTAATATTCCCGATCAATCTACTATCATCTATCAATGCAAGGATTAATATAACCTTCTAGTGGAAATTTCTTCCATCTTATGGGTCTTGCTTCCATTAAATGAAGGTTATTTATCTCAAATGGTTGGAGAGAAACTCATGATTAAGAATATTCCCATTGAAAGAGAGTTTGATGATGTCTGTCCATAGTAATTTCCTGATCTTCCACTAAATCATGAAGTTGAGATTTCAATAGAACTCATACCGCGTGCTATTCCCATTTCAAAGACACCTTATAGAATGTCCCCAATTGAGTTGCAGGAATTGAAGAAGAAACTCCAAGAGAATCTTGATAAGGTATTCATACGCCCTAGTGCATCACCTTGGGTAGCACCTATTCCATTTGTTAAGAATTAATATGGATCAATGAGACTCTACATTGATTATCGAGAACTTAACAAGATCACTATCAAGAACAAATATCCTCTCCCACACATTGATGACTTATTTGACCAACTACGTGGAGTTCAATACTTTTCCCAGATTGATCTTCGTTCAGGGTATCATCAATAAAGGGTCAAAAAAGAGGATATACAAAAGACAACTTTTCGTACAAGGTATGGACACTATGAATTTATAGTGATGCCATTTGGTCTTACTAATGCCCCTGCTATCTTCATGGATCTAATGAATAGAGTCTTTAGAGACCATATTGATCAGTTTGTGGTAGTCTTTATAAACGATATTCTTGTCTATTCAAAGATTAAGGAAGAACATGAATATCACTTGAGAACTGTATTAAATACACTAATAAAGGAGAAGATTTATTCCAAATTTACCAAGTGTGAATTTTGGCTTAAAAAAGTTTCATTTATGGGTTACATAATCTCAAAAGAGGGGATATCTGTGGATCCATAAAAAATAGAGGTTATCGAAAGATGGTTGAGACCAACAATAGTAACTGAGATCCGAAGTTTTCTTGGTTTGGCTGGATATTATTGACGTTTTGTGAAATATTTTTCCCGATTATCTAATCCACTCACCAAGTTGACTCGAAAAGGAGTTAAGTTCGTGTGGACGAAGGAGTGTGAAGATAATTTCAAGGAGTTTAAAAGAAGGTTATACAGTGCACCTGTGCTCACACTACCTTGTAGTGGAGAAAGGTTTGTGATCTACAGTGATTCATCCAAGAAGGGATTGGGGTGTGTTCTCATGCAAAATGATATGGTGATAGCTTATGCCTCACAATAACTGAAAATCCATGAGAAAAAATTACCCAACTCATGAGTTGGAGTTAGCCGCGATAATCTTTGCATTAAATATTTGGATGCATTATCTTTATGGTGAAAAGTGTGATATTTATACTGATCATAAAAGTTTAAAGTATATTTTCACACAAAAGGATCTGAATATGCGCCAAAGAAGATGGTTGGAGCTGATTAAGGATTACAACTTCTCAATTCATTACCACCCTGGGAAAGCAAAAATGGTGGCAGACGCATTAAGTCGACAAGACCATGCTAGCTTATCCATGATGAGGATCACAAAAGATCCAATATTTATGGATTTACAAAGGATGGATCTTGGAATTATAATGGAAGGGGAAAAATCATATCTTTCTCAAATGAATGTTCAACCATCTATACATGTGAAGATTAAAGAGGCACAAAAAGAATATGTAGAGTTACAAAAGAAGGTGAGAAATGTTATTGAATTCAACCTTGATTGTAATGGGATAATAAGGTCCAGGAATCGGGTTTGTGTTCCTCCCATCCCAGAATTAAAGAAGGAGATACTGGATGAGGCTCATATTTATTCATTATCTATTTATCCTGGAAGCATGAAGATGTATAGGGACCTGAAAGAGTACTTCTGGTGGGATGGACTGAAAAGAGATGTTGTTGAATATGTCTCTCAATGCTTGATATTTCAGCAAGTTAAAGATGAGATACAGAAGTCTAAGGGTATGTTACAACCATTACCCATACCAGAATGGAAATGGGAAAACATCACTATGGACTTTGTCACTGTACTTCCTAAAACATCCGAAGGCAATAATTATATCTGGGTTATAGTTGATCATCTTACGAAGTTGGTACACTTCATTGCTATTAGAGAATATTTCTCTCTGGATCAGCTTTCCAGGATATATGTGAAGGAAGTGGTAAGACTTCATGAAGTACCACTTTATATTATATCTGACCGGGATCTGAGGTTTAACTCGAAGTTCTGGCAATGTCTTCAGCATACTTTAGATACAAAGTTGAGTTTCAGCACTGCTTATCATCCTCAGACAGACGGTCAGTCTGAGAGAACAATTCAAACTCTAGAAGATATGTTAAGAGCTTGCTCTATGGATTTTAAAGGTGGTTGGGATCAACACCTATGTTTGGTAGAATTTTCTTATAATAATATCTTTCACTCCAATGTTTAGATGGCTCCTTATGAAGCTATCTATGGATAGAAATGCAGGACTCCAACTTTCTGGGATGAAGTTGGGGAAAGAAAGCTATTAGGACCTGATCTTGTTGATGAGATGACAGAAAAGGTCAGATCTATTAAATAACACACAAGAGCAGCTCAAAGTCGACAAAAAAGTTATTCTGACAACCAAAGAAAAGACCTAGAGTTTGAAGTGGGTGATAAAGTGTTCTTACGAATATCTCCTTGGAAGAGACTAATGAGATTTGGAAAGAAGGGAAAGCTGAGCCCTAGGTATATTGGTCCTTTCGAAATACTCGATCGTGTTGGGAAGGTAGCTTACTGATTGGCACTTCCACCAACTCTCTCTCAAGTTCATGATGTGTTTCATGTATCTCTCATGAGAAAGTACATACCTAATCCTTCACATGTACTAAGCTTAGAAGTTGTACCGCTGGAGCATGATCTTTCTTATGAAGAACAACCGATAGAGATTCTGGATCGTAGCGAAAAATTTTTACAGAAGAAGACCAATCACTTGGTTAAAGTTTTATAGAGGAACCACCAATTAGAAGAAGCTACATGGGAGCTTGAGGATATGATTAGGGAGAGGTATCCTCATCTGTTTGTTACGAAGTGACGAATTTCGAGGGCGAAATTCATTTTATGGGGGGTAGAATGCAACACCCTGATATTTTATGAGAAGTATATTTTTTTATGTCTTATTTTATATGAAACATCAAAGTAATCTATCACTACACACAACACTATCTTGGCTTGCGTTACATGCAATCGCGACCTTCCTCGATAACGTGTGTAGTGCGCAATACCGGGTTTCACTAAACAACGATATATTGTTATAATATTATTATGGACTTGCTGTTATGAATATTATTAACTACATTTTGAATTTTATAACATTATTATTCATCTTACATATTTTCTAGAACATGGTATGAGAACTAAATAATTTTTTTGGGTAAAATAAGTATTTTTAAAAAAATGCATTTTTGCCGCCTTTTGATGGTGCACCCACTTTAAATATAGTTCTTGAAATGTTTATAAGCTCAATTTGACAAAATAAAATTCTTCCTTGGAATCAGGATATAAAAATTTAATTTGGATAAATTTTTCGTATTATTCTGATAACTTTCATATTTTAATGAATAGTAAAAACACGCTATATTTTTATTAAAAACAACTTTTTTCATCGCAATAATTTATATGGTTAGATTATCTTTTTAATTGGTTTTAATGTGTAATTAGAATATATTTTTACCATTTAATCCAATGTTGGTCATTGGAATTAATTTCACTTTGAATTTGGACATAAACAAGTGTCGATCTTTTGATAGTTATTGTTTCTTAAAAACACGCTATTTGTTTTGATAACGGGAATTAATTTTAAAATTAATTAATGCCACTTCTATGTTTTGAATTTGGAAAAATAGAAATAATTTTTGAATACATAATATAAAATATATCTTAGGCTGAATTTTTGGTATTTTTCTGAAAAACATCAATTTTTGATGAATAGTGAAACCACTTAGTGGTAGTTAAAAAAACTGACTCTTTCATTTAAATGAAATTTTACCACTTATGTGAATTGAATTTCAAAAATCCGATATACATGGTTGTTATGAATAAGTAAAATGTGGTTCAATAAGATGAAAATAATTTTTGGTGAATAGTAACTTTTGACTTTTATTTACTGCGGTTAAAGGTAAATAGGGTAATTCAAGGTTAAAAGAATATTATAATAATTCAAAATTACCTTAACACTTGTCCTAACCTTATTGGATGAGTAGTGGCCGACCATGGGCATCCTTGGGTCGAATATGGGACCCCATTGAGCCACTTGGTAGTGATAATGACAATTTGGATTAATTAATTTTATGTAAAGACAAAATTGACATTAAAACAAATATTTTAGTAATTAATTTTTATAAGGGGTTATATAAATTCTCTTTTCGACTATAAATATTCATTGGAAAGATAAAATGATTTCCTACATGGTGGAGTTTTTTTTATAATTTTTAGACATTAAATTAATTAAATTTTTTATGACACAATAATGATGCAGTATTTACCTCATTAATAAATGATTTAAATAAATAAGATTATAATGATTAAAATATAATAGAAAACATTTCCAATTCAGAATGAATGATTTTATTTCGACCATGATTCATCTTATCTTAATCTTTAATAATTTTTGGACCTTTTGAAACCAAAGATGAGTTTATAATAAAATAATATTTTCACACTTTCCAAAGGTGCCCCTCTCCTCCCTTATAAAAGGGCACCTCCTCCCTCTCCTCTTTACAAAACATTGATCCTTCAAGCTCCGAAAACCCCTGCCCATTACTCTTCTAAACTCCCCTAGTAATATTATAGAGGTCCTGGTCATCTTCAAAGACCAACTTTAGTGCACTAAGAGGAGGTTTCAAAGAGGCGTCTCGAAGAAGAGGTAATATCCGCTACCGATTCTTTCAAATTTATTTCTTCTTCTACTTCCTCTTCTTTAGTTGTTTCATTATGAAGTAATGACATCAGTATAAATAATATACTGATATGTTATTATAAATATGAAACAACCCTATTTCACCTTCTATCCATCCAACGGAAAACGAAATCACCGCACGTGCGTACGTACGGAATACCATCTCCACGCCGTGGTGTAATATGTTTTCCACCACCACCTTACTTGGATGGGTATAATGGTGTAAATAATAACTATATATGACTATTGTAAAGTGATATTGATTCTGAAATAGTATACATACACTTCAATACAATTCCACGATCATGGGAACGATATCATCGCTCGTGCGTAGGTACGACCTACCCTCTCCACGATGTGATGTGACTCATTATACATGATATTCCTTTAAGAATGATTATATAAATGAATTGAATGAATAAATATGATATATATTACACTAATAACATTCTATAAATGAGGTATCTATAACCTAAAAAGAGGAATAAGAACTTATTCGACAAAACATGCATAAGAACATAAAGCAATGAACACCCGAATAACAAGTAGCAATGAAATATTACTAATAAGAAGATAAGAACATAACCAAATATGATATCATAACAATGAATAAAATTATTTAATAAGTCAATGACATTATTTAAAGCATTATACAGAAGGTTCAGATACGTACGATGTAAATCAGACCTAAGGTAAGGCAAAATCTCACAAACTCATTTTTATCTGAGATTGTTTATAATTCAAAATTTAATGGGAATATTTATCATCCACATCCATGTTTCCTCAATATGTAATATTATTTATATCCTCCTACAATTTTATAAATCCAATTTTACCCTTTTTTGAGTAAAATATATGAAAGGAATCTTTTGTCATTTTTAGTACGAGGTACTTTTTGACTTTTCCGGCCAAAGTATGAGAAGAATATTTTTTAACTTATACGGCATGAATGGATTTTTATGATTTCATAGAAAATTATTTACATGAAGCTTACTTTAAAAGTTTTCAAGTTTATTTTTAATCAAATTCTTTTTGTTTAAAAATTTATGACATTTTAATAAAGGAAAATGTTTTTTAAGTAGAAAGGATATTTTCCTCAAGAATGGAGTTCAAGAGTTTTATCAATATTATTTTCCATATAAGATAATACAGGGTTATGTTTCTATATTTATTTTTACTTTGTTTTGTTTATTTTATGATGGAATTATTTTTATGATGTCCTTTTATCTTATATGGATTATGTTATGATGGTATGATGTTTAAGAATCCCATTTTTATTACATGGGTTATGCTATGATGTATGATTTATGATCCTGTGGCACACATAATAATGGTATCATTATGAGATGGGTGGGACCTATATCTCCCTCCAATGCATTGGGTAAATATTTATATCTCATGAGATAGACATGGATGAAATGACAGGTTAATCCGGTTCAATGATACAGGACTGAAATGAGGAGTGAACTCGGTTCAGAAATGGACTTTGTCCGCTAGTATAGTCTTGGCAATGAGTCTTGACTAGTATGAAAAGATTCTCTATAATTATGTGTGTATGACAGAAAGTTTCATGATTTATGTTATGATTATTGGGATTACATTTAACTACCATGATTTGTCCCATGTTATGAATTATGATCTCTTTTTTAGGTTAATATTTTCAAAATGTTATGTTCTTATGAATATGATATGATCGTTATTTCCTTTTTTTACCCTTACTGAGCATTTGAGAGCACCCTTTTGTATGTTTTCTTTTCCCCAGGTTAGGAATAAGGGTATTAAGTAAGATATTCCAAAAGGGACTCTAGATATGATAAAATAAAAGGGAGACAATGTAGATGATTTTTGAACCAGTTGTTTATGTTTCCCAGTTTCTAAAGACACTATACCTATACAGTCGTTTCATGGTTTTTTTATATGTTGTAATAAGTGTGATTCGATTTTGAAGTAATAACAATGTATGTAAAGTATGGGTCGTTATACCCCTTGTGCTTTCTTGATCCCAAATATCTTCTTAGTAATTTAAGTTTTCCTCACTGCTGGAAACAATGTTTGCAGGAAAATACATTTCTAATTGTTACAACATGTTACATCTTAATGTTGTAAATAATACATCCAATCCTTCACAGCGCGATCAAGTAAAAATTGGAATGCAGTTAGTTTTATTTTATATTCAGAGACATTTCATGGTTTTAGGGTTGAGAAAACCACATTAAATTACATTAAATGTTTTTTGGATTCTTACAAGATAATCCATGAAATTTTTGGATTTCGGAAAAGTAACATAGATTTTAGTTGAAAGTCTAATTCACGATTTTGGTATGCAATACAATTTGGTTGATAATTAATTTTTGGTGCAGCCAATTCTCAAAAGGATCTATTATGTTAATTATTATTATTTTCAAAAATTAGTTCTTGTTTTAGGTTGTATTTATAAGGGTTTCAAATTGTAATGTTCTTATAGTTTATGAATTCACTAGTTTGGTAAATGTCGACACTTCCCACATACCGAGAGTGTCTGATTCAATCCCTAATGTTGCATTTAATCTCAGTGTCTAGATCAAAGAGATCCTGTAGTTGTTTTTATTTCATAAATCATATAAATAAAAAAAAGTATATTAAAATATCATGATAATAAGTTTCAATTTATGGTATAATAGATAAGAAAAGAGAGGGGAATAAAAAATCATAAAAACTAAAAAAATTAGAGAAAGTGGAAGGAAGAAAGAATAAATAAGAGAAAACGAAAGGATAAATAAAAGAAAAAATACCCTTAATTAGTTGAATAAAATACTTTCCTCCTCAGAAATGGTGCTAATTTGAAAGACTCTGTCATGGGAGCTCTCAAATGAAGTCCTATTTTTTTTTACTTGGGTGCAGTAGACTGGCTGACCAAGGTTGTCTCTCAAAGGAGAAAGTAAATTTATACAACTTATTAAAGGTATTATAAAAATAAATTAAAATATTATAAAAACACTAAATAAAAAATTATGAGGTGATTTTTTTACAATTTATAATAGAAGAAAATGTTTGTTGTAAGAATATTGTAGTTTTTTGTTTTTATTGATTTTAAATGTAATTCGATTAATAAGACACAATGGGAAGATGCTTTTTTGAAAATATTTATAAAATGAATAATAGATTTAACTCTTTATCTCTATTTACATATTAATAATTATAATTTAAATTCATATCCACTTAATTAATATCTAATAATATTTTAACCATCAAACCCTACAGGAGTTAACTTAACCACAAAGAAGAAATGAATTAAACTATAAGCTAACATTAGAACACACAATCGTAGCACTCTACTTTGATTGACATTTGAAGTTTAGCTTATGTTCAGTGGTAAATTATGTCACATATCCATTATGTAAAATGAGGATCAATTGAGTTTATGGATTTCATTTGAACTCTAAAAACTTATCTTGTGTGGTTTTCTTTTACCGATTAGGTTTGTGCTCTCACAATTTACATAGATCTCGACCTCACATTTTTCTGTATTATTTGTTCAATTGTTTGCATAGTTGATACTATTTTAAAAACAAAATTCATAGATCAATTTAATTGAATTAAAATACCTCATTTATTCAGAATAAATTAATTACGAATCTAATAGGTAGATCGATTGCTAAATAGATCCACTCTTTAATGGGCAGTGTAGTCATCGTAGAAACATTTTGCATTAAAAAATGTTTAGAAAGTGTATAACCCAATATTGTGTCTAATCATGAATACGAAAAAAGAGTGATAGAAGAGAAAAATTGAAAATAATAGATTAAATTGAAGATAAAATATGTTTTTTTAAAGAAAAACAATATTATAATGTGATGATGAAGAAGAAGGCTTTGATGAAGGGATCCTACCACTAAGAGATCTCCCTATTGAAATTCTTAGAGTAATTTTTTGAAACCAACTATCCTCTACATTCAATATCCCAATTCATGTTTTAACCCATTAAAATGATAAAAAACCCCAAATTTATATAGTGGAGTGGAGGCTAGGTTTTAAGAGTTTTCAAGTGTTGATGTGGAAATTCAGCCAAATAAATTACTTTAAATTGCACCACCTATTTGACCTCCAAAAATATTGAATCAGCTATCATTAATTCAATATTATTTGTTTAAAATTGGGTTGAAGATCTCTTATCCAAATTTGGACCGATTAAAAATACGGATATAATTTTGATGGCCCAAATACTGAAGATATGTCCAATCTGACAAGTCCATACCAACTTTGATTTCATGGCCCATTTTCTCAAAAAAATTGCACGAGTTAGCTCATATTTTCTAAATATAAGATGTGTCCAATTAATTTAGAAACATAGTTTCAAAATTAAATTTTAAAATAATTCCAATAAAATAATTTATGTTCGAAATACTATAGTTAATTTGTAAGGGGTAAAACTGGAATTTTGATCAAAATATCAAATGAATGATCTACTCCCAAATATTTTTTAAATTAACATATTTAAAACAATGTGAAGAAATTTAGTCATTTATTATCAATAAAATATTCATCAAAATTGTGATTTATCACTGCACTACTCTTTTATCATAAATGTTCCAATGTTCTGTGATGACTATAAATGGTGGAGAGCTCTTTTAGAAAGATTTGATAATGTGATATTCAGTTAAGATAATGAGATGCTGAATAGATTGTTCTAGAATATCATTTTTATAAAAAGAATAAGTGAATCTATCCATCGTGTTCAAGATTAGCTATTGGGTTATTGAAGGAATTGAGTTGTCCAGACTATAACTTCTATACAATAAGATAATTGAAGGAATTGAAGAATTACATGTAAGGAGGTTCATAATAAATAGTAGCTAATAATTATGAGTTGATTTAGAAGTAATTAATTTTTAATATTGAAAGTTAAGTTAGAATATAACTTGAATAAACTTAAAGAATCTTGAGTTGATCATTCTAATCATTGAGAGATAATGAAAGAAATGTTTGTGGTTGGAGTTACACATTAACTATAAATCAAAGACTATCTAATAAGGAAGAAAATTTTATATTATGATATAGAGACTTCGAAAATCATACTAAATATTAGTGGAATAATTTTAGTTAGAATAAAATTATCGGATGTATCCAATATAATCTAAGCCATACCATTGGGGATACTGAATCTCCTTAAAGAGATAGTTACGATTATGAGATAGAATCGAGTTAAGGATGATTCATTCCTATCTGTTGAAGATGATACCATCCCATGTAGTGTCAGTGTTCTGTAATGGATGATAAATGCATGTCCATTGTAATCAATTTTCTATAATAGTGTGGAAATCAATATCTTGGAAAGAAAAGAAACTAAAAAATTAATGAATACCAACACTGGGATAAAAATAATGAAACATATTCCATGATTCAATATATAGTTTATTTTTTTTATTTTCATTGGTTGTGTGTGTTGGGAAAGATCAAATAAATCTATATATCGTAACTAAGATAAAGATTTAAATAGTAAAATGGGGTTAACATTTTATTTTGTAAGAATTCAGTGAAACATGTGTACACTAACTCATCCCCTCCATATTGAATTCATGATCTACTTAGAACATCAATAAGAAATTTTATCATAAAATATTACATTATAGAAAAATATTTATATCTTTATTTTCACTAATTGGGTAGATAATGTTATAAATTATAATACTTAGTGGTAAATTCAAATTTTATTAGATGAAAAAATGTTAAAATGATGGTCATTGTTATATACTAGGCGTTCAAGGAAGTATGATATTATGCACTAAAGGGTTATTACTTCGCAATGAAAGTTTGTACTTGAATTATATTTAGTGAAACTATTATGCATTACAAGATGAGTTTACTTATAAATTATGTGGTGAAATAAAAGTGCACATTGGTTGTATATTGCATGTAAATTCTTTGGATACAAAAGGCATGTTGATATGTTAAAACTAATTTATTCATTATGTAAAAATTCAAATTACTAATATTTTTAGAGGGAACCTGAACTTAACATTTTCATAATAACTATCATAACATCATAAGAGTGAAACCTTCTCTATAATTTTTGAAATAGATTTATAAATTTCAAAATTGGCCAACATAAAAGAATGATTATGAAGAGAGGGTATGTTTAATGGGAAGAAACAACTATTATGAGAGAATATAATAGAATAGAGTGGAAGTAAGAGAGATTATAAGGAAGAGTTTAGGGAATTGAGTATTTTTTGGATTGTATAAATAAAGAGAAGTATATTTCATCATTAACATGGGTGAATGAATTCAAAAGTCAATAACTAATTAAATGATTAGAATAAGCATATATAGTGTAGATATCTCCATGAAATAAAATAATAGAATGAAAGATGGAGATATCCAAACAATAATGAAGGGTGATGAATTTTTTTGATAAAAATAATTAATGTCGAATCCTTATCATCATTTTGGGGATTAAGATAGTGTTTGATCTTGTATTAGGATTTCATCGACAAAATATTATGGGCATATTCAATATAGTGATTGAACTATATGACTAGTCAAGGGTTATTCCAGAGCATAAAAAAATTTAACCTTCTATTTTCAATAAAGAAAGATATACATTGGGTTCCTTTTATTTATTTATTTCATTATGTGTCCTTGTTATTTAAAGATGATCAATCATTGTAACAGGTGATCAAGATTAAATTTATCTAAATAATAAAATGTGGTGTCGAATATTTTTAGTAATTTATCCCCCCTCTTAGAAAAATCTCACTATGTTTTGGGGAAACATATATCCCTAGTAAATAAATAGATCATACTATGGAGAAATGACCAACATCATATACCATGTCTCCTCTATAGCTATAAAAATAGAAAATAACCCTCAAATTAACTATTCTAGTATATTATATCTCATTCCTAAGAATTGAACTCTAATGATGACGACCATGTATAAGAACAATAATAAGAAATAATTGATAAAACCTATTCCATGGTTAAGGATAATTTGGATTATAATTTCATTCCATCATCCCCTATATGATAACCTTCCTTCACTAGTTACAAGTAATCATCAGGAATAACATAAATCTTTTGGTCAAATTTGTTATTCAAAAAATTCCACCTTATTGATAGTGAATGTGTTGTTGGGTTTCCGTGGTGGGGAGTCGATTTTTCTATTACTAAATTTCCATAGAACTCTCAATGGTTCCCCTATCTATAGCTGGGTACATACATGCTTTCCAAGGGTCAGAGTACATATGGGTTATCGGGCCCAATGACTACAGGGGACCATCCTTGGTCAAGAATATGGGATTTTGAGATCATTATACCCTTTTAGAGGAGAATGTTTCATAATATGTGTATGCCTTATAGATTTAATTCATGATTTTTAATCTCTCCCTAATCTCGATAGGGGACCAATTACCCTAAGAAAATGACTACGTGTTAATTCATTTCTATGCCATGTAATGAGATCTTTGTATTTATCTGAGGTTCTTCATCATTTTCTGGAGGTGGTGGACACTTATATGCTGAATCCATATAACCAAATATAATGGGTTATGATAACATGTGTGGAGGTGATTGACATTCTGAGGATGTGATTGAGATGTTATGATGCATCTTACATATACTCATTATGGAAGGAATCAAAACTCTCGTAAGTTCATTTGACTATTTCTATTAAATTTCATACGTTAAAGACTACTATGGAAGGAAACTAATTCACCCAATATTTGAGCTCAAATCTTGAGGAGTCTTCCTACATATCCTGGTCATGGAATGAACTAAGGTCATCATATTTCAGTGATTTTCCCCATAACCTTGAAGTGTATGGTGAAGATGGTCTGATCAGTGTAGTTCCTTATGCTCGTATGAGCTATTATCGTTGTGGGAAACAAGGTTTAGTAGTTGATCATTACCATTGCTTTAGATGAAGGGACCCAATATCCAGATTTACCTTAGTAATTGTAATGGGTCTTGAAACTAAAGGAGAGTTAGCCTATGTATCCAAGGTATTTAAAGAATTAGAGTCAACATAGTTCTTATTTCGGGGAAAATACACTGAGGCTTCCCTGCTGATTGGAAATATATGATGCCTGATGAGTTGATCGTTACACCCCCTAATCCCACGTTATCTATGCTTGGTGTGAGAAATAAGTGGGAGTGCATGATCCATATCATGGTGAATAAATGTAGGACATGTGTATTAGGATAGTCCTTATGATTTTTAGTTAGGATATCAGGCCTCTTAGTAGGCATCCTATATATCCCAATTGTTGTGGGAATCAGAGTCCTCGTAGTTATTTTGTTACCGCTTGCAAACTGAGGTTGACCTGATGATCGGGTCTTATAAACCATGGATAGAATAAATCATCAAGTCCTAGGATTCCTTGGAGTCTGGCCTTTTTTTCTATAGGTGGACGAATGACCCAGATGGTATAACTTGAATAAATCACATGACGTAGCCTGACACCTATGGGGGTGTTGCAAGACTAGGTCAGAAATCCCATAAGGGTTTCACATGTCTTGGTTGACACCTTTAGGGGACATCATGAGACCAACTCACCATCCCTAGAGGGGAATCACGAGTCTTCGGTGGATTTTCTAGAGATGTTCCATGAGGGATGGGTGGTCATACCCAGATGCGCTAGAGAGACTCGTCTGGCATGAGAAAGCTCAATTATATGAGTCCGGAAACATGTTTGAAGGGTTTCACAATACCCAAGAGGCAAATCCAAATGGTTTTTGGGTTTTAAGTGGTGTTTGTGGGAGGTATGAAAGAACTATAATGATATATGAAGTGCTTTGCATGTCCTAGATGACATGTCAGAGGGGCGTCGTAGATCTGGACAGTGCGACCATGTGCTGTCATCTATCTTTGAATGAAAAACACTGAGCATGCGGGGGTATACAACCATGTCTTCCACATTCAATAAAAATATTCATCCTCATGTAGAAAATGACTTATTTTGATTCAATGATTGTTTTTTTGGGTCTCACAGGATTTGGAAGACATGCATTATGATCTTCACATGTCTCACCTGGTTCTTCACATGATTCTTTATTGATCACGTGAGGGTCTAGGTACCTGGCGCATGACTTCTTCATCAGTCCTCTGATGTATTACCTTATTGAATATTTACCTGTCACCTTATCAGATGCTTGTTTAATTCTAGTGTTTGGCCATCTATCTTGCATAACCACAGCCATTTAGTACCTGATAAATTCACAACCAAACCCATCTTTGAGTTGGAGTCGATAATTTATTGAAGTTTCCACCTTGCATGCTCATTGGTTTATGTGAACATCTGACGCGCGTTTAGGCTAGAGTCAACACGAGGTCTGGAAATACGCGGTTTCATGAGTCTCTACGGTGGATTGAATCTATCACATTTCCATCCATATATTTTTTGGATTATTGATGACCATTGATGTCTTCCACATTGAAGGACATCTACTCCATCATGTTGTCATGTCCAAGGGTCCTCGCGAGATCCAAATACCTTTTGAAACGTTCCCACAAGTCCCGGGATGGATTATCTAGGGGTCTCATTAGATTTTACTGAGGGATACTTGGGGGAATCAAATTCCTTTTGGTGACCACAAACCCTATATGTTTCCTTTTTCTCCATCCATTTAATTATATATAGTGAAGGTCAGAAGACAAGTGAGGTTTCACATATGATGTTGAGGATATTTCCTCTATTTTTTGGAGATTAACCACATGACCATTATAAGTCACATTGTGGTTTATGAGTATTCCATAGACAAAAATCTGAGATGTTCATTAGAGAACAATAGAGTTTCTCAGACATGAGTGAGGTATTTTGTGCAGGGAGGCTATAAATCCATAAAGACTTTGCGAGATAGGGATGATACATCATCAAGGATACACTATGTAATCGGGGGATGCTAGGGCGCACAACACATGTATTTTAGTGACCACAAGCACCTTCCACCTCCTCCCTTTTTATTCCCTTTGTTTTTAATTGACAAGGATTAAGAGGTATGTGAGTTCATACGAGTATCATCTATGTTTTTACTCAGTTTTTCAATGATGCATACTGTGATCAATATGGATCATATGTGAGTGCACAAGTATTTTGAAGATAAGATCATTTGTCTGAAGTACTAGGGAGTTGTCCGGAAACACCCAGTGACCTCCATATCATATATATGTCAAGACAAATGAGCTTTACGACACATGCAACATAGGCCATCAAGCACTCGCGGTGCACTTTATTTATTCAAAAACACACCGCATGTCCTTTAGTGACTGAGAACCCCTTTCACCTCCTCTTTATTATCTCTTTCTATTTATGGGATAAAGTATTGGAAGACTTTTGAGATGGAATGTACATCATCTATGGAATTTATAAACTACAATGATGATTTGGTGCATGATCTGTGTTACCATTGGGGGCCCCTATCTTTAAAATTTTCCTTTCTTTAATTTTTCCTGGTTTTGGGTGGTTTGTGAGGTGATCGCCAATGAAAAACCACGTGGTTTAGGAGGAGATCACCCAATTTTCACCATTCCGAAATTGGTGAGAAAACAAGACTTTTTGAAGGAGGTTCTGTGTGTCTTGTGATGGTCAAGGAACTATGCATAGAGACTTCGCATGTCCATAATGTTGTCACACAATCAAGATTATTCATGGACATCCTATGTCATTTTATATTCAACCCTTTCATTGTTTCCATGATAAAGGTAATACCTATGTTTAGGTATTACCTCCTTTATAGGTTTGTTGGTGCCCATTTAGAGTGTGTATACAAATTCCCCCTTAGAGGTGATGTCCGAGGGGAAAAAGACTCAGTTATGAGGACAACTAGATGCCTGCCAGAGTCCTTGGTGGTGTTGTGAACCAGTGCTTTAAGGTGACGTTTGGTCAACTGGGAGAGATTTTGTATTAATCGGACCACCTATATATGGGATGAAGTGGAGTAAATTTATTTCCACCAGAATCCTAATTCTCCATAGTGTTCTCGCTACTGATTTTGTTGGCCGACCCTTCCATGAACTCGATCTAGAGCCCTGATCGTGAGCTTGCTCCATGAACTCTGACTATGAGATATACAGTTGTCCAAGAGCACTGCCTGCTTAGACGCTTGTCTGTCTCGACTATGAACTAATCTTCGGTAATCCCTTAGACTTAGGAATCTGTCATTGGATCCTTGTTGGTCTGGTTGGATTGGTCTCTCGACTACTTTCGGTTCACTTGTACGTGTTTAGATCATGCGGTCATGAGCCTCCATGGGGCTTACATGATCCCGAGTGTTGTTTCATTGAGGTTATGCACCCCATGATTTTTCTGGGGTCCAGGTGGTTTGCAATCTCTTTGATGTGGTTTATAAACCCTTGGGTAGATCATGCAATGCACAAGATGTTTTTGAGTCATGCCATTAAATTTTTCAAGAATTTGTATACATTTCATGACATGTTCCACTTATATTCAGATGAATTCCATTTTACATCATGATTTCTCAACTATGGCCAACCAAAGGGGAATGATTGAGAGGAACCACAATGATAATCCTTTATACTATTTTCTTACTGATAATGAGGTCGTATGGAGGTTTCTTTAAACTAGTGTTCAGAACTATCCTCTATCTGATCGACATCCCCTACACGAGTTCAGCCTTCTGGATGATGTTGTTATACCTCCTTTGGACTTCATTATATCATCCCATTGGGTGTTTAGTTCTTCTCACTCTGTACATGCATCAATTACTAAGGACTATCATCTATTTAAAGTTTAATCTGAAGGCCTAACTTATTTGTTGGAAAACTACCCCTTAAGCCCGGATGGTCATGATCTCACCCAAAATCCTATTTCATAGAGATTCATAAGAATAAATTCTTCTTCATTGGACGTCCCTGAAGGAAAGAGGTACTCAAAATGGGACCCTCTTCATGGAGGCAATTTCATTGATTAGTGGGAATCTCCATTCTAGGTAAGGAAGAGTTTTTTGGAATTTACTGATGATTTGTACATGGTTCATCTTCCTTAAGATATGTGGATCTCCTAATTAATCATTTATCTCCATCCTTAGATACTTCGGGAAATGATCAGTCATTGGTCCACTGAGACCAACACATTCCACCTTCCCCATAACAAGGAGGGAATTAGTGTATGGGACATATATTAGCCATGTGATATACCTACTCTTGGAGAGATTAATGGTGAATTTCTCTATGATCCAGATGATTGGGATGACCCATTATATACTCCAATTCTATAGAAGTAGATGCTTTTCATTGTGAAGAAGAATTTTGGGAGAGAGCTAATAGTGTGTTTTCTCATCACCTTTCTAATTGGATTAATATATTCCTATGTCACAGTGGGGACAAGAAAAACATTATTCACACTTGTCAATTGTAAGAACCCGGATCTTCCTTTCAGGTACGCCTTTCCTTTTTCTGGAGTTTTTAAGAAAAATAAAGTTCTGAAAATTTTTGAAGTACACGCCGTGTACTTCCTGAGTACATGCCGTGTACTCTTTTCCCGCTCGAAGTCGTGTACTGGCCGTGTCCGGGCCACACACACGATGTGTAAGGATAATGTGGAGGTTGATTTTGGCAGAGTATAGAAAAACCTAGTACACACCATGTACTCTCAAAGTACCCGTCGTGTAATTTTCTTTTTTGTTTCCACTAAATTCATCGGGGTCACGCCTGACAGACAGAACACACCCCTTCTCCAGGTTCTTCGTCCGAGAGCGACTCGTACGATAGAATCTTCCCCGAGCCCCCGCCTCTCCGTCCGATCTCTAATTCAAGCACGGTCAATTGTGTCGGAAGCGCAACGATGAGTTCTCCCTTCTGATTAATCCTTGTTTTCCAATTCTTCCTCCTTCTCATGTTATCTAAGGTTGAACGTTTTGTGCCTTTTCTCAGATATACGACGTCCTAGGAGGAATCAGTCATCATGGTTCAGGTATATCGATCCCCTAGCATCAAGGTAGGTGGTTTGTGCCTTTCTGTAGAAAGTTGTTGAGTATTTTGTGAAAATTCCACCAATACCCTTGAACGGGGTATTGTGTGTTCCTGTTTTACCCTTGTTATATTTCCTGCTTTGGTTGATTGCTAGATTAGATGTTTTTCCTGTGTTCATGGTAGTTTTTACTGTACTCTAGATGTTTTCTATGCTTGTTCTTCCTGTTTGGTGTTTGCCAATTTCTATACCTAGTTTTAGGATAATGGAACTGTTGATTTGTTATGCTGTTAAGCCTTATATTGATATCCAAGTAGTTCTTGAGGTTTACTTGGATGATACACGCGTTCTGAGCATGTTTTATTTACACACATGACTGTGAGAACCTAGTGTAGTAGACAATAAGGAGAATGGGCTTAAGGGATTCTCCAGAGTGTCTTTTCATACGATGCAAGACCACATGGGTAATTGATGATGAGTGCTTCCTCAGAGAGTCTGTAGATCCTCGACACGGGCCATAGGGGGAATGAGATGTTGAGTGCTTCTCCAGAGAGAATTTAGCACGATACGAGACTATAGGGGGAATTGACGGTGAGTTCTTCCTCAGAGAGTCTTTTTCTTAGCTGAAATAGAGGGGTGAGACTATGTGTGCCTCCTATAGGGTTGCTAGTTCTTGTAGGTTGAACCATAGGGTTTATGCTGTGAGAGATACCCAGAGGGTTACCTATTTTCTTCTTGTTGGTGGTCATTTACTTGTGTACTTTATATGCTAGAACTGTGGACTGTGACTGCTGTGTATTTTCCTGTTACTATTCATGTACTTTACTTGCCATGTATTCATTGACTGTTAGGCATAGATCTTTGGGTGGATTCCTACTGCGACTTTGTCTCACACCCTGTTTGGGCCATGCTTTTGGGCCCAAACAGACTATGTTGTTGCAGGTATAGATAAGGGCAAGCGCCCTTCTACTTCAGGTTCTTGATTTCGCTGGAGCTGGGGAGCAAGGGACCGAGCCGAGGCTTGTGACGCTGAGGAGTTGATCATCTGTTTTTCTTCTGCTGTTTCTTTAGTACTTGTGTTCAATTGTATTTAAGCACATTGTTGTGTTTGCTACTTTCCTTAGATACTTGTACTTTCTGCATCATTATCATCATTTCTATATAGTCATTGCTTCCACTGTTTGGTTTCAGTTGTTGCGTATTGTTTACTGATTCCGCTATTTATTGTTGTTCTCCTTACCTTTTATACCTTACTGAAGGAGGGTATAGTTTCCCCAATAACTTACCAAGGCCCTCACTGCTAGTCGGCAGCCTCTGGAATTTGGGGAAATGCACTTGAGGTCATGTGACGAACCGGGTATGGGGCACCAGTGGAGGGGCTACGGATTCGGGTCCGTACAAAGTGGTATCAGAGGAGTTATTTTCTCTTTCCTTACTATTTGGAGACTTTAGCCAGGGATAGGATGGATTCGGTACTTGGTATAAAGCTGTGCTCGGGAGTAGCTAATCCGTGTACAGGGAAAAACCATACTACCTCATTAAATAAAGTTTTCTGGTTTTGAGATTTTACGATTGATATGATTTCACCTAGGGTGATTCACATGCTTTGTGTTGTTATTTTCTTGATTACTGCGGTTTAATTTCTGTCGCAACCCAATGAGATGAGGGTATTCCATATCATGCATCATATAGGCACTTGTAGAAATCACATGCCATGCATTCTTGCCATGCCATCTAGGGTGAATTAGTGATTGCATGTTGTTGTGATAGACTTTGTGTAGATTATGCATGATGTTATGATAGATGCTTGATAGAATCTATGATGCCTTGTTAAAGGATTGATTGTTCCATATTTTTCTTAAATGAACGCCAAATTTTGATCCTTGAGGTGTTATGGGCCCTCTCGAATCGGAAATTGGTGGATCATGATCCTATTTTCTCTTATCTATGACTGCTGGAGATGGCAAGCTTTGATTCGCGGGGAGTATGGGCCCTCACGGATCAGAATTTGGAACCTCTTTTCCATGTTTCCTGTGTTTCTGGGATTTTATGTAGTTTCTGAGCTACTACCCAGAAAAACCCAGAATACACTGCGTTTAATTTTCGGATACATGCCGTGTAGTTTTCTGTCCGTGTCACTAACCGTGTGAGCAGAAACACGGTATCGTGAGAATATCTTCAGGAACATGCCGTGTACGGTTGGTACACACCGTGTAGTTCGGAGCCATGTACCTGACCATGTCACTAACAACACGAGTCAGGGAAGCTCGAGTAGAACACGCTGTGTTGTAAAGGAACACACCGTGTAGTCTTTTCCAGGTACCTCACCATGTCATGAACAACACAGTCTGGTGTGACCTTCTCTTCAACAATCCGTGTTGTCTTCGGAACACGCCGTGTAGTCTTGTTCAGGTACCCGACCGTGTCATGAACAACACAGGACGGTGTCACCTCCACCTATACACGTCGTTTTTGTTCGGAACATGCTGTGTAAGATTCATCCATGTAGACGGCCATGTGTTTCACAACACGGGCCACCGAAGCCTTGTCTAGTACATGTCGTGTTTGATCAGAACACGTCGTGTAGTCTCGGGTTAAGTCGGACCATGTGGGTTAGCTGTGTAAGAAGACTCAGGCAGGGGAATAGTTTTCAAGTACACGCCTTGTGTTGGATCAACACACCATGTAGTTTTAGGTGTTACACGGCCTGTAGGGAAGGGGTACACGCCAATGTCAGTGGCTTAAGAAGACACACCGTGTAGTTTTTATACATGCTGTGTAGTCGTGTTTTGTAAACTTTTGTGTTTTCCTTCCCCTGTTCCCATTTTGTACTCTTGTGTTTCCTGTACTTGTTTTTCTAATCTAATGTGTGCTTTTGATATTTCAGAGCTATGCCTCCGAGACGTCCTCCGGTTGTACGTCTGTCTTCAGGCAGTGATCAGACGCCATATATGGATGATCAAGGACTACCTACCGATTCTCCAGTCGGGCCAGACTTGGCACCAGCTATCATACCCATTGCAAGAGCTGATGTGCAGTTCATGGAAGGTTTTATGAGGATGATGCAGACCTTTCAGGTAACACCGGCTCCTGCCTCGACTATGGCAGACTTGACATGGGTTTTTTAGCAGCAGCATCCTCCCACGTTCTCAGGGGAAGGAGGACCTTAGGCTACAAATTCATGGCTAGAATCCATGCTGACTATCTTTGAGCTTCTGGAGACGCCTCTAGAGAGGTGGGTCAAGCTCTCCACCTACATGCTCTGAGACTCCTCCATGAGGTGGTGGGATGTGATCTCTCAGGCGAGTCACGAGAAGGTTATGGCTTGGGAGGAGTTCCAGCGCGTGTTTTACAACTACTTATACCCAGAGACCCTGAGGGCTGATCGAGCCCGGGAGTTCATGAGCTTAGAGAATGGTACTCTTTATGTCATGGAGTATTCCTCTCGTTTCACCGAGCTGCAGCGTTTCACACCCCTCCGGGATGGGAGTGGGGTGTTCTTAGCAAGGAAGTTCTAGGATGGTCTCAGGCAGGAGATCCACTCGAAGGTGAATATCTTCCAGTTGACTTCCATCACTTCCATCGTCAATCAGGAACTGATTGCAGATCACAATATGAGAGACTCTGGAGCTGCGATCCATGACGGTTCTGCTTCTAGAGCTAGTTTTCCTCCATATGACAGCAAGAAGCGCCATAGGGAGTCTACGCACGGTGATCCGAGGAAGCGAGATGCATCGTCAGGCAGCCAGGTGATATTCTACCAGTGTGGCCGGTCAGGGCACACGAGGCCACAGTGCCAGAGAGACCCCATGCAATTATGATCTTGTGGCAAGATGGGTCACCTTCAGCATTTTTTCCAGGTTTTCTCACCAGCATCTAGTGATCGGGGTTCTTCAATGACTCCTTGTTCAGGATCATCACCCCCAGTTCTTTACCTGTCAGGGAACTGGAGTTATTTCGATTGTTCGGGCCGAGGTGGAGGTCAAGGCCGTGTCGGTCAGCCACCAGTCCCTCAGCACTAGAAGGGAGGATCAGCTCAGGGTGGTCAGGCGGGGGCACAGGGCCACGGTGCAGGGAAATCTTTTGCCGTGGAGAAGACCTATCAGGAGCAGGATCCCGACCCTTCCAAATATTGGGGTACGATTTTAGTGGCATCAGTTATATCTTCAGCTCTTTTCGATACTGGTTCTACACATAGCTTTATCTCTATTGCTGTCGTGGAGAGCCTTGGGCTCTGCATATTTTCTTCTGCCGACTCGTTGACACTAGACACACCTTTGGGGATGAGGACATCTAGTGTATGCCAGTGTAGAGAGTGCCCTCTCAAGGTTGCAGGGTATCATTTCTTATGAGATCCTTATGTCCTAGAGATGACAGGCTATGATGTCATCCTCAGGATGGAATGGTTGGTTCCTTTCCAGGCAGTCGTCGACTGTTATCCCCATAGAGTGAGTTTCGTTTCACCATAGGGTGAATTGTTTCTTCATAGAGGCGAATGGTATCTTCAGGTGAGTCGAGCAGGACTCGAGCATCATGGGATATGAAGGGTGATGACCTAGATTGCTAGTATTTATCTGTATGATCAGGGGACCTCGAATCAAGACTTTCCTCTGGTGGTGGATCATTTCAGGGATGTCTTTCCAGAGGACTTTTCGGGTTTGACTCTGGAGCGTGAGGTATAATTTTCTATTGATCTTGTACCAGGAGCAGCACCAGTGTCCATTCCTCTTTATAGGATGGCTACACCTAAGTTGTAGGAGCTCAAGAAGCAGTTGGAGGAGTTGCAAGCAAAGGGTTTCATCCAACCCAATACTTCTCATTGGGGTTTTCCTATCCTGTTTATGAAGAAGGCAGACGGTACCCTTCGGCTTTGTGTGGATTATCAGTAGATGAACCAGTTGACGGTCAAGAACCGATATCCCTTGCCAAGGATCGATGACCTCTTTGATCAGCTTCGAGGAGCCCGAGTTTTCTCGAAGATCGACTTGAGGTCTGGTTATCATCAGTTGCATATTATACCATCAGATATACCTCTGACAGCCTTCAAGAGCAGGTATGTTCTATACGAGTATACAATCATGACGTTCGGTCTCATGAACGCGCCTGCAGTTGTCACAGAGTTGATGAACCGAGTATTCCATCCTTACTTGGACTCCTTCTTTTTGGTCTTCATGGAAGATATATTGGTGTACTCTCACACTCGACACGACCATGCCACACATCTTGAGATCATTCTTAGTACACTGAGAGAGCATCAGCTTTATGCTAAACTCTTGAAGTGCCACCTCTGGATGGATTAGATTCACTTTTTGGGTCACGTCATCTCAGAAGCAGGAGTATCAGTGTACCCAAAAAAGGTGAGAGTTTTAGTCTCCTGGGAGCAGCCGAAGAACGTTTTTGAGGTACGGTGTTTCTTAGGGCTGGATGGATACTACCGATGCTTCATTTAGGACTTTTCACGCCTAGAAGCACCTTTGACAGGTCTGACCAAGAAGGGGGAAACGTTCTTATGGTCATATTCTTGTGAGTCATCCTTTCAGGAGCTGAAGGGAAGGTTGACATCGGCACCGATACTAGTCTTTCCAGAGCTAGGAAAGAGCTATACAGTCTATTGTGATTCTTTAGGTATTGGGTTGGGCACTGTGCTTATGCAGGGAGATGGAGTCATTGTGTATGGGTCTAGGCAGTTGAGGCCACATGAGAGGAACTACCCTATGCACGATCTGGAGTTAGAATCTGTTATTCATGCCGTATGCTGTTGGAGACACTATCTTCTGGGAGAGCAGTTTGTGGTCTTCACTGACCACAAGAGTCTCAAATATATCTTCACTCAGCGTGATCTGAATTTGAGGCAGCGTTGGTGGGTCAATTATCTTCAGTATTTTGATTTCGATCTTGCCTATACACCGGGAAAGGGTAACACAGTGGCAGATGCGTTGAGCAGGAGAACTCAGATTCAGGCAGTTTAGGAGGCCAACAGTGAGTGGCAGCTCATGGCTCTGTTCTCTGAGATGCATCTGGAGGTGCACGAAAGAAAAGGACAAACTTTCATATCTTATGTAGCTGTTACCTCTACACTACTTGATCGGGTAGAGATGTTGCAGCTATCAGACTCAGAAGGCTTAGTCCTGTGGGAGAGTATGTTAGGAGAGGACCCTCTTCTTGGATGGACAGTGGGCGAGGATGAGATCTTACGTTTCCAGGGACGCATATGGGTGCCTACAGACATACGGGAGGAGCTGATGTGAGATTTTCATTCCTTTGTTTGGGTAGTTCATCCAGGCGTCACCAAGATGTATCAGGATCTTCATCGCCCGTACTGGTGGCTAGGTATGAAGAAAGAAATTGCTGGTTTTGTCTTGAGATGTTCTACTTGTCTGCAGGAGAAGGGGGAGCATCAGCGACCACCAAGCCTTTTACACCAGTTACCCATTCCAGAGTGGAAGGGGAACAATGTTGCGATGGGCATCATGACCGGGTTGCCGAGGTCACCTTGAGGAAACGATGCTATTTGGGTTGTCGTCAGCAGGCTCACGAAGGTTGCTCACTTCTTTCCGAACAAGGAGACCTTCAGTGTCGATGATCTGGGACGACTGTACATCAGAGAGATCGTTCGTCTTCATGGAGTTACACACTTCATTGTTTCAGATATGGATTTGTGTTTCACCTCTCGGTTCTAGCAGGGACTTCAAAAGGAATTGGGTACACATGTACTTTTGACTACAGCATACCATCCCCAGACTGATGGCCAGTCTGAGCGTATGATCCAAGGGCAAGAGGATATGCTGAGAGCTTGTATTATGGACTTTGGAGGTTCTTGGGAGAAGCATATCCCTCTGGTGGAGTTCGCCTACAATAACATTTTTCAGGCGACTATTCAGATAACACCTTATGAGGCTCAGTGCGGTAGTCCATGCCAATCACCCTTATGCTGGCTAGCGGCAGGAGAGGTAGCTTTACTGGGAACTCGTCTTGTTCATGAGATCTCTGAGCAGATAGAGTTTATTCCGAAGAGGATGGCTACATCACAGTATCGACAGAAGTCTTATGCTGATCAGCGGAGATGACCTCTGGAGTTCGAGGTCGGGGATCAGGTTTTCCTGTGTGTCGCACCGAGGTTGGGCCACAAGCGGATTCAGAGACAGGTTAAGCTTTCACCATGGTACATTGGGCCGTTTGAGGTGTTGGAGAGAGTTGGGCCGATTGCCTGTAGGTTGTAGTTACCTCAGAGGTATCAGGCCATGCACGACGTCTTCCATGTCTCTCAGCTCTGATGTTACTTTTCAGACCCATCTCATGTCTTTCATCCTGAGGAAGTTGAGCTCAAAGTGGATGCATCATTTGAGGA
Organism: Viscum album; assembly: GCA_963277665.1. Lineage (NCBI taxonomy): Eukaryota > Viridiplantae > Streptophyta > Magnoliopsida > Santalales > Viscaceae > Viscum > Viscum album. The sequence continues at coordinate 235,828,881 of OY728155.1, read as the reverse complement.
GCATCCCATCTGGATTGTCGATCGCAGTACGAAGGTTCTCCGTGGGTGGTCTTTCCCTTTTGTACGGGTGTTATGGCAGCATGGGCGAGTACAAGATGAGACTTGGGAGAGGGAAGCCGATGTTCGATTGTAGTGGCCAGAGCTGTTTGGCTTTCTTCTTCTACGCCTCGCTAGGGAAATTCAGGGACAAATTTCTTTAAGGGGGTAAGTTTATAAGAACCTGGATCTTTGTTTCAGGTACGTCTTTCCTTTTTCTGGATTTTTTAAGAAAAATAAAGTTATGGAAATTTTTGAAGTGCACACCGTGTACTTCCGGAGTACACACCGTGTACTCTTTTCCCGCTCAGAGCTGTGTACTAGCCGTGTCTGGGCCACACACGCGGTGTGTAGGTCTGACGTGGAGGCCGATTTTGGCGGAGTATGGAAAAACCTAGTACACGCCATGTACTCTCAAAGTACATGCCGTGTAATTTTTTTTTCACTAAACGCACCGGGGTGGCACCTGACGGACAGAACACACCCCTTCTCCCGGTTCTTCATCCGAGAGCGACCCGTACGACCGAATCTTCCCCAAGCCCCCGGCTCTCTGTTCGATCTCCGATCCGAGTACGGTCGATTGTGTTGGAAGCGCAACGGTGAGTTCTCCCTTCTTATTGAGCCTTGTTTTCCAATTATTCATCCTTCTCATGTTATCTAAGGTTGAATGTTTTGTATGTTTTCTCATATCTACGACATCCTTGGGGGAATCAGTCGTCATGGTTCAAGTTTATCGATCCCCCAGTGTCAAGGTAGGTGGTTTGTGCCTTTCTGTAGAAAGTTGATGAGTATTTTGTGAAAATTCCACCAATAACCTTGAACGGGGTACTGTGTGTTTCTGTTTTTCCCTTGTTGTATTTCCTGCTTTTCTTGATTGCTAGAGTAGATGTTTTTCTTATGTTCATGGTAGTTTTTACTATACTCTGGATGTTTGCTATGCTTGTTCTGCCTGTTTGGCATTTTCCAGTTTCCATGCCTAGTTGTATGATAGTGGAATTGTTTCTTTGTTTTGGTGTTGAGCCTTAGATTGATAGCCAAGTAGTTCTTGAGGTTTACTTGGATGATGCACATGCGCTGAGAATGTTTTATTTACACACAGGACTGTGAGAACCTAGTGTATTAGACCATAGGGATAATGGACGTAAGGGATTCTCCATAGTGTCTTTTAATACGATGCGAGACCACATGGGGAATTGACGATGAGTGCTTCCTTAGAGAGTGTATAGATCCTCAACGTAGGCTACAAGGGGAATGAGATGTTGAGTGCTTCCCCAGAGAGACTTTACCACGATACGAGACTATAGGGGGAATTGATGGTGAGTGCTTCCTCAGAGAGTCGTTTTCTTAGATGAACCAGAGGGGTGAGACTATGTGTGCCTCTTAGAGGGTTGCTAGTACTTGTAGGTTGAACCATAGGGGTTAGGCTGTGAGATCTACCCAGAGGGTTACCTATTTTCTTTTTGTTGCTGGTCGTTTACTTGTGTACTTTATATGCTAGAACTGTGGACTGTGACATCTGTGTATTTTCCTATTACTGTTCCTGTACTTTACTTTCCATGTATCCATTGACTGTTAAGAACAGATCTTTGGGTGTTTTCCTACTGGGACTTTCCCTCACACCCTGTTTGGGCCATGATTTTGGGCCCAACCAGACTATGTTGTTGCAGGTATAGATAAGGGAAGCACCCTTCTACTTCAGGTTCTTGATTGCACCAGAGCTGGGGAGCATATGATCGAGCCGAGTCTTGCGATGCTGAGGAGTTTCTCATATATTTTTCTTTGGCTGTTGCTTTAGTACTTGTGTTCAGTTGTATTTCAGCACGTTGTTGTGCTTGTTTCTTTCCTTACATACTTGTACTCTCTGCATCATTATCAGCATTTCTATATATTCATTGCTTCCGCTATTTGGTTTCAGTTGTTGCATATTGTTTACTACTTCTGTTGTTTATTGTTGTTATCCTTACCTTGTATACCTTACCGAAGGAGGGCATAGTTTCTCCAATAACTTACCAAGGCCCTCACTGCTATTTGGAAGCCTCTGGCGTTTGGGGAAATGCGCTTATGGTCATGTGGCGAACCAAGTACGGGGCACCAGTGGAGGGGCTCAGGATTCGGGTCGTTACATCAATGCCCCTACAAGTAATTCTGAGATGATATAGTCTCATATTGGGTCATTTTGAATGTTAAGGATTATAACACACGAGGTTATCAAGTGATTCTAGGAGTTTATTTGGGTCTAAGGCTGGAATATTTTCAAGCTATGTTCCTAAACATGTGTCTCTTCCCAGCCAGTGAAACATGCTTAGAAAAGCATGTCTGTACTTGATAATGGCAGCGCGGCTCATAGAAGCTCAACTAATTTTTACGGGTTCTTGTATGCCTTTACCAAATGATGGGGAATATTTAGTAGGTAAAATTCCCCTATAGGATCAATGGTCTTCTCCATTTCCTGTTTTGTTGGAAAGGGGTGCATTCACACTATTATGAGTATTAAAATATTTCCTAGATTCCCTAAACCATATTCTATCATAGATTTTTGTTCATTTTTGTAGTTAGTCCCATATCCCTAACTTCATTATAACTTATAAGTGCATCATGATACATTGATAAATCTAAATTTTCTACCTTGCGCATACTGGATGATTCTATTATCGATGACGAACATGGATCCCGTGATGAGATATCCTATAAGGTCTCCATCTAGAATGGATCCCTTTTTTCTATTGTAGATGAGCTTATTATCTTTGAGCTGTATTCAACATATATATTTACCCGATAGTTTGACTATGGGTAAAGGGTTTCCCCTGTTCCCTTGTCCAGTGTCCATGGGGAATGAAATCCCTGGGCCATCCTCCAGTTCTAGAAGATATTATCTCGTGGGTACACTAGATATGTGATCATATTTCTTCTGACCGATACTCCTGCTTACCTCATCCAAGATTATGCTCGAGATTTGATGATAGATTATCCCAACAGTGTGTTGGGATAGCTCATCATCCATATGGATAGGCCTCTCACATTGACAACCCCTATATCTGTGAAACTGATGGATTTGATTGAATATTTGGGAGAGGCATCCAGGAAATTTCCTCGCCCTGATGAAAGTTGTTCGAACAACGGATCAGACACTATCGAGGAACCTAGTCCTCCCATGCATACTACTAGTGATTCAACAGCTAAGATGGAGACATGTAGGGCCTAAAATCCTATTTCATTATTGACTCGACTAGTAGGTGATGTTTTTTCTATACCTATCTCTTTGGATTCTGAGGTTATGTCACATCGTAAGCTATCCTGGGAGTGTATCTATGCCTCGATTACTAAAACTCGCCATGAGGCGCTTTTCCATCATGAGGAAAAACCTTGTCAATTATTCCATGATATAGGGGAAAATAGATTCTACCAAAAACCACTACATGAGATTATGCAGCTAATCATTTTGGCCTGAAGGGACTTGGCCGTGTGGGAGAGAGAATTGCACAACTTTGTGAATGAGGCTTCCCTTTCCAAAAAAAAGGATGGGGGGAAATGGAGGCACTGTATTAGGTTCATTGGTAATCATATGAGATGAAAAACCCTATGGACACGTGGAGGACATAGGTATGGTGGCATGAAGAGATGATTTCATAGCTGAAGTCCAATCTTTTAACCTCATCAACTTTAATGGACACTAATCATATAAGGGTAAAAGAGTTTACTACCCTAGTCGAAGTTCTTCATCATATAATAGACATGGTGGTAGTATAGAGGTAAACACTTCAACGATCAATTTATGTATTTCTATAGACCCTTGTCGATCAGGCCAGTACTTCTGATCATCTTTTTTCATAACTCGGTTTTCCTGCACTTCATCCCATACGTCTGTTCTACACTCCATTTTTTATTGGTTATCCATATCATTTTTTTTTATTTTTAGAGAGTCTCTAAAATGTGGAGATTCCTCTCACCATTCCATAAAATGAATTGATAATATTACTGGGTTTACTATCTAATCTTACACCAAATTTGATAATTTTCGACTCTGTTACATTAACCACCACTGTAGATTCCCATAAATTTCCTGTAACGAATAAAAATGAATGTCAGATGTGTAGAGGGATCATCAAGCATGGTGACATATCTTGATGGATGATTTGTTTCTCTAACTATAGAAATCAACTCGAGTGTGACATGTCCATATTGAGAGCCTCATGACAACCATCATATTATTTAGTTTGTGTCCTTTTAGCTAAATACTTTATAAGATACGGGGATGGGTGGATAGGGACGACTGAAAATAACATGGGGTATTGAGTTTTTTCATGGGTCTGATAGGGATGACGAGGATCACAATTAATTATATATCAGGAGTAAATTCCCTTGGAGGGAAGGGTGAATCCCTTATTTAACCATAGCATGGCAAAAAAAACTATTATCCACTTTTTTCTTGGGAGGATATGGAAGATTCATGGCATGAATATTTTAGAGGGTGAAATACTAGGTAATCTAGGACTTCATATATAGATGGGATGTAGGTGATGTAAGTCACAATACAAAAAATTGAGTCGGGTGACAAGGAATTGGGAAGATAGGCCGGGTATATCCCTTAACACTATTGGGGTGTCAGGTTTTGCCATAGTTTCATTGAGGCTCACATTAATTAAGAGACCTTTAAAATCATCAAAATATGTTTTCGATAGGTAGGGATAATCACTCGCTTCAAAAGAATAGTCAAAATAAGAGATCGATTTTCTTTTCCTATGGCTATGAAATATTTATGAAGGCTCAAACATCCAAATTATGATGTTGGGTATGAAAGGAAGGCTATCTAGTAAGGGTTATAGAACTCTAAGTAAACATAGTACTTATTTAATTTGATTGATCTCTACACCTTATAGTTTTGAATCACCAGGTTTGAGCCATAAAAATGTTCAATAATGAAGGGAAACATTGCATCCTTGAGAATGGGTATGAAACATGGTGACACAACGTCGAGGATATCATATTATATTGGATAGTCTGATAATGGGACAATAAATCATTGTCAAAAGTTCACAGGCCATGAAGAAGTTATAGGAAAATCATATCAGGGTAACCTATTGAATAATGGGGTGTTGGGTACCACCTTGGTGATTCCAGGCTCATAATAATAAAAAACACCTTTACATCGGGCCATGTTATCTATGGTTGGTGGGTCTGAGCCATCACATCAATATCATGGATAAGTAGATAGATCAATTTTATTCATCAGGGGAAATAAAAATCTTGCGATGAGATGGGATATTTTAGATCATGAATGGGGTTATATATAAAAGGTAGGATCCCAAAAGGGTTTGTGTACCCTAAAAGTTGCACCACCATCTATCAAACATATTATTTCTGTGATGATATGTGATGATTCATTGTTCTTAATCTTTCACAGACTAGGGGATCCAATGAGTATGGCTTGGATTTTAATAGGACTATAGAATAGACACTATGTGATTTATTCCATATTCATTTTCTCCCTAATTGGTTCCTACACTCTAGAGATGTTGATTTTAGTGGGAGGAGACTCTAATTTTTCTATGGTATCCCTTTGTAGGTTTTCAACCTGATGAGCTTTATAGATCTTCTTCAAGTAGTTTATGGTATTTTGATTTGGACCATCACGTGATAGTGTTTTAGATCATACAACTTTTACTAAGGTATAAGAAGTTTAGGTTCCTGATTTTCATGGACCAAGTATTGGGGTCATACAAAAGGGACTTATTAGGATACCCATCGTACAGAGTACTTCGAAATCCTTCAGGGTGGGTTGTGGAGATACTGTAAATCATGGTACACGGTTCTCATGTCATGACTTATGAAATGGGACATCCATTCTCGGGTAACCTATTACACAATGGGTTGTTGGGTTCCACCTTAGTTTCCGCAGGCCCATTATAATTGGAAATCCCTTTACATCAGCCCAATATTCCTTTGGTTGGTGGGTTAGAGCCCTCATATCAATAGCATGGCCATGCAGAGAGATCTATTTTCTTCATCAAGGGCAGTGGAGGGTTTTCTACAACCCTAGGTGCATGAGACCTGATGTATGGGTCATGTCTTGAGGTGATTATAGTAATGATGGATGTACTCTATTCTATGGTTGATAAGGGCAAGTCTCTTATACACCTTTGATGAGGAATGAAAAATGGAAGATGGTCCACACATATTACCATCTTGTAGTGGGGAAATGTTACTATGATGTTTAATGTCTATCAGTGTGGACTTGTTTCTATGCAGTTTAAGGTATGGCAGTAAGCACTCATTTCCATGAAGTTTAACATCAATTGGTAAGGATGAACTTACATGCAGTTTAAAGACTTATGGTAAGGATGGGTGAACCGATGTGAAAATGATAATGCTACTATTGGGCCAGAGGATGAGAACTTGGGCATCACTACGTGTCTCACAAAAGAGAGAATCAAGCCACAAATAGATCTTGAAGGATTGTACAGTTTCGTGTCATAAAGTAAGAAATTTCCTCCATGTATTTTAAGGTCATGCAGTAAGGACAATGATGGAATAATGAGGTCCCAAAGAGGGGAGTGAATGATGTTCTAAAGGAAAACCAATGTGAATGAGGATGAATGAAATCCACACTATTCCATACCCCATTGAAAGGGGCTCAAGATGATAGGCCCCAAAGAGGGTAGGATTTATGGTATTTGGGGATGGACTCAAATACTAAATGTTCAGGCATTCCTATGTATCCCATTAGTATGGGAATCAATCTCTTCATAGTTCCAGAAGGTTCAACATAGTTTAACATCATGCAGTGAGAATGAAGGTGACCAACCTGAAGAGAGATCCTGTTGTGGTTGGCCCTGATAGTGGAGACCTGAGCATCACTATGTATCCTATGCTGATAGGAATAAAACCACATGTAGTTCTTGAAGGACCATGAAATTTATTTTCATACGGTAAGGGCATTCTTCCATGGATTTTAACATCATGTGATAAAGATGATGATGGGAGAATGATTTCCTAAAGAGGGGTGGGTATATAATTATAAAGAATAATCAATGTTAATGAGGACTAAATAAATCCACACTACACTATGTACCCTTGAAAGGGTCCCAAGACTAGAGGCAACATAGCAAGAAGAATTTATGGTATCTGGCACTAGACCCAATGACTAAATGTTCGGGAATTCCAACACATCCCATTAGGATTGAAATCAATCTCTACGTAGTTCTTGAAAGTTATATGTTTTCTAGAATCATGTGGTTAGTATGGAGGTGAACAAAATTAAAATAAAACATATCATTGTTCGGACCGATAGAGGATATTTGAGTGTCACTACATATCACGTGCTGATAGGAATCAAACCACGTTTAGTTCTTGAATGACCTTGTTGTTTAATGTTAAGTGGTAAGGAATTTATTAATTCTAGTTTATTATGGGGAAGTAAGGAATGTGAAGGGAGAATGAGTTTCCAAAGTGTGGTATGCATGGAGTGATAAAGAATAACCCACATGAATGAGGACAAATGAAATCAACACTATTCCATGCACCCCTGAAAGGGGATTAGGCTTAGAGGATGCAATGAGGGCAAGGATTATGATATTTGGGGATATACCTAAAGACTAAATGTTTGGGTGTTCCTATATATCTCATTAGGTGTAAAATCATAATCTATGTATTTTGAGAAGGTTCCATGCATTTTAACATCATGTGATAAGGATGAAGGTGATCTATGTGAAAATCGATCACATTGTAGTTGGGATGGATATTGGAGATCGGGGCATCACTACATATCTTGTTATGATAGGAATAAAACCATAAAATGTTCTTGAAAGTTTCATCTCTCATGATCCAATCATGCGCCTTCATACCCTACCTGTGAGGATAGGTAATTACCACAATTTCTAAGCTCATGTGAGCTATGTTCAATGTGAGAAACAAAGAATGAATCTGATCCTCTTATAGTGCATAAGTAGAAAAAAGGGGTATGAAAAAGTTATTCTATATCATGTGGTGGCTAGACTACGATAAAAAATCAAGGTATACCTACATATCCTTTTGTGAATGGGAATCAATAAATACATAATTCATGAAGCACATCACATTTTAACGTCATGGGGTGAGGACATCAACTGTTCAGTTTAACGTCTTGTAGAAAATACATTTACCATCATATGTGAATGATGATGGATGTCATGAGTCCATTAAATCTAATTTCATCTAGAAAAGACGTTTTTTATGGAGTTTAAGCTCATATGGTAAGGAAAAAGCCACAAATTTTATTGTTGTGTGTGAGACATTCAATGTAATTTAACGTCATGAGGAAAGGACATTGGCCGTGAAGTTTAATGTCATGTAGTAAGTACATATCTATCCAATTTATTACCATATAGAGGACGTTCCATGCAGTTTAACATCACGCGGTGAGGATGCTGATGAGACTTACACCAATATGGATACCCTATTACTAGAATCTATTCAAAGAATTACTTGAGAAATATTTCATTTATGTGTGGTGTGACACACTCCCCATCCATTGTGGTAAGCGAATAGGTGCCATTATGATATAACTTATGTATGATGTAAGTCCCTTCCAATTTGGGCTACATATTCAATGGATTCTTCCTTTGTATTATTGGGGTTCTGAGGGCTAGCACTAGTTCTCCTTGGAGGATCAAAATTTGGTGATCCTTTTTATTAAAGTCTCATGGTATCCGATTTTGGTGGACTTCAAGGTTGTGCAGTGTGTGCAACATCTTCTCATCTAGCCGCTCCAACTCATCCATCCACTGTTACGCTTGTTCAATTTCTGAGATGTTTATGAAAATGGAATAATATAGTGAGGGTAGTTGGGTCTCTATAGTAAGAACCACGTTAGTCCTATAGACCAGTGAGTATGGTATTACTTGTTTAGCAGTACCTATGGTGGAATGGTAGGCCCATAAATCCTAGAGGTGTTTGTCTAGTGAGGAATGTTTATCCCTGTTTACCATATTTTGAAGTATATTTGATAGAGTATTATTGACGGACTTTATCTATCCATTTTCCACTTCTTAATAGTGGGAAGTGTGATTTGACTCGATGTTGTACGCAGGATATAATTTCTTGAACTCCACAGAATAGATTTTTTTTTTATTTTCAATCAATTTTGCGTGAGTAACTCTAAACAAGGTGATGATATGGGACTTCATGAAGCTAAAAATGTTCATCGTCCTAAACTTATTGAGAGGTATTGCTTCATCTCATTTGGAAGAGAAGTCTATCGTAGTAAGGATGTACTTGAACTTCTTAGCAGTAACTGGGGGATATGGCCCTATGACATCCATTTCCCAAACAGTTAATGGAAATGAATATTTAGTTGTGTGTAGAAATTATTGTTGTTTATGGATGAATTTTTCATGGATCTATCATGCATGACATTTTCTAGTGAATTTCACACAGTCCTGTATCATGGTTTTCTAATAATATCCTAATCTCCTGATATTATGGGTGATTATAGTTCTTGATTTATGGGTGTCTTAGGAGCATGAATAGACTACCTCCATGATGGAGGGAGCCACCTCTTCTATTCTTTACATTAGGAGAATCCCATAAAATCCACACATGTGGATGGGTTTTTGATGGTTTGGACAATCCCTCAAGGTGAAGTTTGTTTCCCAACGTAAAATCTATTCCTTCCCAACATAATCTGTCATGTTTGTTCCATCCAAAATTTAGATAGTTATGGGTTCTATCCATCCAATGGAATTCATTGGCTTTTTGCAATCTGGGGAAGCATTGATCAAATTGATTTTTTAAATATAACATATAGAAATTGATGAGACCATTATTCGCTATGCAATGAAGAATGGTTCTTCCTATAAATCAGGGTCATCAAAAACAGTGGATGAATTATCCAATGAATCAGTACGAGCATTATTTGATCAAGGAATATAATACAACATGGTCTCAAAGGTGAGCTCTTCCATCACCCCCCTGACATAGCTATTGATGGGGCCCGGTTCCTTCTTTTTGATGGCATAGTCAACACCTATCCCCTTTATCACTACTTCTAAATCACTGTTTATGTTCAAGTAGGATATATGCAGCTGTAGGGATAGTTTCATCCCAGTGATGAGTGTTTGGTACTTATAATCATTATTTTTGCCACCTTCAAAGAGTGAGAATGATTATAGAATAACAACCTTGTCTGGAGAGACAACTATTATCCCTAGGACATCCTGATTGAGTTTTGAATTTTCCATTTATGTGTTGATAGGACTCTGGGAGGCACCATAGAAATACACATCCCATGTCCAAGGAGTGTCACGTGCATAAAAAACCTCTTCAGAATATATTTCAGTGTCCTCTATCACATTTTTGGAGGCATGATGTGCCACCAAGAAGCCTTCCATGGATTTTCCTTTCACAAACTTTTGAGACAAAAACCATTTGTTATATTGTTAGAGAATGAATTTCCATCAAGTAAAGTGTCCAATCAACATAGGGAATCCAAGGATGAACTTTATCATATCGATGCGAGAGACTAGGAGGACCTCTTGATACTGTAAGTAATGCCTAAGAGTTTTCACTATGATGATGAGTGCAAATAAGTTATTTTCGATATAAAATTATATGGTCTTGGTACCCATCATAGTCATATTGAGGTAGTATATACTATTCTCGCTCCCCGCATCATTCTTCTGTGTGATGAGGGTGCCCGATGATAATTCCCTAGTAGCCACATACATGATATGTGGCTTCCATTCCATTAGAGGAATTTGAACTGGTGCCTGTAGCAGGTACTAATTAAGATTCTTGAAGAATTTTTTACATTCATCATCCCATTGGCATGTGAATCCCTCCTTCATCAGCCTTTTTAAGGGAAGGTCTTTTCCATCCATGTTGGACATGAATCTCCAAATTTGGGCATCATGCTCTTGGAATCCACAAAGATCTTTGAGATTCCTAGAGGGAGACATTTATAGGATAGTATTGGTCTTCTCCAGGTCAACCTCAATGCCACCATATCATACAATGAAACCAAGTGACTTTCCTAATGTTCCCCGAAAATTGAACTATACTAGGTTCATATTTATATTATACTATCCCAATGAAATGAATATTTAATGGTGATTCATAGGTTGATTGCATCGCTGTTAGGATTTAATGATTAGGTCATCAATATAACACTCAACTATCTTTCCCAATAATGATGTAAAGATGTGATCCATGGAATACTGGTATGTGGAACAAGTGTTCTTCAATCAAAAGGGCATGACTTGGAAGTAGAATATCCCTTGGGGTACCCTGAATGTACTAGATTATTCATCCTATGGGGCCATTTTTATCATATTATACCCCGATTACCCATCCATGTAGGAAAGGGCTTGGATGCCCATACTTACTTCAATCAAGAGTTATATGACCAGTAAGGGGAAATATTCCCTTGGGAAATGCTGATTGAGGTCTTTGAAATCAATGAAAATCTTAATCTCCACATTATTTTTCATAACGTGGTTGATTTTGGATAGCCATTTCAGGTATTTCACTTATTGCACAATGTTGGATTTGATTATCTTGTCGACTTCTACCTCCACATTTGTGTCATGGGAAGGGTGTATCCTCCTGGCATCCTACATGAAGCCTCAATTCTCTTATTGTAGTACGAGATGGTGCATAGCCACATCTAGAATCAATTTGGGAATTTTTGTATATTTCTAGGAAAACACATACTGATATATCTTTAGGAATGTAATATACATCTCTTTCTCTTCAAGAGGCATGCCAACGCTAATTAATGTATGTCATTGATCTTATTCTGTTCCTATTTTTATCTACCTGATAACATCTATAGTGGCAGAAACACCTTCCTCGAACACTGGAAGAGTGTTCCTAAGATCATTTTCATCCATTTCTCAGTTTGTGGAGACATATTCAGTTGAATATGATGATTCAGTGGCCTCCCTTTCATTATGATGGAGAGGAAGGTCATTAGAAGAAATCTCATTACCCCTCTACATTTGATCAGTGGAGATATGTTTAAATTTGTTTCCACTTAGGGAAGGAGAGACTTGGGTCACTGGGATGGGATAATCTAGTTCGAACATGTTTATGGGGATCACATAGTAATCATGGAGCATGCCCTAATGATTTCTATGGGTGGTCCCTAAGCCATCGGGGGCTACAACCTATATAACACCATTCAACATTGGTGTCTTACCTCCCTTCCTATTGATGTATACTTTAGAATATATGGATCTACAACATTCAAAGGTGTAATTTTCTCAATGTAGTCTTCCAACTCTTCCATTTATGGGATACTTTAGAAATTTATGTGATTTCCATGGCACTGTCGAGTGGCTATAGAGCCAAGGTCTTCCAAGAATGACATAATAAGCAGTTTCCTATTGGATAACCATGAACTCCGATTCAGATGTGAGCTCCCCAAATTGTGTCTCTATCTTAATCTTCCTGATAAGAATTTTTCTCATGTGTGTCCTATCCCTAAATAGTCAGCTTTGTGGGGAATCAATCCCCTTCAATATACCCCGACACCGAAGAGTTCGAGCTGAGATGAGGTTGATCCCAAATCTATTATCATTCAGTACACTTTGGACATTGATTTCATTGATCCTTCATGAGATGTAAAAGGGTTTGATATTTCCTTTGATGACCTTCTCATGATCATGATCAGTGAATGAGGTGGTGAAATGGCATCCTAATGTCATGGCCTACACTCAATAGACCTCAGCCATAGTAACTTCTATCTCAAATTTTTGTGGGCTATGGAGAGATTCGACAAGTGCCTAACTGACTTCTTTCAAAAGATAAAGTGTATCAATGGTTGAGAAAATGGTTGTGACTATAGGTAGGTGTTTAAGAACATCATACCTTTGCAACAGATATCGCCACTTCCCGATAGGGGGATTCTATTGGACATGATTTTTAAGGGATAGATCATTTGATTTATGGATTTGGGATACTAAGTTAGATAGGACTAGATCCCATGTAGAGGTTTAAAGAATATCAGCTTCTAGTTGTGAAAGTCACACTGTCCTTCCCCATTGTTTGGGGTGATAAGGTTGAACCCCCCTTAGTGGTCATGCATGATGATGGGGTGTAAGAGACTGTTTGAGGGATTCATGGAACCTCCTTTTCTCATTGGATATTTCTTGAGAATTTTTACATGAGTCTCCGAAAACATACATATTTCCCATAAGGACATGTTTTGGAATTGATTATAACCATATTTTTGTCATCCCCAGTATCCTCAGCTTCTAAAAATGGGGCCTTCAATTACCATATCATACGTAGGAAATCCATATTCATGGTTGTATTCATCATCATAGAAGGGTCTCATCATGTTTATTGTGATGATAGAACTGAAAATAAATTCTTCACCCGATGAGGGTTCCGTTTGGTGGGGTGGTGCCTGTTGTACTGATGTTGTAGGGATGAAATATAAAATAGTTAGGGACTAATTTTGAGTAGAATATGACTCTTCCTTTTATATTTATTCATTATTATAGAAGTCATACCCACCATTAGGATGTAATGGGGGTATACCAAACTTATCCCTTTTTGGTGGTGGATTTGTTGTGAGTTTATGCAACTGTGGCTTCATGGTACCATGATCTCAATCCACTATTTTATATGTAATATAATTCTCTATCATCTATTATTTCCTGATAGGGACCTTATTCTCTCATTCCTCTTCCTCTTACTAGGAAATGGTTATGAAATCCACTTGTTCCAGGGCATCGTTCAATGTCACCTTTCCAGAGTTGACCATTCATTGAATCACATCCTTAATGAAGAAATAGTTCTGGATATTATGACCCATCCTTCTATGAATGGGGTAGTAAATAGGACGATCAGTGAGGATGAAATCATCATAATTCCAAGGATACAGATGTTTGATAAGGTTATTACCCATGACCACCAAGAAATAGGTTAGGACATGTTAATTCTGATAGGAGTACATCTGGTTCATCCATTATTGAAATATCAAGTGGCCCAGGTTTCTAAGTGCTTTGAAATGAGGGTAGTTCTGGGGAAGCTGTTGTTCAGCCAAAGCTGCTAGTCAATTTGGAACTTTCCAGGGTGATTTTCCTATCATGGTCTTGAGTGCAATAGCTGCAACTTCTGCTCATCTTGGTTTTTTCCCTTATGTTGTGGGAATGAGTCGAGACTTGGATCGGATTCACTAAATAGAATCCTCAAGACATTAGGCTCTTTCATCGAACTACTGGTATCCATATTTATATTTCATGTAGATTATGGGAATCTAAAACTCATCCTTGAGTTTTTTAGAATATATTTCCATAAATTTCTATTGTAAGGGAGGGATAATGAGTGAGAATGTCATACCCTTCCACCTTCTTATGAAGTTCCAGACCCATTCTATATCATGATGCTTGCTGTTTTTTGGTCAAAGGTCGTTGTATTTCTCAATTTTGAGATGAATTAATAGAATAACGGATGGTGAAGTTGTTCCCATCCTGTGATAGATCATGCTGGAAGACTATTGGACCAGATGCAAGCTAACCCTATTAGAATCTGTAAGAAACACTTGATTTTTTTGCCTCTTAATAATCTTGAGGTCCAATCATTGGCCCAAACCAAGAAATGATGTTTTTGGATTTGTTGTTTGGTATCACCTACACCTGTGAAGGTGTGTAAGTTAGCATCGTCGAAGTCAGGTGGAGGTGGATTATCATCCACACACTCAGAATATGGCTTCTTATCTGTTTGCACAGGTGCACATTGCCCTTCCATGGCCTCCATTCGAGTGGTGAGGGACTCTATGGTTGTCAATAAATCTAGAGGTTATATTTTCTAATCCACAAATAATCCATAAAGAGAATATGAGGGCTGATGAAATGGCCTCAATTTTTTTCTCCAACTGATTCCTAATTTGTGCTATGGTTGAGGAGTTACCCTAGTGAGGGAGAGGCTATCTGTGTAACGGGGGAATGTCCCAGTCATTTATAATTTCCTAATATATTTGGAAGGTGTGCCTGGACTCGGAGCCAATATGAAATCGAAACACTCTTCTGGCTAGTGGATAATACCTATGAGGGATAATATTCATCTCTAGATGGAGATGATACCCAACAGAAATATATCAGTTGAGTAGCTCCCCATTGAGTTTTCGGAGAGATTGTATTTTTCTATCATATTGTGAAAACTTCTCTACATAAGATGAAAAAATAGATATAGTTATTTCTTTCCCTATATCTTTTGAGGTGTTCCATCGAGGAGGTGGGAACTCATTATCAGGTGGTTCCAAATTTATGATAATTCGTTGGTTATGGGTGTGCGCATCCTCATTCAGTGCATCCAAATCACCCTCTTACTGGGGTCTGTTCTCTATTCTTTGATCCGCTACATCTGATTCTTGATACAATTATGCCTTGTTCATAATGATTTTGTTCAAATAGGAATATTGATCTATGTTATTTGTAATATTTTTCTCTATTTTGGAAGGCGATTCAACAAAACATTTATCTGGGTCATTATTCGAACCCTTGGCCTTATTGGGCCTTTTTGGATTGCGACCACAGAAGGGTTTAATTTCTCTCACGAAACACTCATTTCCTCTTGGTTCATGCATGGTTAAATTAAAGGATTTTTTTGTTTGGATTGATATACAATCCCCAATGAAATGAAGTGTGACTTGAAGTGGAAAGAATTGGAGGTACACCAACCGTTGTTCTCTTCCTCCCAACCCCGAGAATACTAATTTCCCCAATGGAGATGATGATGATGAAATTTACCCCAGCCCTATGGGATGAGGTTCATCTAGGGTTGATATTGGCAGAAATTGATCCTATTGACGAGGAACCAAATGTTCCATTCAGGGAGATGATGGTTCTACAAATGAACATGAAGATATAAATTTTCCCAGCCCTGTAGGCTGAGGTTTTCTTCTAACATCCTAAATCACCTTACGAACTGATGAAACGATGGATGGATGTGGTGGTAGATATGATCCTAGCCCAGATGTTTGGTTCTACTCATGTAAAGATTCTATAAAATATTTTACTATGGATTTTGTGATATGAAACATCTTCATTTTCTTGGGAGCTGGGTGCGATGACATATCATGATGATGATTGTTCCCTGTGTGAAATTACCAAGGTGATTGCTGATTTGATCTATGCATTTGGAACTTAATCTTGTCTCCTTGATGAGAGAATCTAGAATCCCCATTGTTCATTCACTCACCCCATCCTTGATGTCCAAGTACTGTTGGAGTGGAATTATTCTATTGTAGAGACTATTTGGAAGAAGCATTCCCTGATCCCTTTCTTTTTCCAGAGGATATAACTTTACAGGATTCCATATCTTATGGGATCTATTGTTCTAGGGGTACGACCACAAGTAACTCGGCATATTTTTTCCATCCTTGAATTCAGATTCCTGACGTAGATTTGAATTTTAACTACTGAAGTTTCATGATGAAATGGTGGCAAGTGTGTTGCAATTTAGTGTTGTGGTTCTCCGGTTTTGGATCCAAGTACATGAAGATAGTGGCAAGGTTGAGTTGGCAACAGAGTATCCTGCTCATCATAAGGTGGAAGTCATATCCATTATTAGGGATATGTCACCCGTTTAGCTGCTGATGAATCACCCTCATATTTTTTCATAGATATGGAATGCACTCTTTTTCTATCTCATCAGGCATCTCATGGCAAGAGGTAGCAAGGGACAAAAAAATGATGGTGATGTTTTCTCCATCTAATTCCCAACATATATCAATGTCGTACTCCTATTCATTAGACTTAGACCCATCTATCTAGACAGACCATAGAATATTTTTTGAATGGTCTCCTGGTAATGGGAATGGAGTGCTGCTAGAAGGTGATGTGGAACTATATGTCATTGACCCCATTGTCTCAAGAACCTCTCTATAATAATGTGTCTGAGTTTGGTTCACCTATATATATGAAAGTGTTCGGGTTTGGTTCACCTATCTATATATAGGTGTCTTGGAAAAGGGATTATTGGATTTACCAAGGGAGATATCACCATGGGGAGGTTGACCATGGTGGATATCATGAATAGAGTCCCTAAAAGCCATCATCACACTACCCTGAGAAGGAATACTATGGTAATGAATTCATTCTTCTTTCGCTTCAATTGAAAAACCAAAATACCCTTTTAATGTTGAGAATGTGTCTTGAGAAACCTCAAGGACAGTATCATTGACCAGATTATGAATATGTTCCATGTCCTAATTCATGGTCAGAAAATGTTGTCCTTCCTTTCGTGGTTGTGTAGGGATATGTGGTGATTTCCAGAATTTGCAAGTAACCACTTGGTTCCACGGGAATATGATCCACTTGAGGATAATTTTTTAAGATATTCAGATAAGATATCTCACAATTAAAAGGGTTATGAGCCTGCCCCGAGGAGTGTTCCACTCTGACCACATTGGACTCAGTAGGATTAAAAATATGATCCTGGACTGAATATGCATTCCCCTTCAGAATATGACGATGGACCTTCGGAATGGGTTAAAAGATACGAGCCTCTTCTTATATTGAATTGGAATGACGTTGGCGCAGTCATCCCTTAGAGGGAGCAGGAATATACACATTTCTTCTTTTATCTATTGGAATATCTCGTGAATATATACTGATAGGAATATGATCCTATTCAGAGGCTTATGCCACTCTAACATTGTGAGACTCGACTAAAACAAGGATACGAGCCCGATCCAGGGCCTTTGGATTATGATGTTGGACTTCATTGAGAGGCATGTGACCCAATATCGAGTTGTGTGTTGCTATCATCTATTTTAACCAAGTAGGACTAGGAATATGAGCATGATCTAATGACTCACCCTTCATTGGGATTTACAGATAATCCTCCCGAGTGGGAACAAGAATGTGTGATTTTTTCAGTACAACCACTTGATCACAATGATTATAGTGTTGAATTTTCATGGCTATACAGAAAAGACATTTCACCTGTCCCTTAATCTATATGAATGACAAGATATGTTGACATATCACTTCAACTGTTGCTAAAATGTATTGGAACTTATCCAAAGTGTGTGTAGGGATATAAGCCAACACATTATCCATCTCTACGATCTGTTGATAGATATATTCAATCGAAGTGGGGATATGCATAAACTTTTAGACTCAATATTTTATTAGGATATGTTGATGGGATTCATACACAGGGGTAGGACTATGATCCTCTCCCATGTTGTCTATGGGAATATTCTCACAGACATGTTCTGAGCGAGCAGGGTTATGAGCATGCTAGAAGATTCCTACAAGGGTATGTTGCCCAGTTTTGTCAGTAGGATCAAGGATATGTGCCCTCTCCTAAGTATCCAATTACTTCTTTCTCCGATGAGTATTCTTAATTGGAACAAATTCATAGGGATCTGAGGTGACTGTTTACAGGATTATACCTTTAGTAGGTGACTGATTGGTATAGGTGATTCATGCTCAAATTTACCCAAGAGATGAAGGTAGAACGGTCTTTGTAGTTAGCTTGGGTTATCGAATCCTCAGAGACCTAAGAAGAAACCTATAGACACATACATTATATGGACTATTTTTTTCTATGAAGTGGCCTACTTGGGTTGGTTTTAGATGGGTTTAAAGGAAATATAAGAGACTTAAGTGAATTCAATTTAAAAGAATGAGTTTATCCTAGGTTATCACTTGGGGTTGATGGACATATTCCCTTTTCAATTATTTCAATTTTTTATATTCGAGTTGAGATTATTTAGTGAGATCAAACAACTTCATCACTTACTAATTTAATGCCAACACACCATAATACTAATCACCTATACACTTGAAGGATCAACGTTTTGAGCACTTCAAGGTAATGGTTCGTATTAGCACTTGAATTGTGTGGCCTTAAATTCAACAAGGACGATAGAGTTTAAAAATCATCAAATAAAAATCTCAATTAAAGAAGTGATTAAACATTAATGGGGTGATAAATAACATCCAATATAGCCCCTTTATACCCCCTTTGATAAACCCATAAGTGGGTTATCCCTCCATTGATTCTATGGTTTCAATAGAAGTGGAAAGTAGACTCATGAGGGATGAAATGGAGAAGTAAAAAAAACACAATAAAATAACGATCACTCCACCGTTGTGTAATAATTTCACAACGTTTGGTGTGAATAAAATCTCACCTTGAACCAACGGTATCAAATTTTTATGAAGAACAACAAAATACGAGGATAAGAATAACTTTTATTAAGAAACTAAAGTGAATTGAACAACTTACATGTGAAAGACAAACTTGAGACAACAAAATCGAAGCATAACATTACAATTGAACAAAGCATCCAATATGATAAAACTAATCCACCAACACTACCTTAAATAGGAATTTTGGAAGTCTTGGGTCGAGCATCCAACAGTACAAAGCATCCCACATGATTATGGTATGCCTAGGGTGGTGAAAAACTTGTGGAACTTAGACTTTTCCACATTTGACCCGAGGTGGCAGCCAACTTTTATCCACCAAACATACGCGCTTGGAAGACCTTCTAGATGGCTGAATCAGAGTGGGCCATAGAATAAGAACATGGAGTCTGGATCCTAACCTTCTATAACATTTGGAACCATTTGGAGTTGTAGATTCAGATATATGATCAGATTAGTGTTCTGTTTTTCTAGGCCACAGAATCTGGCCCAGAATTTTATCTCTAAATTGGGCCGCCTAAATGACCATAATGGAGGCCACATTAGCATAGGATCTTGCATAATGATTTGTTCCTTTATATGTTTTCTATAATCTCAAGAAATTTGGGCTTCATGGGGTTTTTATGTTGGGCCCCACATTCTCATAAGTGGTCTGGTGTCCAATCCGCCTTTTATAAAATTGCTTCCTTTCATCACAAAATATCCCCATCTTCTTCCATGAATTCTCCTTTGATCCCTAAATAAAACATGTTCATATTGAAGTGTAGATCTATTTACCAAAATATAATATTAAAATATGGATAATTACATTCCTTAAAATCATATGAATCATTGTGTACTTTAAATGATGTTAAAAAATGTACCACATAATAGTGCATTTTAAGAAGGTATTACAATCATAATGTGGAATGATGGTCAAAGTGTAAAATGCACTAAAATGGTGTTTATGAATAATAAATCACATGAATATTATATATATTAAAAATTAATATTAGCCTCATTTAGTGACTAATCACACCCCTAACTTGAGTTTTGCTAGTCTCAAGCAAAATATATCCCATCAAAATGAAATTCGAATTCCCTTTTCCAAAAACATTTTAATACACAATGATAACCAAAAAACCTTAAACTAAACAATCATGAAACCAATAAAAATAATTTAATACAATATATTTTCATAAGCAGATCCCAATCCCAAGCCCATTCTTTTGTTTAAATTCATTTCCATATTTCATCCAATATCAATTAAGAATGAGGATGTGTTGTGCATCACAATAGACATGGGGGTTCATCTTTATTCAAGGGGGAAATGACAGAAGCGCTAGGTGGAATCACATTTCAATATTAAGATGTGTATTTATTTTTTTTACTTTATTATTATTTTTTGTTATTTTTTGTTTTTTTTCTTCCAATTTTTCCATGGTAATTTAAATTCCACTAAAAAGAGTCAACGACTATAGCGAGACTTTGCCGATGACTCCCAAGATCAAAGACCTTAGGGCACCAAGTGAAGCCCACATACTCGGGAATTATCTCGAGTTAAATCCATCAAAAATAAATTCAAATTACCAAAAATAGAGATAAAATTACTAACTCTGGGCCAGACAACTACAGTGTCACGATCCCCAAGTGCTGAAAGCTACGCATTAGGTCATTTCATTTCTCTACGCACAAATTTATTGTTTTTTTAATTTTTATATTGAATACTCATATTAAAACTAAAATGATCACCAAATCTATGCTATTTATTTGGGGGACCCCATGAACTCAAACTAATACCCCACTATCCAAAGGATGTGCATTGTGATCTTTTTTTGAATGAAAATATAAACAATGAAATATCACATTGGACATCCACAATTTCCAAAATCTATGCTCATGAAATTATACAAGGATTAAAATCAGAATCAGGGCATGCTAAATTATTAGATATTCAGTTTCAAACTGTGCAATGTGTATTACCATGTTCAAAGTTAAAGGAATTTTTCCTTCCATTTAAACTTTTTTTTTCAAATCATTCATTTTTTTGACAAAAAAACAGTTTTTATTTTATCTCCTGCCCAACATAAAATAACACTATCCCTAGTGATTAAAGAAAATAAAATTTAGAAGGGGGTAGAGGTAGAGAATGAAAGTTCAAAAAGGAAATTGAAAATGAGGATCATGGAATGAAGTCACCTGGTGGTTGTAGTTGAAATTCTTACTGCTGTAAATTAGTCATTTGATCTCTTAGGGGATATAGGAACCTCCTTGATTGAACATGTATCACCCAAAATAGTCCATGAACCATACAAAGAAGAACAAACCAGACAAAAAAAAAACAACACAATGACTTATTGAATTCCAAGTATCATCATTTTTATGGTTTGGCCTATTTTTTTTGTTTTTTTAATCAAACTAATGATACATTGTCTTATTTTACATTTCTGGGTAAGGTATTACTCAGGGATCACACCGTGTGACACATATGAATACGATGATCCCCTATCGTACCCATCCATACTCATAACAGAAGAACAAGTCAATAGTCTATTTTTTTTATTAAATATCAAAATGATTAATTAATCCTATTTAAAATATTAAGTTGATTAAAACAACAAAATGATAAGAAACTTGAAAACCATGGGTTACCTCCCATGCAACACTTTTTTTTAACGTCGTTATCCCGACATGGATCCAAAATCTATCAATTTTTTCCTAGTTCATAGGATGGCTCAAATAACTCAACCTCTATGTCTTGTTTATTGAATGATTCAATGAATGGTTTTAACCTTTGACCATTGAACTTGAAAATGTAACCTCTTATGGGATATTGAATCTCTACTGCCCCATGGGGGTACACATGATGTAATATGAAAGGACCTGACCATCTAGACCTTAACTTTCCCGGGTGTAAATTATGTTTTGAACTATACACGAGCACAAGTTTTCCCGGTTCAAAATTTTTGACCTTGATATTCCTAGATTGGTATGATTGAAATCTAGCTTTATTGATCCTTGAATTTTCATAAGCCTCCATCATTAGTTGCTCCAGTTCATTGAGATCTAACTTCCTTTTTTTTCTAGCCAATGAGAGGTTATAATCCATTTTTTAATTGCCCAAAAGGCCTTATTCCCAATTTTAACCGGAAAATGGCATGCTTTTCCATAAACCAACCTATATGGTGACATTCCTAGGATTTTTTTGTATGCTGTACGATATGACCAAAGAGCATCCAAGAGTTTCTCGGACCAATCTTTCCTAGAAGGATTGACAGTTTTTTCAATAATATTCTTAATCTCCCTATTTGCTAACTCAGCTTGACCATCGGTTTGTGGGAGGTAAGCAGCGGACAATTTATGAGAAATTCCATATTTTTCCATGAGTGATGAGAATGGACGATTGAAAAAATGAGTCCCATGATCAATAATGATAGCCATAGGAATTCAAAATATAGAGAATATGTTTTCCTTGAGAAATATAATCACATTTTGATAGTCATTGGATTTTGTAGGAATGGCCTCAACCCATTTGGAGACATAATCGATAGCTAAGAGAATGTAAAGATATCCCATAGAGTTTGGTAAGGGACCCATGAAATCAATTCCCCAACAGTCAAATATTTCAACCACTGAGATGGGAGTGAGTGACATTTGATTCCTTTTTCTGATGGACCCTACTTTTTGAGACCTAGGACAAGTTTGACAAAATGTGTAGGAGTCCCTTGAGAGGGTGGGCCAGAAGAGACCACATTGAAGAATCTTAGTAGATGTTTTCTTAGAGGAAAAGTGTCCTCCACATGCCTCACTATGACAAAATTTAAGGATGGACTCTTGTTCAGATTCTAGAACACACCTCCTAATGACTTGGTCAGGGCCGAACTTATAGAGGTATGGATCATCAAACACATAGTGTCTAACATCAGAAAGGAATTTTTTTCGAGCTTGAGTCCCTAAGAATTTTGGAATGACTCCTGTAACTAAGAAATTGTCTATGTCTGCATACCAAGGGAAGTCACTCATAGAGTATAGGTGTTTATCAGGAAATGAATCAGACACATAAAGGTGATTTGAGTTTTCTTTGAATTTCATCCTAGAGAGGTGATCAACTACAACATTTTCAACACCCTTTTTATCCTTTATTTTGAGGTCAAATTCTTGTAAGATAAGGACCAACCTAATCAGTCTAGCCTTAACATCTTGTTTTTGGAAGAGGTATTTTAGTGGAGAATGGTCAGTGAACACAGTGATGGGGGATCCTAAGAGGTAGGACCTAAAATTCTCTAAGGCAAACACAATATCAATTAACTCCTTTTAAATGGTGGTGTAGTTGATTTGGTAATCATTTAAGGATTTTATTGCAAAATCAATGACATAAAGAGTTTTATCAGAACGTTTTCCTAAAACAGATCCTACAAAAAAGTCACTAGAATCACACATAAGTTTGAAATGAAGGTTCCAATTTGGAGATTTCATAATGGGAGGAGAGGTGAGAGAGGATTTGAGGGTTGAGAATAAACCCTCACAGCTTTCTGTCTAAACAAATAGAGCATCCTTTACTAGGAGAGCGCAAAGGGGACGAGAGATTGAACTAAAGTTCTGGATGAATATTCTATAGAAACCAGCATGTCCTAAAACAGACCTCACTTCCTTGATAGTTTTGGGTGATGGAAGGTGATGAATGATGTCAACCTTCGCTTTATCAACTTCAATCCCCCTACATGAGACCAGATGTCCTAGAACTAGTCCCTCTTTAACCATGAAATGTCATTTTTCCCAGTTTAGGACCAGATTCTTTTCTTCACATCTTGACAAGACTCTCTCCACATTCCGCAGACATCCCTCAAATGTATCCCCAAACACAGAGAAGTCATCCATGAATACCTCTAGAAAATCCCCTACCACGTCTGAGAAGATTCTGATCATGAACCGCTGGAAGGTTCCAGGAGCATGGCATAAACCAAAGGGCATGCGTTTGAAGGCAAAGGTGCCGAATGGAAACGTGAATGTTGTATTCCCTTGATCCTCTAGGGAGACCTCAATTTGATTATACCCCGAGTACCCATCTAAGAAATAGTAGAAGGAATGACCTGCCACTCTCTCGAGGACTTGGTCAATGAATGGTAAGGGGAAATGGTCCATCTTAGTGAATGAGTTTATCTTCCAATAGTCAATGCAGACCCTCCATCCACTACTCACCCTAGTTGGAAGAATCTCTCCATCCTCATTGGTTATCACTGTTATATCTACCTTCCTGGGAACCACTTAGATTGGGCTGACCCACTCACTCTCAGCTATGGTATATATGATACCAGCTTTTAACAATTTCAGATGTTATTTTCTTTCTACCTCTATGAGATTAGGATTAAGTTGTCGTTGAGGTTGACGACATGGCTTTGAATCAGATTCCAGAACAATCCTATGAGTCCCAATCAGTGGGTTAATCCCGGGAATATCAAACACGGTCCAACCAATGGATTTTTTATGTTTCCTAAGGAAATCTAGAAGCATCCTCTCATGATTGGCTTCAAGAGAAGAAGAAATGACAATAGGATGTGTTTGATTGTCCCCTAGGAAAGCATACTTGATTGTAGTGGGAAGTTCCTTCAATTCAAGATCAGGTTGGTTCGGATTTTCAGCAGAAGATTGGGACATTGGATCAAGATAAATTTTGTTTCCTAGAGTTTTAGATAGGATTGATTTCCCACATGTAGAAGTTTCAGCTACTAGATTGGCTTGATTAGATTTAGGGAAGGAAGTTGGAGTGGTCTCCATGAAAGTGGTTTCTTAAAAGGTTTCACTGATTGTTGGACCTAAGACTTCATCAAAAGAGAAATTTGAAAATGATTCAATCCAAGGAGATAAAATTCCTTCATATGAAAAAAGGAAATCAATCTCATCCTGACTTAAACATCCATCAAATATTCCTTGATGTTATATGGATTCATTATCAATGCTTCCTATCATGTTTACTTCATGAATTTTCACATCATCCCCTATTTGTGAGCTTGCATTAAAGATGTTCAAGTCTAGACTCATGTTTCCAAAGGTGATGGTCATGTTCCCATTTCGGACTCGGATAATAGAGTTGATTGTTGCAAGGAAAGGACGAACAAGGATGATTGGGGTTTGTTCCTTATTTCCTAAGTTTGGATGGTTTTCAAGGACAATGAAGTCAGCAGGGTAGATGAAGTTTTCAACCTTTACCAGAACATCCTTTAAAATCCCCTTTGGAACCCTAATGCTATGATCAATAAGTTAAAGTGTGACAGATGTGGGTTGAAGCTCTTTTAGGCCTAACTGGCAGTACACAACATATGGGATGAGATTGACACTAGCACCTAGGTCACATAAGGCCTTGGAAACATTGCTATCTCATAGTTCAACATTGATGTAAGGGCAACCCAAGTCTTTTAACTTAGGAGGAATGGTTCCTTGAATGGTGGTACTCACATTAGTAGCCAAAAGGACTTGGTTTTTATGTGAAAATTTTATTTTAAAAGTGCACAAGTCCTTAAGGTACTTTGAGTAGGCAGGTATGGTTTGATTGCATTAAGAAGGGGAATGTTCAACTTGACTTGAGAGAAAATTTCCCTCAATGTTTCACTCAGTTCATGCTTGGTTTTCCCCCTCATGCGTTGAGGAAATGGTGCAGGTTGTGGGGTTGTTTGTTGAAGAGTTGTTTCTTTGAAAATGTTGTCATGCTTTTCAGTTTGATCATTTGGTTCATTTGAATTTTCATCTAAGTTTGAATCATCAGGTGGGTTCTGAATTAGTTGTTCAATTTTCTCAATTGATTTCCCACTTCTTAAAACAGTCACAACCTTTAGTTGTTCATGAGTTTTTTGAGTACAACTTGACTCTCCCCTTGAAGTTGAGGATGGTACCTCCTGAGTAGGCATGGGTGCCTTTCCAGTTTTGATGGTTTGAACTTCTTGATTAATGGAAAAGACTTCTGAGTTCATCCTTTCCATTTGTTTGCACAGTTTTTCTAGCAGGCATTCTGGAATAGTTTAGGTTGGTGCTTGAGAAGATTGGTTTATCCCGGGGGGATATTTTGGAGGTGGGATGGTCTGTTGAAAATGGACAGGTGGCTGTTGGTATTGGATAGGCTCAGTTTGGAAATGGTTATGGGTTTGGTAGTTCTGATGGGAGTAAGGATTTTGTCCATGTGGTTGGATAAGTTGTTGGTTATCTTTCCAGCGGAAGCCTGGGTGGTCACTATACCTTGGGTTGAAGTTGTTTTGGTATTGTGGCTTTTGAAAGTTCAAGGCATTTACTTCGGATGAGGGTACTCCTAAAAGAACATCCTTGATGGATGGAATGGTTGGGCAGTTGTCTGTCTTATGGTCATGTTTTCCACAAATTGTGCAAACAGGGTCAACAGTTTGAATTTCATGGACTTTCCTAAGGTCTATCTCTT
The DNA here is from genome assembly GCA_963277665.1 of Viscum album. Taxonomy (NCBI): domain Eukaryota; kingdom Viridiplantae; phylum Streptophyta; class Magnoliopsida; order Santalales; family Viscaceae; genus Viscum; species Viscum album. The sequence goes on along the minus strand of OY728155.1, from coordinate 235,802,298 downwards.
CAACCTTCCTAGAGAGTGCTACAAGTTTATCCCTAAGCATTTATTCTTCTCTAAGTGTATTAATTCTAGTAGTTCTTTGTGGCTTTTCAGAATATGGTGATGTTCCCCATGTTTGGTTTTGTTTAGAAAGGCTTTCTAGATACTCGTAAGCATCATTTGAGGCTTTGTTTTTAAACGTTACATTACACATCATGTCAACGAATTGTTTGTTCCCC